>VBSM01002608.1:53534453-53582579 GCA_008086735.1 Cheirogaleus medius | reverse complement strand
AAATAAAAAAAAAAAGAAAAAGAAATACTGCTCTGGAAAATAAAATCTAAGGTAACGTGGGAAGTGTTGTTGTTATTAATGTTTTAGCAGATTATTCAGATCCCAGCCTCAAGTGGTTTGCACATGAAAGACTCCCTGCGCTAAGCAAGCTGACCAGCCCTGGGAGAAACTGCGTCCTTCAGGATCCTGCTCTGCTGAGAAGCTGGAGGGCAAGCTGGTCTAGAACTGGCTGTCTCCCGGGGTGTTGAATAGGAAGTAAAAGCCCGTCCTCCTTGAAGGGTGGAGTAAGATGGATAAGACAGTATCTGTTATGCACGTAGAGCATCTTGAAATGATGGCGCGCTGTGAAGCTTTACTTAAAAACTCTCTGGTCTGCCCTTAGTATGCCATGCTGCCTGCATGATGATCATCCCCTCCCTCCAACCTCTGCAATTGCTCCCTTCTCAGACCCAGCCCAGGCCTCCGGGTCTCTAGCATGTACTAAAAGACTCACCTGTGTGGGTCTGAGTTTAATTACACTAGTCAGGCAAGGGATTTGGGGAGCTTTAATTTAAGGCTGGTGTTGAATGCTTTTAAATTATTTTAAATTTTCTGAGGCACCCAGGTGCAACACACATCTTTTATAAATTACAGAACAAACGCTGTGGAGGTTGGGTGCACAGAAGGGCCAAGGATCGGAACAGATCCCCAAAGGATGAAATATATTTCTGGCAACAAGGAAGAGCTTCGCGCACACCTATCATTATTGTTAATGGGACTGGAGTGGTTGGCTTGCTCTGGAGGCGCAGCACAATGCAAATTTGGCTCTTGGAATTCAGTTCTCAGCACTCCCTGCCTGCTCAGTAGCACCGAGCCCCAGTGAAATGTGTGTCAGGTTCTTCAAAACAATTATTGCTGCTGGAGAAAAAATGATCAGCGAAGTACTCTGAAGTTAACACCTCCTCAGAGCTGGAAATGGAAATGGAAATGAATTCTGGAAATGTTTGCATTCTGTTTAATATGAATCCGCAGACATCTCGGCTGCTGTGTGCAAAATGAGAGATGAGGTTTTAACAGATGATAATGAGCTTAGGAAGGAGCTTGCAAGGTGTAGAGGCCAGAGCAATGGACTGGTGGTCACACTCCCAGTTCTTGCCGTGGTTCTGCTGTGTGCCTTGGCTGAGCTACTTACCCTCTCTGGGCCTCCTTTTGTAAGCCTAACTCACAAAGATATTTGGACCAATAATTTATATTAGAATCTAAGTAATCATGCAAGATACTGGTAAGAGTGGCTAGAACTCCCATCAGATGTGATTGAAATCCTCCAGATGAGCAAGGAGCAAGGCATGTGAATGAACACTCCTGTGGAAAGGTAGGTGCTTTCTATTCCCAGAACCACAGTGGCCCAGATCCTATTGGTTCCTGAACAGAGATAACTGGGGGAAAGACCCACGGATGGGATGGGAGATGCCTCCACCAAGAACATTCTGCTTATTGTGGAAGGAGAACCAGAAAATACAGGCATGGACCACAGGGCATGGACTAGGGTGTTAAATGAGACTGATTAAGTACCGGTGAACATTAGGCAGCAAGAAAGGCCCAGTCGAGAGTGAAGTGCTAGACCACTTATGCTAGCCATTGTGAAGGTTTGTCCCCTGGCCATAATCCTCCTGGAGGATCTAAAAGGATTGGGGTTGAGGGAGCTGCCTGACTGTCTTTGGAGAGTGATGAGAGTATGCTCTGAGCTCTGCGATGCCCTCTCCCCACACTGGGGTTAAGAAGGAGGGGTGATTTCCCTCCTTTTCATCCAGTCGAGATGGGCTTCAAAAGAATCACTTGTAGAGTTTGGCCTGTGGCCCCCAGAGTATGTGGAGTCAGACTCATACCTGAAGGAGGCCACAGGAAAGAGGCTTGATGAAGCAGCCCAGGTGGCAGGGTAGAGAGAGTAGATCAAGTGTGAATTACACTTCTATTATACAGTGGTAGATTCCCAAGGATTAGATGTGGGACCCCAGGAAGGGAGCTGGCTTAGTGAAATCTTAAACTTGACCCACATGGACACCTGGAGGGGAAATGGGACCTGGAAGGACCAAGTGGACTGCCGACTGTGCAGGGGCTGGAGGGGCAGAGGCGGTGTCCATTGCAGTGAAAATGTCTCAAGAAGAGAATGTCCCCCACAGAGACCAACCAAAAGGTCTCCCTTGGGAATCTGCCCAACCAAGACTTAACAATGTGGGTCACAGCTATGGCAGTGAAAGACGGCAACATCACCCACTCCTTACCTCTCCTGTCTCCACCTCCTCAAAGCCCTGCAGGAGCAAGAAGCAGCCTGGTGAAGGGGAAAGAGGAGGAGAGGGATGAGGCAGGGGGAGGACAGGGAGGAGCCAGGCACTCTCCCTCCCCTACTGCTCAGGGCCAAGCTGGGAAGAGGGAGAAGATTTAACTTTTGAATTAAGTTAGAAGTTTTAACTATTAGGGTGGGCTGAATATTTTAATTATTAAAATGAAGCTATCCATATAACTTAAAGTGACCAGAGCATTTTTTGTTATCTAGTAATGACAGGAAAAGCCATGGGACTTGCCTGATCATTCATTCCAGGGGTCGGGAAAGTGGTCCACGGTGAGAAAGAATGAAATTGTTTCCTGCCTGTACACACTGATTTCAGGCCAATCAATGTGCCAGTTATATACTCTTCAGGGACTACAGGTGTATTAGTAGTGATTAAGGTACCACCCTCTGGTACAGGTCTGACTTGATGAAAGCAGTTAGTCAATTCACTAACCCAACTGGACATAAGAGATGGCCCATGATGACGATGAAGCCACTGCTCCCTGGACGCAGAGCCGAGAAAGGTTTAGAGATGTGTTGCTTCTTTCCAGTCCTTGAATGTTTAGTTGGTGCTCCAGAACAAATACACTTCCAAAAGTGCTTCATTGCCACTAGAATGTATATTTGCATCATAAATACTCTTTGATAAAAAGAATAACATTTTAATTATGTACTAAAACTCAGAGAGGTTAAGGCATTTGCTAAAGTCACTGTCCTTTTGATTGCAAATGACAAAACTAAGCCAGAAATGGATGGAAGAAAGGAAGGAAGGAAAGAAAGAAGAAAAATGCAGAGGAGGGGAAAATTTATTAACTCGTGTGTTTGAAAAGTCCAGGTATTACTTGTTGCAGGTATGGCTGCATCCAGGTGCTCAATTAATGTCCCAGATGTATATTTCTTCATTTCTTGGCAATGCATTTGCCTTTCTATGAAGTGACGAAAAATGGCCACAAAAACACTCTAGCTTTACAGTGTAGCCACTGGGTAGCCCCAGTGAAAATTAAGAGATTCTTCTCAGTAGTTCCAGTAGAAGTCACAGATTGAATTTCACTGGCCTAGTTTAAATTGTATTATCGAGTGCTGAGCTAATCACTATGACTCTGAATGTCCCTAGGGCTGGAGGGAGAATCAGCTCCAGGGGAAACATGGATTGTGAGTGGGAAAGGGCTGTTGCTACTTGAAGACAGGAAGGTGGGTGATAGGAAAAAACAACAAATGTCCACTCTGGACATAGGGCCAGTAAGGAAATGGCAAAGCCAGAGTTAGGAATTACATCTTTTAATTTCTAATTCAAAGTTCTGTGTAGGTCCAAAGTAATTTCATGCATGTGTCCCTTTAAAAAATTTTATGAGCCAGTATAAATATGGTAAATTTGAGGTTCAAATACTAAATTTATCCTGCACTTCTAGGTAAAGAGCCTGCTAAAAATAAACCCATGTAAATAATATCATTTCATATACAAGACAGCAAATGGAACCATCAGCCTCATTTTATTAGTATTATTCAAGAAAATCATTTGTGCTCTAATTTACTCTGACACTAGAGAAAGCTCTAATTTGATAAACTCCTTATTCAGGATTACAAAGTAATGTTGCTTTCACATGAGCGGGTGGGAGGGGGGAAGGGGATGGGATATACAAACATAATGAGTGAGATGTACAACGTATGGGGGATGGTCATGCTTGAGGCTCTGCCTCGAGGGGGGGGCATGGGCAATATACATAACCATAATATTTGTACCCCCATAATATGCTGAAATAAAAATAAATAAATAAATAAAAAGAAAAAATTTAGAGTTAGCTAGCAATAGAGTCAAATGTATTCTTCAATGCTCTCTGGAGTTCTGTCAACCTATCACAATTAATTCCAAAAGTGAAGAGCTTAATATGGCTCGTGGAAGTGACGAAGTTGTTAATTTGTCAGACAAGAGATCAAGAGCATAAATATTAATAGAATGTCTAATGTGAATTTTGGGGGTTTTCTTATGTTTATTTACTTGTACATAAGAAAAGAAACGTCTTTTTCCCAGAGATTTTTAAAAATCCATATCCCTGCTACACAAAATGCCTAAGCTTCAACGAAATAAGAGTTGGTTCATCCTGGTGGTCGGCCGGTCCTCGGTCTGGTCATGCAATGCCTCACCTGGAGAGCAGAAGCACAGCGGCGGGAGGCAGGTGGGCTCTGATACAAATGAGTGGGATTTTTATAATCCCCCAACTCCTGCTTAGTGGGATTAAACTCAGGATTGGAAGTCCACACCCCCTGCTGTGCCCCGGCCTGAGATGGAGTGAGAGGGAGTTGGGAGCTAGAGGGCCCCGAAAAAGACACACTGGAGGTGACTCGTGCTGTCTGACTTGTGCAGGGCTACTCCCCTAATGACAGGGCTAGGACTAAGTCCAAGTTTATCAATTACTAGTCCTAGATCTAGAGGTCTGGCCTAGGGCCAAGCATTCAACGAAAGCCTCTTTAAAGCTTGATAAACTTCCATCCATCTTTCCACCCATCTGTCTGTCCATTCGTCTGTTTGTCCATCCATCCATCAAACCATCCAACGAATTTCCCCCTAGTGCCCACGCGTGCCGAACTGTGCAAACGAGACGTAAGCTCTGCCATATTGGAGCACATAGCATGAGGGAAGCAGCCATCGAACGGATCATTCCAAGAGTGCGGAGTATTGTAGGTGCATCACAAGGGGCCTGACCTGGTCTCTGGGGTCCTGCTGTCAGGAAACACGACTGCCCCAGGTGTGACTCTCTAAGAGTGTCACAGCCAATGTGGGCCAACAGCCGGAAGGATGGGGCCGCTCAGGGCTCCCTGCACAGAAGGAAGGCTTTGTGCTAGTTCAGTGTGGAAACTCTGAGTCGGGGCAGTGTGGGCTTTCAGATGGATTTCCTATCATTTATCTTCTTATCAAAAGGTTTAATCACTTTCCTCTCTCCTGACTGTACAGGAATAATGAGCTTATTCTATCCCTACCAATACAATGCACAATAGAAACAGTTCAGAGACTCTTTGGCCTTCTAAAATGAATGTTTTTATTGTGTAAACATCATTGAAACCACAGTTAAAGGAATGTTTAAAGAAGAAAAATCAATCTCAGTAATCCCACGCACAGCTACTTCGTCACTGCATATAGCCTGCTGGTCTTTGTGTGAATACCAAAATGAATTCTATGTGAAAATTAGTTGTCGTCTCATTTCCCCAAGAAGCTGAATATATTCTGACATGTTATGGACCTGTGGTTTTTGGAAAAGCAAGCATACTCCCTCATGATTTTCAACTTCTCTGTCCAGAATGAAAAAGTACTTAAAAACGGAAAGCTAATTGCTGTGGTTTCTGAACAGAGTTCAGAGCGACTCAAGTCTTGTTCTGGAAACAGTTAAAAATTGCATTACATTCCTTGAGGGCGAGGTCTATATCATATACCTTGATGCTCAATTAGCTCACCCCCCTAAACAAAGCTTCTTTATGTGAAGTCAGACATATTAAATAACAAGTACAGCGTGAAACTCGAGACATTCTAAGAGGCATTGGTCGCTAGTATTTGTTCAGCGGGCCCTGTGCAAAACGGTTGAGTCTTCGAAAGTGATTCTGGCTTACCCAGATTCCTTTTTCTGGCCTCTCTCCCAGATCAAAGTCAGGGCCCTCATCCTCCCTCCACCATCAGAAAGGGAGAGTTCTTTGCAACTCATCAGTCATCTTGTCCTGTGGAAAGATTTATCATTGATACTGTCACTCAGGCTGTGCTAAACTTTGTATCTAGTTGTACAATGAAGGTGGATTTAGGCACTTGCAAGTAAGTGAAGGGCTATTGGGGAGGCAGATAGATGGGCCCTAAAGCACCCCACAGCCCTGCTGCTCAAAGTGTGGTTCCCGGACCAGCAGCATCGGCATTCCCTGGGAGCTCGTGAGGAGGGCAGAAATCCTGGCCCCGCGCAGCAGTAGAACGGAAGCTGCATTGCAACAAGATCCACAGGGTGCTGATCTTGCTGGTCAGGGACCATGCTTTGAGAACCCCTTTCCTAGAGCTATTCAGGGAATCCGAACCCTAGAGTAATCCTCCTGGGTGTTTTGTGGTGAGGGCAGAAGAGGCTGTTTATTGGTTTTCACTGCCTTGCTGTAGGAGAAGACCAATTGGCAGGGCAATGCTTCCCTTCGCCACCAGCCACCAGCGGTTTCCCAGCCCCAGCCTCCCCTGCAGCCCTGCCTCTGCTCCTCCTCCCCCTGCAGGATCTCCAGCCTCAGTTATCAGGCCCATGGGGCCCCCTTTAGTTAGCACAGCATGGCCACATTTCATAAAAATCTTCATTGCGCAAATCTGAACCATGCCATGTAAATAGTACTGGTAAAGGCTCATGTAATACACAACATTGGAATTAATGTCAATCCTCTGAAATTAAAAAAAAAAATCCATCAAGAATTGCATAATTCTAAGACTGGCAGAGGTCTTTGGAAATGACTTTCACTTTTTCCACGTGTCAGGCCACAGAAATGCCTGCATCCTTTTTCAGAATCTTGTAGCCTGTGAACCTTTTTATTGTTTACCTATATCAAAGAGTTTGTTATTACAGTATCTGGGTGACTATTTTGATGTTATTTTAACCTTTACCAATATAATTTATTATCTTTTAAAAGTCTATGAGAGCAATAACATCTAAAAACCCTCTGATTGGAGATGCTCATGCTAAGGCTGATAAAAAGTTCCCCCAAATCAAAATCTTAGCAAGGGCAGAGGGATGTGGGAAAATGCCTCAGCAAAGCCCAGCCACACTCTCTGATGTACTGTTAATGTGGGAAAAGGCTCTGAAAAATATTAAAAATAATGCTAAGAAAATAAAAAGCAGCTTTAAAGCAAAAAAAAAAAAAAACCATAGTAATTACAGATTTATGTTTTCCTGGAACACATCCGACTTTACATTTATTGCTATGAAAAAATTTGTCTTAAATTATGCAAGATCTTCAGAAAAGCATCCGTTGCATAAAATGTGAGCACCACATCTATGAGAATATTTTATTTCTCAGGTAGCTGAAGCCAGAAATATATCCTGATGTGTCCAGTGTGATTTCTTCACTTGGTTATGGAGCCCATCGCCCCACGGGGCAAGGCCCCACACCTCGTACTGCATGCGGTGTTACCCAGTCACATGATAATTATGCCGTTACAGCAACAGAACTGGTTTTTAATTCACTTTGTTTCTTAATCCAGGCTGATAATCTTTTTTTTTTTTTTAGAGACAGAGTCTAGCTCTGTCACCCAGGCTGGAGTACAGTGGCACGATTATAACTCACTGCAGCCTGGAACTCCTGAGCTCAAACAATCCTCCCACTCAGCTTCCCAAGTAGCTGGGACTACAAGCATGTGCCATCACACCCGGCTAATTTTTTAAATTTTTTGTAGAGATGGAGTTTCACTGTGTTGCCCAGGCTGGTCTCCAACTCCTGGCCTCAAGTGATCCTCCCGCCTTGGCCTCCTAAAGTATTGGGATTGCAGGTGTGACCCACCACACCTGGCCTTAATCCAGGCTGATAATACTTTTTGAGCTCTGGTGTTGAACAGGGCTCTTGTCCACTCTGCTCTATAGGTGTTTTACTTATTGGTGCCTCAGTTTCCCATCTGCACAAAGAGATTTGCCCTCTGCCTGACAGTCATTGATGGAAGGAGTTGTATGAAGGATACAGAGACGTTTCAACCATGGTGCCCTTCAGAAGTGAGGAGGGGCAGGGGCCTCGGCCGAGTCTGCAGCGGGCGGGGGCAGGGAGGGTGCTGGTCCATCCATACCCTCACTTTGTGTCGCGGAGGCCATCACAGGGTGGGACACAACCATCATATTCTTTTCCCTTTTGCAAGACCTATGGCAGGACCTGCTTGAAAGAGGGAAACGTGGGGCTGTCTCTCAGGAGAGAGGGTGGGGTTAGCTGTGGCGTCTCTGTGAAGTGGCCGGTTGAAACCGTGAGTGGCTGAGCTCTGAGTATTACAAGGTAAGGACCAAACGAGGTGGCCCCGTGGGAAACACTCCTACCTGAGGAAGGAGAGGAGGAGAAGAACTGAGGGAGATTTTCAGGCAGGCGGAGTGACAGGAGCCCCGACAGGACGGGCCTCTTGCCCCCTCTCTGCAAAATCCTCCTCAGCCCTCACCCCACGCGGTGTGTCACCCAAGCCAGGGAAGAAGCTTTAAGCCGAACTCTATAAAATTGCCGTTGTTAGGTAAAAATGGTTGACTAGTGGCAATTTCATGTGGTTTAACCTAAAATTACCTCGTGGGAAGGCTTGGAAGAGAAAGTGGAGCCTCTGCAATTAGTCTGTGGCGGGAGGTGGGCATGGAAAGGGTGGCGGTGAGCGCAGGGGGAGGGCTCTCTGTCCCGCCATGGGACTGCAGCGTTGAGTGGGGAGTGGGCTTCAGGAATGGACCCTCCTCTCTGGGTGGTGGCGGCACATGACAGAGGAGATTATTCCCATGAGCCGCCTCCACACCAGTGGTGCCCCTGTTGCCCTGCCTTGTCCTGTTCTGTTTTCAGGTATATTCCGGGGACAGGGTCAATAACTTAGTCTCCAACGTACTCCTAGCACATGGCCTGGGGGGCCTGACCCACAGTGGAGGCTCCGACGCATGGTGACTACATTGAAGCAGAAGCCTGCTCATGCTGATGAAAGGTCAACTAAAAGGAAAACCTTCTTATTGTGGAATCCAATAATACAACAATTTTTCTTGGAAAAACTTGTACCTAGGAATCTCTGAGAGTAAGGAATAGGATACAGTATATCTTAAAACTACTTGACCACAAAATATGTTGTTTCAATGGAGCATCTCCCAGGACTGGTGTCCCCAGAATGTATTTTGGTCATTCAGACAGGAGTTGGGCTGAAATATCTATGCACTGCACTGTCTATGAACAAGAGACTAATAGTGTAAACTAGATTTCTATCTTTGATAGAAATATTAAAATACTTAGGGGGGAAAATACTGTTTCCAGAGACCTGGGAAGTATTTCAGAAGCACCAAGTACCTATGAATAATTGAAATAATATTAATAATAAATTAATTATTCCTTAAAATAGGTTCCCTAAAGATATGGACGAGGCAAGACTAGATCAGCCTAGTTGAAGATGTATACTTGAAAGTAATATGGCTATGTTGCTTCAAATATATCAAACTTTTCAATAATTCCACCTAGTTTCACCATTTTACTCTGTACCTTAATGATTTTGATCTATTCATTTAATGCATTAATTTATTTGAAAATATGTGAAGAATACGATGCTTGGTACCATGCAGCTACAAAAATGAATCAAACAGGGAATTTGCCTTCAAGGAGATTTCAGTAAGAAGAGGTGCTAAACCAGGTAGATTAGACTAAATGAATGTTCTTCAAGGTAGAAAGTAATTATATGGTATATGAAAGACAGTTAAGTGCTAAGGGCTTCTGAGAGAGGGAGGTTGCTTCTGGCTGTGGGATGAGAGATGACTTTGGGAAGGGAATTCTACCTGGGGAAGCAGGTGAGGAAGGGCTTTGCAGATGGCGTGAATGGCTAGAGGAAACAGTGTCCTTTTAGTGGGTGTCATGGGTTGTGTTTGGGCCCCTGAACACAGTGTTTGTCCAGTCAAGTAGCCAAGCTAAGGTTTGGGACTTGATTCTGTAGGGGACAAGGAGCCACCAATTGTGCCATCAGAGGACAAACAGCCAGTGACAGCGGGTGTGTGGGAGATAGAACTGACAACTGCAAACTCAAAGAACAGGAGGATGTGAGAGGTTTTAATGGAGAGTTCTGAGTTAAAAGAAAAAATATGTATTTTGAAAATATGAAGTCCCCAGCTCAGCTCTGTCTGCCTTGGTATTGGCTTATTCCAACACATACCTGAGAGTAACCAAGAGGATTCTGGCAATATTCACAAAGTGATTTGCCAAATGAATGAGAGTGGAAAGTGCCCTTTGGGTCACGCTATTTAAAATAGTGTAGGAACAAAATAAATGAGGCTAGGTCATTTCAGTGTGAGGACATTGGGAAATGTCCTGCCAATATCACATCAACCTCACATTGGGTCACCATTAATGGTAAGTGGCTCTGAAAAGGCGCAGAATAAGACCACATGGTGCATGGGCTGTTGGTGGACTCCAGCCAGCATGACCACATGACTGGATGTCAGCCATGTGTTTCCATTTAATTTTCACTTCAGCCCCATGCATTATATTATTCCCATTTTATAGATAAGGACACTTAGGCTCATAGTAGTAAAAAAAAATCTTAAATGATACAACCTTGCAAGCCAAGGACACGCATCCATTTGAATCTAGGCCCTTCTGACCCCAAACCCAGAGCTCTACAAAAGTCACACCTTTGCCTAATCCACACCAGCTCCCTGTCTTTTATCTGCAAAATGAGAAGTGAGTTTGCGGGAGCGGTAGGCAGCTACTAAGCCTGCTCACGTTACTGAGCCATTTTGAAGCTCAGGTGTAGAACTTTCAATTCTGAAGTGGGGACTTGATTAACAGGTGTGTTTTGATCAAGGGATGGGGCGCTGCGGGGACTGCGCGAGGCAGGGACTCTTCTGAGAAACGGCGGAATCGGCACAGCTGGGCAGACAGGGCAGGGACATGCATTTAAGGGGGGGTCAAGGGAGGTGGCCCTGAGAGAAGCTGGAAAAATTAAAAGTGGACGCCTCAGGCTCTCTCTAAGACCAGCTCTGGGTCCTTACTAAGTGGGCTTGGAATCCCCTCCCCCTTCTGGTTGTCCCTGAGGTTTGAAACATAACTCCCAGGCAAGTGCTGGCTGCAGGATCACCTCAGTTACCCACACAGTGTATTCCTCGGCTGGCCCGGCCCCAGCCTCTGGCCAGGTGCTGAAGCTGATAGACAGCCCCGAGCCAAGGCCACCACCAGCAACACTGCCAAGGGGTTTGGTCTGGGGCCATGGAGCTTGTCCTGCCACTGGGAGAGAAATGTATTCAAAATGTAGCCAGGAAGCCTTCCTTTCTCTGCTAGCAGAGGGGGCTAGGGCTCCCCACCATCTGCGTGATAAATCAGCTCAAAGACACTAGCTTCAAGACCATCAGGGGCCCTTATTATCACAGGCCAAACGCAGAGTCAGTGATGCAGGATTTATTTTCTAGCTCGTAAATCTTGGTTGATTGGAGCATGTCCTCCCAGCTTTGCCGAGCCCCTCTAGCAGGGTCTGTGCTCAAAGCCAGGAGCTGTCCCCAGGCCAAGAGTCTAGGGCTAGAAGAGAAAGTACCATTTACCTAGCAAACAACAAACTTTAGGTTTGAATTTCCAGTATAAATAAATATTGGAGGGAGGGAGGGAAGGACAGAGGGAGGGAGGGGTTCTATGTAATTTATCCAGAACACAGCCACTCCTGCTTGGCTTGGTGGGTGGAGAGTTGCTCTTTGGGGCTTTAATTCGACTAGAAGTTTTTCCTGGGCTCCAGACTCTCAGCCGGCCTTTGGCTGGGTGTGAGCTGGTCCATGAACTTCCTGAAGTTGTCCGGGATGGGTCTGCATCGTGTGTGTACCAGTGAGAATTTCTGCTGGGACGCTATAGGGTCCACAGCTTTCTTATTTCTTGAGGGAACCATGATCCAAAAATAGTTATGAACTTGTGCTCTAGGAAGATAAACCACCTCTCTGTTCTTCCTCTCTGAGAAGCAGGGCCCTTTGCTCCCAGACTTCATGAGCTATTTTCACCTGCCTGGAACACTAGCTGCAGACAGGTTCGGTGGCTCTGGAATTGGTATCTAGCTTTTCAGAAATTGGCAGCACTTTCTGGCAGCACACTCTCCCTGACTCTTGCAAGGACACTCAGCCTCACCCTTCCTGGCCCTTCTTCCTTATAATAAAGCTGGTTTCTACAAGAGTGGAAACAGACATTCAGATGCCCCCTGGAGTAGGTACCAACCAGATGGCTGCAGGGGCCTTCTGGGGACAGAGTGCAATCTTCAAGGAGACTCAGGAGCCTCTTTGCTTTCTGAGGCCTTGTGAATTGGAGGAGCCGCTGACTAGCCCCAGGAAAAGAATGTAACAGCTTGCACAGAGATGAGTGTGCTACATAATCCTGTCTTAAAAGAAGGAATACCCCCTAGAGGTAAACAAGAACTATCAGAAGGCCTCAGAGAAGCAGCAGCCACCCTAGCCAGAAGAGACATGACAACAGCAGAATCGTAACGAGCTAGCTGAAAACAGCACAAGGATGTGTCTAGATGCAAAATATTTCCAGTGCAAAAAAATTAAAAAGCCAATTTCAGAAGCCAGGGGGATTCAGGCAACAGAAGTGCCTCTCCTCCTGTCTCCTTCTGGAAGCGATGTCCTGGGGGTCCTTGAGAGCTGGTAGTGCTCCCCAGAGAGGCCGGGAGGGCTGAACACCGCCGTACTCCAATTAAAGCCCAGGAACCCTGCAGCAGCCCAGCTGTGCTGCTGCTCCACTTGGGAATGCAGACCTGGAACAGCGCTGCCATTCAGGAAAGCTGCGGGTCCACGACGCGGTGCTCGTGTGCAATATAAAACCCTGAATCTTCCAGATCCACTCTTCTAAGCAGCTCCGTGCATCTTTGCTGCTGTCGCCTGCCTGCTTCTTCAGAGGGAGAGGGGAGGGTGTGGAAAACAACTTTTCCCAGCAGTCCCCTATCTCTTTTTAACAGTGTGCTCAGCTCCCAGCTCTGTTTCCCAAGGGGGTGGGGGTGGGGCAGCGGTGGGCACCTCTGACCTTGCAGACCCGCTTTTACCACCCTTCAGTCTGTGAGCAAGCCCAAGAGGGGACTGCAGCCAGTGCAGAGCTGCCTCCGCCCCAGGGGTTTGTTGCCATGAGAGAATGTGCACTCCATGTCTTCAGATAGGCTGGTTTTTCAAGGGAAGCAGGAAATCTGTGTTTGTGAGTGAAATGTTCCCTTTATATTGATTGATTCAAAAATTTAAAGAGTTGTTTTGTAGGACAGACTCAACCAGGGCTCTATTCTCTGCCGCCCCCGCCCCCCAGCTGTAGGGAGGAGCTCCCACAGGGACGTGCGCTGCGCAAACCCAGCCAGTTATTTCCCCTCCTCGCCCACATGGGCAGAGTACCCTCCCAGGGCACAGCCTGGGTGGCCACCCAGAGCAGCCACCTTCAGGAATTCTTGAGGCTAAAGAGGACATTTCCTCCTTCTGTAACATGTAGAATCTGCAGAGGCACAGACCCACCGATCCCAGCAATAATTCTCGCCCCTCCACGATCACTATCTCTGGTCTGGAACAAGTTCTCATATCCTTGTCAGCTGTAGAATCTGAAACAAGAGATGATAGAATGACACCCACTTTTGCCTTATGCAGCTATGATGGAAGAATAATAGCCTTTAGGTATTCGGAGCTCCTCTAAAAGCAAATAATCATAATCGCTTCATCATAGCATACTAACATAATAGTTATTGGCATTATTACAGAACCTTAATACTCATAAGGCACAATACTCTTGCCATATCTCTGTGAAGTACCAGAGAAATCCACTATTTCCCCCCATTTCATTGTATTGATTGAAACCGAGGAATGAAAAGTTTAAGACTGCTCGGAGCCCCCACCTGCAGTCAGGATCAGGATTTGGACCTTAGGGGTCTCATCTTAATATCACTACATGAGGTTTCTTCTAATCCACCAATTCCTGCAGACATTCCTTTTTTATCCTGTGGCAGGATAGGACTTCCTTTCCCTCTCTTTCCCTTCTTTTCTTCTTCCATTCTTCCCTTCTTAAGAAGTTAGAGCAAATATTCAAAGTCTTAATTATTAGAATAATCTATTAAAATTTTGCCCCCAAGAGGAGGTCAATATTAGCAAGGTGGTTTTATGTACAGGCCAAGGGAAAAACTTTCCCTTTGCCCTCTGAAGGTTTGCTGAAAAATCAACAAAAGGCAGATTAATAAGAGAAATGGCATACAAATTTATTAATGTGTACACAGGGAGAATTATAGATTACCCAATATCCCAATGGGGTATAGATGCTTATATACCTCACTTCTTAGGGGAAAGGGAGATGGATGATTTTAGGGGGATAGTAAACGATTTTGAGTAGAAATTTAATGGGTTTGAAGAATATACAATGGCCTGGGGCAAAGTCTATTTGGCTCACAGAACAGACAATGGTTTGTGACAAAAGTCTATTGACAAAAGTCTGTCCATGTTTATCAACAGACTTTAGTCTTTCTTCTTGCATATAAGTTCAGTTAATAAAAACTCAGAGAAGGGACCAGAGGTAATTGTTTCCTTTTTTGACAGATCCAGACTTTAGGTGGATAAAAAACTTTAGAGCAGTGGTCCCCAAACTTTGTGGCACCAGGGACTGATTTCATGGAAGATAATTTTTCCACGGACTGGGAATGGGGGGTGGGGATGGTTTCAGGATGATTCAAGCACATTACATTTATTGTGCACTTTATTTCTACTTTTATTATACAATGAAATAATTATACAACTCACCATAATGCGGAACCTAATGCTGCCGCCAATCTGACAGGAGGCGGAGCTCAGGTGGTGATGTGTGTGACGGAGCGGCTGTAAATACAGATGAAGCTTTGCTTGCTCACCTCCTGCTGTGCAGCCTGGCTCCTAACAGGCCATGGACTGGTACCAGTCCACAGCCCAGGGGTTGGGGACTGCAGCTTTAGAGAAAACTGTACTCTGTGCTTCAGCAGACACAGAGGACTGAGAGACAGGAAGAGGGGGGAGAAGGTCACAGAGCCCTTATGACTTCTTCAGTTCTGCAAGTCAAAGTACCATATTTGGGGGTATCAGTTTCTGAGCCCCAGCATTTGCTAATAAATGACTTACTGTGAATAAGCCAAGCCCAAATCCTCCTTCGGTGACACGTTTACAGCCTCACTGATCAGATTCTTGGATACCCAGCCCCCTCCACAGTCCTTTGGGCCCTATGAGTACTCATGACTGTGAATGGATAAACTTACTTTCTGGCAATGGAATGACTCTACCCACATCTCCTTCTAAGTATTACAGACAACAATAAGGAATTACCTACTTTCCTATGTTTCTTTGTGAAGCATTTACAATATGGAGCTGAAGCAGATACAACTAGGATAGTCCTTTCAACTTCCCTTTCAGTACATTGCTCTCTCGTTTACTAGGATATTATATATATTTCATAAGGAAATGAAACATTTCTTATATCAAATCATTCAGTCTTTTCAACAGAATTATATACAATCGTTACTGGGTATCTGTGAGGGATTGAGTACAGGACCCCACATCCATGGTTGCTCAAATTCCTGGTATAAAATGGTGTAGTATTTGTATATAACCTACGCACGTCCTCTTGTAACTTTAAATCATCTCTCAATTACTTGTAATGCCTAATACAATGTCAGTGCTATGTAAATCATTGTTGTACTACATTGTTGAGGGAATCACGACAAGGAAGAAGCCTGTACACATTCAGTACAGACACAACCATCCATTTTTTATTTTTCAAATATTTTTGATTTCCAGTTGGTTGAATCTAAGGCTGCAGAAGCCACAGATACGGAGGGTCTACTGTAATTACAGTGGGTAATATTATACCCATTCTACAGATGGGGAATTATTTGAAGTTTAGGAGGACAATCAGGATTTGGCTTACCTGTACCGACTTTCTTCTCTCTAGGTAACTTGTTGGAGGATTTTAAAAACAAAACTCATTTCAGATACAGTGATTTCCTCTGAATGTGCATTGCGATGTTTGATATTTAAGCAAAGGAAAGGGCGCAATCATGCAGATCTTATTTATTATTTTGCCTCATTACACAATCAAATTAAAGTTGCTGATACATTGAAGTGTGAGCCCAATGTTTTGTTCTGTTTTGTTAATCCCACAACGGAGTTTCTGGTCTACTAATCAGCCTTAACCCCAGCCTTTCCTCCTCTGGAGTGCTCCCTCAGGAAGGAGGAAACGCTCTATGTTGGAGGAAGCCCACTGGCCAGCTCTGGGCGATGGGGATCTGAGCAGGCCCAGGATCCTGCCCTTCTGCATCTCACTACCAGGTCTGCGGGGGGCCCATCCCGGTCCCTCCCTGCTGAGCGTCTGTGGTGCCCTGAGAGGAAGAGAGGGCACGAGTACTTTCCTCCGCCCTTCCATTCTTCCAGAACGGCTGCTGCTGGCTTCCTCACAGCTCCTTTGCAGCCTCTTCCTCCTGCTTTGAAACACCCTGATGATTTTAAAACAGAGGCTATGATCTTCAAAACGAACCCACACCAAGACAGCCCTTCTAAGGGTGCAGGATATACTCTTAGTTTCCTTTTATGCTGAAAAATAAACTTGGGAGGACAAAAGACTGTTAGAGAGCAGAGGTCCCCTGGTAGGGGATGGTTGCAATGCGTCACTGTGAGCCGAAGGGGCCCTGTTTGGTTTCAAGAAGAGCATCAATAGAGCTGGGAGTTTGGCTTGCTTGTTTGTTTTGTTTAGCAGTTCCTCAGATGTTCTGTTTGTTTGTTTTAGAAGAAATGAATTTATATGTCTTTAAATTTAATTTAATTTTTTGAATAGGCAATATTTTGCATAGTTCAAAACCCAAAATAATATAAAAATGAATACATAGAGACATCTTTCTCATACCCATGCCTCCATCTCTCCTCATTCTCTCCCCTCCTTCTAGGCAACTATTTTTATTGTTAATAGTTTCCTATGTATCCTTCCATTTTTGTTATGTAATATACTTATTTTCTCCTTTTCTTATTGAACAGGCATTCTCAATAGGGGTGAGATCACCCCCAAGGGGATGATAATTGGCTTTTGGAAGTGAAAAATTCTTTCTTTTTTTGTATAAATCACAGATATGCATGACACACACAGTACATAAACATATATGCATGGCATTAAGATTATATAGGACGGTGGGGATTAGGAAAATATGTCTTAAGAAGGCTTCTTAGGCGAGTGATAATGAGAAAAAGATTGAACAACACTAATAAAAAGTAGTACACCATACGAACAGTTCTGAACTGTGATTTTTTCACTTTATAATATATCCTAGAGACAGTTCCATATAAATTATATAGATTTATCTCGTGCATAGTATTCCATTCTGTAGATGTACCATTATTTATTTAACCAGTTCCTTACTAATGACTGTTTGGGTTGATCCTAATCTTTGGCTATTATAATGTCAAGGTGAATAGCCTTTCCAAACACTGAATACATGCAGAGGTGTACCTGTATTTAGACCCCTGGAAAAGAGGTTGCGAGGTCCAAGGGTAAATTCCCTTAAAATGCAGACAGACATTGCCAGAGTTGCCTCTGTTTTGGACACCCAACTTTGTCTATCATCCCATAAGTAAGAAACGGCTTATGTGCCCTCTAAATGGCAGTGTCTGACTCCTCCTAAGGATCATGTTAGTCATCGCTGGGCTAGGGGCGAGGTGGTCATTGGGATTCTGGGGCTTTCTTGGAGCTGTACTGTGACCCGGGTCTCCACAGACATGAAGAAGGGTAGGTGGACTCTTGGCTAAACAGAAAGAGGACCCTTTGCAACACTACCGCAGACAAAAATGGGGATCCTGCATCGTGGATAAGGAGCTTTCAAACTATTGGAAAGGGCATCATTTGGGATAACCTCAGGCCATGATGTGAGACTTAGCACCCCTCCCCCATAATCTGGAGCCTACAGTGTGTGAGCTAGCAGCTCCCTAGATGAGCCGAGCACAACCCAGCCTTGCCTTTCTGATGCCTGGGAGTACATGGAATATTCCAGCTGCCACACAGCTCCACTCCTGACACAATTCCCTTCCCGCTGTCCTCCACCTGCCGCAGCTGTGCAGGAAGGGAGTCGGGCAATAACTGCCAGCTCGCTGACGAGACATTTGTGCTTAACACCTAAACCGACTCTGCAAAGACTTGATTTGGTCCTTAAGTTATTTGAAACAATGTAATCGTATTTGTTTCCAACAGAAACCTGCTGTATTCACAAGTTTGACAGCGGACCAAAGGAAACCTCTGGGCCAGCTGGCTGCTTTGGGTTCCCCATCTCCCCCGGGAGACCATCATCTCAGCAGGAGTGGTACACATTCTCCTTTCCCTGAGGCTTGTTAACTGAGGTCAGGTAAATCACAAAATACAGAAATTTTGTGCTGCATTACAATCACATCTAAGCTATTGCTGGGCAGGATTTTGACTCTTAAAATTTATTAGAGGCTTCCTCTCTTTCCTTGTTTCCCAGTCAACTCCCTGAGTCCACCGTCTTTCCTGCCTAGTTCTGTAAGCGACTCTGGACCCCTGCCCTGCTCAAAGGGTACTTTTTGGTTGAATGAATGAATTTAAATAAACAAACATCTGCCATAAACACGACTTCAGAAATGAAGCGGGCACGGTTCCTCCCCTCGCCTCTACAGCATCTCGGAGTGCAATAAAGCTCTACGGCCTCCAGAAACATGATAGAAGTGTCAAACTACATAAATTGCAAATCATAAGTCACAGTTCCATTTGCTCTGCCACAGTGTAAAAATTGCAAATTTTTCATCACGAAAGAAGAGCGATGAGCGCCTCGGTATAACTCAGCTGCCATGACACCTCCGTCACCCACGCCCACCCAGCGGCCGAACCAGCTCTGCCCCGCAGCCCGCCTGTCTGGGCCAGCACCTCCCCAGCGTGTCTTTTCTGGGTGTGCACCTTCTTCCCCCTCCTTCTGCTGATCAATATTTCAGACAGGTTCCATCGTTGCGGCATTCATTGTAGCAATGCTGGAAAAAGATGTCAAAATTGAAATCTCTTCTTTTTCTGCCTGGTCATTTTCTCTGTGGTCATTACTCTCCAACATGCCAACAGCAGCTAGTGCTCACTCACTCTCCCTGATCCCACCATCCCTTCTCTCCTCCATCACCACATTTTCCTCCACCTGCCCCAGAATTCCAAAGAGAGATGGGACAGAAAACAGCAGGGTCCCAGGCTTAAGAGAAACAACCAGGTCCTTTTACAAAATGATCCCTAGTACTTGTGTGGGAGCGCCCCCAATATGTGAGGGGTCACACTATGTCTATGACAAAAATTCCATGGCTTCCCCAAAGCCATTCCTAGATATGAGGTGCTCCTAAATCTTGAACTTCTGCTTCCAGATCTGACTGCTGTCTGGCCTAACTGGCCGATCTCTACGCAGTGGGCCAAGCAACATTGCGAGATGCCAAGCACTACTAGATGGGCCCAGGCCCAGCAGTGATTTATTTCTTACTGGGCTGTGGCTAAAAGGTTTGGTTTGGGCTATGGACTCTTAGATGTCCAGAACTGGTTTTATGCCACCTTTACACAGTGCCACCTAGAAGGTCTCAATATTGCCCTGGGCAGTGATAGCATGAGATGGCATTCTCAGATAGAGTGCAGGACAGCTTTCCAGGTGGCCTTGGGCCAATTTGGCTCTTCCTGGTTTCTCACTTGTAGTTCTCAAGAACAACTGTAGGATGTGCTGGGGATGCAACATCCTGAAGGAAAGGGGAGCTGGCTGGAGCAGCGTGTGCTCTGCTCCAGTCCCCCTTAGAAACAGGATGACCTTCAAAGTTTTAGCCTGGGGTGTAAAACCAGTGTGGGCTGCTCTCCGAAGTCCCACAGCTACGATGCAAGTGGGACACGTGCAGTGGAGACTCCATTCACCCCTGTCAGGATGCTTTGAGCATTCCTGAGCTTTGGGGAACTGACTCTCAGGGGACCTTAGGCTTCTGTTGTCCCTTGCTGCCTATCTGTGAGTAATAAACCCACTCCATAAAACTTGTCATGTGGGGAGGTGTTTTGTCTTACTGGACTCAGACAACTTGGTAACCAATGCACAGTGAACCTGCTTCACAGAAAGGATGATCATCTGATGTATTAATATTATATTTAAGAAAATGTGTTAATACTGTCATCTGAAATCTAAATCAGTTTTACTGAGCTCTCTGCAGCTCATAACTAATGCAGGAAATGAGATCAACTTGTAAAGAATAAAAATCTTATTTATTCTTTGGCCATCCACTTACGTATTTTATAAGCATGTATCAATATGCAAGGCGCCGTGTGGAGGGATGGAAATATAGGCAAGATGAGCCCCTGCCATCGGGAAGTTTAAAGGAGAAGATATAATAACAACAATGATGATAATGAACATACCAATAACCACGGCTACCGCTGCTGTGCACTGCCAGTCACTGTTCTGCACACTCAGCCTGGGTTCGCTTATCGGATTTGCACAAAAGTCCCATATGGTCGTTTCTCATTATTTTTCAACTTACCTATGAAGAAGTTGATGCACAGAGAAGCTAAGTCTTTTGCTCAAGGTCACATAAATAATACCTAAGCCAGGATTTGTACCTAGAAAACCTGCCTCAAAAATCCACATATTATACTTAACCACTATACTATGAAGCTAGACGTCCATGAAATGATACAGAAATGAATGAGATCCCAAAATAGGCTAAAATGAATAGTGTTGGAGTCTAGAGGAGAAGGCGATCACCTTTGGGGTGGGGAACAGGGGCACTGGGTCTCAGCCAAGGCTTCACGGAGGACGTGGCATTTGTGTTCAACCTTAAGAATGGGTGAGTTTTGAAAACTGGAACTATCAGATGAGCTTTCCAAGTAGAGACGATGTGATCTCAAAATCAACAAAGAAGCACCTGGCTTACACAGGAACAGTAAAATGTCCAACAGAAAGAGTTTAAGGGAACTTGTGAGGTAGGATTGAAAATGGCTGGAGAGAGGAGGTCATGCATTTTATATTGTAAAATAAATCTTCCAAGCATTATAGGACTCATTGGGTCTGCTTCCCTCACAGAGAAGCACAGAAATGACAGGCTGGAAGAGCATCTGGGTGCTAGGAAAAATGGGGAGGGAGCGGGGGGCACCCAGCAACGCAGTATTAAACCCAGGCAGTCACCCTTTTGTTGTGACTTCAAAACTCTCCCAGGGAAACACAAGTTTTTATTATCATAGTGAGAATAGACTCAAGCCCACGCCTCAAACTGGCTCAGTTCCCTTTTGAAGGTGAAGTGGCATCAAGTTGGAAAAAGAAATGACTTGATCATAGCTGATGGCTGCTCAGGCTGACTGGGACAGTCTGTGGCCATATCTTTCTGTCCTGAGTCTCAGGGCAAGTGTGCCCTGCTGGAGACGGCTGGCAGCTTCTTTCCTCAAGTTGCGTGGCTTGTCTCACTGCTGAAAATACCGTTCTTACAACAACGGGACTCTGGTGATCCGTTCAGGGTTGTCCCAGCCCCTGGGTTACAAGCAGAGCGGCACCTACAGAGCTGACGCCTTGCAAGCCCCGGACAACGTAGGTCGAGAGGTGATGCCTGAGCCCAGCCTACAGCACCGGCCTGGCCGACAGGAAGATTCACACCAGTGCTGAAGTTTTCAGTGGTCCTGAGACCTAGGAGGCCTGGCTCGAAAGCGGGCAGGAGCCGGGATCTGAGGATGATCATCAGACTCCTGGTGGATACGGCTTCTCAGCTGCTCACTTGACTAAATATCAAACTTAGGCAAACAGATGGTAATAAGATAACATCAAATGCTTCCACTTCCTCTGGCTTCTCCTTCCTTGTTCTCAAGAGAGTTCCAAGGGTTTTTGTTTTGTTTTGTTTTTGTTTTTTAACAAAGGAAACTAGACAAAGCAGAACATAGAAATCTTTGGCACGCCGTGTGGAAGGGAGAGGGGAAGTACGTTGTGTTTGCAGAAGGGCCGCTGGCATTCTTTGCTGTTCTGCAGGGATCAGTGGCTGAGGAAAGCAGTGACACTAGCAAAGAGCAACCGGGTTTCAGTTCCTGGGCACGAGACCATACCAGGCAAATTAATTGGCCTTCTGCGCTCAGCCAAAATCTGTGGCAGGGCCCCGCGTGACGACACGGAGGCGGCCGCACGCTCTGAGACATGGTCCCATAACCAATTCTCCGTCCGCGCTGGGGAAAATAAAGCATTTTCTTACACGTTCGTTTGTCAGACATCTTGGGCTTACTGAGGTGAGAGAGGGGAAAAAAAATAACAGACCTCAAAATAGCTCAGCATTGCGTGGGAAGGATGATAAAATGATGGCACTCTGAGTGGTGACAGACATCGAGGCTTCGTTTTATCACTCTGTAGACGTGCGCCTTGGGAGGTTCGCTGTTTCTACTCCTTTGTTTCCTCCACGTCCCCATGTTTTCCTCACATGAATATGTACATTGTGGAATATTTTACTTCACTGTTGGCCGTTTCCCCCTCGTCTCTCCCGCCTCGCATC
This sequence comes from Cheirogaleus medius, assembly GCA_008086735.1. Taxonomy (NCBI): domain Eukaryota; kingdom Metazoa; phylum Chordata; class Mammalia; order Primates; family Cheirogaleidae; genus Cheirogaleus; species Cheirogaleus medius. Next base: position 53,560,097 of record VBSM01002608.1, on the reverse strand, counting down.
CACGCAGCCCTGCTGCTCAGCGATGGCTGCGAGTCGCCAGCGCAGCGTGGGGACGTTCCCCAGAGCCACGTGGCGAGGGCCACCCCCAGGGAAATGCTGGCAGCCCCTGGCTGGCCTCCGGGCCACATCATTCAAAGAACAAGTAGGCTGCTGCCGCTTTGAAGGCAAATGCAGCCCCTGAATCCGGGAAATGGACTCCCTGGTATTTCTTCCCACCACCAGTTCACAGGAGCCAAGCGCTAAAAATCTGCTGAGCTGAAAGGAAACTGCTACGTGCATCTCTCACTGCCAGCCACGGCACTCTGAAGCAGCTCCTGCATCTCACCGTACCAGCTTTATTTTGAAGAGGTTGTTCCTCCAGTTGCGGTCATGTGCACAGAGCCCCGATCCTAACCTGAACGGCCCAGGGGTGATAGGGAGTGGTGGGTGCCTCAGTCCCTCACTTCAAAGAGGGGAACTTTATGGGTTCCTGCCACACTCGTTTGCATGTGAATGTTCTTAGAAGAAGCGTGATTGTGGAGCCTGCACATAACAATGACTCCAGAAGTGCTATCTGCTGGACAGGGTTAGATCAGAGAAGCGCAAGGAAAGCGCTGCAGATGACTTAGAATAAGTTCTCCTTAGCGTTTGCAGGGGTAGGCCTTCTGCGATGGTGGTGGCAGACTATGTAGTGACGCAGTCTACGCAGGCTCTGCCTCTGCATCTACTGCTGAGTCTGCAGTCACTGCAGGTCAGCCAGGGCATCCGTCAGAACCCAGAGGGACAAACTGGAACCTGTTTCCATCTCTCACCACCTCAATGCCAGAGGTGACCTGCAGGAGAAGCTGGTGCCCATTGCCACAGAGTGACATAGTCACCTGGCACAGAACTCGGAGAAGCTGCAGGAGGAGATCTGGTGGGAATTAGAAGACCTGCCGTCACAGGTGCCGGCCCACACCTGGTGAGCCAGCAGATCAGCACGAGTGCCTGGTGCCCTGTGCCCACTCGCAGAGTGTAAGAACTGTGGCTCCTGCTTCACCTCCACCTTCCAAATTTTATTCAAAATGTCTCGTGTGGCCGATGCTCACCAGGAACCATACAGGGTAGGGAATTCAGGGGACTGCAGCTCCAATTTAGCAAAGTTTTAAACAGTACAAACACCATAATACTTACTAAGAGAGCTGCAACCTTCAACCTCCACATCCCTCACCCCCACCTGCTGAAGAAATACTGATCCAAATAGGATGTGTTCATTCCCACCCCCGCTATGACACTGTAAGGCCCCTGGAAGCAGGGAATGATGTGTGTTTTGTTCACGGCTATATCACTAGGCTCCACACATTTTGGCTAAATGAGTCAATGCCAGAGATAATCGGAACAAAGGCTGATCTTTGCTCAAGTCTTCAGCCCACTCTGCCTGTGTTTTTACATCAGTCTATGGATTAACAAACATTTACTGAGCACTTATTTTGACCCCAATACAGGGCTAGATTCTGAGAAAAAAGCAAAGAAGTAGAAAAAGCCACTCACGCCTAAAAGTGTATCCATCTTGCTTAAGAGGTAATCCATCTAAAGCTAAATGATATCACAGTGTTACATTTGGTAAGTGGCAGGGAGTGCTAATAAATACTGTAGGGATTCCAAGGCAGGAGAGATCCTTACGGGTGGCTTCAGGGAAGGCTTCTCAGAGGAGGTGAGACTTCAGCCAGCACATGAAGACAGAAAGCAGAGGAAGAAAGAGGAAGGCAGTAGCCAAGGAGCAGAAGTCAGAGTTCAAAAGGCCCACTGGGGGCAGCAGGAAGGCCCTAACCCGGCTGGCTTTGCGACTGTGCACAGAGGTTAAGAGGACAAAGTTGGGGTTCATAATCAAAGATGACACCAGGTCTGTCTGAGCTCTCCCAGCATTATGAATGGAAAATGAGCTCATGTGGATCTTCAATGGTGATTAAAAATAGCTGATATCACTAAGCATTTACCATATGCCAGTGCTAATACATCCATCACTTAATCCCAAACTAACCATCAGGTAGTTATTATCCCCATTGATGGATGAGGAATCTGAGGCTTAAAAAGATGATATTCCTTGTCCAAGTTCACCCAGCTCCTGAGTGGCCGAACTGGGATCTGAGTCCGTGCCAGCCGAATTCATGCCTGCGCCTGCAGCTCCGTCCCTTCGCTCTCCATTGCAGAGATGAGTCCACTGTCACAACCTTCCCTCCCTAACTGCTCGAGGACAGACTGCCCAGTCAGGGCTGCAGCGCAAAATTCTAGTGCAAATGCTAAGCAACCAGTCGAATGCTAAATTCACGAGGGCTTTCTGGCATTGAATTCCGGTTTTGATTAAGAAAGAAACACCCTAGAATTTAAACCAGCTAAATTATAAGAGAATTCTGCTGCCTAAGATAGTGGCTTTCTTTACCCAGAAGGGTGGACTGGGAAGAGAGCCTGTAGTATTTATCTTGCAGTGAGCACTTGGTACCTTTTTGCTTTTGATGTTTCAGGGTTTTCCCTTGTAGAGTATAGGTTTCTATTGTGAGAAATGTTTTCAGTTCATAAGGTTGAAACACACTTGTTAATGCTGGTAATGAAAATGTGCGTGCACACAGAATTTGTCACCTACATGTCCAGCCTGCCACCGCCCTCCAGACAGATCAGAGCCTGGTCCTGTCCTGCCTGGAGCCCACCCACCTGCTGAGAAGCGCTGCAGTGAGGCTAGGCCCAGCCGAGGCGGTGAAGCCAGAGCCAGAAAGGAGCTCAAGCTAGTAAATGTGTCAATTTATTTGGACTCCCTGCAATTTAGAAGCTGATTTCAAAGAAAAATTGCTTCAGGCTTCAGACTCCTTCTGTTGTTGCCAACTGTGGCCCATTTTTACAGCTGACTGACCACCATCTAAAAAGGGTGCCTGGTATCACGGCAACCTTGATCGCTCCCCCCACCCCCGCGGCCCCGAGCAGAAGTCAGAAGCATAATTACAGCTAATGGAGGCAGGTTGGGGCAGGCTAGCCCCAAGTCTCCACCACCTGCTTCCCCAAGGACCTGGCCGTGGCTTGCACGCGCAGCTGTTTGTTGCGAATCCCAAGTCAACAGCTGACATGATTCATTAGAACTTCACAGCCCTGCACGGCAGTCCCCACACCTCACACACAGCCCGGGCCACAGCTCCGTGCCCCTGCCTCCCCCTCCCTCCCTCGCCCCACAGGACCTCCGAGGTTAATTATGCCGCCTGGAGGTCTCCACCCAGAAGGAAAATAAACAGTCTGACTTCACTGGGAGTGACTAGATGGAAGGGACAGGGGGAAGGAGTCCGCCCCCCCCACACACACACATCATAGCACAGGCCTTTTTCCTAGCAGCCTAAATCTGAGTGTGCCTCATTTAAAATCCATCTCTCTCCCACTGCCAGCCTGAGGTTGGGGATAAGGGGTTATCAGACTGCTCTGTGGTAAGAAGGAGCACATTAATCTCAACCTAGTTTCCAGAGAGATTTTTTTTTTTCATTTGGTTCAGAAAGGGCAGTTCTTTAAAAAGGGTTGTTTGGAGGGTGAACCATTAATACGTTCTCCCCTCAACAAACCCTTTAAGAACCTATTAACAGAGCCTCGGTTGTTCGGAGGGGTGATTCCTCTGCACGGCTTATCTCAGGGCAACGGGAGGATGCGCCGTGTCTGCTGAAAGAGGGCCTGTTCTGAGGAAACAGGCACTCGGGGAAGCTCTGGGGTGGCACCTCCGCCGGCAGGGTTATTCTAGGCCGAGGTGAACAGCGGGAGGCCAGAAGCAGACGGAAGGGGCAGCAGCCGGTGGGGCCCAGGGGACCAGAGGGTGGGTGCCCGAGGACCTTGCTCCTCTGTTGCACTCCAGCCCTGGGTTCCTCGCCTGCACTTTCTCCTTTTGTGAAGACAGCAGTCTAGACGATGGAGATAACCTTTCCAGACCAATCCCCCACGCAACCTTTCGCTGGGACATTTGCATGCCATTCTTATGGAAAGGTCACCCAGAAAACTCTGTGGTCAAAGAGCATCCTTCCAAACAACAAATGTGGCAATTAAAACAAAGCACCCTTCTCATTTGAGGGCGAGGAAGCAGCTGGGTTTCAGGACAGCTTGGCTGGCCCAGGCCTGTGGCATTTGTTACCTGAGGGAAACAATAGCAGCTCTGTAGGCATTTCTGTCTGAAAGGGCAGGAGCTGCCTGCCTGCTCCTCCGGTTCAGGCCAGCAAGAAAGGAGCACCAGGAGGCTTCCCATCAGGCTGCAGGCCAGTGCCACATGGTCCCCGACACCACCATCTCCCAGTGTGCGTGCACGTGCGTGTGTGTGTGACAAAGACATGCTGTTCTGATTCCAGAGCAGGACTGGAAGTTGGAGCACAGGGCAGGCCTAGAGGCTGTGAGTGTGTTTCTTTCACTCCACTCGGAAATAGCCAGGTCGTCCATGGCTTTGCCCTTGAGTTGGAAATGTAGGTTGGACTGTTATTTCTCACCCTCTCCCTGGTTTTCCAGTCGCCTGTGGAACCAGGTCTTCGTGGCAATGATAGCTTGTGGGTAGCTTATGGCTCCTCTAAAAAGACTCCCACATGCCCGTACATGCTGGCTGTCTTGGCGGGTACCCGGTGCCTGCTCAGACCACACTTTATTCAAAGGAAAGCTGGCCCGCATAAAGCCCCTGCCATTTAGGGGGTCTAGTTGTGACCCATTCCTTTCCATCCACATCCCACCCACACAGCTGACTGAACCAGGGGTTAGAGCCCTAACCCACAAAGAACCAATTGAAACTTTTACAATGACCCACAACCCACATGTTTAAAAAGAAATAAAAGAAGGAGGAGGAGGAGGAAGAATGGAACCAATTAAATTCTCTCTCATGTAAACCATGGATCAGAGAAGAATTTCCTATTGACAGCAGTCAACTCAGAACTCAAGAGGCCAAAATGAAGGGCGAGCCGGGGCGGTGGGCAAGCATGGGAGTGGTTGACGGTTGGGTATGGGAGAGAGAGGCCGTGGCGCGGAGTGTAGGTGTTTCGTCACAATGGTGGAACGCGTGAGTGAGGACCTGGCGTCTCTGGGAATGGCTGCAGGGCCCCTACCCCCTGCCCCCTTGCATCCTTGTGTTCTAGTTCCAGGGGGTTCTGCCCTAGGGTTCCCAGGAGGCTCGGGCCCCCCTTATTGCTCCACATACACCTTAACATCAATGCCCCTTTGCTAAACCTTGCTTGAAGAGGTCTGTGCTCCTTCCCTAAAAACAAGCCTGGAAAACAATAACAAACATCTTGAGAGACTTGTTTCCCAGGGCCCAACAAGAAAAGAGTGATTACATTAAGAATACATTTAATTGTTGTTGCTCTATTTGATTAAAGGAAGAAAGACAAAAGCACTGATTTATGAGGCAATCTCCAGCGCCAGACAGGAGAATGCAGGCAGCCAGAGGCAGCGCCATTTCTGCCGACTGAGTAACCTGATTGCCTCTGAGGGAGAAAGACAGGTGTCTGATCCCTCCCCAGAACAGCTGTCCCTGTGGAAACTTGAGAAACCAAAGGCCAGGCAGCTCTCGGGTCTCTCTCTGGGCAGGGCTCGCAACACCAGACACCACAGCAGACGTGGCCTGAGAAGAGGTCAAAACCCTGTTCTGCCTCATCCCCTCAGCCTCTCAGAACCTGACAGAAAATCAGAGGGTGCAGGAGAATAAGGTAGCTTCAAATTCTAGGCTGGGCATCAGGCACTGAGGTGGTTTATCTTTTTCTTGTTTGATTTACAATGGACATGCCCGAGGCTAGGGAGAATGCACAGTAATTTTATAAATATCAAGAAGTTTCTATGTCACTAAATATTCTTCACAACTTGTTTGATGAGGCTAGTAGAACGAAGAGCAGTCCATATAGTGTGAAAAGACCTCACCTAACCAGAATTCAACATTCAAACTTTGCAATTAACCAGATATTTTACTTTCTTTTTTTATAAACATCAAAGATCAAATGACCCAGAAAAATCAATTTAAAAATGTCAAACTATAAGATATGCGCAGAGATTTCTAGAATGATGACCTTGAGCTATTGCAGCATCTGGAATAATGTGAAAATGTCAGTTATGCTCATTAAACTCTACTTAGGCATGGATGTGGCCAGAAACCTTTTAGAAAGATGTGCAACTAGACAGGTTTCTATTTTCATGGCAGCAGAGAATTGGATGTTTAAATGCCCACCCATGAGATACTAATCACCATTCTTTAATACTTTACATCAGGAACATCACATTTTTTTCTGAGAAGGGGGATTATGGGGAGGGATTTGCCCAAATGCCCTAAGGCCAGATAAGGACCTCAAGCACTCAAAGCCATGAATGAGTCATTGGACACAAGCAATTCTTGGGATTTGAACAAGGGAGTCAAGAGGCATGGGTTCAAGTCTTAGCCCTGTCACTCGAAGAATGATCTTGGGAAAGCCCCCATGTCTCAGTTTCCTCAACTGTAAAATCAATAAAATGAAGAGATTGCATTGTATTAAATGATCTGTCTCCAAAGATTAGCTCACTTCCAAAACTCTGTACCACTATTTGAAGAGATAAATTAGAGGCTGCTTGTCTTCATATGTAACCCTGATCTCCAGACAAGTTGTAGAAGTGGGTATCTTTCACTGAATCCCATGCTTTTCATTATAATTTCACCCTTTGAGGGAAACTTCACCTGGCCTAATATCCCCTCATGGCTAGTTCTAGCTCACACAGTCCTATTCTGGAGGCACAAAGATCTTGGAGATTCTACAAGATTAAATGCCTAGATGTGGCATTTAAAAATATATTCCACCCACAGTCAGGACCTCCTGACCAGACCTGAAGTTACATAGCCAGAAGACTCCTTTCTATTCCCCAGGCCCTTAATCTCAGGCCAAACCCAGGAGTTCTTCCAAATCCACTTGGAGGTGAGGAAGTGGGAGGCTCCATCTGGGGAAATGATGAAGTGCTTCCTTCCTCTTGGGGCTGAGTGAGCCACCTCTTCAGGACTCCCACGGCCTCGGAGGCCAAGGTTCGGGAGCCTGAGAAATAGGGCAGAATCAGGTTTCCCTTTAGCCACAAACAGCAGGTCTGATTCCAAACTCAACCCATTGCAACACATGTACGTAATGTCATCAAAGCGGAAGAGAGTGGTATTTCTAATGGTTACCCTCTTAGACTCTGGGGTCGCATAATTTAAATAAGTGACTCCATCCACTTAAGTTTTAGTCTCCTCATCTGTAAAATGGGCCTGGTAAAAGTCTTCACTTCCTAAGGTTGGTGTGCAAAGTCAATGAGATCATTCATGCCAAGTACTGGGATGTAGAAAGTATAGTTCTTGCTTATGTTGTGTCCCAAGGATCATAAAACTCATTCTTTCTCTGTCTCCTCAAAGTCTCCCCTGAGGACAAAGTATCACCGGAGCTAAATTTGATATGACCTACATGTCTCATCTGTGAGAAGGGGGAGGGGCTGCAGAACCTTCTGGTTTGGGGCGGGCAGGAGCCAGTTCACTGGTTGTGAGCCACAGCTCTGATTTTTGCACCTGTGATTTCACTTCTCTCAAAAGCCCCAAAGTACCACCTCGTCCATTTGTAGACAGAGGTGAGAAATGAATCATTTTCGCCACCCTCCTTAAAGCCCTGATCATTTCAATCACACCTATGTTCATTACTGTTCCATGTGAAACATAAAATCACTTTTAATTGAGGTTTCAAATGCACTCAAGCTTAAACAGAAAAGAGGTGGTATGACTCCACACAAAGAACAGCCAGTGGATGAGCCAGTGGGTTGGAGGATGCAGCCATGATTCACTCATCCTGGCTCTGTCGCTTGCCAGCTGCAGAGTGTGGGCAAGTTGTTGAACCTCTCCGAGCCCACATTTCCTCCTTTGGGAAGGAGAGAAGGGAAGAGCCTCGGGCGAAAGCCTTCCTAGGGTCATGAGAGAGACAGTGTTCTGTAGCTAAGTGTTTGTTGCTACAGTTGAGTATCCCTTATTCGAAATGCTGGGGACTAGAAGGGTTTCAGATTTCAGATTTTCCCCGATCTTGGAATATTTGCATTATACTGGTTGAGCATCCCTAATCCGAAATTCAGATTCTGAAATGTTTCAATGAGTATTTCTTTTGAGTGTCATGTCAGCTCTCAAAAAGTTCCAGATTTTGAAGCATTTCAAATTTCAGATTTTTGGATTAGGGATGCTCAACCTGTACCGAGTCCACTGAGCTGCTGTCCCAGACCCCTGGTGGCCAGTAGACTCATGTGTTAGCCACTGGTATCTCCCCAGTGACAGCAGCCACAGGCCGGCAGCAAATCCTCCCCTTGGGCCCATCTTCAACTTGCACCATGGGCAGTACGTGAGGGACCCCAAATCCAACACCAGCAGAAAGTGTATTTTCCAGTCACCCACATGTCATCAGTCTGGGGATGAGTTGGAGCCAACAGAGCAGAAACCACTTTCACTTGATTCCCACTAGTCACCTCTTGCCCCTAGAGAGAGTCCACACCCAGCTGGAATCTGGTGGGGACAGCTCGGGGGCGGGGCGGGGGAGGATTCTGGTTCCAACAGCATCCGGAAAAAGCCTCCTTCCCTCCTTCCCTTGACTACCTCCAGGTCCTCCCATGGGACTTCTTCTGATGTCCTTTGAGTCTTGGTCACAGCCCTTCCTCCTTTGACTTACTTAATTTTTTCTTACTATTACATTTTTAGTCATTAATAGTATGGCTTCTGGTCTTAGACTACCAGAGTTTAAATGTTGCTCTTCCACTTACTGCAAGTTACCTGGCCCCTCTGTGGCTGTTTCCACATCTGTAAAATGGGGGTAATAAATACTGCTCTTTGATAGGGTTGCTGTGAGGGTTAAATTGGTTTATGCAGGTAAAGCACTCAGCACAGCGTCTGGAACATAGTAAGCAGCATACGTGTTCACTATTTCATCCTTGCTTTCTTGTGCCTCAGTGACATCTCACAATTGGCAGGGTTCATCTCAGGTTTCATCTCTCAGGAAAGCGAGGATAGAGACTGCCCAGTCAGCTCTTCACTCAGGACACTGAGTTAATCCATCATCTCGTAACCCACAGTTGGACTCTCTTTCTGCCTGTTTATTGTGATCCCAGAGTGACTCCGGTCCTTCCTGTTCTTGGGACAGTTCCTCTTTTTCCGGAACTATCTGTTTACTCACATTTTTGTATATCCACCCTTCCCCACTTAAACAGAGAGAAATACATATCTGTATTTTACAACAGATATGAACTTCATTTAAAAACAATCCAAATACTGGAATACATCGACCCCACCCCCATCCTGTTCAACCCTACACCACGACCCAAGAAAAAGGACAGCTGTTATGTTCCTAACTCTCCGCAAATATGGGAGGCACGTAGGAGACCATGTTGGGTTTTTTAAATATTTCCCCTCAATAGCTATCTTTTTTAAAGCCACAACAACAGAGGGGTTGAATCAAGAGTTCTCTAAGGTAAGTTTGTCTTTTTTGCCACTTGAGTAAAACATATGGAAATAATATTCCAAAGCACCATACAACACCCTCTCCCTCCCCAGACCCCCAATCCTTAGGGTGCACACAGCCCCTTGGGAGCAAAGTTCATCTTCACATAAAACACCACTGGAAGACACGTGGAGGAGGCGCCTGGGCTATAACCATGTGCCTGCTCCCCTGGGTGACTGAGCACCCCTCATGCTTCGCCCAGCCTGTGTGGCACAGACGCTTGGTGAAACAAAAAGCCATACATTGGCACTTTCTTTTCTCTCTCCACCCAAGCTCTTCATGCAGGGAAAAAAAAAATATTTCAAGTCTGCAAGTTGAAAAAAGCTTTTTTTCTTTAAAAGCAACTACCCACATTAAAGGAAGACTGTTTAATTCCAGATCTACAGCTAGAAGATCAAAAATAGGAATAATTAAAGCCTGAGATGTAACTGTTAAGAAAGGCATTTTTTATCCTCTTTGCCAAGTCCTTAAACAGGTAAACCACATATTTAAAGAAAGCACCAAGATCTGAAAATCCCAAAGGGAATTATTTTTATGTTTAAGACGTAATGAATTCAGTCTTCAGAGACCATGAAGCGGGGTTTGTTAAGCTCTCTGAACTGTCAGCTGAATAATTATCTAGCAAAGCCCTCGTGGAGGTGACTCCCTGTGATTCAGCTTCTTTCCTGTTTTGAAACAGAAGGTGATTAACCTCTGGAACAAAATTTGGCAAAGTCAGGGAATGTCAGTTTTATGCAAACAGTATTTCCTTTTTGTGGCCTTCCTTTTTATCCTATGATATTTGATTTTTAAAAGTCTTATAAATATACTGAATTCTACTCAAAGACCCTTTCCAAATGCCCCCGAGAGCAGGTAGAACTTAAAAGAAAGCAAATAAACAAAAGAAAAGACCAAAACAAATCTCCCTTTTCCAGAGTGGCCAGAGCCAAATGAACTTTATGTCAAAACGCATGAACAGTCAGCCTGACAATTTAGATTCCAAAGAGAAGGTGAGGCAGGCACATTAAGGGTAGTATGCAAAGTAAGAATTCGGAAAAAAAAAAATCTCATTGCTGCCAAACCTGTTGGTTATTTTAATATGATTATAATTTTAAATTGTGGCTTTAAACACTGTCTGAGTATTTGGATGTTATTGCTTTAAAGTCTCCACTTGAGAGGTTGTGGCTGTGGTTTCCCTTTTACCTAAAAGTAATCCGGACAGCTGAATAATGGGCTCATCCTTTTGTTGCATGGACCTGTTCATCATATTTGGAAACTAACTTATTCAGCCTCCTTTCCCACAGGATGCAAAGTACCTTCAAGCAAAGACAATGCATGTCATTATCCTAACCTGACTGAAGGAAAAGCTAAGCAATGAACTTGAGATCAGATGCAAAACCTGAAATGGAGCGGAGACTGGCTTGCTGCTATCCCAAAAGAATATTGTCTGGGTGTCAGACAAGGCTATTGACTATACCTGACCAGGCAGAGATGTGGGATTTGCAGAACAGAGCGCAAAAACTCAGTTGATTGAGTGTAAAGAAGGAAAATTAACAGCCCACCTGTTCCAGAGCTCGCCAGCTTCCCTCAAGCTTAGTCAAACAGGATATTTTGTTCTCTGCTCTAAAAACAGAAAACTACCTACTACTGTTACTGCTGCTGCCTGTGGCATCTGCCACATGTCAAAATGAGCCTGAAGTAGGCAGGTGATTTCCTGCTTTGCTCTCAGAGTGGGAGTGGAGTTGGGAGAAGGGCAATGAACAGGAATGCTATCCTGGACCCCTGGTCGCAGCTAAAAATAAATCACCTTAGCTACACAGTCACCATTATCCACCTAGAGAAAGGTGGTTAGCAGAAATGGACAAATCACCAAAGTGATTGTAGCAATGCCTGATAGGACCTTATTTCTAGACTCATCAGCCTGGGCTGTGCTTTGCGGACTGGAACCCAGTAGGCACGCCATCAGTAGTCGTTGCACAAACCAGCAAATGAAGAAACAAGCATAAAGAAGCAATTTTGCAGCCACATGTTGGTAGTTTCCTCCTGGAACGAGGAGTTAAACTGTTAGAGTGCTTTATTTTACGCTGACTTTTTTTCAGGTCACCCAGCCCTGGAAAAGAACATGTCTTTGTGACTTCCTCTCGCCTCAAGACAAGCTACCAACTTCTTGGGAAATTTCTCTATCCTAACACCTATACTTCAAAGTTTGGGGTTGGCATTGATCCCCTCTCTTTATTCAGGCTGCCTGATTCTCTCGGTGTTCCAGGCACCTTAAACATCAAAGCTTCTTTGTTTCTCCCCTAAATTTCAAAGCCCTCATCAAAACTGACTCCTGGGACCTCTGTCCTGATGTCTTGGAGTTCCTAGCCCAGATGTGATGATTGGGCCCTGATTAGTATGCAGAGCCAGTTTCCAAGAAGAGCTTGGTGGCTGCGACCTCAGTGTCAGCTTGCCTTTGCAACGAGGGAAATGCACGTGCACTCAGTCCACAAGAGATGCTGAGACAGTATCTCAGCATAACCAGAGAATGAGGGTTCCTTTAACCCCCTGTAGTTTTTTAATAACATTAACTCCCTGGCTCTGGTGATCACAGCTGTTACCAAATCATATTGCAGCCAATCTCAGTCTTTCCCTGCTGCCTGAAGACCAGCTGAGAGCTGTCTTCATCCCTCCACTCCACCCTCTTTCTTTCTAGAAAACTGGAACAATTATATGACATGCTTGAACTGACCAGTGCATACTTGGCAAGAGGTCATTTTGAGGGCTATCTTTCAGTTCTGCAAAACCTATCATATCAAATCAAAACAAACAAAAAATACAACAGCTTGGTGTCATCAGGGTACAGGACTAAAATAATAAATATCTAATTTTGACAGGTCAATGAAATTGTTTTTTGAAATTTTGGCAAGCCTATCTGAGAAAAAGTAAACTCATGGCCTTGATAAAAAGTCATGGGTCAAATACTACAACGTGGACCGAGCTCACCCAGAGAGATCCCATCAGAACTCCTAGGTACACCGATACCTAAGTAATTCTTTATTAGGTTTCCTTAACTCTTTAGAAAATTGTCTTTGATTTTTTTCCCCATGTAGGTCTTACACATTTTTTATAAAGTTTATTCCTGGGTAGCTGAGAGTTTTATAAATGTCATCTTTTTTTCTCCTTATGACATTTTCACAATTGCTTATAAATGAGGTATATAGTGTCTGGCTAACTTGCTGAATTTTCTTATTAGTTCAAATAATTTTTCAGGTGATTTCCATGGATTTTCTAAGTAGACAATTATCTTCACTACAAGTAAAAACAGTTTTGTCTCTTCCTTTCCAATATATATATGTTTTATTTCTTTTTATTGTTTTATCCCATTAGCTAGGATGTTGAATAATACTAGTGTCAGTGTCTTATTTTCTTTGTTTCTGATCTAACACTAGTGATTCACCATTGAGCATGATGTTTGTGTAGGGTTTCTTTCCTATATTAAAACAAAGCTGTTTTCATTTTGACTTCTATTTCAAATTTTTCTAATCATAAATGAGTCCTTGTTAAATTCATTAAAATTTTCTTCTAAATCTATGAAGATGATGTTGTGATTTTTCCCTCTTAATTCTTGATCAAATGAATTACATTGATAGATTTTCTAATGTTGAAATATGCTGCCATTCCAAGGATAAGCCCTATTTAATTAAGATGTATTGTTCTTTTAATGGATTTAATTTGTAAATGTTTTATTTGGGATTTGTGTACCTTTGTTCATAAATATGATTGATCTATAGTTTTCTTTTCCCACATTATCTTTTTTCAGTCTTGGTATTTGGTTATGCAATCCTCACAGATGAGTTGAGAAGCTTCCAATTTTATTCTATGATCACTTCTTTCAAATGATACAGCCCCAAAATTATCTGTTCTTGGAGCTTTATGACTAACTTTGACCAACTTTTAAATAATGCTATAAATTCTCTTTATAGTTAATGTTATAATTTATATTTACCTAGAAAATCATCCTTTTTTAAATCTACGTTTTCAAATTTATTGTAATGAAGTTTAACATTGTATGTTTTTATATTTGAAATTTCCTAATAGGATATTAGTCTCCTTTATCATTTCTAATATTGTTTCATGAATTTCATTCTTTATCATAATTGTAGCCTTGGTCAATTTTTATTTTTTTGCTTTTACTCCATTAACCCTGCATTGTCACAGGTTTATCTATTCTTTCCTTCTACTTTTGGGGGGTTTACCTTATTATTTGTCATCTAGCTTCTGATCCATAAATTTAGTTTATTTTTTAAAACTTTTTTCATTATCTAATTTGAACATTTAAAGCTATAAAATGTCCTCTGAGTATAATTTTGTACACATTTTCTGAGTTTTTTTTAGTGCTGTGCTCACATTTTCATTTATTCCCAAGTTTTTTGTAATTTCATTAAGTTTTCTTCTTTAACCCACAAGTTATTTAGAAATCTGTTTTAAAATTTCCAAGTTAAAATTTCCTGGTAGATGTATCTAGAATACAGTAAAAACTCCTACAAATTAATACTGAAAAGACAAATAACCCATTATAAAATGAACCTAAATTCGAACAGGCTCTTCACAAAAGAAGTTATTTAAATGGCCAATAAACTTGTGAAAAGGTGTTGAACATTACTAGTCATTAGGGAAATGCAAATTAAAACCACAATGAGATGTCTTACATTCTCTCTCTCATCATTATATGATACATGATATAATAATATGATGATGAGAGATCTAAAACTTCATAGAGCTTACCTTATGGTGGAGAAGCCTAACTTTTTATCAAATAATCACACAAATTTAACTCATTTACATATATTGTAATTACTAATGATTGGATGTATTTCTACAATCTTATTTTCTGTTTTTCATTTATCTAATTTTTTTTTAAATCTTGTTAGTTTTCCCTGTTTTACCATTTGTTTGATTTTAAATGCTTTGATTTTTTTTCTCTAGTAGGCTGGACATTATAGATCCTATTTTTATTTTTTCCTAGTGATCATCCTTAAATTTTAACACACATTTAAGCATATATTTTTCTATGAATATCTAGCATTAGTCAATATCTCTATACTCTGCCTGAAAAGTTACCTGTTGATTTGACACAATTCCAAATTAGCGTGTTTTCACTTTCCCCAGAGTCACTCCATCCCAAAGTCACTATGCTGAAATCATTTGGGACTTTTGCTCCAGTTTAGTTCTATTAATTATCATTTTTTTCTTTTCTTTTCTTTTTTATTTCAAAATATTACCAGGGTACGAATGTTTTCAGTTATATGGGTTGCTTTTATAATGCTTGAGTCAGGATTATAAGTGTGCCCATCACCTGGATAGTGCCCATTGTACCCATTAGGTAGGTTTTCACCTGTCCCCTCCCCCCCATTGATTTGTGTTGAGTTGTACTGTCCTTAGTTTCAATTTAATAGTGAATATATATGGTGTTTGTTTTTCCATTTTTTAGATACTTCACTTAGGATAATATTCTCTGGTTTCATCCAGATTGTTGCAACAAAAGGCATTAAATCATCCTTCTTCATGGCTAAACAGTATTCCATGGTATACAAATATCACATTTTGTTAATCCACTCACAAACTGATGGGCATTTGGGATGATTCCACATTTTAGCAATTGTGAATTGTGCTGCAAT
Organism: Cheirogaleus medius; assembly: GCA_008086735.1. Classification (NCBI taxonomy): domain Eukaryota; kingdom Metazoa; phylum Chordata; class Mammalia; order Primates; family Cheirogaleidae; genus Cheirogaleus; species Cheirogaleus medius. The sequence continues at coordinate 53,544,994 of VBSM01002608.1, read as the reverse complement.
AAACATTCGAGTGCAGGGAAGAGGCAAAAATTAAGAGTATACAAATAGGGAAAGAGGAGATCAAACTATTGCTTTCTGCAGACAACATGATCTTATACCTAGAAAAACCCAAAGATTCCACCAAGAGACTCCTGGAATTGATAAATATATTCAGCAAAGTCTCAGGTTACAAAACATATACACAAATCAGTAGCATTCCTATACACCAATAACTGTGAAGCTGAAAATCAAATCAAAGACTCAGTACTGTTCACAATAGTTACAAAGAAAATAAAATATCTAGGAATATACATAACTAAGGAAATGAAAGATCTCTACAAAAAGAACTATGAAACGCTGAGGAAAGAAATCTCAGATGATATAAACAAGTGGAAAAACGTCATGCTCATGGATTGGTAGAATCAACATTGTTAAGATGTCCATACTACCCAAAGTGATTTACAGATTTAATGCAATCCCCATCAAAATACCAATGTCATATTTCACAGATCTAGAAAAAATAATTCTACACTTTGTGCAGAACCAGAAAAGAGCCTGAATAACCAAAGAAATCTTAAGCAAAAGGAACAAATCAGGAGGCATCCTGTTATCAGACTTCAAACTATACTACAAGACTATAGTAAGCAAAACAGCATGTTATTGGGACAAAAACAGAGACATAGACCCATGGAACAGAACAGAAAACCCAGATATAAAACCATCCACTTACAGCCATCCTATCTTTAATTATCTTTTACATTGTGCCATCAACAACTTTTTAGATTTCACTTATAATTTTACAGGTTTATTTATTTATTACTTTCTTGTTACTTTTTGACCACTCTTTTAGTTTCATTTTTCTTCTTGCTAGAAATGCTTGAGTATATCTGCTCAGAGAAGGTCTATGGCGGTTATCTTTCCAGTCATTGCATGTCAATGATTTTATTTTGCCCTTCAACTTTAATGTTAGATTGGTTCAGCACAAAATAGTGCTTCTCTTGTAGCTGTTCTTTTTTCTGCAGCTGAAAATCAATGAATTCCCCTAAATTGCTGTCATATTTGTTCTACTGCTGCTTTTCCTTAGATTTCAGTTTAACAAACACTTCTTGAGTTCCTACTATGTGCTGGGCACATTTCTAAGCACTGTGTTCAGTGTGCTGGGTTCACTCCCCACTACTGCCCCTGTTCTTCCTATTTTTCTCCCAGTGACCACCAATGGGCCACCTTCCTCACAGGAAGCCAATGGCGAGGCTGGGCAGCAGCAAACGGTGTGGTCTGACATCCAACAAACAAAACAACTGAGCTGTGCTGACTCAGTTCTCATTCTTATGCATTTGAATGGGGAAATGCCCAAAGACTGAAGCTGTAAAAAATAATGCTGCCTGCTCTTTGGCCACCTGCCCACTAAGGGCAGAGCTCAGGGCATCTGGCCTCTTCTGATAAATGCTCTGACCCAGCTCTGACTGAAAAACCACATCTTTCTCACTATCACTTTCTGAGCAATGACATTTGGCAGAAGGAAGACTATCTTCTTGGCAAAGTAACTCCCTGAAGAAAGAAAACAGGACTGAGAATGGAGGGAGCATTTAGGAAATTACCTGGGGAACTTTTTCAAATGCACATTCTGGACCGTTACCCCCAGAAAATAAGATTTGACCTCTTGGGAGGCCCTAAATACATATGTTTTAAAAAAGTGTTTTGAGAAATTATCAAATATTTTTTATGCATGATCAACTTGCCACCTCCAAGTGGACAACCACTGATGTTATCTAACCCTTTCATTTTATAGAGGAGAAACTATGGCCCACAGAACAGAGGTGACTGATTTGTCTAATGCTACAGAGATGGTTAATAGCAGAGCCAGGATGAGACTTGAAGACATTTTTACTCTTAGACCCAGTGTTTCCTCTGACATCCCCTATAATTCCCCTTTAACTCTTGTTTTTTTGGCAATGACCACCATCATCATTGTCATGGTCATCATCTTCACCAGACACTCTACTAGCCACATTACATAAAATTATCTCTCAAGTTTGCAATAATCCTACAAGGCACATATTATCTCTGTTTCTCATTCCCAGTCCATGTTTCCAGTCTTTACATATCGTGTATCCTGAGACTCAAGGTCTGTCATCAGCAAGTTCCCCTAAATCTTTTGTCCTTTTTCATAAGGTCTCTTCATGGGTTGCCTAAATGGCAATTTGCCAGTCCCCGGCAAATATCACTTCATCTGAAGCCTTTCAAGAGGACATGTTCTTGCCCTGCCCCTATTCTCCTTATATCAGAGGGCCTGAAAGTGGGGTAGATATCTCATTGTACTTTCAATTCAATTCTCTTCTCTCCTCCTTAAAAATGCCAGATCCTTTGAATTTTATGCCACCAACTTTACCATCTGCCATCTATACTTGGTACTGTCATCTACCAACCTACTCCCCTTCATTCATTAATAACTTTAGCACCTGGTGCTCCACCCCGATTCCTATCACCACTCTTGGTGACTTCAACAAACTTGTAGAGTACTGAGTCATTCAATACCTTGCTTTCTGAGTTCCCTGACCTCCTTACCTCCAACAATCAATGATCTCTACTCCACCTCAGCCACATTCTCATGCTTGTGTCTCTAACCCTGTCATCACCAATTAATGCACCAACTCCAAAATCTGTATTTCAATAACCCCATTCTAGGAAATCAATCCATTGACTCTACATCTTTATCTCTTTATAAAGATACAAAATATATACTATATGTACAAAATACATATGTGTGTGTGTTCTTCCCCTTATATCCTCACTTGCCTTCTTGGTCTGCTTAATTCTGTAGCTCAGCATTATAACTATTGCTTTATAAATTCTCTTATTTTTCTTGCCTTTCTCTTTCTGTCCGACTCTTCAGTGAAAGTTCATTGAAGATTAAATCTATATTCATAAATATTCAAGACTACACCTGAGATGCTTAAAGTTGTGGCAGAAAACAGAAAGGTGCTAATGGTTTACCTTAGACACATTACTACACACCCCAAGAAGGCACCCAGCACACGTGGCAATTTTATGATACTTCTTTTAATGTGCTCACTTTTCCACTGTGCGATAATACTTTTTCACATCCTTCCCTCCTTCCTTATTAAACTCTACACATGGTTATCTTAGCCTGAGTTCCCCTAAAAGCCGTGCCTGAGACACAGGCCTACCTGGAGGTAGTTTTGATGGGAAGTGATCCCAGGGACACAGAGAGAAGACCCAAAAAGTGAAACAGGAAAAGTGGGAAAGGCAAAGATGCATGACTGAGTTGGCTGCTCCTATGGACAAGTGATGATCAATCCCTGGGCACTTTCTGAAGCCCCTGATGGCATGCAGCTCAGATTTCTTTGCCCAGGAAATGAAACAGTTGAACAGTTAGCCATACATAGGCTCCTGTCTTCCACTGGTTAGAGGTGGCCCCTCGACACTAACTCACCTACATCTCTAGACCATCCATGGGTGAGTGCCCAGCGGATTCCGTGGCCATTTGGCACAGCAGCTTTGGAGAAGTCCTGGGACAGGTACGACCACATTGCTGCTACGCAAAGCTGTTTTGAGGCTTGTGCAGAACTGGTCACTATCACAGTCAGTAGAGTAGGAAATGACAGTGATGGGGAAAACCGTCGGGTGCTGGGACGCGGCCGCTCGCTGCCTCCCTGCCGCTCTGTATCCCCGTGCTACCCCGCCAGGCAGCTGGAGACCGCGGTGGGCAGGTGCGTGCTGCTGGGCCGGGCCTTGTGTGCCCGTCTGGGCTGGGCTGGATGCTAAGCCGCCTGCTCCCGTCCTGGGGCCACGCTGCTTGCGTGATCCTGATTGGGTACTTTTTGAATCCCGCTGTTGCTGATTGGTTGTTAAAGCTTATTGCTGATTGGATGTTAATGCTTGTTGCTGATTGGATGTTGAAACTTGTTGCTGATTGGATGTTTTTTGAGTCCTACCAAGGGTATAAAAACTGGAGGAGACCAAGGGAGGGGAGGTCAGAAGATCAGAAGTCAGCGGGCAAGTTGACGGAATAAAGGCTGTTCTCCATTCTCCACGTGCTGCTCGGCTATTTTCCTGGTTAAGAGCTATTGTGAGAGCTGTTAACACTTGCCGGAACAACAGAGAATTTGAAATGGGACACAAGATATATCCCTTCCACTTCTCATATCTGTCATGGATCCTCTAAGCCCAATCTGAGTCTTTTTCAAGGCTGCAGCCTCTGCCAGGACTTAATGCAAGAGCAGGAGTGACACAATCTCTGAACTCCCTGTCTCAGCTGACGTTAAGGCCATAATTGATATTCCTCACCTACTTCTACCACCCATTCTCCGTGTCATCGCCCTCAGTCAGCACTTTTTGGTGTAAGTAGCTTGTTTCGGGCAGTGACAAAGACCCTTATCCTCAAGAGGTCTGGGCCTTCACATGTCCTTCCCAGGTTGTGGGTGCCGAATTGTGGGTCTACCACAGTTATTGGGTGAGAAAGTACTGAAAGTCTCTCCTGTAGATCCTGGGGTTCAGACATAGGCCTCCCTGCACTGGTTGGCTGGGGAACAGCGATCCAGCCCCTGGGCCTGCGGCAGCGTAGGGAGTATCTGGGCCCTGGCCCTGGGGAGACGGTAAGGGAGACGGGTGGTCCCAAAGTTTTACATAGGAGTGGAGGGCAAAGACCTTCCATGTTAACTTCGCAAAGAAGGGCCTATCATTTCTTGAGGACCTACAACGTGCCAGGTAGTTTGGGTGACTAGTTTCCACACAAGAGTTCCGTTGTCACCCTTGTTTTCATGAGGGGAACTGCAGTTGAGAGCAGAGAGCCAACTTGCTGAGCCCGAGCTCTCACCCGGAGCGACCCAAAGCCCTTCCTCTCAGTCCCCAGCGAGCTGCCTCTGCCCAGGAGCGGGACGAATAAGAGGTAACAGGCGAGAACGCACCTTCCACGGCCCAGAGAGCTCAACCTGACTAGACTTGTGTGTAAAATATAAACAATGACGTCCTAAGGCACTGCCGGGGAATCCGGCAGCGACAGCGACAAGGCCAGCCGCACCCATGCGCCCCTCTCCCTCCGTCCTTTCTCCGCTCCGCCTCTCCGCTGTTCTTTCGGGAGCATGGACTGTCTCGGGCGGCCGCCGAGTGTGATTCCTTTCGAATCCATCCAGTAAACGCAGCTTTCTCCTTCTTCAAGTCGCCCTCTCGTCCCTGGAGCTTCCCTGCCCCCCCTCAGGAGCCTGACACTCGAGCAGGTCACCTGTGGGCAGGGCTGCACAGGTCGCGCGGCTCGGGCCGGGGCTGGCCCGGGGCCAGCGGGGCCTGGCCGCGTCCTCTCTGCGGAGCCGCGGGGACACACCACGACAGTGGCGGCGCGGGCAGGGCGGGAGCGTGCGGGGAGGACCAAGTGAGAGGAGCGGGCTCTGGTCAGGACAGGCGGGGACCGCAGCTAAGTTCCCCTTGACAGCACCAGGGGCTGGGCAGGAGCCGTCAGATGCGGGAGCCCTAAATCCGGAGGTGTCAGAGCGGACCGCAGCCGCCGCCAGGGCACGGAGCTGTCGGGCACGGAGCCGTCGCCGGGGCTGACCGCGGCCGCAGCGCGAGCGCCGGCCAGGAACGGACTGCGGATATCAAGAGCGCCACCAGGAGGCCGCGGCGGGAGGACGGCCTGGAGATGCGTACAAGAATAGACGCAGGGCACCGACCTCATTTCCCAACCTCCTTTCCCGCGGGCCCTCCCCACCCCCGCGGACTGTCCCCCTTCCCCATCCCCTCCCCCTCCCACCCTCCCCTCCCCCTCCCCCATTCCCTCCCCCAACCATCCTCCCGACTTCACTAGTGTGAGCCGAGCGCCTCCGCCCCGGACTCAGCCTCCTCTCCTTGGGTCTCTTTCTTGTACTCTGCTTGCTGGTCCCCAATGCCATTGTCCTTCCAGATGGCAGCCAGAATGACACGCTGACCCTGAGGTAGTAAGAGCAAGAGCTACTGTTCCGCGGTGCTTCCTCTGGCCAGGTCTGGCACCGGGAGCACCCCCAGTCTTTTCAAAAGGTGAGAGAGCACAGGCTCCCTGCACAGGATCTGGGCCCAACTCCCTGCCTGGAATCTTCCACTTCTGTGGCTTACAGGCTGTGAGACTACAGCCAAATTACTTAACTTCTCTGTGCCTCAGTTTCCTCCTTCATAAAATCGGGATACCAAGTGTGATGACGATGCTACTTCCCTTCTAGGGTGGTGTGGATTACAGATGTGTGGAGTCCTCAGACATGTGCAGAGCTGATGTGTATTTTGAATTATTTCATTTACTTCTTAGAACAATGTGTGAATTGTCACATTTTATAGATGGGGAAACTGAGGCTCCAAGGTGAATAGGCACTTGCCAGTTGACATACAACTAGCAGGAGCTAAGATCTGAAACCCAAACTTTGTGACTGCAAGGCCCATGCTCTTTTTGCTCTCTTAAAGTCAGAAACACAGAAAGCCAGACAGGTGGACGGGCAGAGAGAGCCCCTGACGTGCCTAGGCTGGCCCTGGACCCCTGCCAAGAAGCATGGATTCCAAGTGATGCTGCTTCACTTTTACTTGTACTCAGTACCTTGGAACCAGACCAGGGTGTGGAGCCAAAATTCCTCCTGCAGAATGAGAGGTCTGACTCCAAATTAGATGGATACAAGAATAGACACCGGTAGCCTTTTCCAGCTCTTTCCTTTTCCCCTCCCCACAATCAGGGCCTCCTGGCACCCTGGCCACCTGCTGAGAAGCCACGGGCTCTGCAGGAGAAAGATGGATCACTGCAAGGCTTGTACTAAAGCAGGAGTTGCACTATAGTTTCAGAATCACATCAAAGTCCTTCCCTTGGCCTTTTTGAGGTTCTGTTTCTGGACAGAAACCAAGTGGAGGAACAGAAGTTGTGGAATTACACTGCGTGACGCTTCCAACCAACCTCATTCTTTTAGCTCTCCCAGTCCTTGCCTTCCTCCTCAGTTTACTTCTTGCAGCCTTGTGCCAAGCATTCAATTAACCACCCTTCTCCTTCCCTCTCCCCAGTCAAATGGGTACCAGATGCACCATGTAGACCTCAGTGTGGGGAAGAAAAACTTTACTCAGACAAATCAGCAGAGAAAACACAATTAGGCAAAGCAAACAGAGCTGAAGAGGCAGTAGGCAAGCCAAGTGTCCAGGAGCCCACCTGCAACACATTTCCAGGAGCCCCTTGAAAACCATCCCCTTCTAATGGGGGCCATGTGGAAGCCCCTGCCCAGCAAAGCGAGGCTCTGAGCATAGCAAATCAAGACAGACGCCATACCAGGGGCTGGGGAAGTGGAAAGAGGTAAATTTGCTTGTGTTCCACCCTGGAGTCTCCAGGAAGGATGTAGGGCCTGTGGCTGCTGTAAAAACACAGGAGCTCAGTGCCAAGAAGTAACTAGAAAATTGGCCCAGCTCCTTCCTTATCTTGCAATCTAGACCTCCAGCCAGAGCCGGGAGTTGCAATCACTGGAAGAGGGAGCGGTAAAGGCCAGGTTTGTAATAACTCTTTCTTTGGGAGGCCTGCTCAGATCCCTGGGCTGGAAATGAGAAATAGCAGCTGCTACTTGGGGGGCTCCCTGATGGCCTGCTTGGAGCATCAAGGCAACCCAGGAGGAGCTTCTGCCAACAGACAAACACCCAGAGCACTAGGCGGTTTGGTCTTGCCACTCTCTGGGAGCAGCAGCTGAGATGCAGTACTCATTCACCCTCCACAAACATCATGGATACCAAAGTGAGATTTGCAGAGCTGCCACTTCCTCGCAGAGCCGTACAGTGCTAGAAGGAAGTTCTGGGAGCACAACCTTTGGGATCATCAGACAGATATAACCTCAAATGGCAGTTCCACCTGTTACGAGCTATGCAATCTTCAGCAAGTTGCTAAACCTCTCTGGGCTTATTTCCTCATTTGCAAGCTGGAGATAATACACATAATACACCTGAAGTTGCTAGGGAGATTAAGGGAGATATGCACATATGCGGTGCAGAACACATACCTGGCACACAGTGAGCACTCAATAAATGGCAGCAGCTTTGTGCCGAGCTCATTAGAAAGACCTAAACACCTATGGAAATGGGGAGGTGGGAGAGAGAGGAGTGAATATGAGGAATAAATCTGTAGCTGAGAGGTGTGAGGAGATAAAAGAGCTATAGTTGGAAAAAAACACAGCAAAGTGTCAATAGAACTACGTCATCCACACCCTCTTATAAAAAGTGAAACATAGCTCTGCTAGCTTATTAGCAGGGAAATGTTCTATTTTAAAAAGCAAGCCAGCCCAAAGTAGACATCAACTGTACTGCATCTACATGGCAGGAAGGATCACCCAGTGCTTTTCCTATTCCACAGCCTTGCATGCTACCTGCTTGGCTCCGCTCCCCTTTTGCCCACAAGGGCTGCCTTTTCTCTTTCCTACCCACCCTCTTTGTTACAGAAATGATTCCAGATGAAAAGTGGTGGGTGGATTCCAGTTAACAAGGAAGGAACTCCAGGGTCCTGCCAGAGACTCAGTTTTATGGCTGAGTCCCAGGAGCTGGTCTTGACAGCCCAGAGGTCTGGCCAGGGCTCGCCACCTCTGTCCATAGACCTGACACACCCGCACCTCACCAGTGTAGCCAGCATCTGCTGTGTGCCCTCCCCCAGCTGGCCAGGGCTACGGACCTCGGCATTCACAGGAATAGCTGGAGAGGACCCACAGCACTCACAGGGATAGCTGGAGGGGACCCACATGGCTGAAACCCCGGAAAACCAGGCCAAGTGTTATCACTCCAAGGAGCTTGGATTTGGGGATTTAATTTAACACTGTAATAATAAATCTCATTGTGGAAAATTCAGCTTTATTTTCTTTAAATTTAAAATCCAACTTTGAGCTGCCAATTCAAGTGTCTGGTAAGAGAGATTCAGTCCAGCCAATATCAGGACGCTTCCTTCTCTGCCCAGGCTGCACCAGAATCTGGGGAGGCTTATCTTGCTCAGAAGATTGGGGTTGAGGGGGCGCGGGTGGTTGGAGTCTCCAGCTACCTGGACATCAGGCTTGCCTCTCACCTCTTGTGGCCAAACCCACTGTGATCCCTTGAAATCTCATGGCTCTTGGCTGAGTGACAGATCCACTATCAGGCTGGGAGTTGAGGAGGGAGGACCTTAGGCTCAGCCTGCTTAGGTGTACCACACAGCCATCCCCTCTGACGTTTTAATGTGGCTACCAAACGGCACTGAGGTTTCACTCTCTCCCTCCCGAGAGCTCCAACGTCAGTCAGTCAAGAGAAAGATTTCTCCCTCTCCTCACTCGTTGCCCAGTTAGGCTATTTAGTGGTTGAATGGTATTCCTCCAGAAGATGTCCACTTGGAACCTCAGAATGTGACTTTATTTGGCATAAGAGGTTTTTTTCAGATGGAACTAACATAAAAATCTCAAGATGAGATCATCTTGGATTAGGGTGGGCTCTAAATCCAATGATAAGCATCCTTAAAAGAGACAGAAAACACAGAGACACGGTATGGAAGGCACGTGGAGATAGAGCCAAGGAACGTCAAGGGCTGCTGACCGCCCCCAGGAGCTAGAGAGAGGCGTGGAACAGATTCTCCCTCAGAGGCTCTGGGGGGAATCCAACCCTGCTGACACCTTAGGTTTGGACTTCTGTACTTCAGACTTATAAAGAATAAATTTCTGTTGTTTGAAGCCGCTAAGCTTATGAGTAATTTGTTACAGCAACTCTAGGATATTCACACAGCATTATTTCTTTAATTACCTTAGGCTTTTGCAAAGGACACCCTTTTATCTCCAGTAGTTTTTGCTTATTGCCTTGCAAAAACCTCTAAGGCACAGAAATATTAAGGCGCAAGCTGCTTGCTAAGAAGGGCGTGGAGGAGATAAGTACAGAGGAAGACATACAAACTAAACTCTCAGTAAATTGTTCTGTCTCAAAACATTTATGGAACCTTTACTTGGAACAGAGAGCTGTGGTGAGAGGTATGTGACAGGACACACAGCTTAAACCATTAAACACCTGGGCTGTGTCTGGGCTTCCAAAGAGGAATACTGGAGATTGGGGGTTTTCAAGTCTGATCTAGTGACATGGTTGATGGTTCATTTGCCCAGGAAGTCTAAGGCATCAAGCCAGGCAAATCCACCTGGTTCTGAATTTGCTCATAATTCTCATAATATGTTGCTGTGAGAACGTTCAATCTATTGGGGACCAGTGACCTTGGTGGGAGCTTTTGACCCGGGCAGATTAAGTAGATATGAAGGATAAGAATAAAGGAGAAGAGAGGTAAGCCCTCTCTCTCCTCCTTTTGGCTCCACTCCTGGGTATTTATGCTTGGGATTGATATTGCTCCCAAGTAGTGCAACATTTATCCTAAACACACCTAACTCTTTCTAACTAATATATAGTGCTAATTTTAGTCTCTAAGAAGTGAATTAACATGGGTATATAGCAAGATTTTAAAGAACTAATGATCTATAGATATAAATAAATGCCTTCTAATATAAACTGTTTTTGTTTATGTTTTTTCCATGTATCATCTCAGAAAACCTTGTATTTTTTTTTTTTTTTTTTTT
>VBSM01002608.1:53498527-53531149 GCA_008086735.1 Cheirogaleus medius | reverse complement strand
GAACTCCTGACCTTGAGCCATCCACCCGCCTCGGCCTCCCAGAGTGCTAGAATTGCGTTCACGTTTCCACTCTCGCCATTTCTCATCTTACTCTTACTCTGTAAACCTTTATCTTGCTCTTGCTCTGTAAACCTATCTTGTTCTTCCTCAATAAACTTCATTTCGTGCTTTAATATATATCTTTATGTACTTTTTATTTTTATTTATCTTTTCAGAGAAAATTCCAACAAAGAAAATTACCATGTCAAGGGTGTGTGTGTGTGTGTGTGTGTGTGTGTGAAAAATTGGAAATAACATAGATGTCCGATGAAATAGAAACAGTTTAAAAATTCAATTTGTAAATTTTAAAATTATAAATTTTGGTACATATTGCCAATCTAACCTTCAAAAAAGTTTACCAATTCATAGTCCCTCCATTACTTTATAAAAGTGCCCATACATTGACATCCTTTTTAGCACTGAGTTTTGTCAATATTTTCTTTCTCTGATGCTCTGAGCATTGAAAAACAAGGTTCTCATTATTTGCATTTCCTTTCAAACTGTGTTTATTGAACTGTTACTGTCTAATGAGCTGTCTGGATTACCATTTGCTGCAGTTCCTCTGTGTACCCTTGGCTTTGACTCTGCTTTTTTCTCTTCATCAGTTTGTCTCAAGGAGAGTTCAACTTTTTAGTTATGCTTCCTTTTAGAACAGAAGCAGCCTTCAGGATACAGGATCACCCAGAATCTCTCCTAAACTGCGAGTTCTGTTAGAATGTGGTTACTTAAGTGACTAAGATACTAATTTCAGAGCTGCTATTCTTTCCCCCTTTTATGCCCCAGAATCTGCTCACTTCCTCTCCTTTCTAATCAATGAGTCTTCTAACAAAGAAGCTGCATGACTGGCAGTAACCCACCAGTTTTTTTCCAAGCCTATATAATCTTCTACTGAGTGTGTGAGCTTTTAAACCTGTTATGCTGTTAAAAGTGATTCACATGGTTCATCTAAAAGCGGTGTTACATTCAAACTTCAGTCTAGCAACCAAAACAGAATTTTCAAGATAATATTAATGTATTAAAGAATGTCACTTTCCTTTGGGTATAGGGAGGACACCTCTGGAAGGTTTTATGACCACTTCAGAAGAAAGACAGAGAGTTCTTTTTTGTCCTGCTTCAATGGAGAATCAAGGGAAGAGGGAAGAGCGAACTTCTTGCTTCTGCTGTTTCTTCAGATACCAAGAGCCATATTTTGGGGTAGCATATCTTGAACCTCATTATAAACATGTGAGTATGGATACACAACCCTCTGCAGGAAAACTGGAGTCAAACCATGTGTGAAACTGTGCACCTTACTTTTTATTCACAGTATTTTGAGCAGGATGTTAAATATTTTGTTCAAAATTATTTCAAATAGCTGTATATTATTCTGTTGTATGACTAAATCAAATTTATTTAACTGTTTCTATTTCATTGGACATCTAGGTTATTTCTAATTTTTCACTGTTATAAATAACACCATAATAAAGATTTTGTATATAAATCCTTATTTCCAACTGTGCTTATTTTCTCAGGGTAGATATCAAAAAGTGCATTTGCTAGATTAAAGAGTAAAACCCAAAGATTATTGTTTCATATTATCAAATTGTTTTTGAGAAAAATAATTCCAACCCAAAGAATAATCAATGATATGTAAAACACCCTCTCTCACACCACACTGGTGTTTCTATGACAATTAAATTATATTTGTTGAATAAATAATACTGTACATAGTGCAAAATTTTTAAAAATTTAAAAGCAGTGAAACTTTCTCTCCCATTCTTGTCCTCCAGGCAAAACTCTCTCTAGAGGCAACTGATACTTCTTCTGAATACTTTCAAAGACATTTTGTGCATATGTTAGCAAATATATGTAAATGTATTCTCTTCTCCCCCTCACAATCTTGCTTATTTCAGTTAACAATGTTGAATGGATCTCACTCCATATTGGTGCATAAAGGATATTCTCATATATTTTTGTTTTTTTTTTAAAACCCTGTGCAGTTGAGAATAATGTGTGTTCTGCAGCTGTTGGACAGAATGTTCTGTAAATGTCTGCTAGGTACATTGAGTGTATGATGTAGTTTAAGGCTGGTATTTCTTTGTTGATTTTCTGTCTAGATGATCTGTCCATTGTGGAACGTAGGGTGTTGAAGTCCTCTACTGTTATTGTATTGCAGTCTATCTCTCCCTTTAGATCTAATGATATTTGCTTCATATGTTTGGGTACTCTGATGTTGAGTTCATATATATTTGGAATTGTTATTTTCCTCTTGTTGAATTGATTTCCTTATCATCATATAATGACCTCCTTTGTCTTTTTTAAAAATAATTTTTCGACTTAAAGTCTATTTTATCTGATAAAAGTATGGCTACTCCTGCTGGCTATTGGTTTCCATTTGTATGAAGTTTCTTTTCCAATTTCTTCACTTTCAGTCTGCCTTTAACAGTGAGATGAGTCTCTTGTAGGCATCATATAGTTAGGTTTTATTAGTTGGGTTTTTTTTATTTTATATTGCCCAGGCCAGTGTGCATTGGCTATCACAGGCATGATCATAGTTCCCTATATTGAACGTGGCCCGATTACAGGACAAGGGATGAACACAGAAAGACACAGACAAAAACACACACAAACACGAAAGACAAGACTGCAGCCCCAGAAAGAAACACACAGACACAAGAGATGGTACAAGACTGCAGTGCTGTAAGCACCAGTCATTTTATTTTTATACTGTTAAAGTTGGCGAGCGTCCCGCAGCTACTTTCCCAGCTACTTTCTGGTACGTGACTTCCCATGGGTCAACAGCACCTGTTCCTCTAGACATAGCACAAGAGATGCCCTTCAATGTCTGATATCGTTTGCAGAATAACAGACAACCTTGGCTCGCGTGTGAAACCATAGGTCCTTGGCAGTTTGCAACGTTTAAGGTGCCAGGCCCAAATTACAGACCGAGATATGCACGGGGAACAAGGCAGCCACGGGGGGTAGTTTCTATCCCCCAGTTCCTCTTTGCTGGCCCCTCGGTGGCTGTGCTTGTCTTAGGTTGTTCCTCCCTGAGGAATCTTACCCGACTCTAGCTAACCAGCCATTTTATGGGGCTGAGCAGCATTCATGGGAACAACATGTTTTTTTCATGGCCTCCAGACCTCTGTTGCTGTGGGGCTGGGCAGCTCTTGTTTACGTGCAAACATTCCCGGGGCTATTATTGTGCACCTAGACTTGTTTGCAAGACTACAGGCTCTTGGCTGTTTGCCCGGAGGAACAGTTCTTACACTGATCAACAAGTCATGTCCTACTAACTCTGGAAACAAGCAATATGTTCCCAATCTGCTGACTTTGGGCTCGGCCATTCTGACCCAGGGACAGTCCCCAACACTACATCCTCAAACTCCTGACCTCCAGTGATCCTCCCTTCTCAGCATCATTAGTAGATAGGACTACAGACACTCCCACACCCAGCCAAGTTTTGTTTTTAAACTCATTCTACCACTCTGTATCTTTTAATTGAAAAATTTAATCTATTTTACATTCAAGATTATTATTGACAAGTTAAGTATTTAATCCTGACATTTTTAAAATTATGTTCTGTTTATTTTGTAGATCCTTTGTTCCTTTCTTTCTCTCTTGCTATTTACTTCTGTAGTTTAGTGATTTTCTGTGGTACTAAGTTTTGTTTCCCTTCTATTTATCATTTGTGTATCTGTTCTTTTTCTTTCTTTGTAATTGTTGTGGGCCTAAAATAGTCTTGTAGTTATAATAGACATTTTTTTATGAAGGAGTGAGGGGTTGTGAGAAGGGGTGCTCAGTTACCTTGTTTGTTTTTGTTGAGACAGAGTCTCACTCTGTAGCCCTGGATAGAATGTAGTGGCATCATTGTAGCTCACTGCAACCTCCAACTCCTGGGCTCTAAGTGGTCCTTCTGCCTCAGCCTCCCAAGTAGCTGGGACTACAGCCATCTGCTACAACACCAGCTGGTTTTGTGTGTGTGTGTGTGTGTGTGTGTGTGTGTGGTAGAGGCAGGGTCTCACTTTTGCTCAGGCTAGTCTGGAACTCCAGAGCTCAAGAGCAAGAGCAATATACTCCCGCCTCAGCCTCCCAGAATGCTAGGATTACAGGTGTGAGCCACCACTCCTGGCCTATAATAGACTATTTTAAGCTGATCAGAAATTAATTTTGGTCACATAAAAAATCCTTGACAACCCCTCTTCACCATTTTTGGTTGTCTTAATTTACATCATTATCTTTTGTGTATTTCTTATCTACTGATTGTAACAGATGTTTTGGAACTTTTTGACTTTAGACTTTCACACTAGAGGATTGAAAGATTTACATAGCACCATTACAGCACTGGCATATTCTGAAATGATTGTGGATTTACCTATATTGGTGATATACTTTCATGTGTTTTTATGATAGTAATTACTGTTCTTTCATTTCCAGTTGTAGCACCCCCTTAAGCATTTCTTGTGTGTCAGTCCAGTGGTGATGAATTGCCTTAGTTTTTGCTTGTCTGGGAAGTTCTTTATTTCTCCTCATTTGTGAAGGATAACTTTGCCAGATATAGTATTCTTGGCTGACAGGTTTTGTTTTATATAGCACTTAGAATATATCATCCCATTTTTTCCTGGCCTACAAGGTTTCTACTGAGAAATTTGCTGATAGTCTAATGAAGATTCCCTTATATGTGATTTGATGTTTTTCTCTTGTAGCTTTTAGAATTCTCTCTTTGTATTTGGCTTTTGACAGTTTGATTATAATGTGCCTTGGGGATAATTTTGGGGGAGTTGAATCACACTGAGGACCTTTGAGCTTCCTGAATCCAGATGCCCATGTCTTTCCCAAAACTTGTGAAATTTTCAGCTATTATTTCATCAAATAGGTTTTCTGTGCCTTTCTCCATTTCTTCTCTCTCACACACACTCCTATAATTCAAATATTTGTTCACTAATGATGTCCCCTAAGTCCCATAGGTGTTCTTCATTATTTTTTATTCTAATTTCCTTTTCTCCTTTTGGGTATTTCAAAAGACTTGTCTTCAAGTTCAGAAATTCATCTTGATCTAGTCTGTTGTTGAAGCTCTCAATTGTACTTTTTATTTAATTCATTGAATTCTTCAGCTCCAAGATTTCTGTTTGATTTGTTAAGATATATACATCTTTGTTGAATTTCTCATTAAGATCATGAATTGTTTTCCTGATTTTACTAATTTGTTTGTCTGTATTCTCTTGTATCTTACTGAGTTTCCTTAAGATCATTATTTTGAATTCCTTTGCAGGCATTTCATAATTATGCTTTTCTTTGGAGTCTGTTACTGGAGACTTATTGTGTTCCCTTGGAAGTGTCCTGATTCCTTGCTTTTTGATGTTTCTTGGGTCCCTACACATCTGCACATGTAGTGGAATAGTCCCTTTTTCCAATTTTGTGGAGTAGCTTTTGTATGAAGAAACCTTTTTTTTTCCTTTTTTCTTTTTTGTAAATAGATCCTAGAGTATCAGTTAGGAATGGTGTTTTGACTTTGGTTCTGGGTGGATTCAGTTGTGCAATCTCTGTACAGATTCTGTCTGTGATTGTCTCAATGGTCTAGGCTGTGAGAGTTTGTGACAGTGGTGCTCCTGACAACCCAGGAGCAGAGGTCCTGGGTTGGTTTTGGGCTGGGTGTGTGTGGGTGTGGTGGGCCAGCAGGCTGCATCATGGGCTTTCTAAGACAGGGCTGCCTCTGAGCTGGTTCTTGGTCTGGGCATGCATATGTGCAGGCCAGGCAGCTGTGCAGGGCTTTATTCATTGGGTCAGAGCCACCTCTGGGCTAGCTGTTGTGCTAGGGGCAGGCACATGCCAGCCAGGTAGCTGCACTGGGCTCTCTCTAGTAGGGTGAAGCTGTCTCTGGGTTGGCTGTTGAACTGAAGATGGGTCAGCAGCTGCACAGGACTCTCTCTGGCAAGGCAGAACTACTTCCTAGCCAGCTGTTGTGTCAGGGGTGGGCACATACAGGCTGGACAGTTGCATGGTGCTTCTCCACTACACAGGTCTACTTGTTGCCCTGGAGTTTTGGGCCCCTCGTGGGTTTGGACAGCAGAGTCTTGGCCATTTCTATAGGTCTAGGTTATGGGTGGCCAGGAATACTGGTCTGCAGGCACTTGTGAATGTAGTGAAATGATGGCAGGGTCACAGGGATGGGGGTTTGATGGCTGCTGTCTCCCAGAGCAGGACACACTACAGCTGTGTGTCCAGTTTCAAGATGGTGCTTTGCCATAGCAGCTTATGTCATAGGGGTGGGGGGTACCAAGGAAGTTCCTTAGGCAATGTAGCCATGCAGATTCCCAGCAACTGTCCACACTAGGTTCAGGGTGTGTGAGGGCTGGGGAACCCTCCTGGAAATTACTGCTGCCATCTGTGATGGTGATGGGGACTGCCAAGGGTTTTTGCTTACCTTTATACCATAAGAAGAAGTCCCCCTCCCACCCCAGCAGGGGATACAGTGTGGCTGAGACCGGATGCCTTGCTTTCCTTTCTGCTGTGCCATCCTGGGCTTCCATGCTCCCAAGGATTTTACCGTTCCCCTGCTGCTTTCCAGTGTACTTTCTCAGTAACTCCAGTTGAAATATAGTTGTTTAACTGTTGCTTTTGTCCTTTTTTGTGGGCAGGGACAAATACCAGGCAACTCTAGTCAGCCATCTTTCTGCTGTCACATTGTTTTCATATATTTTAACAGCTATTTGGCATTCCATTGTGTAAAATGTACTACAGTTTTTTAAGCCAATACTCTGTTGACAGACATTCGTGCTATTGCAAAAAAAAAATCATGTAATTTCACATATGTGCATGAATATCAAGACCAAGTTCTTAGAAGCAGAATTATTGCTGCAAATGGTGTAATTAATAACTTTGTTAGATATTAACCAAATACTATGTGGACATCATGCTACTTTATATTCAAAACAATAGTAGCATGAGAATGCCTATTTCCCCACACTCTCAGCTGGTGTATTGGTAAATAATTAACAATTGGCTTTCTGGGGGAGAGGAGGAGGGACTTGATATATAGCATTTCCCAGTTTCCATGACGTAAATACCTATACTATGACTGATTTTAAGCTATCAGCATGAAATCACTATATGGGGAGTTGGAAAAAGATGTCCACAATCAGCCATTACATTGTCCTTTCCTATACAGTGTGTTAGCAAACAGTTTAATCTTTATCAATCTGACAGGTGAAAAATGATATTTTGCATCAGACTGAGAATTCTTTCATATATTTAAAAACATTTCCTTTTCCAGAAGCTGTTTTCTTAATGCCCTGTGTTCATTTTTCTTTTGGGTTAGGGGTCCATTTCTTTATTTGTAGAATCACTTCATATAATAAAATTATTTTTTTCTTATATGATTGAAGTAGCAAATATTTCTTTTGGTTTATTTATATTTCGACTTTATTTACAATGATTTTTACCATGAAGAAATTTTTACCTTCATATAGTTACATTTATATTCTTTTCTTTATATTCATTACAGTTAGGTGTTCTCTAAGATTAAAAAAAACATAATAATTCTCACTATTTTTGTACTTTCATCATTTCAATTGTTTTTAACACAAAAAATCTTTGAAACTTTTTTCCCCCTGTTTTATTTTGGGAGCACATTCTCTAAGTTAAATAAGTCAAGGTGGTTGACGATGTTGCCCAAGTCTCCTATATACTTCTTAAGTATTTTTATTTTAATTTTTATTTCAGGATATTATGAGGGTACAAACATTTTGGTTACATTTTATGTCTTTGCCTCACCTCAGCGAGGATTAGAGGCTTCCTGAACTTTTTGGTCTACTGGTTCTGTCAACTGAAATCTTCAGCTATATCTGTGGGTTTGTCTTTTTTCTTTTCCATTCTATCAGTTTTTGCTTCAAGTCTTTTGAAAATCTATATTTGGGAGCATACATATATAAGTCTTTATTTTTGTTGATTTTTTGATCCCTTTATTATTATGTAGCTGTTTTCTTTATTCCTAGAAATATTTCTTGATTTGAAACCTACTTTGTCTTATATTAATATAACCAACTTAAATTTCTTTTAATTACTGTTTATATGGTATATCTTTTCCCTTCTTTACTTTTAATCTATATCTGTCTTTATATTGGAAATGTGTTTCTTGTAAACTATTACAAAGTTGGTCCTTATTTTTAATTTTATAATCTCTGTCTTTTAATTGGAGTGCTTAGACCATGTGTATTTAATGTAATTATCAATGATTGGGTTTATATCTATTATATTTATATTTATTTTCTATTTATCTTATTTGATGTTTACTTCTTCATCCTCTTTCTTTTTGTATTAACTTAATATTTTTAGTATATGATTTTATCTCCATTATTAGTTTATTAGGAATATCTCTTTATATTTGTTTTTAATAGTTGCTCTAAGCTTTACCATATATAGCTAAAATTTATCACAGTCAACTTTGACATAATACTGTACAAATTTATATAAGGTTAAAGAATCATAGAACAGCATACTTCCATTTCCCTCTTTCCATCTTTTGTGCTATTGTTTTTATATATTTACTACTACCTATATTGTAAGCCCCACCACTGTTACTATTTTTGTCTTAAACAGTCAATTATGTTTACATGACAGTAAAAATTAGAAAGAGTATTTTTTATATTTACCCACATATTTACCATTTCCAGTTCTTTTCATTATTTTGTGAGTGTGTGTGATTTCAAATTTCTATCAGAAACCATTTCACTTCAGCCTAAAAAGCTTCCTTTAACATTGATTTCTCATGCAGATCTGGTAGCAATGAATTTCCTTAGCTTCCTGTGTCTGAAAGTCTTTATTGTGCCTTCATATCTTAATAATGTTTTCATTAGGTTTAGAATTCTAGGCTGACAGCTCTCCCACTCCCCTCTCCACACACTTTAAAAATGTCATTTAAGTGTGTTCTCAAGAAGTCTGCTGTCATATTTGTCTTTATTTCTCTGTATATAATGTGTATTTTTGCACTGGATGCTTTTGATCTTCACTTATTCCTTCTCTAATATGCTTTCTTTCTTTATACAGATTCAAGTTTCTGACCTATATCATTTTCCTTCTCTCTGAATAACTTTTTAAAAACATTTCTTGCAAAACAGGTCTACTAGCAACAAATTCCCTCAATTTTTGTCTGAGAAAGTCTTTATTTCTCCTTCACTGTTTGTTATGGGCTGAATGTTTTTGTCCTCTCAAAATTCGTATGTTGAAACCCTAATCCCAATGTGCTTGTATTTGGAGGTGGTGCCTTTGGGAGGTAATTGGGTCATGAGGATGGAGCCCTCATGAATGGCATTAGTGCCCTTGTAAGAGGCTGGATAGCTAGTTAGCTCTCTTACTGCCATTTGAGGATACGAGAAGTTTGCCATCTGCAACCTGGAAGAGAGTCTTCACCAGAAATTGACTATGCTAGCACCCCAATGTTGGACTTCCAGCCTCCAGAACTGTGAAAAACAAATTTCTGTTGTTCATAAGCCAACTAGTCTATGGTGATTTTTTATAGCAGCCCAAACTGACTAAGACACTTTTGTAGGATAATTTCACAGAATACAGCATCCCATGTTGGTGTTTTTAGTTTTTTTTCTCACAACACTTTAAATATTTCACTCTACTCTCTTCTTGGTTGCATGAGTTCTGAGGAGAAGTTAGATGAAATTTCTATCTTTGCTCCTCCATACATAAGGTATTTTTGTCTTTTGCTTCTTTCAATAATTTTTCTTTATCTTTTATTTCAGTATTTGAATATGATATGCCTAGGTGTAGTTTCTTTGTGTGATTTTTGCATGTATTATGCTTGTTCTCTAAGCTTCCTGGATCTGTAGTTTGGTATCAGACATTAATTTGAGGAAATTCTCAGTCATTATTGCTTCAAATATTCTATTCTTTTCTCTCTTCTCCTTCTAGTAGTCCCATTATGCATATGCTACACTCGTAGATGTAGTTGTCCCACAGTTCTTGGATATGCTGTTCCAATTTTTTCAGTCTTTTTCAATTTCAGAAGTTTCTATTGACATATCCACAAGCTCAGAGATTTTTTCCTCAGCTGTGTCCAGTCTACTAATGAGTCCACCAAAGGCATTCTTCATTTCTGTTACAGTGTTTTTGATTTATAGCATTTATTTTTTTATTCTTTGTTAGAATTTCCATCTCTCTGCTTACATTAGCCATCTGTTCTTGCATATTCTCTACTTTTTCCACTATAGCCCTTGGCATATTAATCATAATTGTTTTCAATTCCAAGCCTGATTATTTCAACATCCCTTAAGTCTAGCTCTGAGGCTTGCTCTGTCTCTTCAAACTGTATTTTTTTTTTTTTTTGCCTTTTAATATGCCTTGTAATTTTTTTGTTGAAAGCCAGACATACTGTACTGGGTAAAAGAAACTCTGGTAAATAGGCCTTTAGTGATGTGGAGATAAGGCATGAGGAAAGGGAAAGCATTCCTTAGTCCTATGATTAGGTCTCAGACTTTTAGTGAGCCTCTGTTGATGGGCTATGAACTTCACAACGGCTCTTCAGTAGTTTTAACCACTCAGGTGGGATAGCATGTCTAGAATAAGCTGGAGCTGGGCATTTCTCTCCCCCAAGGTTACCTTGGCTCTAACAAAACTCCAATACGTTGGACTCTGAAAAAATAGTTCCCCCTGGGAGCAGTTGTTAAGAATAGAATGCTTTGGCATATTTCAAGATGATTACTTTTTCCCTCCCACTGCCAGAAGCATGAGGGAATTTTTTCGTCAGTATTCACTGTGAAGACCTGGTAAAGCTCCTGAGGTAAAACTTACAAAAGTGAATTCTGGGACTCACTTTTTGAGTCACACTCACTTTTATGACTGGTGCCACTTGGAGTTTTTAACTCTCAGACTTGTCCATGCCGAACCTCCAGCAATTTGTTAATTATAGGTTAGTTTTTTCTACCCTGGTACTAGTTCCTCCAGAAGTCTCTGCTTACGGGTTTCTGCTTTGGTAAGTTGCGACTCTCTGTGCTTGCCTGTCTGTCTCTCCAGTTTTGGCCGCAGTGGTTTGCCCCAGACCTCACGACTCTGACAGCTCTAAGAACAGTTGTTGCTTTTTCCGTTTGTTTAGCTTTGTATTTGTTGTTAAGATGGAGCGATGACTTCCAAGCTCTTTATATGCTGAACCAGAACCATAAGTTGGATGCTTTTTAATATTTGTCTTTTTATCATTGGTTTTCAGCAATTTGATTATGATGTACCTTGGTGTGTTTTTTGTTATGTTTCTTACACTTGGGGTTCATTGATTTTCTTGGGTCTGTGGGTTTAAAGTTTTTGTCAAATTTAAAAAAGAAATTTGCCCACTACTTTTTCAAATATTTTTTCCATTTCCCCTCACTGCCTCTCTTTCTGATATCACATTTACATGTATATTTGACTGCTTAATATTGCTCCACAACTCACTGATGCTCTGTCCAACTGTTCAAGTCTATTTTCTCTCTTTTTCATTTTGAGTAATTTATATTTCTATAACTTCAAATTCACTCATCTTTCCCTTTGCAGCATCAATTTGCTCTTAAACTCAGTGTATTTTTCATTTCAGTTATTGCATTTTTCATTGCTTGAAGTTCCATTTAATTCTTCTTTACTTCTTCCATTTCCCTCATTATGCCCATTTTTAAATTAGTTGAACAAACAGAACATATTTATAGTAGGTGTTTTGATGTCCTTTTCTGATAATTCGATCATCTCTGCCATTTTCAGATTTATTTGTATTAATGGATTTTTCTTTCAACTATGGATTGTATTTTCCTAATTCTTTGTATGTATAATGCTTTTTTTTTATTTGTACTCAGACATGTGAATTTAAAATTATAGAGTGCTCAATTTTGTTGTATTCCTTTATATAGTGTTGAACATTTTCTGGCAGGTAGTTAAATTACCTTCACATGCATTTTATCCTTTTGAGGTGTTTTTTAAAAACTCTATTTAAAAGGAAGTAGAGGTGCCTTATTTTATGGCAATTTTGCCCCATTTTGGAGGCTTGGCCCTTCTCACATTTCTATTGAATGTCCTTGAATTCAACAATATCTATTCATTCTGGCTGGACAGTAGTCAAATAATCCCAGTCCTGAGGGAGCTCTGGGAATTTTTATATCTTACAGTCTCCCTGTGATTATTTTACTTTTGAAGTTGTTGTTGCCCAACTTTGTGGGGCATCTTCCATTTTTCTCCTCATTATGTTTATGTTTTTCTTTAATTTTCTGAACAAACAGAGCATGCACAGATTGGTAATCAACCAAAGACTCCAGGAATCCCTATGCACACTTCTATACCAGTTAATACTTCATGAGCAGAAACAAAAGTCACTATTTCTATGTTTAATTGGGATGGAGGGTGATGCAGAAATTTTGTACCATATTTTGCTCTCAACTTCTCATATCCCAAACACTCAAGTGATCAAAGGTTATTTTTGAAAATATATTCCAAAATATTTATGTCTTAAGTATTTTCCTATGGTTTAGAATGTTTTTGCCCTTTCCAAAACTCTTGTTGAAATTTAATCCCCAAAGAAACAGCATCGGGAATTGGGGCCAAATGAGAGGTGTTTAGGTCATGAAGTCTCCACCTTCATGAATAGATTAATGGCATTATGAAAAGGCCTCATGGGAGTGGGTTCACTCGCTTACACTGTCGCCCTTCTGCCTTACATCGTGTGATAGCACAGTGTGAAGGTCCTTGTCATATGCAGGGGCCTTGATCTTGGACTTCCCAGCCTCCAGAACTGTGAAACAATAAATTTCTGTGCATTATAAATTACCCAGTCTCAGGTATTCTGTTATAGCAGCACAAAACTGACTAAGGCAGAAATATTCCCTATTCTTAGACATAAGCCATTCAGGACCATATCTGAATTTTTTTTATATCCAACGAAACTTCTGCTCTCAAGATCCTTGCTCAACATAAAGCAAAAAAATACATGATGAAAGGAGTTAGTACCTGAGCACAATAAATGGTCCAGCTTTATAAAGGTTAGGAAAAATCTATTATGCACTCTATTTCCTTGTGAGTGGGGCTTAGACATTAACTTCTGTAATCTGGTTGAACCAATTCCCACTATTTCAAGCCATTGAAAAAATTTAGGGATAACAAAACAACTGCACATTCTTTTCCCTTGTCTTCTGTTACTCAGAACTGAGATGCTCAGAGAAGTTATATTATTACAAAGACCTCTGACTGTATCTCCAAATGTTTCCTGGGTTATCCAAGACTTCTCATGTTAACAACCTAACACCCGACTCTTCTCTGACCTGTGAACAGTTCTGGCAGGGGTGTAACAGGATTTTGGAAAGAGAATTCACTACCAGAGAGACCTCAGCAGCAATTCTTATGATTTTTCCCCCTAATAAGTAGCACAGAGCTGAATCAATCCTGAAAGCACACTCAGTCCTCATCTCTTTTCTACTGATGATAAAGGAATTGGGAAAACAGTATTTTCTGAGATGAAATAGTGGAATGGAAATAGTTTATTCATAATCACTTTAAATGTTGGTATCAGCAAAGCTGGAAAAATCCCCTGGCTGAATCCCATGGTAAAAAATTGCTAATTTTGAGGGGATTACATCAAGTGAATAATTTTGGATGGGCAGATAATGAAAGTAGCCATTCTGACAGTTAAACTACTCCAGGGAAGGAAACTTAATTTTCAAGTCTCTAAAAATAATTGCAAGTAGAATTTGGTATTTTTTAAAGCCACACAATTGGGACTGTTTCTTATGATAAAATTTACATTTCTATAATCTCTGCATGCCAGTAGTGTTAACATTTTATTCAGATAAATATATAGTTTAACTATTACTGTCTGGAAACCATTAGATAGTAATCTCTCCATTTACCTTATCAAAAAAGGACCCAGGCCTGCTTGGATCTGGTTGATATAATAATCCCCATAGAAGATTTTCTTTCACATTTTCAACACAGTGGTAAAGCTCTGAGAATGATATTAATATAGTGAGCAGAGGATAGTGGCCTGTGGGGTCAGTTTCAAACTATGAGGAACACAAAACTTTCCCAATTCTCTTGCTTACAACTTTCTGACTGGTCAGCACTAACTGAAAAGATACAAAGTTGGCAGAAGTTACAGGCAGGAAAGAAAAACAAAGAACATCTCATTAAGCATATCACTAAAACTCTTCACTGAGCAACTGCTAGGCCATCAAAATTGCAGAAAAAGCTGTGATGAGAAGTTGGGAACGCCTCTGGGGCAGAGATTTGTGTTTCATTTTACTCCTGCATCCTCAGTGCCTAGTATACTTCTGGACACAGAGCAGAGGTTGAACACATACCTGATGCATCATCAGTAGTAGAAGCTTGAAGAGTCCCCTCTCTCTGAGAAGAAATGAGCCTCCCTTTCTTCCTTTGCTAAGACAGTGGTCAAGAGGAGGAAATAGGCCCAGATGGGGATCGCTCTCCCTCTCCCCAAAGACATGTCTTCCCTGATGGACTTTTATGGACTTCGCTTTTATGGCCAAAATGTGAGGTCTTACTGTTTCTACCTGTTTTATGTCTTGAGAATTAGGATTTTTCCAGCAGAGGAAACAACATGTGATAAGGTAGAGAGGCAAAAAAATTGTAGAGCACGTTTGGGAAATTGTTGGCTCTTGGGCATTCTCCGCCCATCCTTTTTCCTGTTTGGGCTGTCTAGAGCAAGTGCAGAGATTAGGGTGAATCGTTCTCCTTTGTTCATGCTATATTATCATGATTGGGCTGTTTAGGTTTCTCTATTGTTTTGTTTATGTATCTATTACTTTCCTTGTAAATGGGCTTCTGTCTTGTGACAAACAAAGGCTCCAATTGATTATTACATTGACAACAGATAACCCTTGTGACAAAAAGTCATATGAAATTTGTTAAAAAGAAATCATTTGCATAAAGACATCTGAGGGGATAAGGCTCTGGAGAGAGACTGAAGAGAAGTGTACTGACCCCCTATAGCTGCTTTTCCTTAGGAGGCATTTGTTGATTGTGGCCAAAGGTGGAAGAGCCTGAGAATCAGGCTTTGCCTGAGCAGAGGCAGAAAAACTGGCAGAACTTTTAGGCAGTCT
Organism: Cheirogaleus medius; assembly: GCA_008086735.1. Taxonomy (NCBI): domain Eukaryota; kingdom Metazoa; phylum Chordata; class Mammalia; order Primates; family Cheirogaleidae; genus Cheirogaleus; species Cheirogaleus medius. The sequence continues at coordinate 53,516,060 of VBSM01002608.1, read as the reverse complement.
CCTGTGAGCCCTGAGGGGCCTCAACATACTTCCAGTCTTCCCTAAAGACATTTGCCAAATTTTGAAGATACATTAATTGGAAGCCTAAAAAGCATAGTAAGAAAGCCTTTGAAAAGCAGAATGTAGTTTGGGGCAATCTCACAGTGTGGAGGAAATAAAGAATAGAGTCTAGGACCTACCAAAATGAGGGACTGTAATGACCATACCAGGCTCACAATGGAAAAATTCGGAAGGCTCTACTCTAAGAGCAGGGATGAATTCTAGGGAGACGGAGACTTATAAAAATTGCAAGTAAACATTTTCTTAGCTCAGCTTCTGATTGGATCAAGTAATCAGTACCCATTCTATGTCTAATAAAGAAAAGGGAGAAACAACTCTAGTAAAAGATATTCATCATTTGAAGTCTCTAAAATTTTTAAAATCCACAATGTCTAGCATAAATAAAACTAGAGTTAAGAAGCAGAAAAGTGATTGATAATCAAGGGATTAAATAGTTAATAGAAGTAGATGGAGAAATGAACCAGATACTGAAGTTTGCAAACAAGGGCTTCAAAATAAATAAGATTAATATACATATAAAATAGAAAAAAATAGATGAAACATATGTATAAAACAAATGAAACACTGTAATAGAGAGTTTGAATCTGTATTTTAAGAGTCAAGTTGACATTTTAGAACTGCAAAATATAGTATCTGGGAGGTTCTGCTTCTAGTATAGAATGAGTGAGATCCTAGTACAATTGATCCTTTTTCAAATAACAGCTAAAACACTTAAAAAATACAAAACAAAGGGAAAAAAAACTATCTAAAAGCTCTGGAGATTAAAAAACACAGGCTGATTATGGAAGGGAGTTGAAATTTTAAAAGTGATCAGCACAGAGTGAATTTCCCATTTTTAAGTTACTTTGTCCTAAGGGCAGCAATAGATATAGTAACAACAGTGCCAGATCACCAAAATACTAATAGAAAAACCCACCAACTGATTGTCTAGAAGAAGCAGAAAAAAGAAAATCGTGGGATAACCAGTTATTGAAGAGTGAATGGGGAACCTTGGAAAACAGAGGGCCAGAGAAAGAAGTTCTACTTCTGTGGAAATTTGGCTCAAATCTATGGCTGACCCATGAACTATGCACGCTTGGGAGAAACAGGAAGCAGCTTGTAGCTAAAATTTAGACAACCAAGGCACCACAGATATGACAGTATGCAATTTGAGTCTAACTGTTAATGAATATAATTCTCCATGTTTGAGCTCTTGAGGTTAGAAGGGGCTCAAAATCAAGTGAGGTTGTCAGGATTATCACAAGAGCTGATAATTAATAGGAGTCTGTTGGCACTAACTCTAATGGCTTTAGCTGCCTCCAGTTATGGAAAGAGGGTTCAGGAATATAGTTTAGTTATTAATTGTATTATTTACCAAACCCCTGTGTTTCATGATAACCTGGCTCTCTGAGCTCGCCAACATGCCAGTCTCCAAGCTTAGCAGTACATAGTCTGCAGCAGAGATCTGGCCTGAGCTCCTAGAGAAAATTATTTTATTTTAGTTCCCCGACTGTGGGAGGGTGATATTCTACTGGGTCTTGAGACACAAACTATGTTTTGTGTGCTGCCATATCCCCAATGCCCAGCACAGTGCCTAGCCTAGGGTAAACGCTTGCTTAATAAATATCTGCTGAATTGAACTTTGGAGAAAAATTCAGCGACTTTATCCCAACTATCCAAGAACATATTTTTCCTGCTCCCTGGCACCTGTAACAGGTAAAACTTATAAAATCTCTGTGTAGAAGTCCCTCAGGCTTATGTCTGAAGATGGACAGCTGATGTATGGTTACCAGAGCCTTCATATATTTCATACATTTAACTGTAGGAGTTCCAATCATTTTCGATCTTTGTCTAAGATTCGGATTCCTGTTGGAATCAGCATAGATTGTGCTCCTGGGCTTAGGCTAGCTCCACTTTCCAATAGGTGGACAACACTATGTATGAAGCAACGTTCTGACTACTGGGAAGATTTTTTTCTACCCGACTGTCTTTCCAGACACCTTGAGTGGGACAGTAACATTTTCAACATTTGCAGCTGCCAACATGTCATGCAAAATCATCTGTAATTGATCCTGAATTTCAATTTGTTTTCTCCTCAGGTAGCTGGTCATAGGGAACTTTCCATGAGGCCTGTAAGATGTGGCAGGCCCTGATTTCATAAACATTACCTCTTGTAATGGAATGCTTGGAATGCTTCTTGGCCTGCCCACTATCATAGACAGAGAAAGCAGAGAGCATTCATGGTGGGTGGTTTGGATCATGTGGTCACCCAGCATCCCATGTTCAAAACCCACTGGAGTCCAGTAAAAAGCCAGAGCAATGTTTCACAGAAGAAGAGTTACTTGTCAAAGAGGCCTTGCTCCCAAACCCTAAAGGCCTCACCGCAGGCTTGATATGACACTCCAACCTGCTGCAGATACCACAGACCTTTTGGAATACGCCGGGTCACTAGCGCTGATACCTGGGCTCACTGGAGAGCCTTTTCTTATCTTAAGAACTACTCAAATCTCAAATTTCACGTTTTGTTTTTAAAATCACATGTCAAATGAAGGCTAGAGTAGCCACTAAATGAACAAAGTATATACTCAGGGGGAGAAATGAGACAGAGAGATAAACAGGAGAGAGGAATATTGAATGATGACCTTTAATGAACTTGAATCGATTTTTTGAAATCTGAAAACCCAGAAAAAATTCTTTGATTTTAACGAAGATATAAGTTGTACATTTTCATAAACTAAAATTTTATTTTGGATTACACAGCAAAATAATTTCAGTGCTTAGATACATTAAAGGTCTTAATCATCTATTTGGTAAATGGGCCAAAGCAGCCACCCCAATGAGAAATATTTTACCTCCAGAAACCAAACAAGTCCACCAAGCATTATGCCCCCTCTTTAGTAGAATGGGCACAAGATTCAGCAACTTGTCTGGCATGTACCTGACCACTGGCCAGATCCTCCCCTATTTAACTGAGTTGAAAACTCTCTATATTTTCAGGAATGTAGCTCTTTCCTGTTGACTCGTGTATCTTTTCAATCTTCAAGCTGTAAGCAGCCTAGTTGAGGGTTCAGAAATCCTCTATGGTTTACTCCAGTGTGGTAGACAAACATTTCCTGTGTGTAGCACGATGTGAGAAAAAGTTGGGGAGGCACTCAGGTAAATATGCTAACAGTGACGTTTGGTAAAAAGAGTTCTTAACATTTCCTTAGGGGCTGTATTGAATTTTTCCCTAGCCTGGGTTTCATGCTCTTCTTAGTGAAAATTATTATTAAAGTACTTTAAAAAAATAATACATCCCCTGAAAATAAGCTCTAGGGCAGGCGTCCTCAAACTATGTCCCGCTGGCCACATGCGGCCCACCGAGGACATCCATCTGGCCTGCCGGGTGTTTTTGCCTCTGCTGCCTGTCCTGCTTAGCAGCCGACTCGTCCCGGGCCCACAGTGCACACTCTCCAACCGTCTGAGGGACAGTGAACTGGCCCCTGTTTAAAAAGTTTGAGGACCCCTGCCCTAGGGTGTCTTCTTGAGGAAAAATAAATATAAGACCCTGTCTTATTTTGGGGGAAACACGGTATATATGATATATAAGCACAAAAAAAAATTGCTCAATGTCATTAGTCATCAAGGAAATGCAAATTAAAACCACTACACATCTTCTTGAAAAGCTAAATTAGAAAGAGTCACAATACCAAGTTTTGGCGAGGATATGGATCATGAAGAACCCTCATAGAAGGGTGGTGGGAATATAACATGGGACAATTATTTCAGAAAAGAGTTTGGCAGTTTCTTATAACATTAAACAAACACTTTCTATATGACTCATTCCACACCTAGGAATTTCCACAATAGAGATGAAATCATGTGTCTCCCAAAAGACAGACACAAATTTTCATAGCAGCTTTATTCATAATAACCCCAAACTGGAAATAATCCAAAAGCCTATCAACAGATAAACAGACAAACATTTTGTAGCATACCCATACAGCAGAACACTATTTAGCAATAAAAAGGAACAAACTGGATACACACAACAAAGTGATAAATCTCAAAAATATGCTATATAAAAGAAGCTAGACACTAAAGAATACATATTGTATACTTCCCATTTATGTGAAGTTCTAGGATAGGCAAAACTAATCCATCCTAACAGAAAGCACATCAGTTATTTCCTGAGGCTGAGGTGGAGGAGACTGTCTGCAAAGGAGCACACGGGATCTTTTTGGATGGTAGAGATGTCCTATCTCAACTGCAGTGGTGATTACATGGATCTGTGTACATACTTGTCAAAACTTATTAAACTATATATATAGTTAAATGATCTATTTTATTACATTTAAATTAAATCTCAATAAAGTTGACTAAAAATAAATTCTGTTTTTTTATTTTTAGTTTTCCAATAGACAGCTGATCTCAACATCCAGGATACTGCATTGCATGCAATAGAGCAAGCTACGCCATTCCAAGGCCAGGGCTCTACTAGCCAGCTGCTGGACCGGAGCCCTGAGACTGCCTTCCTCTCAAACTTGATGACATCCCAGGCCTGGAAGTCCACTATTCTCGATGTCTCTGTTACAGAATCCTATACTGGGTGTTAAGAGACAATGGCAAAGTCTTGGCTAACAAAGAAGTCTCATGAAGGGCTGCTGTATTCCCAGAGTTTAGCACAGTATCTTTTGAATGAATGAATAAGACAAAAGTAAAAGAAGAGTATTTTCAGGGAAAACCTTAGAGCTCTACAGTAGTATATATGCAAAGACTGAGAGTCAGGGGAGAAGAGTGGGAGAAAAATAATGGCTTTGTGAAAACCATCAGGCCGGAAAGTGTGTCAGTACTGGCTCTTACTAGCAATCCCAAGCTATGCAGTACAAAGCCTAAGCAAGCATTTCCACATCCTGGCAATGTCTTCCTCACTGGTTTCGCTGGGCCAGGTAAACAGAGCCATCCTCACTGTAGCTGATCCCCCAATGGGGGAAATTTTATGTCCCATGCACCTGCAACTCCCAATGAGACACATCTCCAGCCAGGGTTCACCTGCAAAGTTCAGCTCTCATTTCACTGGAACTCCCTGCAGAGCATCTGGCCTCTCACAGGATGCTCACAGGCAGGTACATTTTCTCTGGCCCCACGTGTCTCTTTCTTCCCAAACACAGAGGTATATGCACATCCCAAATCAATTAATCAGCATGGGCTCCTTCCCAATGACAGCCAACAAAGACATTCTAAGCATGGCTTGACTAAGCTCATAAAGCTCTTGCTACTCCACATTCCTCCTTGGCTCATGTGTGACCCATCTGTTGATGAAAAATTAATGAAACAGTGTGTCACATATGCCCATACATTCACTGTAGGAGTCAAGCTAGAAGTCATGCTTTGTGGGAAGCTTCAGAAGAGTATGTGAAACAGGCTCTATTGGCTCTCCCCCACTTAATAACGGATTCCATGCCTTGGCTCCCCGGGAAAACATCTGATCAGAAATAGCAAAATGTCCTGCTAAGTAAACCAACATGATAAAGGAAGATCATTAGCATAATTAAGCTGCAGATGTTGGAAAGGAATGATGCAGAGGCTTTACATAGGGGTAATAAGACCAAATCAGAGAAACGAGCGATGCTCTGAGGAGGGTAGTACAGGGAACATATTGCTTTGCCTCAAAAGCCGGGGATGCTGTGGTTTAACAGGTGACTGATTACCTTGAGAGGAGTCAAATTCCAAATTCAACATATTTGACTGCTAGTTGCTTTGGTAATAACATTGGCAGGGGAATTTCTTGGATCCCCCAAATGGACTTTTTTAGAACTACTAGAGATAACCATGTTTTGGGGTGTGTAAAGAAATTATTTTTTATTTTTATTTTTAGTTTTTTACCACTTCCCACAATATCAGTGTATTACCACCCCTTTTCATCTCACTTGGAGAAGCAATGCAGTGTAATAGCAAGGGTTTGCACTGAGGATAACGAGACCTGCTTTTTACTCCTGGCTTTGACAAGAAGGGGCCACATGACACTGGACAAGTCACTTACCTTCTCTGAGCCTCAGAAGTGGTTAGACCACTTGATATTTCCCTGGTTCCTTCCAGATCTTTGTATGTTGTTTTCATTCTTTCCTTCTGAATATTCCCTTAGCTTGTCCTCTAGTAGCAACCATTTACTCAACCTCCCAGTTGGGGGCCAATGCTGCTGTTTGACCTTCTGCCGGGACCTATGCTGCTTAGTCAGAATCGATCAATTTTATCGAACAAATGAATGGTCACATTCATAAACAAATTTCCGACTCCTTCCTGCATGCTGGTCCTCTCAGTGGGCTGCTATTACATCCCATCAAACAAGGGTGTTAAAATTAACTTAAACTGTGTTCAGTTAATCAGTACTTATTCAAGACTTTCTATGTGTCGGGCATCAAAGTAGGCAGGTGCTGTAGTGATCAGAAATATATGACAAGATCTCTGCCCACAAGAAACTTTAACTCTTTCCTTTGCCTTATCTGTGACTTCACACCAACATATGGTAAGTGCATCAATTTTGGTCCAATAGGAGACAGGAACCACACAGTGATTTAGATAAGGGAAGCTTAATATAAAGCATTATTAAGTCATCATAAAACAGTAATATAAGATGTAAGAGGATGTCATGGGGTACCATAGGGCTGAGGGAGCGGGCCCAATGAGAGATGAACTTGGAAGGAGATCACCCCTCAAGGCTAAGGTTCATACCTCGCTGGAGAATGTATAGCTGCAGTCCACTAGATAGAAGAGAAATTTGCTGACTTGCCATTCCAGAGCAACCCTCTAGGAAGTAAGTGAGACGCACAGGTGCACAGGGAATGCCACTGTGGGTAGGAAGCTTGGCACACCTGGTGTCCGTGTCAAGACAGCAAATCTTAGGGGCAGGGTGCAAGTGAGTCATAGTTAGTGGGCAGTGGAGTAGACATGCAGAGAGGCCAGAGTATCCAATGTCTGTGTTCGGAGGGCCATGGGAAGATGATCACTAGTCTAGGGAAGGGCTGCAAGTTCGGCAAGGGACTTTGTGCTCTGGGCATGGCTGGGGCAGAGACCACCAGATGCCCTCACAGTCATACCAGTGACTGGCAGGCAGTACAGTTGCTGGAACTTGTGAGAAAATCCCTTCCTCCTGTATTGTTCTTCCAGCAGCCTCTAGTGAGAAAGCTTAATATGGTGCTCACATAAAGGAGAAGAGCGTAAAGGGATTCCAATCATTATTGCAAAGCAAGTATCAAAGGGAAAATTTGGAGCCAAGAGGCAAAAATTGATAATTGGCACAGTGAGGTATCAAAAGGGATCAGAAATTCTGAGTTCCCATCTGAGTTCAGCTGTGTATTAGGCAAGTGACTTAGGTGTCCTAGTTTTAGTTTGTTCATTTATGAAATGGAAATAACACTTGTCCAATTTATTAAAAAAGAATACCATGAGGGTCAAATGAGATCAAGCATATGAAAGGGCTTTGTAAACTATAAATTGCTACACATTTCCAATGGGTCATTGCTGTGGTAGCCGTATTCAGCATTACACTCACTGCTCCGTCAAGCTGGGTAATGTTCAGCCTAGTATTAAGGCCACAGAGGCGAGACTGTCTTATTTTCAATCCATGGTACCTAGCACTAATTGGAACAAAATAAGTAGTCTTTGTTACCAGAACTACACTGTTTTACTGATTTATTGATGGATATTCTCATTAACTAAGGAGCTGAAGGTAGTGCTGTATCTGACCAATCAAGGACCAACCATAGTCCCTCAGAGGTGGCCCGCACTAAAGTTTTTCCATCTTTCTTCCTACCAGAAAGCCGCTGGAGAAGTCAGTAGGAAGAGCTTTGTCCTGATCAGGACTTCTACCTGAGGATATGGGGCAATGCCTTTATTGTGGATCCTGATACGCAAGTAGAACACGAAAATTCCCGTAGTACCTCACTTGCTGGCCCATTAAATAGTTAGTGGATAAATAAATGTATAAATGAATGAATGACTAAGTAAACAGTGCTGCCCAAGCTAAGGCCTTGCCCAGCATCCTATTTGAATATGATAATCATAAGGCCACCAAAAAACATTTTTCCTTAAATATAATGCTTTTAAATATATACACATAATCTTTGTCAATTTCTTTCTTCATTCCTCCCTCCCTTCTTCTTCTTTTGTAATAAAGTAAAAACCTGAGTATATATGCAAAACAACTGTTGATTTATTGACTGCCTGGCTGATTGTTTGATTGTATTTTTGTGGCAAAAACCTCACAGTAGAATATACCAGGGTTCTGTCTGGGCATCTTGGGCGCTGCTGTCTGAGATCTGAAGAGTCTCTCTCTGCGTGAAGGGTAAGTTCCTGGTGGTCTGTGGCTCCCACTCTGCCTTTCCTGCAGGCAGGAAGCTGGGAACAAGCTGTGGGTGGAAGGGGCAAAATACTGAGGACATGCTGATTGGTCTGGGGGAGGACCTTCTGCCATCTGGCTCTGCTCCCCCACAATGGTAGTCCTAAAGAAGAACCAGAAAGAGGCAAACAAGTTTAATTACTCTGAAACATATCCTGCAACATTTCAAAGCCCCCTGCAGGGAACTGAAATGTTGCATGTTCTTCAAAGCTAACCGTCATTAATTAGAACTTTTTTTTGTACTGCCTTATTGTTGTTCAGCCAACAAGCACTTAAACTGATTTTGGCATAGTAGTAGTTAATTGTTTGAGGCAGAAACAACTTAGCATTGCAGAATCAGTTCGTTCTGCCTTTGATACACAGTGGGATGGGTTAAATACGTTAGGGTTAAAATAACATGTGGAAGAAGACTTTAATTCATCCATTCCTCTGCCCAAAGCACATCCTGTGAGTTCCGTATGATATAAATCAGTCCTATTAGCAGATGACCAAATACATTTAGAAAAGAAGGCACAAAGGTAGCCCTGAAGTGGCTTGGACATCTGTTACTGGATCACACGGGTAACTTCATCTGTCAGTTAACATCTCATCCTCTCTTTTTCTTGGTCTTCTACTTAGCTGTGTTGCATTGTAAATGCTTAATCTGGAAAGAGAGGATTAATGTTTTCTATTGTTCTTTTTCCTTCCACAAATGAAGCAAACCACCAGAAGACAGAATCATGTCAGGCTATCAAGGGTACATTCCACACCTCCTTACTTTCCTAGGGAGCTTGTTCAAGTTCTCACTCAGAAGTTTAGAAGAAGGTGAATGTGAGGTCAATTTCCTTTCCGCCAAGAACCGGGAGTAAAGCCTCTCACGGGCCTGCTGTGGCCAGTAGTTAACCCATGAGCCTTTGAAACTGACCCAGCAATGTCTCCCCTCTGTTTTCAGAGAAGTGGGAATTTTTGCTTTTTTAGAATGGAGGGTAGAACTGTTAAGGGGTCTTCTCTGGAAGGAGTCAGAGTCATTGATTTCAAAGCCGCCTTCTCTTACTCAATGCCCACTTGAGAGTTGAAAGGTGTGAATGATGCCTTTGATATTCTTGTTCATAGCTCTCTATACATGTTTATCACTGAAAAATAAGACAGATCTGCTAAGAAGAGGTGTATGGGATAGAGGTTCAAGTTGTGATCACATTAATGGCACTTGACTAGAGAACCTTCAAATGGCCAAATATTGTCCTACCATTCACTCCTCACCCCAGAGAGCTGCACACAGAAAGATTGAGAGCAAATGGGAAACAAAGTGACACTTTATTATCATCTTTCAGAGGTTGACAAGGCTGGGTTAGAGCACAGGGTTCACTCTTAAGGCCTGAGAACACCCTCCACCCTTGCACCCTTTCCCCACACACGTCAGCTTCCCCTCAAACTTTGGACTATGTCTAGTCCCTGCCAGCTACATGTGGCATGAAACTCGAGTAATGACTATTTGCTGAGGCAGGGTAAGACAGCCAGACCCTGAGGGATCCCTGGTATTGGCAATTTCAATCCATGGAGTTGAGCTCTTTGTCAAAGCTTTGATGCTTCTTACTACAAAATATGTTCTGTCCTTTACTTGTGTGATTTAAAGTAACCAGAATAGTATAAAGAAAGTCAGCGAGTTTGGGTGCATTAGCCTTCTGGACTTGCAAATTACCTAGTGTAGGCATTCTTCACACAACAGGCTTGGAGGACTCTGGGGGTGGCCACCTTTGCTAGATATGCTATTAACCTCCCTCAAGTGTTTGGGTCAGCGTTCTTGTAAAGTTCTGCTTGGCAGTCTCAGATGTGTTGATAGGTGCCCTAAGCCGATTGACCGGTAGAGTGTGACCACCATCTGTGAGGTTATTCCTTCAGGTTCTCAATGAGCAGTTGCCCAAATGGACTGATTTCACAGTGCTCTGGTTCTCCTATACTGGCTCCCCTGAACCACTCATTTCCACCTGTGATTTTCCTGGATCATTTTCCTTGGGTGAATGCCAGTCTAATAAAAGCATTTCCTACATATTAATTTCTACTTTTGGACCCCTTTTCTTTAATTTACACTTTCAGTTAAACTTGTGATCAAGATAATCTTAATTCTTACATTGAGCTCCATATTTTATGCAGTGGATTCAGGGTTACAAGAGTCTGCTTGAAAAGAAGGAAGCCACAACAAATCAAATTTTCTTTCCATAGAATCAAATTTTTGAGATGTGAAAAATTCTCCTATAATTAAGTAATAACTCTTTATTTCAACAGCTAAGACTAAATATGTATTTCAGGGTTTACTAAAGGAAGCCACCTCACTTTCATAAGCTTCTCTGAATAAGGTTTCAAATAGAACACTTTTATGGGGAGAGGGTAAATGGCAAATGTTTTATAGGGGAAGAAATGCTTCTGCCTCTCCACTTAATTTCCTATTGCCCCTCTTTCTAGCTCCCCCACATCCTTTAAGGAAGAATAATTTGCCATTCTATTTGGTCAATTAAAATACTGGTTGGCCATGCTCACTGATGGACAGAGCAACTATGAAAAGATCATGTCCATGGATGGTGCTCCTCTCTTGCACTTCTTGGTTGCATAGGGAAATTTTAAACTAAAATGTTACTGAACAGCCTGCTGCATGGCTCTCAGCATCTTGCCTGCATTCTGCATTATCTACGTGAACTTTTTCAGATTTTTGTCCAGTCAGTACATTTGTGATAACTTGGAACAATCTTTGCCATGTAAAGGGAGACTTTTTTAAAAAACTTTATCAGAATTGTCTCTCATCAGTGAGGAAAGCATCTTTGTAGGCAGTGTGTATATGTGTGTGTGTGTGTGTGTGTGTATGTATGTATGTATGTATGCCTGTCTTTAATTAAGACACACTCTTTTCAGTAGGAAATTAAAATTTTCTGGATAATGAACTCACAAAATCTATACAACTGAACATATGTCTCAACATAAGAATGTTGTTGATGTCTCCCTGGAGCACTTCATTTGAACGTGTCACATAAGTCACCTCTGAATTTGGTGGGAATGTAATTGTTTTTCAATCTTTGCAGCATCAATACCCAGAAGCATGTCCAGGTCAACTTCATGACTATCATAAATCTCTTCCTACCTACGGGGGAACTTGCTCTAGCCTTCCGGACAGCAGAAATCTAGGTCACTAGCTGGCTATAAGGCCTTATTCTCCTCATGTATCTCATGGTCAATGAATAAATGGATCAGTGACTTCAAGAGATCCTCCCTGGAAGAGATGTGGCTATTCCCTAATGGAACTACCAATGTATTTGTTAAAGCGGTTTGAAAACTGCTCTTGTACATCTTGAAGTTTACAGTGGTTTTAAGAATTCAGATGGTACTGTGCAACTAAAGGGAGGCAAAAGGAGAGAAACTATTAAGGTCCTCCATTAATTCATTCAGTCAATATGTCTTAAGTGTCCCAGTGTTCACAGAACTACTTACATCAGCATGTAATAAAGTGAGAGGCTGGATTGCAAAGTAGAGCACATGGTCTGGGATGCTTGAGTCACTCTTTCTCCAATCATTTGGAAAATTACTGTGCTCCTCTGCCAAAGCATAACCATATTTCTGGATGGCAAGGGATGCTGGAATTTCCAATGTTGAAGTATTAAAGCAGCTTTTTCTGAGGACAGCTTTTTGCTTTGTCACCTTAGGTAGCCTGGTCAAATCTGTGGAAAGAATCTGAAATGTGGACTAGCAACAGATCATAAAGGAAACAGAAATCTTAGAAGCAAGGAGTCAGGAGAAAAGAACTTGAGAAATCACTGAGCTCCGTGCCTCACAGCAAATTTACATTGATTATAGATGAGAAAAACTTTATTATCAACTTTTCTTTAAACAATTTAGGTAGAATGTATTGTATTCTTTAAAACTCAGTTTCAAAAATAAGTATGTCTATAATTTTTATTTGTAAATTAAAAAACAAAAAACACAAATCAGAAAAAAAATGAATAAATGCAAGTAGTAAATTTCCTATCAACTACTTTCCCTTGCTTTCCTTTACTTAGATTTCTTTGAAGAAAAAATATTTTTAAAGTATCAGGTCATTTAAAAAATGAGTTTCTAAGATCTTATTAAAATATGCTAAAAACGACTGAACTCTGGTTTTAGTAAAGGAACATTATTGTATATTCATTATTTTTTCTGCCTTAGAGATTAAAACAGTCTAAGCCAATAGCACCCTTTCTTACAAATTTATAGACTGGACCTGCTTCCCTTTTCTTGTCTTTGAAGACAATTTCTTTTGAAATACAAACCAATAACTTTCCATTTCAAATAAAACAAAGCAGGCTATGAAAACTGCCATCAATTTAGACTTGGACTGTAGGCCTCCATATCAGCTAATACAATCTTATACTTCAGAGAAAAGCAAAAGAGCTTTTCAAAAAGATTTCAAGAGTGCATGTGTATGTGGGGATGGGAGAGCAATGATAAAAATCCTTCAGATTCTCCAAAATTATAAATTCCATTAAGCTTTACTATAAAATCCCTCAAATTAATGTGTTCCTAATTTTAGCATTAAATGAGGCTGGTCTATTGAGTAGAACTATTTGCATAATGATGGCAAAAAAATCAAAGTTTTAGGGAAGCAAAATTGACTGATCTGAAACTTAAATTCTAATTCCTGAGCTGCTTCTAACTAATGAGCCTGAACAAGTCAGAATTGTCCCAGACTGCTTCTTCAACAGTATAAAAGGAATTAAAGACTTTGGGGGAAATTTACAACATACACCTATAGATCCTCAAACTTTTCTTTCACAGTAGCCATACTGGGGGAAGAGGGTGAATAATATGTTCCCAGGAGCTCTGAGAATTTAGCTTGAAGTTGTAGGCTGCATTTGAAGTTTCCCAGTTTCTCTTTAACATGTATATGTATTTTGGACTATATGCTGTAAAATGTTCATGTCTCTTTAAAAATATGTTTTAAATTACTGGCCAATCAAAATTATGTTACTACCATATTAGGCCACAGGCTAAACTGGTGCTTCCACCCTAAACTAAGCCTAAGTATAATTGTTCAAACAAGATCTTTTATTTCTCACGTAACACTCTGCATGTCAAAGGCATGTAGACATTAGCGCTCCATGAGGATATGCGGGATCCAAGTTTCTTCCATCTGGTTGCTCCCTACCTCTTAAGGCATTGTCATTTTTGTCTGCTCAGTTAAAACTGACACAGCTCCAAATCTGTTTCAGTCACAGAAAGAGGGAAAGAAGAGAGGAGTATCATTTTCACATCCTAGTCACATGACTGCAGTAGCTGCAAAGGAGGATGGAAAATACAATTTCTAGTTGGATGGCCATGTGCCTAACAAAAATCGAAGTGATGCTATAGAAACATAGACCATGTCCATCTTAAAACTCTCTGTGTTCCCTACCAGCTGCTACATTCCTCTAGGGATGTACTAGTTTAGGGAGCACAGTATAAAGCAAGGTTCTGCATATGTTTTTCTATAAAGGGCCAGGTGGTAAATATTTTAGGCTTTGGGGGCCATATGGTCTCTGTTGCTACTAATCAACTCTGCTGTTGTAATGCAAAAACAGCTACAGACTATATGTAAACAAATAACATGGCTGTTGTTTTATCTGTTGCTGGGTTAAAAATTAAGAGGTTTAAAACAACACAGTTATCATCTCACAATTATCTTGGGTCATGAATTCAAGCATGGCTTAGTTGGGCCCTTTGTTTAGAATCTTACAAGGCTACAAATTAAGGAGTCAGTTGGACTGTGTTCTCATCTGGAAGCTTGACTGGGAAAAAAAATCTACTTCCCAGCTCATTCAAATTGTTTGCAGAATGTATTTCCTTGAGGCTGTAGGGTTAAGGGCCTCAACTTCTTGCTGGCTGTTGCTGTCCCTCAGCTTTTAGAGGTCATCCACAGTTCCTTGCCACGTGGCCCTGTCCATAGCCTCTCTCATATCATGGCAGATTGCTTCTTCAAAGTGAAGAAGGGAAAAAAGTCTCTAGAGTGAGTCTGGAAGTAAGACAGCTGTGTTTCAATAAAATGGGCTTTATAAAAACTAGTGGCAGGCCACAGCCATCATTTGCTGTCTCTGAGTATAATGAATAAAATGTAGAAGACATTATTTAAGGTAAGAAGAAATCAAAATTCACTGAGTAGAGTTATAGAAAAAGTTAGATTTCTGAGACTCAGAAGAACCATGTGGAAAGGTACTCACAGAAAAATATTTCTTTCATTCTGATCCCATATTACACCTATAACCTTACTTTGTTAATAAAAAAAGCAGGACTGGCATTGCATTAGAATCCAGTGATTATAAGATAGAGCTGTCATTAGAATTCCAAATAAATTCAAAGTGAAGGGGCTTCATAGCAAGCTTCTTGCAATTTTGACTTTAATTAAAACCTCACCTGGAACGATTTCAACAGAAAGCCTGGTTATTTTCTTAGTGATTATAAATTGACAGCTAATACTTATTATGTGATTGAGCATCAGGGATTATGCATAATGTTTAACATGAATCTCATTTAATCTTCAAAACACTATGTTATTTAGGTTATTATTATTCCTATTACGAAGACAATGAAAGTGAGCTTTAGCAAATTAAGTAACTTGCTCGACATGTATACACAGAGTAGTAGAACCAGGATATGCTCTTGCATTTCCTGAGGGGCCAGATCATTACATTTTATTTGATGTGTAATGGGATCCTTTGAAGGGTTTTAAACAGGGAGTTGGTATAATTAATAGGATTACCATTTTAAAAATTGGCTTTGTATGAAGACTGGACTAGAGGAGGGTTAAATCAGAAGCAGGACAGTCCAGGGCAAAGATGATGGTGGCTTGGACAGAGCAGTGCCCTACAGATATATTTGCAGTATGTCTTGCTGGTAGAAATGACAAGACTTGGTGAGAGAATGGCTCCTTGTCTACCTCTAATTGTAAAGCACTCCACTATACCGTTTGTTCACTTCACTTTAGTATCTAGAGTGTAGTGATCTTCTGTGGTTCCTGAAATGTGCTAAGCCTTTTCTAAGCTCTGGGATATGCATGGACTATTCTCTCTGTCTAGAATGTGTGCCACTCTATTCATCTATTGTGTCATTCTAACTTACCCTATTTGAAGAGTCAGCTCAAATGTACTCCTCAGAGAATTCTTCCTTGATGCCCCAATATAAGTTTGATCCTATGTTCAGTTTTTTCTTAATAGAATTCAATTATATCCTGTCCCATATTTGTCAGTTTATTTCATACTTATTTGCTTTTTTAATTGACTAATAACACATATTTCAAGAGGCTAGACATTATGTTTATTTTGTTCATCACTGTTAGCATGGTGCCTAGCATACACAGTTCCTGACACCATGGCCACTTGTGAGTATTTGTTGAGGAAATAAATGTCTGACTTCAAAGCCCTTCAACTTAAATACTGTGCTATTGCCTCTCACATTTGTTAAGTTTTGAAGAGATTTCCTTCTCAATCCTTTTGGAGTTATCAACACAACATATCCCAATTAATAAGCGATGCTCCCATCTCCAACTCACTCTCGCCCTACACTCTTCTCAAACCCTGATCCCAGGTTAGAAAGAATGTTGAGGGTGAAATGTATCGCAGCAACAAGGGGCTGATGAAGATGGCTTGAGGGATGTGAATTCTCATTAATTGCTGATGGGAGTAAAAATTGATATGATTCTTTGGGGAAACAATTTATCAATATACATCAAAAGCCTTCAAATAAATGTAAATAAAATTAAAAAATACACAAGAGATGTATATATTTGTTATTATATAAGATGTCTGAAAATATATTTAATATAAACCAAAATGTTTGTAGTATTAGGTAGGTACTTCTAGGGAGTGAGATGGCAAAACAGAGCAACTTTATAGTTTTAAATGGGCAACTATTATTTTCATAATAAAAATCCTATTAAAGATAAAAACAGAAAATAAATCCTCATACTTTTGACATAGTAACTTGAATTCTAGGAATCTATTATGAGAGATGTGGCCTAGGGTTTATGTATAATGATATTTACTAGTGAGCACCTTATGTTCAAAAATTAGAAATAATCTAAATGTCCAATAATAGAGTATAGCTCAAATATAGAGTATAGCTCTCAAATGATGAACTATGTAATATACGCTGAAATTATTTTAGATAATATTAAAAAATATAAAAATACTGTTATAATGTTACATAAACAAAGTATGAAACAACATTTATGGTATTACATCAATTTGTTAGGAAAAGAAAGTAAAATGGAAAAGATACATGGATGGAAAAAAAAACTGCAATAAAATCTACCAAAAGGGCATTAATAGCCATTTCTGGATGATGGGACTCTGTAAGTTTAGATTAGTTCTTTATGATTTTTTGGTACTTCCTAATTAAAAATAATCATATAATTATTCAGAGAAGAATTGCAAATATTTGTAATTGGTATAAACATAGTACATTAGTCCCTTTTTCTAACAAGTAATTCTATTTCTATCCATTCCTCATTTCAAGCTCTCATAGAAGACATATGGCATATTTATTTGCTAAGGTGGTAGGTTCCAGTCCCCACTAATCCCCCAACCCATCTTACTTTTATGAAAAAGTAACATGCATCTAATACTGTTTGGAGATGTCACATTTTCTTTGACTTGTGCATCATTAACAATGGTAATGCCTTAAGGAATAAAGTTATCTTCAATTAAATATATTTCAGGAATAATTATGTTCTTAGTTGGAATTAGACCTTTTACACCACCCTTTCTTCAGTGTCTTTGAGTCAGACTTTGTTCAACTAGGAGAGAATACATTTATCAAGTTTTTGCATAGGTTTAGATATACTCTTAGAGACTCTAAAACCAGCTCTTTTAGAAAGCATAAAACAAACTACTTTTAGAAAACTTCACTTTTAATTTTTTTTAAGAAAACTTCCTTTTTTTACATTTTTTTAAATTTCAGCATATTATGGGGGCACAAATGTTAAGGTTACATATACTGCCCTTGCCCCCCGCCTCGAGTCAGAGCTTCAAGTGTGACCAACCCCCAGACAGTGCACATCTCACTCATTATGTATGTATATACCCATCCCCACTTCCCCCCTCCCACCTGCCCGACACCCGATAAATGTTATTCCTATATGTCCAC
>VBSM01002608.1:53464779-53491227 GCA_008086735.1 Cheirogaleus medius | reverse complement strand
ATGTTATTTCTTGATTTCAAAACATACTATAAACCCATTGTAACCAAAACAATATGGCACTGCCATAAAGACAGATGAATGGAATAGAATACAGATTCCAGAAATAAACCCTCGTATATATGGTGAAATAATCTTTAACAAGGGTGCCAAGACAACTCAATTGAGAAAAGACAGTCTCTTCAAAAAATGGTGTTGAAACAACTGGATATCCACATGCAAGAGAATGAAGTTGAACCCTTATCCTATACCACATATAAAAAATCAACTTGAAATGGATTAAAGATTCAAATTTAAGCACTAAAACTGAAATAAACTATTTCTGGGATGACTTTTTGTTGCTTATTTAAAGTTTAACAGTAGTATCAATGGATCCTGCTAAATTATCCAGGACAACTAATGAAAAAAATTTACCAAATTTGGTTAAAAAGTTATCATTTGGTGATAGCTATTAATAGATAGGCCAAGATATTGATAAATATACATATTCTTTCAACACAAATGAAGAAATTTTTTAAACATAAAGATGAAGTTAGCAAATAAGGTAGGTTTTTTTTTTTGGTTACTGTTTTTGTTGTGGGTAGAGAGAATGGTGGTTGTTTTTGTAGGAGAGGTGGTAGATTTGCACTGAGTCATTCACACTATTGCATAGTCCCCCTGAGACGAAAGTATCTATATGCAATATGTTTTGGAGGCTACTGCAAATGGTACCTACTCACTTGAGAATAAGGCAGGATAACATTTTTCTTAGTCTTCTTGGTTTTACACAATCTTCCCTAATCTAACTTTCTGGTTTTACTTCCCACAGACCCACCAAAATCTCTGTTCCAACCAAATTGGTGCATTCATTGTCTCTCAAATACTCCATACTTTCCTGCCTCTGTTTTTGCTTATGTGGTCTCCTATTTCCAGATGGATTATAGTTATAAATGGGAAAGGTAAAACAAAGAAGTTTCTAGAAGAAAATATTACATAAATGAATATCTTCATAACCTGGGGGTATAGGAAGACTTTGTAAAAAAACATAAAAATTATATAAAGACATATAAATTAGAATATATTAAAATTCAGAACTTCCATTCATCAAAACACACCATTAACACAGTGAAAATGTTAGCCACAGATTTATATTCAGAATACACAAAGAACTACAAACTATGAACAAACATGAACGCGAAAGAGCCAATCCTTTGAGACGGATCTCAAGTGGCTAACTGGGCTTAAACATTTTAAATAGAGCCAAGTGGCTATTTGCTGACTAGAGATCACACATGTATTCTGAGTTCCTGGGAAAATTCACACCATTTAACTTTAGGGACTTTCAGAGCTCACCTGAACCAACCAATCAGGGCTCAATTCTATTGACCAATCAGAACTTAGCTGTGGTGACTAATCAGAAGTAAGCAAGTTTGAATCTTTCCTTTGTTCTTTCCTGAGCAAGAACTTTTGCTGTAAAACCTTCATCCTTCCTTTGTTCTTTGGAACACACCATTTTACACCAGGAGTCCTCTTCCTGGTTTGTAAAATATTCACTAGAATAAAGTCTTTTTCCCAAATTTCTTTTCAGAGAACTTATGTTCACAAAAACAATAAAAAGAGACAAAAAAAAGAAACAGATAAAAATGGACCAGAGAGTTGAACAGGCACTTCACAG
This sequence comes from Cheirogaleus medius, assembly GCA_008086735.1. Taxonomy (NCBI): domain Eukaryota; kingdom Metazoa; phylum Chordata; class Mammalia; order Primates; family Cheirogaleidae; genus Cheirogaleus; species Cheirogaleus medius. The sequence continues at coordinate 53,489,576 of VBSM01002608.1, read as the reverse complement.
AAGATGATATCCAAACCACCAACAAACATATGAAAACATATTAGTAATTATACTGTTAGAAGGAGTGAACTAAGTGAAGTATCTCAAGAATGGAAAAACAAGCACCACATGTACTCACCAGCAAATTGGTATTAACGGATCAACACCTAAGGGAACATATAGGAATAACATTTATCGGGTGTCGGTCGGGTGGGAGGGGGGAGGAAGGGATGGGTATATACAAACATAATGAGTGAGATGTGCAACGTTTGGGGGATGGTCACGCTTGAAGCTCTGACTCGAGGGGGGGCATGGGCAATATACGTAACCGTAATATTTGTACCCCCATAATATGCTGAAATAAAAAAAATTTAAAAAAAGGAGTGAAAATTTGCATACTACTTTGGAACTTGTTTTGCATTATTTCCTATAGCTGAGTATATGCACAACCTATGATCTAGCAATTTATTACTAAGATTAATATTATACTCAATAGAAATGTGTACATGTGGATACCATGAGATGCCTACGAGAATACTGATAGCACCGTTATTCAAAATAACCAACACTATTTTGGAAATAAGGGGTGATGGCTGCACAACACTGTAAATGTAATTAATACCACTGAATTGTATACATAAAATGGTTAAAATGGCAAATTTTATGTTATATACATTTTGCCACATTAAAAAATAGTAAAAAATCAGTAAGAGTCAAGGAAGGAAACTTGGAAGATAATTAATTAAGGGAAAAGCATTCTAGAAAAATGCTATATGTCTGTAATAAATATGCCTTGTTTCTAAATGCCTTTGTCAGAAACTATGATGATTATTCTACTTCCTATCCCTGCAGAGCTGGCACAGTTTCACAAAGTAAGTTCATTTGTTCATTCATTCAGTTCATTCAGCACTTACTCACAGAGCCCTTATACTGCACCAAGCACTTTGCTAAGTATTTGGGATGTGAATAGTCCTGGCCTTTATGGCAGTCAGAGTCTGGAGCCTGGAGTGGAGACTAGGAATTAACTTCTCAGATTATAATCAAAATTGTCTTAAGTGCAATTTAAAAATGGTGGTGGTGGGGTATACAAAGTGGTACTTCATTTACCAAAAAAGAGTAAAATTTAAAGTATGATTTGGAGAAATCAGTCAGATGAATGGGGATATGGAGGGGAAGAAAACAAAGAAATTTTAGAGTAAAGAAAATTCCAAGCAGAGGAAAGAGAATGAGTGAAGAATCTGAGGTGGGAAAAAGCTTGGTGCTTTGATGGACAAGGAAAAGATCATGGCAGGAGTAAGGTGTGGAAAAGAAATGTAAGTGTTGCTCCTCTGAAAACATTCTCCAGAGGCAGTGTCTTTTCAACAATTATTTAAGGGACTATGTTGACATGATAGTAGTTAAGGTTTTGTTGAAAAGATAGTAGAAGGAAACATGACCATAGGTATGAGCCATTACTCAGAGTAGTGCATTTTGAATGTGCTTATTCTTCCATCAACTATCAGTTTAGGCTCTGTTATGGGCTGAATTCTGTTTCCTCAAATTTCATATGCTGAAGTCCTAACCCTCAGTACCTCAGAATGTGACTCTACTTAGAGATAGAGCCTGGGGTAATTAAGGTAAAATGAGGTGGTGGGTTCTAATCCAATATGACTAGCACCTTTGTAAGAAGAGATGAGGATACAAACACTTAAAAAGGAAAGACCACGTGAAGATACCAGAGGAAGATGATAATTTACAAGCCAAGGAGAGAGGCTTTAGAAGAAACCCTGTCTACACCTTGGTCTTGGACTTCTAGCCTCCAGAACTATGAGGACATAACTTCTATTGCTTAAGCCACCCAGTCTGTGGTACTTCAGTATGGCAGCCCTAACAAGCTAATTTAGGCCCCATCACCTCTTTTGGGACAGATAAAAGAGGAGATCTTTATTATAAGAGCAATGAAAAGCCATTGTTGAATTTTAGGTATAAGGGTGATATAATTTTATTTACATATTTAACAACTCACTTTTATTTGGAAAAGGATTAGAACTGGCCAAATTGTATAAGGAGAAACCAGTTAGGAGGCTACTGCATTAGTCCAGGCAAGAGATAGTGACTTGATTTAATCTGATGACAGCAGTGAAGGAAAAAAGTGAAAAATTCTGAAATAATGTTTAGAGGTGGAAGAGAGCAGCTGGTGACAGATTTGAGTTGGGGTAGAGGATGGCGAAGGAAGAAAAGGAGTCAAGAATGACTCTCGGATTTCTGGCAAAGAAGCTGGATGGATGGAACTGGGATTAGAAACACTAGAGCAGAAGATATGAAGAGGGAACAATCAAAAGTATAGTTTCAGACACAATTAACTTAGTATGTCTGTAAGATTTCCCTGAAAATATATGAAATAAGTCTGGAAAGCCAGAAAAGAGATTTAGGTAAGAGATATACACTTGGGAATCACTGATATATTGATGATATTTAAAACCATAACAGTGTATGATATTTAAAACCAAGTTTCCTTTGACCAGGAAAAGAATGTAGTATGGGAAGACAGGTAGCCTAGAGCTGAGTCCTAAGAACTCCAACATCTAGGGTAGGTAGGTGATCAATAAATGCGGAGTATCACCAGCTTTACAAATGTTTTCTGCATGGTATTTTGAAATGTACAGTGGTAATTTATATGAAATCAAAATAAGTCAGTAAGTTAGTATACAGGCAATAAAAGTGGGTGGTTTATTTTTAAATATGCCTTCAATCTTCTATTTCTCTGTAAAAGCCACTGAAATCACTAATATTGTTAACTAAACATATACAGACTAGAACATTTACTCTCTTCTGCCTTATATATAAGATTACAACTAAGAACCCGCTTAGGAAATTCATTACTTCTACTGTGTAAGCTGATCTCATATATTAATATCAAACTCAGACTTTCTGCATCTGATCTGAAAACACTGCAAAGTGAAAATGGAATTGCAAAGATTAACATTCTGCCAATTTCTTGGAAGAAAGATGTATTTGTTCACCCATTCTTTTTTATTTTTAACTTGTAATCCTATCTATGAGTACCTAGATAACGCTGCACATATCCATTAGCAAAATTCCCATGGAAATAGAATTTGGTAAAGTCTTTAGAAAGGTCTGACTTGATGAAAGCTGACACTAAAAATAGCGTCTGCATTCCCATTAGTTAGGAATTAGGAACACATATACATTTTTCAAGAAAGAAATGCATTAGCCTCTTTACAAATTATCTAAGCAGAAATAGTCTGTAAATAATACAGATATAAACCATATAAGAATTAAAACCAAATTGACATTGTTTAGCTTTTAAACTTAAATTGGATATTAGAATTAAAAATTACATAATTATCCTTTCACCTAGAAGATCAAGAGGTAGAATATTCCAGTAAAAGAAATACTCCTAATCTCTTGTCTGAGTTAAATATAAAAATACTGTGCTAGATACTTAAAGAGGAAGTTTTCTATCTAGTTACAGAAAGGCTGAGATAAAAATCTAAATATTTCAAGTCCTACTGAATGAATTTATAAAACAAAAATCATTAGGCATCATTTACTAAATAAATATCTGTAGACAATATTCTCTATAACCATATATAATTATAAATAATTACAAATATATTCTAGTGTCTTTATTATTTGTTGACTATCTTTACTAAGTATTATTGTTCAAAACACTAGGGATATAATTTCAGTCCCACCACAGACTGAATAAACTATGAAAGTCTACCCATATGTGCAAATGTTAATCATTTCTGTCATCCATAATATTCAGTCATCCAATAAGCATTTAAAGAATATCAGGTACTAAGCAAGGACGGTGCTCATGATACAAAGATCATGAGTAAGCCACAGGAAGGAATATATTCTTGACCAAAGAAAGGTCAAAATGAGAACCCTTTTTTGGCCAGAAGTCTTTATTAAGTATAAAAATTATATCAGAGTGTGCATGAATTATTTCACTAAATGTTTAATCAGATCTATCTATTTTGGCTGTTAGGACATTTTGCCTGTTATCTGCATATGCCCTTTTCATTCTGGCTAAGATACTACTTTGCTCCTGTGTAGATAAAAAATATGTTTGGCAGTCATACCATCACCATGCTTTCTTTCCTCTTAAAAATACAATGTGCTATGCATGAGCAGATCACAAACTTGGAGCCAATCAAAATCCACTTCCTATAGCATTCATTAACTGTAATTTATTATGTGTGTGCTGATATGTCATTATGATTTTCAGCTTCAGTATTGAAATATTTAGCTATGGTTGCTGAATATAATCAGCAAGAGGTTTTGAATATGAGTACATGAAGCTTCTTAAACAATGAGAAATTATGTTAAGAAGAGCACTGACAGCTAAAATAAATGGGAATTTTTTTCTGTACTAAATACTATGGGTGATGCTATATTTTTCCAGAAATTATAATTTATTCTAATTATAAATACTTATCGGATTACTTAAACATCATTTGGCATAGCTACATTACTTAACTTCTTAAAACATGTGTTAATATCCTAGCTGAGGGATTCTGGGTAAATTAAAAATATCAAATTGAAATCCTGTTATGTTTCTGGTGTGTAGTTTTAAAGACTAAGAGCTCAACACCCAAATTTAGGTTTCTTTTTCCTCATAAAAGTAATTGATTGTATTCATAGGCAGAAACTTAAATGATACAAGTGTACTTTCAGGAGCTAGTATGTATTTGGCATCCTAAATTAAATAACCTAATATAAGTCACGGTTTAAGAAAAAGGTAATTAAAAACATATGCTCGTTTAATGTTTTTCTATCTTGTGCTGTCACGTCAGTCTTTAAGGAAAAGAGGACCAATATGTGCACCTAAATGAGTGTTAATGTCAGAATTTAGTTAAATTAACATGTCTTATCAGCTAATTGGAAGCTATGTTTCGGCAAAATAAAAGGGCAAGCATTTGCTTCATGTTAGGAAGGGCACTGAATTTATCAAATAATGCTCCACTGAAAAGCCATTGTTAACTGCAGCATAATAAGAAACACCCTATTTTACCCCAACACTTGTAAACCCAAATTCTTAAAGACAGTCAAGTACAATAACTAATTTGATAGGGTATGTGGTTAATTTAAGGCAGTAACTGTCCAGAGGAAATTTTTAACCTGTAATGGTGTTGTTCAAAATATATATATGACAGATGAAACAGAGCTCATTGTTCCATCCACATTAGTTCTCTGGTAACCTAATTACCTTATCATTATTTGCAAAATCTTCTTGGAATTATCAAGTGAATGAATGATTCATATTCTAAAAACTAATTGGTTTAAACAAGTTGATGTATTTCTATAATCCTTAGTATATCTGGAGCTCAAAAATAAGGTTTTCATTTTATGTTTGAAATACAGTGTCTTTAGCATACTAATGTGAGTGAATTCAACACAACAGGAGCAGATAGTTCAGTATGTACTATGATAACTTGAGTAAAGAATGAAGCATGGGTTTTATTTTTAACTTAGTGAAAATCATAACATTGAAGAATTTAGCTTATTTTTTGTAACAGCTTTATGGAAATATTCACATACCATACAATTCACCCATTTAAAGTGTATAATTCAATGGTTTTTAGTATATTCATAGAGTTGCAAAACCAGCACCATAATTAAGTTTGGAACATATTGATCACTCCAAAAATAAACCCCATACCCTTTAGGTTTCATCCATCAACCTTTCTGGCTCACTCCTAATACCCTCCTCCCAGCCCCAGGCAACCAGTAATCTACTTTGTCCTTATAGATTTGCCTACTCAGAAAACCATTATCAATTTTAAATGGAATCATTTAATATGTGGTCTTTTGTGACCAGTTTCATTCATTTAGCATAATGTTTTCAAGGTTTATTCATGTTGTAGCATGTATCAGTACAACTTCTATTTAGTAAAAGTTGTATCTCAATTTAGGCAACTAAATTGTTAAGGTTAGATTTTAAAATTTAGAATTTAAAAAATCACATGACACAAACACAGGCTTAAACATAATATATAATAAGCAATGCTACTAACACATTTTGATTTTCCTTGGACAATTAGGAAAATATTTCTGGATCATGTTTTATATGCTGTTATATATTTTATGTATTTGAGATTAATTTCTTTTTTTTCTTGACAACCTCTTACTCATACTTTAAGACTCCTGAAATGTCACCTCCTCTGTGAAACCTTACCTGATTTCCTCCATCCTCTTATCCATCTGTTGCCTGTTTTAGTGCTCTACAGCACAGTGAGAAGACCTCTGATAGTACTTACAAGGTCTCTGATGTGTTTTAAATTTTAGAGGTACTGTGGTGAAGAGGGAAGATCTGGAGTCAGAAAGACCAGCTAGTTTGAATCCTAGTTACTGTACTTCACTGAGCTTTAGTTCCTGGATTGTCAAATAGCAATAAGAATAACTATTCTGTCAGGCTTAGCAAAAACGGTTCTGGATTTAGCACAGAGCCTGTAATATACATAAATGTATATTTAGCAATATGCGTACACTATTAACAACAATTAAGGCACTAAACTTGTATACTAAGGACTGTAAGGCTGAAGACATGGAACTACTTTTCAGTTTCAGCACTTATCACCTCAATCACTTTTAGGATTTTTTCTTTCAGTTTCTTTATAATAAATATACTTTTTAATGACATTAGAGATTCTCAATTGCCAGAAAAAGATATGTAATGCTATGCATTTTTACCACACCATACATTTTCAAAGTGATAAATCTAGGAGAAATGAGGTATATAATTGCTACTCTTTAATTTGTTCTTTGTATGAAGTTATGGAGAATTACAGAATATCTTTATCAGATTAATGCTAACGGATGTTTTTATGATTCTCATTACTAAAATGCTATACTGCTTTTAATAAAATACATGCAAACTGACAATGTATTTTTAAAACCACCTTTAAAGGATAAATTCAGATATATTATTGATCCATACTGAAAATAGCCTGCTCCAAAGAACAAAGAGGGTTTTTAAAAAAATAAGATCAACTGAAAAGGAGATGGCTCTTACTATGTTTCTATTAAATCAACTTCTACAATTAAATTTCTGATAATCAAACAATCTCTAAGAGGTAGCCTTAATATATTATGTAAATCAAATTTAGTTTACTTCTTTACTTTCCCTCTAAAATCCAGGATTCAACAAAAATAGGGGATATTTATATTACTTATAAGCACAGTGATTATGTGTATGTACATTAACATATAGCAAAGCAAATCTGGCCATTAGCAGTGTATGGTGATTTAGGGTCTAATGTTCTATATAAAACACCTATGTGAAATGTGATGTCTTAATATCATTTATTTATTCAATTTTCTGATTATATACTTTCTTTAACTGACCTGCAAATTAAGCTCACCAGATATGTTCTGGTGCTTTGATATGTCTAGAACATTGTGTATTTTATAGATATTGAGACTAATTTCATTTCTTTTTTTAAACATATATTTACAAGCAACGTGCCAGGCTGTTGGGGTTACAGCAGTGATGAAGACAATGCATATGATCATTGCTTTCCTTAAGTTTAAGAGTCCAACAGAGACAAATAAGCAGAGATCCATAAAAGGCAAAGTACAAGGCACAAAGAAAAAACACTAGATGCAGATTATGAAATCAATAAAGGATTCCTAGTAGAACTGATATCTAATCTGAGACTTGAAAGATAAAATATTGGAAATGGAGTAGGGTAGGGGATATTCCTACCAGCAAAAGAGAACATGAGAGGGAAACGCAGTGCAGTGTCGTAGTAATCGAAATTAGATATGGGTAGCCTGAATTAGGGTAGAAACAATAGAGAATTAACAGAAATACCTAGATTTAAGAGCTATTTAGGAGGCAGGATTCACAAACTCCATGATTCTTTCAATGAGAGAAATGGGTAAGACAAAAGTAGTTTGGAATCAAAGATGAAGCACAGGTATCTGGCTTGGGCAACTGAAAGATGGGTAGGGCCATTTACTGAGATAGGAGGGGGATGAAAGAAGCAGTCTTGAGGATGAAATAGAGGGTAAGAATTATGAGTTCAGTTTAAGACATGTTGATTTTGAAGTATCTTTGGATAAACAAATGGAAAAGACCAGGAGGCCAGTATATATACAAACTCAATATTCAAGTAAGAGATCTGGGCTATAGATTAATACTTGAGAGTCCTCAGGAGGGGGAAAAAAACCAGTCAAGAATTCAGCTATAGGAGCACAAAGGATAGCCTAAGGTAAATGTGCCAAAAAGATAAAAATAAAGCCCTGAGGCTTATCAATAATTAAGAGACTGCCTTGAGAGGCAGGTTAAAAACTAGAAAAATGCTATCATGGACTCTAAAGTAAAAGAGAGTCTTAAGCAGGAAAGAGTGATTAGAATGTCAGCAGCTCCCAAGAAGCCAACTGAGAGACAAGGACGGGCAAGTTTTTATTTTAGATTGAATGACAAGGCACAATGTTACTACTATGGGAAAAATGAAGATGAGCTGATTAGAGGGGCAAGTATAGAGTAAGAAAGTCAAGTGAAGGTAGGCCAGCGGTTGGTTGTTCCGGCAAGTGTTAACAGCTCTTGCAACAGCTCTTGACCAGGGAAATAACCGAGCAGCACAGGAGAGTCTAGAACAGCCTTTATTCCGTCAGCATGCTCCGCTGACTTCTGATCTTCTCACCCCCCTCCCTTGTTCTCCTCCAGTTTTTATACCCTTGGTAGGACTCAAAAGCGTCCAATCAGCAACAAGGTTCAACATCCAATCAGCAACAAGTATTAACATCTAATCAGTAACAAGCGTTAACATCCAATCAGCAACAAGCTATAACATCCAATCAGCAACAAGCTATAACATCCAATAAGGAACAAGCTTTAACATCCAATCAGGAACAGTGAGATTCAAAAAGTACCCAATCAGGATCATGCGAGCAGTGTGGCCAGAGGATGGGAGCAGGAGGCCGAGCACCCAGCGCCAGCAGCGCACACCCGCACATCGCGGTCTCCAGCCAGCCCCGCGCAGCACCGGCCCACAGGGATGCGGAGCGGCAGGGAGGCGGCCCCAGCGCCCGATGATTTTCCCCATCATGGTAAACTATAGTTCAGAGGCCAAATATGACCTGTTGTTGGTTTTTGTAAATAAAGGTTTATTGGAACACAGATACACTCATTCTTTTATGTATTGTTTGCACTGCCTTTGTATTACAACAGCAGAGCTATATAGTCTGCAAGCTTAAAATATTTACTATTAGGTCCCTTACAGAAGAAAGTTTGCCAACCTCTACTGTAGACAAATGTCTCAAATTATTACTTTTGTTTACCAAAAGTGACCTAACAAGCATCCATATTCCTCATTATGTTCGTCATTGCTAGTTAAAAGGACCTGTTGTCTATATGTTAAGTGGAAGTAAAAATCAGCTATACTGAATACAGTATAATTGCTCATATCAAGTTAGAAATTTCAGGCTCTCTTCACTACCATCTAATATTGCTGTTTTATAGGAAAGGCTGGTGACAGTTGCAGAGTCTGTTAGATCATATCTTTGTGATAAATAAAATACATTACTTAGCAGCTCATATTTATATATATATCTACATTAGTAATGACTTATGTAAACTTTTTTTAAGAGAAAATGCATACAATTTTAAGATTGATACTTAAAAAAACTAAACTTTAAAAACAGTTTTATCTCTTTTCTATAGTTTATTAATAATAAATGCATTTTCGAATGATGACTATGGTTAGTTCCAAGTACTTTGATGAGTCATATATTCATATGAAGTCAATAAAAAATCTGAGTGTCAGTTTTAAAACTACAGTTTATCTATATAAAGAAGTAAGCAGTCAAAGGCTTAGATCAGAAACATTGTAACTGTACTATTCAGCTTTTGCTTGTGATATGTGCTCTTTGTCTGGAATGACTCATGGCATAACAAAGCTTCACAATTTAATGTTTTGTATCTGTTAATGATTAGAGAGGCTAAATGCCTCTGTAGTCTACTTGTTAATATTAATGAGTTTTGTGACCTAGGCCAAGTTAATAAAACAAACTTTTAAATATCCTGTTAAAAAGTTCTCAATAATAATTTTGAACTTGAAATTGTTTTATAGATTTTTTTTTGTAGTGTTGGAAAATAAACAAAGGTTTCAAAGGCATTTCCTGTCCTGGACAAGGAAAAAAATGACAGAATGGTGAGAGCATCTATCAAACATATCACTCTTTGATTATAGGTCACATATAGCTGCTTCAAAATCATAGATTGATGGAATAGGGAATTATTATTTTTTTTTTTTTTGAGACAGAGTCTCACTCTGTTCCCTGGGCTAGAGTGCCGTGGCGTCAGCCTAGCTCACAGCAACTTCAAACTCCTGGGCTGGAGTGATCCTTCTGCCTCAGCCTCCCGAGTAGCTGGGACTACAGGCATGCGCCACCATGCCCGGCTAATTTTTTCTATATATTTTTAGTTGGCCGATTAATTTCTTTCTATTTTTAGTAGAGATGGGGTCTCGCTCTGGTTTCGAACTCCTGACCTTGAGCGATCCGCCCACCTCGGCCTCCCAGAGTGCTAGGATTACAGGCGTGAGCCACCGCGCCCGGCCGGAATAGGGAATTATTAATAAGACATAGATTGCAAGGGGTCTTCAGAAAGTTCATGGAAAATACACATTATGAAAAAACTATGCAAGGATTTCAAAAATGTTTTTGCACCAAAATATACTTGTACTAACCTGTATACAGCATGTCTGAACAGGATCTAGTTCGAGGCATGAAGAAGTATTAATATAAGACATCTGTTCAAAAACAGCCCCTATCAGAGCAACATGAATTCTACTAAAATTGAAGCAGGAACAAACCTCAAACTTATGGCAAAGTTTGAGTGGAAGAATGCTTTATGAAAATTTTATGGGGACAATGCTCCAAAGAAGTCAGCAGTTTACAAATGCCTAATTCTTTTTCAGAAGAGATGATGTTGAAGGTGAAGCCCTCTGCAGCAGACCATCCGCATCAATTTGCAAGGAAAAAATTAGCCTTGTTCATACCCTTATTGAAGAGGATTGGTGATTAACAGCACAATAACAGATTAATAGCAGAAACAATTATGTAAACTGAACCAACTGAGATATCTATCAGCTTGCACAATTCTGACTGAAAAAGTTGAGCAAACTTTCCACTTGATGGGTGCCAAAACTGTTGCACCCAGATGAGCTGTGGACAAGAACAGAGCTTTCAGTGAAAATTTTAAACAAGTGGGGTCAAAATCCCAAAGCATTTCTTCAAAGAATTGTAACAGAAGATGAAACATAGTTTTATTTGTATGATCCCAAAGACAAAGCACAATCAAAGCAATGGCTACCAAGAGGTGGAAGTGGTCCAGTCAAAGCAAAAATGCACTGGTCAAGAGCAAAGGTCATGGCAACAGTTTTTTGGGTTGCTCAAGGCATTTTGCTTTTTTACTTTCTTGGGGGCCAAAGAATGATAACATCTGCTTATTGTGAGACTGTTTTAAGAAAGTTAGCCCAAGCTTTAGCAGAACAATGCCCAGGAAAGCTTCACCAGAGAGTCCTTCTCCACCATGGTAATGCTCCTCCTCATTCCCCTCATCAAACAAGGGCAATTTTGTGAGAGTTTCAATGGGAAATCCTTAGGCATTCATCTTACTGTCCTGATTTTGGCTCCTTCTGACTTTCTCTTTCCTAACCTTAAAAAAGTCTGTAAAGGGTGCCCATTTTTCTTCAGTTAATAATATAAAAAAAGACTTCATTGACACGGTTAAGTTCGCAGGACTCTCAGTTCTTTATGGATGGACTAAATGGCTGGTATTATCATTTACAAAAGTGTTTTGAACTTGATGGAGTATATGTTGAAAAATAAAGTTTATATTTTTAATTTTTATCTTTTAGTTCCATTTTTTTTTACTAGCTTTTTGAAGTCTCTTCATATTCTGTAGATGACTAGAATGCAATATGGCAACAACTCTCTGAAGTCCCAAAGAGGTTATAAGTAATTTTTACTTTCATGTCAGATCTAAGTTAAAAAATATAAAATTGAGAGGTTGGTGGTTATAAAAAAAACCCCTTATTTTTTGGGAAAGTCAATGATTTTGCAAAAACAAAATGCATGTATGAAGCAATATTGGGAGTTGGAGTTGGGAAAAAGTCAATGATTTTGTAAAAACAAAATGGCTTAAGGGTTTCCTATTAGACATATTTAAGCAGAGACTGACTTAAATAAAGTTTTGTTGAAACTTGTTGAAGAAGCCAAAGATGATGTTGCAAATCAGAACTCTTCCAAGTAGACACAGCCTCTTTCAAACTGGTCCATGCTAATGTGAAACCAGGTAACAGAGATGACTGATGTCCTTCTTAAAAGATGATCTTCCACAATGGTGGCTTCGGAGTAAAAACCACATTACTGGTCATGCTCTCAGTTTGGTCTTGGTGTAGAAAGTTAACCTAGTTCATACAGAGTGCTTATGTTTTTCAATAGGAACTAGATTTGAGATAGGTTCTAAAGTATATAAAATGTATTAAGCAGAATTAGTAATATACCCCTTTATTGGGGAATGCTTACAAAAATGATTATATAAAAAAGTAGCAACCCTTTACATTCCCCTTTTCTTTCTATTCCCCATGCCACTACCTCATCAAAGCACTTACTTTTAAAAAATTAGAATGAACAGACTTAAATTCTTAGCCAGGCATGGTAGCTCATGCCTGTAATCCCAGCACTTTGGGAGGCCGAGGCAGGAGGATCACTTGAGGCCAGGAGTTTGAGACCAGCCTGGGCAACATAGCAAGATACTGTCTCTATAAAAAAAATTAAAAATTAGCTAGGCATGGTGACATGCACCTATAGTCCCAAATACTTGGGAGGCAGAGGCAGGAGGACGCTTGAGCCCAGGAGTTTGAGATTACAGTGAGCTATGATTGAGTCACTGACCAAAATGTCACTTTCTACTAAAAATAGTCTTTTCTGTTACCAAAAGTAAAGTTCTACCTCTTTTGCCTAGAAGTTAAAGCTTTTCATAAACTGGTTCAGTCTAATTTTTCTGTTTCAATTATAAAATATTTAAAATATTAAAATTAGAGGAATAAACTAATATAATAGATATTCATGTAACCCAACACCCAGATATAATACATCTTAACTTTCTGCCTTTGAAATGAGTAAATAAAGCATCTAGTTAAAGTCTGTCATTCATTCATTTCTTTTCCTTTAGTAGAAGGATAAAGACTAGCTGTGTCTTAGTCCATTTTGTATTGCTATAAAAGAATACCTGAGGCTAAGTAACTCATAAAGAAAAAAGGCTTATTTGGCTCACAGATCTGCAGGCTTAGACAGGAAACATGGCACCATCATCTGCCTCTGATGAGGGCCTCCGGAAGCTTCCACTCATGGCAGAAGGCAGAGAGGAACAGGTATCACATGGTGACAGGAAGGATGCAAGAGAGAGAGAAGGGAGACAGGTGCCAGTTCTGGGTTGGGGGGTGGGGAACTAAGGGAACCACTAGATTGAGAAGCCACTGATAACCATGAAGATGGCACCAAGCCATTCATGACAGATCTACTCCCCATGATCTAAACACTCCCAACCAGGCTTCATCTCTAACACTGAAGATCAAATTTTAACATAAGATTTGGAGGGGACAAATATCCAAATGATATCATGCTACAAATAAAAATATAAAAATATAATTTTTCACTATATCAAGATTAGAAGAATGATTTTAAAAAATGCTATCCATTTACAAACCTTAGATGAGAAAGTTGAAAATAAGTCAGAAAATAACAATAAAATTGGTAATTAATACATCTTTTATCTTCCTTTCAAGTTTGTGACAGAAGTGAAATTAGACCTAGTTTTTGGAAATGGGATTTAAATATGTAGAAATAGGGTAAAAAGTAAACACTAATTTTCTCATCCTTATCCCTCATTCCTCTAACAAAAGGTAGAGAAGTAAGACTGGTATGGCAGAGATCAGGAAAGGTGGAAGGCAATTATCTTCTTTAATAACTTTTATGTATGCAAACTAAGATGGTTTACAACCTGAAGCACCAAAAAAATTGGTAAAAATCAATGCTTAGTATATTTATGAAAAAGTAGAAACGAAGGCTTACATATCACAGATGCATCAGTATGATATTTTTAGAAAAAGACAAGGGAAAATCCTAAAATTTAAAATATAAAATTATGTAAAAATTATCAAAAGGAACACAAAAATGCCTGAAAAAAGATACCAGACAAAAATATGGCTCAGACTAATCCAATTTTTCTAACTTGAACCATGTGAGACTTTTTACTCAGAAATCTGAAAGTTAATATAACCTATGAAGTAAAATCTGAAAGTCATAAAGAGAAATCAGAGACTGCATAATGACCTCACTATAACTTGGTTCACAAATTGGGTCAGAAAATCACAGATTGGTGGGTGGCCCAAGAGTTCTCCAAGTGTTATTAGCTTTTCTTTGACAGGCTTGGTAGGAAATCTTTTCTCTAGAAATACTATGCTCAGAGAACACTATTTCAGTACTTTGAAATATGATATTCACATGCAGCTATTCACATGACAGTAAAATGAACTTTTGTTGTGAGTGCAATTCTCTGTAGTTGTACTTTAAATATTGATAGGTTATGGAAAGAGGTTTAAATTAAAGAGCGTAAGAAAGTAGTTCCTACAGAAGGTAGGTTTGTTTCTGTCCCATCAACTTAGACCTATTACTATTAGTTCGGCTACAGATAATGTCCTCTAAGATTAGATGTAAAACAACATTGAAATCTCTAAAATATATGATAATATTTTATAAGAAAGAAATGTTAGTCCCTAGCACTTTGGCCAGATTTCAATTTGGATAACTTCATTCCATTGACATATACCCCTACAGTTAAAAAAGAAAAATATAACAATTCAATCTCTTCAAAATCTATAATTTGGATCTGTAATTAATACCTCAAAAATTTATATAAAGTTTCCAATTTTAAATGAAAACATATGCATTATATTCAGAGGTCTGTGTAAGTATAAAGATTTTTCTTTTTTACATAGTCAAATTAACTTTGGCCACTGCATTTTTTCAAAACAATGCCTTTGTTCTCTAATTGCCGCCCTTCAGTGAGAACTGATTCCCCTAATTTCCACTTGGCAAAATCCTGCCTATTCTTTAAGGTCAGCTAAAACATTTCTTCCAGAGGTCTTCCCCACTTCCCAACTGAAATGCATCTCTCCTTCTGAGTGCCAATGTCTTCCACATTTTAGCCAGTAGTGTACCACCTAAATTGTATTTTTTTGAATACATACGTATTATCACTTTTCTAGTAGGATGAAACCTCAATGGTTAAAAGTGTGATCTCTGGTGTCAAACTACTGTGTTTTAAGCCAGTCTTCCAAAGTCACTGGATGTGTGACCTTGAGCAAATTATAAAATGTTCCATGCCTCAGTTTCCTCGTTTGTAACATGGGATAACAATAGCACCTACCTGACAGGGATATGAGGATTAAATATGTGCCAGAAGCACTTAGGCCAATGGCCTGGTCTGGTACTTAGTAAATAATCAACGATTGCAAGTGTTTGCAATCATTGTCATTATCATCTGTTTTTATGTTCCACATATATCTAGCTCAGGGCTTTGAATGTAGTAGATGTTTAACAAATGCTTGTTAACTTGAATTCTTTTTGATTTTTCAAATTGAATGGAAAATAAAGGCATATGGAAAATGCCGAGTAGGGAAAACAAAAACTCTCTCAAATGTAATGTTTTAAATAAGCAATAAGTAGATAAATTTAAGCATATAGTATTATATAAATGTTGTCCCAATAAATTATATTTTGGGGTATAATATCACTACTTGGATATAACCTAAATATGGTTACAATTCTGAAAGCTATTCTCATACCTATAGGTTCTCTGAAAGCCCCTTTATATATATAATCAAGGTCAATTTCAATAGTACTATCAGAACTTCAAGAAAAATACTGACTTTTGGGGACAGTGAAAAAGAGCCAATGTGTAGAATATTATGCTCTGGGCAGAGAGCATGTGGAGAGTTGGCCTCCTTTCTCACATAACATTGTTTCATATTAAAATTGTAATTTCCAGCTATTTGTAGATGTGACGTTTCTTGAACACAGACCACTAATAATGCAAAATTATGTTATTGTTTTGTGAAGTAGACAAAGTGTCTAAAATAGAATGAGTCTATTAAATGCATTTCACTTGTGACCAAATCCAGAGATTAAGCCATAATAATATCAGAAATATTTTCACTGCTCTTTTTAATAAACACATGAAAACAAAATCAAATGTCAGCTACTCTGAATATAGGCAGTATCTGAGATTTTTAGGACATAAACTTATTCATGGTAAACCATATGACTATATGTTATTTACATAGTATGGACTTGCTTTAAAAATCAAATTATGTCTTAGACTAAAAGAACTGACCACATTTAACATTCAGATGACACCTATTTTTCAAGGAGTTCAAGACATTTTGTAAAATCTGACATATATGTTGTCTCTCTCCATCAAGATCCTAACTAGGAAAAATACATGTTAAGAAAGAAACTGAGAAATTAGCAATATGGTACAGTGCTCAGACCTACCACTCATAAAGGAGATCACAATGCTGTGTCTGTTATATAAACAAGTGGGCCTCAAAACTGTAGGTTTCTATTTTCAAATTAAGCTTTTACTTGTCCTTTATATGGCATTGCAGTTAATGCTCTCTCATCTTCTGATAACAGAGGCGACGGGGATGTAGAAAGAAAATCTTTGCATGCTAAGTGCTATAGTGAATGTAACAGTAATGTCAGGTGCTGTGAAGCGAATTGTCAAATTACAGACCTAGATTTTACAGAAGGGATATCCTGACTAGCTGAGCTTTCACTAAGCAGTAATTTTTGTAACTACTAAGGGGAATGAACTAAAATAGTAAATAGTACTATGGCTTCATACATATAGTCAAAATGTGACCTGAATTACAGTTGAACAAACCTGCAAAATAAACCCTTTTTCTTCCCTCAGCGCCATGTCCTGTACTTTAATTACTAAAATTCATCAAAGAAGAATGTACTGGTTGGAAAGCAGGGCCAGGTGGATCCTATATGGCAAGAGGCAGCTGGGACCCAGATTAGTTTGACTTGATTTAGGGACCATTCCATTAGTTACAGGGTCTAAAGCTATGGCATTTTAAACACCAGGTATATATGGGTTCACAGTCTGAATAAAGTCCAGCTCCAACTCTTATTTTTCTTAGGAAGTATGCTTTGCTTCAATCAGATAATCTTAGTGTTTAATACATGTTTTTAAAAAGTCCTCTCAGAACAAAATATGAATTATTCATTTTCTAAAACGTATGTGTATAAATAAAAACTTGCTTATATATTAATGAATAATATCTATACAATCATAGAAATTTTTAATCATGAGACTCAATATCAAACCAAGCTCAAGCAATTAAAAATAATTTTAGCATGACAACTGATTTAAACCAATATCAAGTTTTTTTTCTTTCCTTAACTATTTCTATTATAGTAACTAAAGAGACAATTTCCAAAGAACTGTTTTCAAATTTTATATTCTTTTAAAAAAGGAACTAATAGTGCCTGATAATATTTACTTACATTGGCCATTTTAAATGACAGATTGTAAAATATTTGACATAGAAATACTGCCAAATATTGTGCAAATGAGCATAACTTGTACCTCAAATAATTTTTAAAATGAGAAATGAAGTTATGAAAACTCATTTTCTTTTTGTTGGTACAAAATTAAAGAACAAAACGCTTAGGCATCGTATCTTCAGCTTGCTTCAGAGTAAAAGACTTGAGAATACATAGACTTGATAACCAATGCTTAATACACTTGAAAAAATTAACCCTAAATTCAACCTTCAACTCTAAGAAAATCATATTTTAATTGCAATTGATGAAATCCATGCATTATAATGTTTTGTCATAGTATTGGCAATTAAGAAACTGAACAACTAGGGATTAAAAAAACACATATGTATGTCACTTCTAAATCCTCTTAGGTCTAACTTTGAACCTTGTAATGATTGTTCTCTTTAAAGTTACTTTCAAAGGGCAACACAAAGAAATTTGTCCATAAAATGTATTAAACTTCCATTCTGTTAAAAACCATATTCACTGGTACTTGAGCAGTTTTGAGGGATGTAGAAATTTTTAACATAATATGCATGTGTGAGCCAAATGAAAGTGTAAGAAACTACACCCAAACAGTAGAGATATGAGAAAACACTGATCAGAAGAATAGTACATTATAGCATCTAGAGATTAAAAGTACTGACTCTTTAGTCAGATTGCCCGTGTCTGAATCCCTGGTTCCATTACCTACTAATTGTATGACTTCACACAAAGTAATTACCTCTCTGTGCCTTATTTTCCTTATCTGTAAGTGAGAAAAATAATACTAACTTATCTCAAAGGATTGTGATGAAGAACATATAATATGTAAAGTGCTTAGAATAGTGAATGATACAAATTGCTCAAGAAATATTAGCTAATATTATTATAAAACAAAAAGGAAAAAGAATATTTCTAAAGCTAAAATAGTAAGAATGGCTGGCCAGTAGTACCAGAGGTCGAAGACAGATCTAGAAGACACAAAACACAGATAGGAGCACTGAATCTACTGGGAAGTCTTAAACAATAACAATTTAAGTTGACTAGTGAAAAGTCAGACCACTAAAAGTCTGGTTGACAGGAATGAAGCCAGAAATCTGCTTCTGCATATATACAAAAGCATGCAAAATAAAGAATGAAAAAATGGATAAAAACAAAGAAGAGGCAGGAGTCAGGTCAATAATAACTAGAAAGATGTCAAATAAATGCACTGAAATGAAAACTTCTAGTCATGATAATCTATTTTTAGTGGTACCCAGCTGCTGGCTGCACTGACCAATGATAAAAGACCTTTACTAAGATGTGATAAGAATATACATCCACATCACTCATGCCTTACCAAAAAATAAAAAATAAAATAAGGAGGATCACTACTACCTGCAATAAGAAAATCCTCCAAATACACATAGCACTATTCAGTTTTATCTTAGCAAGATTAGCAAAACCTTAAAACGAAATAGCAATTGTCACATTAAGATTTTCAGATTCAGTATCTCCATGGGTACACCTCTGATTTCTGATTGCATCCAGCTTTTCTGTTCAATAAACAGTTTTGAACATTATAATCAACTTCTTTTTAATCAAAACTAGTCATATTGGCAAATTAGGTAGTACTGAGAAATGTAATGCATTATGGCTGTTTTCTTTTTAAAGTATGTTTTTAATCAGTTTTGGATGCAGGTGCACTTTTAAAAGAAGAGCAACAAATTTCTATGGGCTACTGATGTCTCTAAAGTAGCAATTGCCTTTGCTAGAAAAAACTAAAAGAGAAAAATAAAGTCGAATTTTCTAAGTCTCCACAAGGCAGTACACGTACACAAGCAATCCCACCGATTTGTTAATAATTCCCAACATTCGCAAAGTGAACGTGTTGTTTCACTTATTCCTATTTTTGAATACTTTAATGACAAATATGTAATATTTATTCCATAAATAAACCTGAGTGATGTAAATGAAAATCTTTTCTTACTCTCTTCAAAACATCTATTGGCAAACTGTTTCAATATACTATTATGAAAAATATGACAAATTCAAGCCTGGGGTCTAATTTTAAATTGAATTTATTTTCCAAAACTCTAATTCATTAAAATGAGGTTATAAACAAATCTCTGTCCATTTTATCAGACAGTTAATTTACTTGTGGAGATTAGGTATTACCCTGCATGACCATTAATATAACACCTAATTTTCTCCGTTTACTAAATCTTGTCTAGAGCAAGACAGTGAAGTTCTTTATAATTCCTATTAAAGTACATCAAGGTTTACTTCTTTCCTATACATAAATTAAAATTTACCAATCGAAAATGCTCACACACCATGCTATTTTTGAAAATAACATGCCTATATTTTTAAAAAGGGTCAATACTGAGTATTGATATATCAAAATAATCCATTTATTACCATAAAATAAAAATAGCATTTTAAGCAAAGCAAGTTCTTCTGAAACAGTATGACTAACGATAAATACTGCCCAAGAAATTTCTCCAAAGTCAATAGTTTTAATTTGTGTTCTTGAGAAAAAATAATGAAGTCATAATGGAGGCTAATACTAAATAAATGGCCTCTTTAAATTCATTATACATCATAAACAGTACATTTTCCTTCTTTTAGGATGTATTAAGCCTTCGTTAATATGGTTTCATCATCTATTTAATTTCTCTTAAATTCAAAATCTGTACATCTACATTTTACTTTAAAAGAGAATGGATCATAATGGCAAATGAGGACACATTTACTTTTTCCCCATCCCCTCAAAGTCCATATAGAATATATTTTTGAAAAGAAATATTAATAGTGCAGGAACATAACAAAGAACATCATTGTAGACTAGAAAATTTGATGAAGTTCTATATACTAAAAATCTAAGGAGATTTGATTAAAGGCAAAATAAGATCAGGGAAAACTGCAGCTAAAACAAGCAAATCAGAGTATACCACAGAGGCCCAGAGAAAGTCAAAGCTCAAGATCAGTAAATAACAAAAGCAGAGCATATTTTCTCGAATGTGATTTCTGACTGTGGAGTGCCCCAGGGTGGACAATAGGATAAGAGAAACAGAACAAGGAGGCAGGTAACTTAAGGGAAAGAAGTTTCAAACCCAGAGGACAAACTCCTACAAGTAACATTCTGCCCAGCTATCCCCTTCTTTTGCCCTGCAGTTACTCATCTGTGATGAGAATCCACATACCACAAGAAGTAAAAAGGGATTCTCATTTGAACTGACGAGTAAATATTCTTCACCCACCAAGACTACTTAATCTAGGCTCTCAACTGTACATATTAACAAATAACCAAGAATCACCAAAAATTTGAGGACAAACTAATAAGAAAGTCATCAAACAACAAACTGAAGAAGTAACATTCAGCAGAGTAAAAGAAACAGAAAAAAATTTTAAATATGATTGTAATTCTCAGTGAGATTTGAAAAGATAGCACATTAACAAAAAAGAAAAAGCTACTATAAAAAATGAGTGCTACAAAATTAAAAACACGACTAATAAAATAATGACAAAAACAAAGCCTAAAAAAACTTACTAGAAATTTAAAGGACCCAGCTAAAAATCAAATTACTAAGCTAGGAGATAAAGACAAAAAATTGTTCAGAATCCACTGCAAAATAAGAAAAAGAGAAAGCAAGAGGGTAGATTTAGAAGGGCTGGGTATGGTGGCTCACGCCTGTAATCCTAGTATTCTGGCCGAGGTAGGAAGATTGCTTGAGCTCAGGGGTTCGAGACCAGCCTGAGCAAGAGCAAGACTCCGTCTCTATTAAAAAAATAAATAAATACATAAAAATAAATAATAAATAAATAAAATTATAGAAGTTTTAGTAGCTACCTAATCTAATAAAAGGATAAAACAGAGAAATTGGGTGGAAAAAATAACCACAGAAATAAAAGAAGCAAATTTCCCTTAGCTAAAGACAGATTCAGGCTTTCAGACAAAAGTTGAGGGATAAGCACCTGAGGCAGAGCAATAATAATAACAACAGCAACGATACTTAATCACATCCTAGTGTAATATCAGAACTCTAAGGATAAAAATTCCAAAATCTTCCAGAGGAAAAAAGAGAGAGAGATGGAAGAGATGGAAATAGGTTATCTACAAAGGTATGAAAATCAAATTGATATCAGAATTCTTTTTAGAGATATCAAATAATAAAATTCAATAAAATAGTATCTTCGAAGATCTAAGATAAAATTACTTAAACACAGGAGTCTATGTCAGGTCTAATTAGCATTCAAGTGAGAGATTAAATATTCATATTTAGTCATATGAAGACTCAGGCTAGCTTAACACCTTCACATACAATCTAAAGACATTGATTACTAAATGTTCAATTCTAGTAAAACAAAGGAAATTAATATAGAGACAAAAGAGATATGAAATAAAAGAAATATGGTGTCCAAAAAGCAGTAAACCTAAATTTAATTATTGCATAATTTTAAAAAGAAATAACCTAACTTTAATATACAAAAATATTTAGAACAGCATCAGAGAGGAAGAAAGTTAAATGTGCTAGAGATCTTGCATAGGGAGGAATAGATACAAACTACAAAATTTTAGACATTGTTAGAACAGAATTGACATTCAGTAAGAGAAAAAGCTTTTGGATGTTGCTAAAAGATTCCTTTTATTCAGTTACATAAAGATATGCCTGTGAATGGAAAAGAGATCCAATTTATGTGCTTTAGAGTCAATATGAGTTTGTTTTTCTCCAAATACACCCGCATTTATATATCCATGCTGCTGTGTAAACATCATTCACTATTATTCCTGGTGCTGTTGAACCCACCTTTAATTAGACAAAAATGATTATATATGGGCCTGAATGTCCTATATGAAATACAACCAAATACCAAAATCAAGTATACAAAATTATGACCCAAAAAGCTTCAGTATTAATTCTTGGAAAATTACTTCCCTCAAAATTCAGACAACCACAAAATCTTTACCTTGGAGCTACATTACACAAAAGCAGTCCATATATAAAAATCGTAAAATTTTCTGTTGCTAATGTTCCAATTAAAATTGACTTCAACCTACCACAATATTCTTCCTTTCAAACAGTAAATAGTTTGATGTATTTTTTTTCCTGAAAAATTTACCTAATTTTGAAAAGAATTGGTATGTACAAAAAAGAACAGGAAGTCCTAAACTAGTACTATAGTTTCAAGTATGCGGTCCCCTGCTAAGAAAAATTTTGAGGATTTAAATGAGCCTTCCATTTACTGTGTACTCATGCACTCATTAAGAGCAAACCAACTGTCAAAAGTTGTTTTGTCTTATTTTGCTAAAATGCCCTCCTGTGCATTTTCCTTTCATAAATTTCAGATGAAAATAAATAAATGTTTTTATAGTATGGAGCATCTGGAATTGGTTAATATAGAAGTTGAAAATATTAAGTAAAGGGAAAAACAAAAGAAGTCTTTCTACTTAGTAGACAATAGATATTCAAAATATCTATAATGACTCTTTGCAACACTTAAGCTTGCTTGTACAGGTTGGGCATCCCTAATCTGAAAATCCCAAATCCAAAATGCTCCAAAACTGGAAAATTTTTGAGCACCGACATGATCCACAAGTTGAAAATTTCATACCTGACCTCAAGTGATGGGTCATGGTCAAAATGCCGGTGCAGAAGCACACAATTTACTCAGAATGCCTCCTCACCCCTAGGGGACCCACTTCCTTTTCCCTCAATTGCTTCTGATGTTTCTTCTCACCTAAAAAAATTTAAAATATAGTGTACAGTAACCTTTCAATCGAAGCACAGAATTATAGGTGGAGATTGAAGGCCTGCTGTTTGTTATTGCTGTTGTTAACTAGCTGACATTTAACAGTATTCTGGTGATGCTACTACGCTGCTTAGTCACTCTGAACATATTATTTTTTCACTGTATTAATGGTATGTCGTACTTTCTACTATTAAGCACTTACGTGTGAATAAGTTTAAGAAAATAATTGCTTATTGGTAGTGCATAAATTCAGAGTCAGGAATGATGGTGATGTCAAATAACTGGATTGTCCAATATGGGTGGCTGAGATGGTGACATCTTTGCTTTCTGATGGTTCAATGTATACAAACTTTGTTTCATGCACAAAATTATTAAAAATATTGTATAAAACTATCTTTAACCTACGTATATAAGGTATATAGAAGACATAAATATTTTGTGTTAGACTTGGGTCCCATCCCCAAGGTATCTCATTATGTATATGCAAATTTTTCACAATCCAAAAAAATCCAAAACACTTCTGGTCCCAAGCATTTTGGATAAGGAATGCTCAATATGTATCTTGTTTTAAATGTCAAAGTAAGACAGAGAGGAGAAAAATGCCCATCCTCTGATTTAAACATAAATCCAAGGACCATTTAATTAAGATTCTTCAGATCTTAACCATTATATAGATGCATAACGAAAGATAATTTTTATAGCACCCAAAGTATAAAACATTAAAGTCTATTACAGATTAAAATCAACACCCAAATTATACCTCAGCATAATCATGTCAATGCTACTGACTTTCAGAAACAGAAAAATAATAGTCTTCATCTACTCAATAACCCAAAAATGAATAGAAGTTTCCACTAGTCTCCAAGATCAGTCACATTCAGTGATTCATTTTTGACTTTACAATAGTATTGTTAACTTTCATTACATTTTAGATTCTTTTCTTCTGGTCATATAATCCATCCAGAAGCCAGGTACATTTTAATAAAGTAAAATATTACAGACTTGCCACTCTTGGGATATTTTTCAAATGCTTTTGGAAATTTTTACAGCAAGTAATTTCAGTCTTGCATATTTGGGCTAATTTATTTAGTTGGGATTGAATATAAAAATAGCCCAATATGCATATCCATGAAAATTTAAGGAAATGAGAAAAATTAAGAGTGTTCTAACTGCAATGTTTCTGAAGACTACATTCAATTTATATTACTAAATGTTTTAAAGACAAGAAATATGTTCTTCTCTTCCACTTAATATTTCTCAATGTTTTAACAAGACATTCTATATCTCTTATAGGCAAAAAAGATACAATTCAAGAGTAAATATATATGAATTTGTAGTTTGCATATATGTACACTATTAAATATTAATGTTAGCTGATGTTATTATTAAATTTACACTAAGACTATGAAATGTAAAGACTATCTAATTGTTCCTAAATTACATCCCATCAACATATAAGCAAA
>VBSM01002608.1:53437671-53451376 GCA_008086735.1 Cheirogaleus medius | reverse complement strand
GCCTTGTTCCAGTTCTAAGTGGGAATGCTTTCAATTTTTCCCCATTCAGTATGCATATCACTGGGTATTAAAGATTCATTCCCACTGGACACATCTACAGGATGTACTACTCCTTGTTTACTGAAAGAACTAAACGCAGTAACAAACTTTGTCTGGCATCGT
The DNA here is from genome assembly GCA_008086735.1 of Cheirogaleus medius. Taxonomy (NCBI): domain Eukaryota; kingdom Metazoa; phylum Chordata; class Mammalia; order Primates; family Cheirogaleidae; genus Cheirogaleus; species Cheirogaleus medius. The sequence continues at coordinate 53,451,214 of VBSM01002608.1, read as the reverse complement.
GATGTTTTATTCATTCAATTAAGTATATATTAAAAATCTATGATGTACCAATAACTATATAAGGTCCTGGTGATAGGGCAAAGAAGCCAGTCTAGTGAATCAGACAAATACATTTATTAAAATATAAAATACAATGATACATGTCATGAGATGTACAAGAAGTATGGACATACAGTGGAGAAATACCTAAGGAAGGGCAAAGAGGAAGAGAAAGCTTCCCAGTCAAAACTGAATTGTTAAAGTAAGATATTTTAAAAATGTACTAGACCATTCCACTTATGTAATGGAGGAAAAAATAAAAAAAAAATAATGTAGTGAGGCTGCTTTGCTACATGGCCTCCTTACACAAAGCTAAGGAGATTACTGTACTCTTTAAGGCCTCCTTTCTACTGAACATAATTCAAAACACCTTGATATTGGAAAAATAAATTGTATTTAGATGATACAAAGAAGAATACAATTCAGAATACCTGGATATTGAAAAAATAAACGGTATTTAGAATACTGCAAAATAAAGTGAATGAACCTTTATGATATATGAGGCAAAGAAAGAGTAGTGAATAAAACCTAACAAAGTTTATACTCAACGGATTGAACGACTAGCAGGTTGTAAATTATTCTTGAATTTATTCAGTGTCTCATGTATGAAATGATCATATATCTAATTGATGCTTTTACGTTGGGCTAAAGGATACTTTAAGTAGACATCTTTTCAATTACTGGGTTTTTTTCCTCATTTTAAATAACCAAAGATCTCAATTAACCCAGGCTATGTTACTTTATGCTGCCATATAAAATTTCACATCATAAAGATATGTCTTTTCCACTTGCTGGACAAATAAATTGTGCTTGTATTCTGTTGCAAGAACAAATCCACATTCGATTATATACTGTCATATTTTGCTCTCTAGCTGTTTCATCTATGAACTATTTATCTCCCAAATTAGATGATAAACTTCTTTAGGGCAAAATCATACTGTCTTATCCCTTTGTATCCTTTAGCAGCTAACACAGTGTTAAGCTATAGAATTGCTCAATAAATGCTTGCTGAATTGAACAATACCCTTAATCACTGCCATTTCTTTTCTCTGAAATATAGTTGAATAGATTTAATGCTGTGGTACTGTCAGTTTTTACACTTCGTCCTGCTTCTATGCCCACCTTGCCAGAAGAAGGTAAATTCAATCTTTATAGTTATTCAACCAATGTTGCTCCTGCCAGGATTATCGACAACGACAGTCAATGCCCGTTCAAGTGGTGAGTTTTATTATACATGACTACCTGTCACCTAGAGATTGAACCCAAAATGCCTGTATCAGACTTAGTCATTATTGTATTAGTCTGCCCTTGATTCATAACAAATGATCAATCTTAAATACAAGTTTACTGCTTCTTTCATTCTATAAGTGGGAATAAAAAATAGTATAAAGGAAAATAATAAAAATAATTTTTTGAAACAGATAAATTATGAATACCCTCTATAAACTGCCTCTTTTATGCCTAAATGTAAAGAAAGGCAAATCAGATTTTTCTAACATGAAACCCCTCTACTCTAAATTGTAATGTCTATAAGCAGATATTTATTTTATACTATTTTAGAAGAAGATAGAATAATCTACCTTAATCCTATCCAAAGCTGGAAGTAAAAATAAAAAGTACGATTCACACAATAAGTTTCCAAATACAAGAATATGTCTCAATGCTTATTAATTGAAGTGAAGTAATTTTTCTTTGTCAATGCCAAAAGATTAAACCGAATTAAGAAATATTAATAGTTAGAGCTTGTTTATAATCAAGGCTAAGTTATGGCATGAAACTAATAAGGAAATAGTTGCAGTGATTCTAAAAGGTCTTATTTTAATAAGCTAGAGAGGAAAAGGACCAGAATCCAGACTTGTCATTTACAATACTATATATAATTCATGAAAAACCACAACTGATACAACCATAAAACCTTAAAAATCAGAGGACCATATTATCTCTTAAGGTTTAATTGAAACTTTGAAAAGAAAAAAAAGTGGTCTATTGAAGAAACCTTTGACAAATCTACTTTGTTATTAAAAACAAATTTTCTAATATTTTTTAAATCTATAATTCAAGGCCAGGCATGGTGGCTCACCTCCTGTAATTCCAGTACTTTGGGAGGCTGATGTGGGAGGACAGCTTGAGGTCAGGAGTTTGAGACCAGCCTGGGTAACACAGCAAGACCCCATTTCTACAAAAAATTTAAAAAACTACCTGGGCATGGTAGCTCGTGCCTATACTCCCAGATACTTGAGAGGCTGAGGCAGGAGGATCACTTGAGCCTAGGAGTTTGAAGCTGCAGTGAGCCATGATCACGCCACTGCACACCAGCCTGAGCAACAGTGAGATTCTGTCTCAAAAAAAACCAAACAAACAAAAACCAGCCATAGTTATTTTTTTGAAATAAGAAAAATAATTACTATATATGAAAATGATAAAATAGGATATTTCCTTACTTTAATTACTTTGCTTAAATTAATTCAAATTAATATTAATATCTAGTTTTGTGTGATTGTGCAGAAGCAACAATGTGAATAAAATTTTCTATTTTTGAATTTTAAAACTCTAGCCTTGAATATGAATGATGGTAACTTACCAAAATGGTGGTTTTGGGGCTGACATCACACTATATTTCATTTTTCCCCCTTACTCAGTTTTTTAAAGTGAATTAAAAGCACATTTTACAATAAAACCCTTACAATGACTGTTATTTATTTGGCTGAAAAACTCTTACCTGTAAACAAAATTGAGGTTTCTTTTTTTTCTAATTTAATGAAAGTGGTGATGAGACCTAAGTGAACACCTAAGAAAGAGTCATAGTGACAGTAACTGTATTCACATGTATCACTACAAGGGAGAAAAAACCTTCCTAATATTGTTTCTTATAAAAGATCTTAAGCTCCATTGAAATATAAGCATGCGTGCATTATTCTGATGATATTTTATTCCCTTTCTTGCTTTGTTGACATTTATAACATGACCTAATTCAGCTAAAATTATCATAGTGAAAAAGTAGCTACAGTGTGATAAGTGATTTTACCTAGACATGATGTCTGGTTCCCACTGGTATACATACACACTGACATCCCTGGGTGAGAGAACTAATTCCTTCTACTTGTCTTTTTCGTGATAAAAGGCATTGATAGTGACTTTTTAAAATTCCTTGCTTCTAAGCTGAGAAACTGAAAAGCTGAGAATGCTCAGCATCACCAATCAAGTCAGCAAACCAGGCCCTGTAATAACACAAGGAAAAAAAATATCCTGAAGCCAATACCTTGGGAAATGAAGATAACAGGAATGAAATTGCCTAAGAGAGTGGTCTTAGTTATTTCTGGCCATCTTCCCTAACCCCTACAGGTAACAGCAGACTGGCAGCTGGGAGGCATATGAGACAAAACATAAACGTGTAATATCAAAGATAATACTGTTCTATCTTAAAGTGCCAGGAAGTATGAACTGAATAAAATTTTTTTGCAGGTTGTATCAGAATAAAGATGTAAAGAAAAGGGGACTCTCAAAGATCCTGTGAAAGCCAGAAGAAGGAAATTAGAAAAGTATCTAAAATGAACTAACAGAGAATAAAGAGGATGGGTAATCATGATTAAATTACAAGAAAGTTATTAGAATTATTGGTAGGAATAATTATGTTTGCTCAAAGGATCTCAAGCCATGTTGATTGAGAATGGAAATCTTCCATTAATGAGAAAACTAGGTAAGAGGCTCAGGGCCTTGAAATGTGGAGAAAAGATTAGCGTGGAATTTCTGTTAACAGCAGCTGGATCCAGTGCTCACGCAGTAATACATTTGAAGTGAGCAACTCTAATTTACACCAAAAATAGTGAACCAATATAGTACAGATAGAAATGGATCCTGTTTACCACCCTCATGAAACCAAAAGGCAAGAGAGAGTGAGAGTGAGTCAGATAAAGTTTACTACACGAGAGCAGTAAACTTAACTATACCTTGGGCCTGGGGCACAGAATAATATGAGCTTATATGAAATAAAAGTGAAGTTAGAAAAAGTCTGAAAAAGAGTGTTTAATGTTTTAAACTGTCAAGCTCAGCATTTTGACTATATATAAAATCCTTACTAATTCATGCTTCCTGCCATTTTAACATAGGATAGTTCTATCCTTGAAATTCCACATATGCCTCCCAGCTGACAGCCTACTATTATTACCTGTGGAGGTTAGGGAACATAGCCAAAAGTACTAAAACCACTCACTTAGGTGATTTTATTTCTGTTATCTTCATTTCCCAAGGCATTGGCTTCAGGATATTATTTTTTCCTCATGTTATTACAAGGCTTAGTTTTCTGACTTAATTGGTGTCTTTTAATTCTAAGTTTCCCAAGAGCACTACCAAGTCCAGTGCCAAGCTATTTTCCAACCAAATGTCTAGATATCTGAAGTAGTGGCAAATGAATAGTGACTTTAAATGCACTACTAAACACACACACACACACACACACACACACACATAAAATTAACAGAAACTGAGGAAAGTCATAAAATATAAACTTGCTGTTCCTTAAAAGAAAGAGAGAAGTACAAACTGTAAACATGAACTCAAGAACTTGGAAGAGTTTAGGTACAAATTAATGTCTAAAACTTCACTTAAATTTTACTGAATGCTTAGAAGCCCTTTCAAAAAATGTACTGTTTGGAATCAATAGGGATGAATAAGTTCAACTTCTGGTCATACTGAAGGACTGAAGTAGTCACACAAAACCCCAGAGATGACAATGATAAAATACTAGATTAAACCAACCAACCAAACAAAAAGGTACTTTAAAGCTTTCAAAAGCAGACATAGGCTGAAGAGAGTTTAATTCTGAAAACTGAAAGTGGAGGAGGTAAGAATTGATAGTTCATGGCTTACTGGCCCTAGGGCACTGACCAAGCGCTACAGCTACAGTGACAAAAAAAATGGAGAGGAAAAAAAATAAAGTCATACTGGCTAAAGGTGCTAGGATTCGAGTTTAGAGCTGGGAAAGCAGCTGAAAATTTAAAGGAGAATTCTTGACAGCAAGCCGACCTCAGAAGGCATGAGACCCAAACACAAAGCACAAATTACACAAATTCCCAGCTGACAGCAAAATTATACATAAGCAAGAGAAACCTGTGAAATCAAGTGAAAAGGTAAGAAGAGGAAAATACCAGATTTTTGAATTTGTGATTCTTTTATTAACTTAATACATTCATCAATCTTTTGTAACTTGAGAGGGAGAAAGATGAATCCGGATGGTCCTGATTTATCAGAGTATAGTGCTCAAAGCCAACAGAGCCACTGTCAATTATAACAGAATTCTGATAAGCAAAGAAACAATAGAGAGGGTGAGCACTATCTTTGCCAAAATCTTTGGGCTGACTGTCAAACTGTGCCTGTGCAAGGGAGACATATAGGGATTTAGGCTAAAAAAGCAGCAGTGGGAAGCTATAAGCTGTATACTTCACAGGAGAAGTGAGGAACTTACTCCACTAAGCTTGCAGTTTCAACCCAGGCAAGTTAACCTACTAGAACAAAAAGCCAAGGTCTTCAAATGGATATGACAGGACCAAGAACCACTTTACCATATGATCCACAATGTCCAGTTTTCAATCAGAAATTCCTAGACACACAAAGAAACAGGAAAATGTTCATATACTTCGGAAAAAATGCAGTCAGTAAAAATGACTCTGGGCTCAAATGCTGAATTTAGCAGATAAAATAATTCAAAGAAGCTCCTATGAATATGTTCAAAGAACTGAAGGAAAAAATACTATCAGTGGAATGAACAAGAAAAAAATGAAAACTGAAAAAAGAAAACTCTAGATCTCAAAAGTATAATACCTGAACTAAAATGTTCACCAAACAGGCACAACAACAAATTGGAGATGACAGAAGAACCAGCAAAATTGAAGATGGATTAATAGAAATCACCCAGGTCAAAATTGAAAGAAAAGAAAGAATAAAGTAAAATAATCAGAACATCAAAGACCTGTGAGATAACAGGAAAGAATCCAACATATATGTAATTTGGAATCTTAGCAGGACAGGTGACAAAGGGGAAGAAATAAAATTCATAGATACAATAGATTAAAAATTCTAAAATCTGCTGGAAAACAGTAGGTTAAGATCCAAGAAATTCATTAAAATCTAATCAGTATAAATACAAGGAAAATTTTCCCTATAAATAACTGTAAAATAACTGAAAGCCAAAGATCAAACAACAAATCTTCCAAAGGGTTAGGGAAAAATGACATATTTTCCATAAAGGAAATAATGAAAAGACTGACAGCTGAATTCTCATTAGGACCTATGGGAGTCAAAGGAATTAGAACAACACATTCACAGTGCAGAAACCAAGAATTCCATTTCCAGGAAGGATATCCTTCAATAATAAAAGTAAAATAAGGACATATTAAGAAAAAAAAACCTGAGAGAATATGTTGTCAGCAGACCTGAATTACAAGAAATGCTAACAGAAATTCTTCAATCTAAAAAACAAAAAAGTCACAAAATAGCAACTCAGAACTATAGAAAAGATGAAAATGGGTAAATATAGAGTATATATAATTTTCCTTTTATTGCTTAATTTAAAATATTACATATACATATGACTATTTAAAGTAAAAGTTATAACACTATATGGACTTTATTTTAATAATAATGTATTAATATTGATTCATCCATTGTAACAAATGGGCCACACTAATGCAAGATGTTAATAATAGGAGAAACTGGGGGGAGGTAGGAAAGGATGTCACTCTGTACATTCTGTTTGATTTTTCTGTAAACCTAAAATTGCTATAAAAATCCAGTCTATAATAATTTAATTACTAATATAAAGTAATATAACAGTAATTATATCATGATTCCAATTTTTAAAGAATTATTTGGTATTAATATAATGGCAACCCAGTATTAAACAAAATCTTAAAAAAAAGCTGTCAACAAACTAGGTAGTAATGGAGGAGAACTTCCTCAAAAGGCATATATGAAAAACCTACAACTAACATCATGTTTTATAATGAAAGACTAGATGCTTTCCCCTAAAGTTCAGGAATAAGGCAAGTATATATGCTCTAATTCACCTCTACTCAACATTGTATGGGAGGTTCTAAAATGAGGAATAAGGCAAGAAGAAATTAAAAGCAAAACATTTGAAAAGAAGAAATAAAATTACTGTATTCTCAGATAACATGTTCCTGTATGTACAAAATCCTAAGGAATCTACCCCCCCCCAAAATTTACTAGAACTAATAAACACATTTACTAAGAACACAGGTTACAAGGTCAATATTAAAAATTACTTGTATTCTATATACTGGCAACAATTCAAAACTAAATTAAGAAAACAATTCCATTTATAGGAGAATTCAAAAATAAAATACTCAGCAATAAATTTAACAGAAGCAGAAAACCTAATCACTGAAAACTACCAAACACTACTAAGAAAATTTAAAGAAAATATAAACAGATGGAGCTGCATCTACTGTTTGTGGGTTGGAAGACTGAATATTGTTAAGATGGCAATTTTTCCAACTTCATCTATAAATAAAATGCAACCTATAACAAAATCTCAGTATGTTGTAGAAATTGACAAGCCAATTTTAAAATTTATATATGGAAATACACAGAACCTGAAATAGGCAAAATAATTTTGAGAAAGACAAGAAAAATAGAAGGAATTACATTACCCTGTTTCAAAAAATTTATATAAAGCTACAGTAGTTAAGACAGTGTGGTATTGGTCTAAAAACAGATATATACATCAATGCAGTAGAATAGGAAGTATAGAAAAAACCCTTCTACGTATGATAAATTAACTTTAGATAAAGATGTCATCAAAGCAATTACATGGAGGAACACACACACACACATATATATACATAAACTGAGACTTTTTCTTTATATCACAAACAAAAAAATCAACTGAAAGTTGATCATGGACTTATACAACTTTTAGGAGAAATTACAGGAGAAAATCTTTTTGACTTTGGATTAGGCAAATATTTCTTAAATGATAATAAATGAAAAATATATAAAAGTAAAATTTGATAAATTAGACTTCATCAAAATTAAAAACTTTTGCTCTTCATAACACACTTGAAGCTCTGACTTGGGGGGTATGGGGGAGCAAGGGCAATATACATAACCTAAACATTTGTACTCCCATAATATGCTGAAATAAAATAAATAAATAAATAAATAAATAAAAACTATTTTACACAGAAAAAAACACCCCATAAATAAAATGAAAAGACAAGCCACTGACTGGGAGAAAATATTTGCAAATCTGGTAAAGTACTTGTATCCAGAATAAATAAAGATCTTCAAAAATTCATTAATAAGAAGATAAATAACACAATAAAAAGATTGGGGCAAAAGATCTAAATAGATATTTCACCACAGAAGACATAAGCAAAGTAGATAATAATGGCTAATAAGCACATGAAAATTTGCCCAATGTCATTAGTCCTTAGGGAAAGCAAATTTAAAACCATAATGAGATATCACTACAGAACTACTAGAAGGCCTATAATCATAAAGATTTCATGGTTACAAGTGTTGGTGAGGATGTGGAACAACTGAAAGTTTCATTCATTTTTGGTGGGAATGCAAAATGGTACACCTACTTTGGAAAAGAGGTTAGCAATTTAAATGTAGTTTAATTTAAATTAATTTAAATTTAGTTATATAGTTTAATTTAAAAAGTTAAATATAAACTTACCATATGACCCAGCAATTTCACTGCTAGGTATCAGTATAAGATAAATGTCCACATAAAGACTTGCCCATGAATGTTCACAAAAGCACTATTTATATTAATCCTAAACTGCAAACAATCCAAATGTCCATACACTACTGAATGGACAAACAAGATATATTCATACAATGAGAAGCCATTCATGGATACATTCTATAATATGGAACCTCAAAAACATAATGCTAAGTGAAAGAATCCAGACCATTTATATGAAATTTCCAGAAAAGACAAATCTATAGAAACAGAAAGCAGATCAGTAGTTGCCTAGGTCTAGGAGCAGTTGTAAGAATTGACTATAAATGTCCATGACAGAACTTCTTGGGGTGATGCATATATTCTAAAACTGGACTGTGGTCATGGTTGCACAACTCTGTAAATTCATGAAAAATGACTGAATTCTATACTTACAATGGGTAAATTTATGGCACATAAACTGTACTTCAACAAAGTTAATTTTAAAACCTGATTTAATAGAAAACTAGTGAAACTTAGTCTCCCTACAAATAAAAATGTGGTGGTTTACATCTAACTGCTTTGTCTGATTCTCCGTACAATTAAAGCATAAAACTTCAAGAAATCCAATTCTTATTCCTCTTATTCTACAATATATGTCTTCTTAATATTAAACTCCCACTGATTTCAAAAGGAGCCTCATAAACTAGAGATTAACATACAGATTGCTAAGGGATATTATATAAAATGTTAAAATAATATTCTTATCCATCTTATATTTAAATTTAATGGAAATGATTATTTAAATAATACTATAATATTCCATTCACAGTAGGCCTAAATTTTAATCACAGAACCACAGAACTATCAAATACCCAACAGGACTTAAAGCAAAAATAAAATTTAGTGTTGACGAAATTTAGTATTAATTAATAAGTAGTGCATCGATTATATTCCAGGCAATGGTTGGACACTGAAGATAAAATAAGTGAAAAGCAAAGATGTATCTACATGTAGTTTCCTCATTCTAGTGAATAAGCATAAAGGAATTTCCCTACTGAAGTCCTCAAATAGATTAATGATTTACATGAGCAGCAAGATTTATAGACTATCTCTCATTGAAAAAGTATACTGGTTCAATTTGTAAAGAAGGATTAAGAGTTAAACCTCCAAACTCAGATTCCTTAGAGGACTTGAGTTGGGAGACAGAAAGATCATAGTTAACAGCCTTGGAAATGGAAGTTGAAAATGGAAGCTTTGTTCATTAAAAACATACAACAAAAGAAGAGACAAATAGTAAAACTATTTCCAGGGTCTTATAATGGTGCTTCTAATATTTGCTTTACTTTAAAAAAATTTTTTTTAAATGAATTCAGCACTTAGTAACATAAAAATATTTTTAAGCAATTTGGCAAGAAGCACCAATTAGAATACCTTCATTCTTAAGGATATGTCAGAGTACATAATTTTAATCAGGTCATTTCAATTGCTGCTTTTTGAATCATTCCAGTCTAGCTTTACTTCATCTCACTACTTCCATTCTAGTGGTCATGAACTTCTTTCAGAGTACCTTAAAATACATTACAGTTTCTTCAGGGTTTCTGAACATACTATTTCTGCATTCCTATAACACTCTCTCCAAACTCCTTCTCTCTCTCTCTGGCTGTGACTCAACTTTACAGTCTCAGCTTATGGTCTCGGCCACACAGATCCTTCCTGAGTTCTCCTGAATTAAGTTAAAGTTCCCTGGACTTTGCTCCGAAGGAACCATGAGCTTTCCCCTTTTTTAAAACTCCACAAATTTTTAATTATAAATTTAATGTCTGATTGACAAATATGTTCACAAATATTTTCACCCAGCCTAGGATAATCTCTAGTACCTAATCTGTAATACAATAAATATTTGTTAAATAAATGACATTGAAGTAAAACATAGATAATCATACTCTCATTAGTTTCTTGCTTCACATATCACTTTATAGCGAAAACTCTTCTCTCTGGTATATAAATTTAACTTATTTTATACTTCTCCATACTAAAGAAACATAAATCCACTGATTTTTCTAAAGTAGTTCTTAGATTTCATTTCCTCATATTTTATTGCAACTCCTTTTCACTTTATAAGAAAAATATCATTTAATACAGAAAATGATTCCCACAAAGACTTAAATGTATAATTTTATAGATGATAGCAAAAAAACAGGGAAAGATATCAACTTCAAAGAAATAAGAAACACAAACAAGTAAAACTAAAATAACACAAATTATTATTAAATATTTATATACTTAAATCAAGAGCAATCTGAAGATATCAACTAAAATAATCATAATATTAAAAAAGCCTATATGTTGTGTTGTTTTGAATTCTAGTTCTTTCATGAACAAAAGATCAAAATGAAAAACTGAGATAATTTCTTATAAGATTATCTTTCTATCCAGCCTCATGTTCCTGAACAGAACATTAAATTCCCTCATAAAACATTGTGTCAACTTTATGAATACAAGTAAACTATATTCTACTTATGAAAGCATATTCCTATTTAACTGAGTCAATGAGTCAATTTAAGATCTGGAATATAAGAGTTTGATAGTCTAATGGATACTGAAACTGCAAAATAATTCTAATCCATATTAAAATATTTCATGTTTTTACCAAGAGAGATTTCAAGATGTGTAGATTTCTAAATTAAACTATTAAAATTTATTTCCAACAGTCAAAACTAACTTCTCTTAAGATCCATAGAGACTGCCTTACTATTTTATTCTCTTCAACTCTTGGGAATATTTTCATGAAAATGGAATAACAGCCTTAAATGAGATTTAACTACCACTACAGAGAGTAAGAAATCACAATTTCTTCTCAATAATGCTCTCTGCCCTTCCCTAACTCCTTAATACCCCAAGAAGCATTAACATTTTTTTCCTCCTTTTATCACATCTCTATTTGGAACATATCATGCACGTATCAATGCTGGCTGCTGCACCAACGCTTACCCATATCCACTCTTGCTAACTAAACAGATCAGCAGATCTTCTCACACACCTGCTACACAGATTTTATTTTTTTCTTGTTGAACTGCCTGCCTGTCTCCCCATCTATCTATTTATTTATATAGTTATTTTTCCTCTGGTAAGAAAAATTCTGGGAAAATAAGCAAAGGACTCCAAAAATCCATCCGTTATTTTCCCCTTGACTTCTTATTCATTTAAAAAAAGAATGGTGGCTAAAACAACTAAAGCCTAATGTACAAAACAATCAGTGGGTCCACCTCAAAAATAGTTCACTAAACTGAAAGTACAAAAAAATAAAAATTTAAGAACAATTTTATAAAAACGGGAGCTATCTTGCATCTTTCAAAAAGCAACAATATAACTTTCAATCTATGCATAGCCTATAGTCAGGAGATGCAGGTATCTATATTTTTTCAAAGTAAAACACCTTAATTACTACTGTAATCCTAAAATGTTTTCTTCTTAGCATTGCTAAGGGATCTTGAAAAGACAGGCTCTCATCAGAGTTCTGTGACAAACTAGCAATGTAACCATGAGTAACTATATAACCATGATTATTCCAGCAATAAGATAAAGAGACTAGTGTTTCGAAGATGGTCCCTTAGGGAAAAAAAAAAACCAGCAAAAACCCACTTTGCAACTTCCAAAGGACAGTAAGTATAAGCTGTTATTATTTATTGAAAGCATTAATGACTAAAGGCACCACAAAAATTCAGAAACATACTTTTTTCAGCTTAGATTTATGATTTAGATTTATTTATGAAGTAATCAAGTATATTTCAAAATCGAAAATAATACATGTGTGAGTTATATTATTTTTTCAGTGTTTACATAATGCTTGGGTTGTATATGGATCCATGGATTCTTCATAATAACTCCACTCTTCATTCTCTCAAAAAAAGTCCAAGACCATAAGCTCAGAAACTTTCATCTATACAAACACTTTTCCTACCATCCACTAACACTCTCAAAGTTTATGATTCTATGGTGTTCACTTCTTCCAAACCAGAACAAAATGGAATGAAAGAACCACAAGGAGAACATAAATATAATCGCCTCTCAGTCATCCACTACGTTATTCTCTAGTGGCTTAGAATTCCCTTGCTTCCTGACTGAATGCCCCGGAACTCACAAAAGTCTTCACTCCTGAAGAACATAAATGGAGCAGAATGTGTTTGAAAAGCTCAGTACCAAGATTGTATTCTGAGACTATAATGCTTGATTATGCTCCACAGGTAACTATAAATGACTTTTGGATGTACTGCTATGTCTTACTATCTAAAACACCTCTTTCTTGAGGTTTCTCCTGCTTAAGAACCATAAATAGCTCCCAATTGCCTATCACAGAAACCTTCAGCTTTGATGTATGACTTTCAAGGTTAGCATAATATGAGCTCCCACTATATATTCAAAGCAATTTAATATAACCTTAAGACCAAAACCCGAGAAAGAGAATAAAAAAGAAAAATTAGAGATTAATTTAATTCTTTAACATAAAAATCTGTCATCAAAATATTAAATCTACCAGTACATAAAAATATACCAGGACTAAGTAGAATTTATCCAAAAATAAGATGATGGTTCAACAATAGAAAAATAATCAACATAGTTCATTACCTCACAAATTAAAAAGCAAAAGTATGATTCAAAATCATAATATTACATCATTAGACATCAAAAAGTATTTTGTATTTTCAGTATCTATTTGCATTAGTTTCCTATGGCCACTGCTTTTCTTTTTTAAGTTAACATTTACAGGGTCCAGGGATTAGCACCTGGTATCTGTGGAGAACTGTTATTCTG
>VBSM01002608.1:53423434-53437642 GCA_008086735.1 Cheirogaleus medius | reverse complement strand
AAAAAAAAGAAGAGGAAGAAGGAGGAGGGAGGAGGAGGGAGGAGGAGGAAGGAGGAGGAAGAGGAGGAGAGAAGAAAGAAGAAGAAGAAAGAAGAAGGAAGAAGGAGGAGGAGGAGGAAGAGGAGGAAACATTACTCTCTGTATTGGTTTGCTAGGGCTGCCATAACAAAATATCACAGACTAGGTGGCTTAAACAACAGAAATGTATCTTTTCACACTTCTAGAGGCTGGAAGCCCAAGAACAAGATGCCAGCATGTTTCTCCTGAGGCCTTTTTCCTTGACTTGCAGATGGCCACCTTCCCACTGTGTTGTCACAGAGCCTTTCCTCTGTGGTGCATACATCCCTGGTAGCGCTTCTTTTTTTTTATAAAGACATGAATCATACTGGATTACAGCCCCACCTATGACCTCATTAAACCTTAATTACCCCACCAAAGGCCCCATCTCCAAATGCAGTCGCACTGGGAGCAAGGGCTTCAACATACGAATTTTGAGGAAACACTATTTAATCCATAATACTAAGAATGTTCATTCTTAGAGAACATTCTAGGGTAGTCCTATATAAGTCTAGTTGGAATTTTCTCATGACAAAAGATTCAATGCAAGTTCTTTTTGAGCCCTTACTACTTCTCTACAATCCAAGAGGGTTCTTACAGTATGTATTCTTTCTTCTATTCTGCCTCATCAAGAGAGTGCTTCCTGAAAATATGGTTTTACTTCCTCTGCTTCCTGAAAATTTATACCAAATCTGGCTTAGAGAAGCTCCTACAGCTAACCTATATGCCTGTTCCTAAAGTTCCAAATAAAGAACTCTTGGTTTTGTTTACCAAGTTCTATCAATTTCTTTATAAAACTATGTTCTGCTGTTATTAGGAAGCAACCTTTGAAATCGTACAAGGCAAAACTATTTTTAATAGTGAAACAACCTAAATCTATACAGTAGCCTATATTTATAAAGATTTTACTGTTAAGAGTGGTTGACTTGCATCGGGGGACTTTTTTCTTCTTTATATTTGTTTGTATTTTCCAAATCTTCTCTAAGTGGTCATCTCTTACTTTTAGAATTTAAAAGCACTTTTACAAAAATATAGAAAACTTTGTTGTTTTAATGACTATTTAGTGACTATGTTTATGCAAAAGCAACTTCTAAAAGATCTATTAAAATCTATCCCCCCAAAATATCCCTCTAAATGCTATGATCCTAATGGAAAAATTTTCACTTTTTTTGTACTAAAGATATAGTGAAAGAATTAAAGAGATTAAAAACTCAAACAAAATTGTAGTGTAGAATTGATATAATTTACATCCATTTAAAAAAGTTTTATGAACATGTGTAACATTGCTGATGACTATGATTACTATTTGTAATAATTTTGGTAAAAAATGGGTCTTAGACAAAAACATAACCTAATATTATGGAACTGTTTCAATGAGAACATCAAATTTATCTTATGTCTCTAGAAAGCACAAGAACAAACTTTCCAGTTCATATAAATATTGTATATATGCTACATGTTTTATGTGATCAGTTTTGCCTTTGGTTAATATACATTATTGAGAAGTGTTTAAAATTGTGTTCCCAATTAACAGAAACACAACAGGAAATATTACTAATCAAAACTGAAAATATTCAAGGTTTCTTCTTGATGTGAAATCCTCTGATCAGTTTGCTATCTATTCTTTTTCTAATAATAAAAATTTTATGTAATGGTTAAAAATATAAATCAAAGGAAAAAGGATTTCCTTAATGTTAAAAATGTCTCTGTAAGCAAAAACACTGTACCCCAAAATATTGGATTGAGTTCTTTTAGGATTAAACCTTTAATCTGTCTAATTGGAGAAAATTATCAGTGCAGTAATGGCCTGGACTCTGGACTGTTTTACTTGAGAACAACTGTCCTCTTGACATCAAATTCTATAAATGATAAGGCTTTTTCTTTTATACAGAGGGTAACTTCAAAAACAGCTCTTCTACTCTGACCTCGATTTTAAGAAGGAAAGCAAAGTTATTTTCCTTACGAGTACTCAGTATATCTTCCAAAATTCATCTCAAGATTTTCTTCACAAATGAAATTTTTATTTTTTAAAAAAAGGCTCTACATTGAATACAAATAAAAATATTAAAATAGTGATTATAAACAAATGAGAATAAGGGAAATGCATTTATTTTTAAATTAAGTGATATATTTACATAAATAAAATGTTTAATATAATCCCCATGAATTTTTAAAAATTCTTCCATTTGATAAAAGTTAGATGTAGCAGGACATGACAATATTATTTTCTATCATATTCCCTAAATTAAATGAATTTGACCATAATGCATGAATACTAGCTATAACATTTAAAATATTGATGCATTTCCTTTAATAAAAACAAACTTCCTCTGCATACTTACACCTTTATACAATGCTGACTATACAATGAAATTTTTCATTTCTTTTTCTCGTATACCATAACACACATATTTGATATCTATTTGCGGAATTAACTACTTTTAAAAATGAGGCTAACATCTTAAAATGAAAGACAGCAAAACTATAATTATGATATATCTATAAAATATATAGTGTCTCTAAAGAAACTAAACCAAAGTAAGTAAAAAATATATTAAGAATTACTTTTTAGGGAAAACAACACAAACTATTAAGAAAGATGAAGATCCTTCTCTATTGGCATATAAGGCTGTGCAGAAAAAACCTCCAATATCACAACCAATCTCCAGCCCAATACTTGGTGATTAATAAGTAGGAATGGAGGTATGAAAAAATCTGCTTCACTTAGCTTTTACTTAGGATTACAAAAGAGATCATATCTCTGTGAAATGTTATGATAAAAGCTTGCTACACACTGCTTTGATTATAAAATGAATAATCACTGCATGAAACAGAAAGGCACACATTTCACTGGGTGTATTTCCATATGCTATGTGTATTGAAGTCTGGGGTCCTAAGGCCATAATTTAACCACAGATAACTGGGGAAATAAAAATGGTAAAAAAGATAAGGATCGGAGATTCACAGATTTCAATGCAATTCAATTTAACAAATACTGATCACTTACTATTACCTGGTTTTGAAGGTCACATAGAACACTTTGAACAAGCTGCTATGTTTTTTAGTTTCCTCATCAAAATGGCAATATTCTTTCTTATTTCTTACAGTTTTAAAGATCAAATGAGGTGATATGTAAAAGTGCCTGTAACAAGGTAAACAGCCAATGAATGTTAATTCTAGTATTTTTATTTATTAACATAACTGGTGTGCTTCCTTTCTTTGGTGACAGAATAAAAAAATTTTGCTTTAAAAAATTTAATCCCCAAGTCAGCAAAACAGCTCCACATTTGCTCATTAATGTAGTTGGTAAATTTCATGATAGTAGATGCTGTAATTGTGAAATTACTCATTGTCTAGTTCATAAACATTAATTTAGGTGAGACTACAATTACATTTTGTAATTCTTTCCGTTTTCAACTTTCTCTATGGTTCCACTTTCTAAGAAGTTCGCATCCCTTACATAACAAAGGTCCAGAAAGCAATAGCTAAAGCTTTAAAGACAAAATCTCTTTCATAAAGTCCAGTTCAAACAGAATGAAAAATTCACAAACACAACAATCAACCATTGTGGCTACCCTAGATACAGTACTACTATTTTCTGTATGATAAGATCATATTTTTATAGAATTAGGGTTATGTACTTCCATAAAAGCAGGTATGTTCTAAACATGAAAATTAAAAATTCAAGCTAAAATTGGTTTTAAAATATTCTACTCCATGAGAAGAACTGAATGTAAAACATAAAAATTCATTTTTCCCCCTTAAATAATACATTCAGGTATATAAATAAATTTCTCATTCACATTTTATCAATCACATTAACACTGTGTTTGCATTAAAATATGAATTCACACACAAAAGAACTAGCACTATATTTTGAAAAGACCACAAATTTTCTGCACTGTAAAATTAAAATAAGACTGATAAATAAAGACACAGTATTTACATTTTTCCAGAGGTTAATGCTGTATATCAAGAAAACGAGTTTGGGGGATGGTCATGCCTGAGGCTCTGCCTCAAGGGGGGAGGGGAGGCATGGGCAATGTACATAACCATAATATTTGTACCCTCATAATATGCTGAAATAAAAAAAAGAAAAGAAAGAAAACGAGAGGACAAATGTTCACTCAATGTAAAAGACCTCTCCTCTGAAGAGGTTATGAATCCATTGGTCCTTAATCTTTCATGGGTTACAGACTTAAAGGTACTCATATATACTTCACAGAAAAAATGTATATGCACACATACATAAAATGTAGCTTATAATTTCAGAAGCTTCATAGATCTTCGGAAGATAGAACTCATACAGGTTAAGAATGTTTACATAGATCCTTAATATTCAGTGATTATTTTTAACAGACCCAAAGGTCCAGGGCCTGTACTAATTTCTCATTTTGCTAAGGCCCACATTTGAATCACATTAACAGAAAGCTGTAAGCAACAAGTCACTCAACTAGCAAGAGAGTCTAGCATTCACATCTGTTTGACTCTGGCATCTTTACAACTTATATTAGTAGAATAATTATTAAGTAGTGCTCTAGTGGTAATCATTAATATACTCAGAAAATCTTTGAACTTCTCATAATAAAAAAGTATAGACTGTGGTTTTATACCCTAAGGCTCCTGGGCAAGTGATATCATAAATGTTCTCTAGAACTGTACTCCCCAACCCCCAGGGGCTGCATACCTGTACTGGTCTATAGCCTGTTAGGAACCAGACTGCAAAGCAGGAGGTGAGCAGAGGGCAAGGGAGGAAGCTTCATCTATATTTACTGCCGCTCCCCATTGCTCTCATCATTGCATAAGCTCTACCTCCTGCCAGATCGGCAGCGGCATTAGATTCTCATAGGAGCATGAACCTCACTGCAAACTGCACATGTGAGGGATCTAGGTCGTGCGCTCCCTATGAAAATCTAATGCCTGATGATCTGAGATGGAGCTGAGGCAGTGATGCTAGTGCTGGGGAGTGGCTGCAAATACAGATTATCATTAGCAGCGAGGTTCGACTGCACAGTAAATGTAATGCACTTGAATCATCCCCAAACCATCTCCCTCCCAGTCCATGAAAAAATTGTCTTCCACGAAACTGGTCCCTGGTAGCAAAAAGGTTGGGGAGCACTGCTTTAGAAGAAAGCCTATAAAAGATGACAAACCAACAAAAAAAGGAAGTATATTATCTTTGTAGATAGTCATTAATATATTTATTAAATTCCTATTTTGTAGAAGGTAATTCCTATCATTGTATGATTTATAGGGATAAAAGATAAAAGACCTAATTTTCCATACACATTTAATATTATACACCAAGTTTATTTCTGGAAATACCTACCCCAAAAAACCACATTATAGAAGTTTTATTATAGATACCCTAAAACAAGCAATTATAAGTGTCAGATATATTTACAATATTCCACAATTCCTATAATCATCAAAATTCTAATATCAGTTTTCTGATAGCTTTCAATGTTTGTACTGTTATACACCACTATCATATTAAAGCAAACCTTAGAAAATCCAGCTAGTTTTCTTAAAATAAATAAAGTTGGGATCATAAAAATGTGATGAATTCATTATTTAATTTCAACAAAATACCAAGAGTAATTCCTTGAAATAGTGTACAGTTTACATGCTTTCATTAAAATCAGAAGTTTAACACATCCATCATACTGGCCTACCTCTTTACTTCATACTTGCTTGGCCCTCTCTATCCAACAACCCTCACCCCTTGCCATCGCGCACACACATATACACGCTGTCACTCACCCCCCACCACATACACATGTTTCAGCACCTCCTGTCATTGGAACCTTACGAGGCTTGCTCTGCAAAAAACCCCAGGCCCTAGGCAACTGGAGCCACCACCACAGGCTTGGATATGTGGATATATTTACTTCTACTCCTAAAACGGTAGAAGGGTGCCTGGGAGCGGATTAGTGATTCTATTCCTAGAACTTTAGGAGAGAAAAATATAGTTTCTGGCTTTTTACACTGGAACTCTGACTGTATTTTCCCATCAAACCACTGCTACAGATGGTTGTTTCACTCCATGGTATTGGTTATATTATGCTAAGTTACATTATGGATCACATCAACTTTTGAGAGCTGGAACAAAAACCCAAATGATATTTACTAATTTGTGCTCAGGGGAAAGAAATTAGAACTAAAATACTGATGGTTTATTGAGTACGGTGTATACATATTGTCATTTAATGAACAGAAAGAAGTATCATGATTTGACACGTAAGAAAACCAAGGCTCAGAAAGTGCAGGGCTGCAGTTCAAATGCAGTTCTATCTGATATAAGTTGGTGCTCTTGGCCATCACACTTCATTGTATTATGAGTATTTCAAGTTTTAAATATCTCTGTATAATATTATTTCATGAATGGTTGACTGCCTTTGTGTGTTTGTGTGTGTGTATGCAATGTAGTTTCAAACAGACATGTACTAAACAAACTTGTTTTGATCTTTGGAATCCATGTATTTAAATTCTCCAGATATTTAAAAAGCAATTTAAAAAACGCTCATCTATATATGTGATATGAGGATTACTAGAAATTCTTTTACATAAATTCATATTAATATATTCATGAATATCAAAGATATATACAGTCATGTGTCACACAGCAAAGTTTAGGTCAACAACAGACTACATATACAATAGTGGTCCCATAAGATTATAGTAAAGCTGAAAAATTCCTATTGCCTAGTTATGACATAGTTGTCAATCACTGCAGCCATCATAATGTTCTAGCACAATACATTACCTTTTTAATGTTTAGATACACAAACTTTTACCATTGTGTTACAACTGCCTACAGTATTCAGCACAATAACATGCTGTCTAGGTTTACAGCTTTGGATTAATAGGCTATACCATATAATCTAGGTGTGCAGTAGGCAATACCATCTTTGTTTGTGTAAATATACTCTGTGATGTTTGCACAATGATGAAATTGCCTAACAACACATTTCTAGGAATGTATCCCTGTCTTTAAGTGACACATGACTGTCTATACATACTATGCATGTGTATATATATATATATATATGATTATATAGGGATATAGTCATTTCCAATTAGTTCTGTTTCTCTGAAGAATCCTAATATAATGATTCCATTGTGATTTTGTTTAGTAAAATTTAAATTCTTAACAAAATATACAGATCATTGATAAAAAGCTAAAACTAGCATTAAGTATAATAATAATTTCAAAAGTTAAATCTTCATCAATTCTGTTTTTGTAACATGTGATATTATTATGCTTTCTAGAAAAATAATATTAGGCAGAGCAAAAATTTTTTAAAACTTACTTGCTTGCTTCTATTTTTTATATACCATGTGCAAGAAAAGTAAGTTCTTTCACCTACAATGAATGATTATAAAAAAATCATAATATTATAAACACTTGGACAAAACAGCATAGTAAATAAGTGAACTCTGGTTTTGAAGTAAGGTGGTAGTGATAAAGGTAGTTAGAAGTGGTTGCATTTAGCTTATATTCTGAAAGTAGAGGTAAGATTTGTTGATGAATTGGATGTTGGGTATGAATACACTGATCATGACAGACATTCATAAATATTGACTGCATAAATAACAATATCTAATAATAAGTTTGTAGTATGATCTATTACCCGTCAACAAATACACCCTAATTTATTAAGCAGTTTTCAAAGTACTGAGTATATTCTCTATAATATTCAGATTGTATTTCAAATCTTCATCTTGTTGTCATTCCTACAGTCAATATCTTTTTAAATAAAATAATTATTAATCTTCCTAGATAAAAAGATTTATGAATGCACAAATAAACATATGTCTATAAATGTATCTTTGTGTGTATGTGAATATATACCTACATAATTTTAATACCATGAAACGCTTAAGTTTGACAAAATAGGTAATTGCTATGGTTTGAATGTGCACTCTGTTGAAATTTAACTGCTATTGTGAGAGTACTGAGAGGTGGGACCCTTAAGAAATGATTAGGTCAAGGTTCACCATCCTCAAGAATGGATTATGGCCATTATCACAGGATTGAGGTTAGTTATCTCAGAAGTGGGTTGGTTATAAAAAAGATAAGTTCAGCCCCAATTTTCTGTCTTCTAAGCATGCTTCCTCTACATGTGACATCTTGCATCATGTTACAATGCAGCAGGAAAGCCCTCACCAAATGCCAGTGCTGCTATGCTCTTGGAGTTCCCAGTGTCCAGAACCATGGGCCAAATAAATCTCTTTTCTTTATAAATTATCCTGTCTGTGGTATTCTGTTATAGCAGCAGAATACAAACGAAGACACTAACTACACAGAAAGTTATTTTTAATTAATATGTCATCATTTCTGTGAATGAGTAGCTAATAATATCTTAAAGAATGCCAAATATAATAGATCTATCCCAAAACTTTTTAAGTACATAAAACCATATCCTTTAAGAGAAGCTCTGAGGAAGTTAATTTAAAATGTTTTAACATGTATACTATGATTAAAGTAACATTTCAGTCTCCACTACTAATTGCTATTGTATTTTTACCAAGGGCATTTTTTAGTGTTTTAATTTTAATTTAAAACAATTTAAGTAGGAGGGAGATAACACGTATTTCAGTTTAGTTACACTATTATACACTAGCCATATGAATAAACAAATAAGTCTCTTTGACTCTCCTAAGTCTATTATTTCCTCTACAAAATGAAAATAATGATAGTGATACTTGCAAGGTACTTATAGAACTAAAATCATGTAAAGTACTCTGTAGTTTTTGGTTGTGATTTGCCAAGAAACACTGTTTTGAAATTAGTATTAATTGAAACATTTGGTGGACCAAACTGGCAATTTATATAGTTAGTGGTCAGTTAAGATAATCTTTTCTCTTATAAAACAATGAAAATATTAAGTGCTAGGTATACAAAGCTGAGCATGTATTTGTTTTTCTAAAAGGTGTTAGTTATACTTAATCTTTTGTTTTTATAAAGGTCATAAGAAAACAAAATAAAAATTGCAATACAGAATTATACAGAGAAAAAAAGAGTATTAATTAATTTATTTATTTTTTAGAGACAGGATCTCATTCTGTCGCCCAGGCAGGAATGCAGTGGCATGATCATAGCTCACTGCAACCTTGAACTCCTGGCCTCAAGTGATGCTCCTGCCTTAGCCTCCCAAAGCTCTGAGATTACAGGCATAAGCCACAGCACCTACCCATAATTATTTATTAAATGAATCGAAGTGTAGAATATGCAAACTATATAAAAAGAAAATTTAAGAGCTGACTTAATCACAGTGTGGCCAATGAATATAAGCAAATTATAAAGCTTTGAAAAGCTTTAGGGGAACACTTGGACAAACCTGAATAGCTATGGAAGAGAAATCAGAGATCAAGAACAAAGAAAAGAGAGGAATATCTGGTAAATAAATCTAAAAGCAAAACAAAAGTAAATACTTAGAAAATTATAATGGAGAATAGTACCTGTATTCCATAAATACACAGCTAAAACTGTGCAAAAGCTTAAGAATAAAAAAGGTAACCCTTACAAAGGGTTCAACAGAAATTAGTATGCTGATAATAGGAAACAGTTCTAACTGCCCTGTTTGTTCTCCATCACAGAGATAGTCTAGTGAAAAAATAAAAATAGCAACAAAAAATTTGTGGCCACCTCTGCTCATCCATGGGAGAAAACAGCTATGCTCACCTCCACTGAAGTTGTTTTTACATATTTCAATCATTAAATGCCTATTGTGTAAGCTTTCACATAAATCAAGGCAGATTACTATGATCCCTACACGTCTAAGGACTTATAAACAAATAATGAATAACTGATAAGATGCCAGATAGTCACATTTCAAATAAATAAATACTCCACATAAACTCCATGTACAAGGAAGAAATAACTGGTCATTATTGCACAGTGCATAATGGGGAGTTGTGGGTACTACACATATAGGAATGTCTAGCCAGGAGATGTTAAATGAGAAAGCTTCCAAGAAGTAATGGAATTTCAGGAACTTTTTGGAAGAATAGATGAACAGAGGGTATTCCAGAGGTTATATAGGACTGGGAAAAGACTCCAAAGGTGAAATAAAATGTTTATAACTGAATAAAGCTAGTCAAATCACTTTTACAACATAGCTAGAGATACTACCCTATATGTTCCCTTTCCTAACATCAGTGTTATGTGTTTTATAAGCATTATTTAATCCATGCATTATCTCATGTGAGGTAGAGTTATTATATTCATTTGGGCAAGGGGGAAATTGAAACAAGTGATGAAGTGACCTGTTCAACTTCACTACTAAGTAGTACAACCAAGAGTAGAACCCAGGCAGGGCAATTTAGGAGCCGATGTTCTCATCTGCCATCTCTACTACGCTGTAATTCCGTAATAGCAGAGACTATTAAGCTCTTATTTCCAGAGATTTACACAATGTCTGGCTTATGGTAGGAACTTCTTAAATAACAGCCGAGAGAAAGAACGGGATGCATTGCTAAAGGTCAAAAGTGTGATACAGAAAAAAATATTGATAATTTTTTTCCCTCTCTCTGACACTACAATGTTTTAAAACCATTTGAGAAAATTTGATGAATAGGAGAGAACACGTACATTATCTTTACACAACCTCCTGAAGGACCAAGAAGAAGGAATCTAAGAAGAAATCTCTAACCCTATTCATTTCTTTCTCTAATACAGAGGATTGTTCATTTCAGTGGTTCACTGCTTGGATACACAGATTCACCTCAACTATTAGTAATAAAACATAATGACGTTCATATCAACTTAAATGTTTACATGATTATTTCAAGACCATGGGAGTAAAAAACCCAAGTATCCTAGAATGAATATAAAACACATAGTAATGCAATACTTATAATTATTAATAGAAAAATTTGCCTAATTCAAGTGACTCAGTTGAAGAAGAGTAAAAACATTTGAAAAGTACTTCAGAGTCTTTCTAAGCTCACTAATCTTAGTTCTTAAAACTTAAAAAAAAATCCTATTAAAGTAGCAAAAGAAGAAAAAGCTAGACTGTATATTTGCAGATATTTTCACACAGCATTTCTATTTATAATTTTTGGGTGGAGGGAGAGAAAAGAGCTGAATGCTTCCTCATGCCTACCAGCACAACAACATGGGGTTGCCCCTTCTCAAAGGAAGTTAGACTGAATAGTCTACATTGGTTGGAATATATTTCTGACTTAAAAATTTACCAAAGAGGTTTGCTTATAGTAGTTTATCTTCCACAGAGTAAATATAAATTTTATTTTTACTTCACTAATCCTATTTTCAGGAGAATTGCCCAAGAATATTCTCCCTCCTTTAAATTTGTGAGCAAAAACATCCAATTTCTGTGGTTTTTCCAATGCTAGAAATCAATGATAAATGAGCATATGGGTTCACCTACCCATTAAAAGTACAAACTGCTATTTCAATCCTAAGGCTACTCAATGGAACAAGTAGATTAGAAAATTTAAACAGTCGGCCAAAATTCATAATAAATTTGTAGAAATCTTCTCCATGAATTTTGCACAATAAACAATCATACCCACATCCCTATAAACTAAATATGAAGCCCCTTCCTGGTAGCTGATATCCTGACTTGAAGATATTTCAGCAATGAACTAATAATTTCAGAAAACAATTTTTAGAATTAAGTATGATGAAATTTTATTCAATTTTATTTCTAAACTGCTTTCTTACTTTCAGATACTATCATATAAATGATGTATGCAAATTAACAAAGGAGGAAAAAGAATCAGTGGAGGTAGAATTCAAAGTGTTTTAGGGAAATAAATACTAAGAATAATATGAAGCAAATATATAACTGAGAGGATGAAGATAAAGTAGAAATCAAATACATGCTAAAAGATGTCTAAACTAAATTAAAAATACTCAAATATTCATAGTACCTACGATGTGAAGGTGAAAGGAACTGTTCTAACAGCTTAATATCTTAAAGAGTCATCCTGACCTCATTTTTTATTATTTTATATTTTTCTAAGGTATGAAATGGAATACTATTTAGAAAATAACCTACAGATACACATAGAAATACACACACATAGAAATACATATATATGACTATACATATACACACATATGCATATACATGCATATATGTATATGAGACAATTTTCAACAAATCCTGTAACTGAAAGGAAGACTAGAAAAGTTAGCTAATGAAACAGAATGCTGGAATCTTTTCCTCCAGGTAAAGAATGATAACTGCATTGCTTTTAGATACTGGTAAAAATTCAGTAACACCAGATGCTACTATAGACAGTAGGCTAATTAAGATTTAATGTACTTTTCTGCTTCAACAATTAAATGGGGAGGGACTGCAGGGAATTGTTTTATATTGCTAGGAAAATCATATAATGACCAGAAAAGTGAAAATAAATTCCATGAAAAAGTTATTTGCTTTCATTTTTTTTAAGAAACATTTTCACAAGTGAGGTAGCCCCCTCTTCCCTTTCATTTGGAATTCAAAATTTATGTTGTAGATTTTACTGTTTTCAGAGTAAGAAGATTCATGCATGACCATCTAGGAAATCTGCATTTAATGGAATAAAAAGAAGAGCTGCTGGAGCTTGGCAGCCATTATATTACTGTCTGATTTAGCAGCATCTAACAGAGTGGCAAGTTTTATCATGTACCTTTAACTACCAAATTCACAAAACAAACAGAAGGTTTACCATGGGAGGTAGAGAATGATCAGACTATATCCTCTAGTTACTCTTCCAGTAAAACAGCATGTGTTGTCTAAAATTGCTGTGGGAACCTGGGAGCTCATCAGAAAAATTGAGTTTTCATTGAATGTCTTCCTTAATATCCTATGCCATGACCTCCACAGTAAATAAAAGGTTTACATGCAGATATCCATTATAAGTAAGATCAAGTGTTAACATTAAAAAGGCATATAATGATGTTAAACTTTATAACTTAATTATGGGACTGAATTCTTATTAAACATGAAGTAGTTTCCATGCATGATTTTTTGTTTGTATGTTACTATTGATTTTAACCTATTCTGTAAATTAAAACGAATAAGGGGAAAGACAGATTTGTGTTCCAGTTCCTCTTCTACTTAAATAACATAAAATAGTCAAAGAGGATTATGCTATTAGATATTTCCTCCTCAAAAATGGCAGCTTTCCTCTAAATTATTCAGTACCATCAGCAATCAAAACTAAAAGAAAAACTATTAAAGAAGGTACAGAAGACAAGGGGAGGGGGAGAAAACACCTGAATGAACATGAGATTAGAAACAATAACTTAAGTCTCATTGTAATATTTCCCCATATGAAACATTTATATTACCTTTGAGAAAAGTGGAATTTGATTAGGAGTCCAAATGCTTAGGTTCTAGTCCCATCTCCACCACTTACAAGTTGTGTAACTTTGGGTAAATCAAAAACTTTTCTGGCCTTTGTTTCACAGACTTAAAACCCAACCACAACTTCATATTCTCTTTGATTAATGCTACAGTGTAATCAGTATCCACTTGGGACATTAAACTGATTTCCAGGAGCTTTGGGTTTCTGGTCTAGCATGTAGGAAGACTGGAAATCACCATTCTGTCCTAACAAATAAAAAGATCAACAAAGTAAAAAACCAACAACTCTTCTTGGATCCATGAGAGAAGTGGGGTCACAGGGTAAACAACTGCCAAAAAAGTTGGAGAGCCAGTGAGGTGAATACTGTTGCACTTATTGCAACAGAAACCCACAAGCAGAAACCTCTGTGGGAAGCAGTGCTAGTGTAGGAAACTGGATAGCAACTGCTAGAGTCTCAGTGTAGACAACTATGAGAGTTAAAAACTCAAGAGTAGGATTCAGCAGTAAGAGGGCTCCTGTTTTTGTCAGGTTTGACCTCCAGGAGCTCAACCTGGTTCTCACAGTGAAAACTGAAGAAAAATCCATTCATGCTTCTGGCAAGGGAAGGAGAAAAAGCAGCATTTTGAAATAAGCCAGATCACTCTGCTCTTCTTAACAAGGTCTATTCACAAAAATAACTATTTAAACAGAGCCTAACACACTGGGGTTTTATCCAGCCTAAATGACCTACTGGAATGGAAACATCTAACTCTAGCCTTCCAGGTGGGAGAAAGAAAATATCCAACTCCAGCCCACACTAGCCATCTGTCCAGCTGAACGGGG
>VBSM01002608.1:53369285-53413541 GCA_008086735.1 Cheirogaleus medius | reverse complement strand
AAAAAAAAAAAAAAAAAAAAAATAGAATGACTAGTGAAGGGTATATATAGGGATATAGAATGAGGTTGGGGTAATTAAAGGAAGTATTGATAAATATACTTTCCTGCTTAAATAACTATGTACAAAAATCTGGAAATAGCATGATTCCCACCCATAAGCTCTTATTTCACTCATGATGTTTGACAGAAAGTCAATATGATATAATCAAAACTGTGGAAAGTTATATAATAAGGCAAAAAGAGAGTATAAAATGTAGAAAAGTACATATTATTCAGCTTGGATTCAGCTTAGAATCCTTTTCTATTATACAAATCAAATATAATTCCAGCAAATGCTGGCAATATGCTTATTTAACTTGATTTTTAAAAATACACATTTTACACGACTTAAATATTCTTTTTAAGTTTTGGTTTCCCAACTTGTATTCTATAGCTTTAAATCACATAGAAAATAAAAATGTAGCTATCTCAACGTTTTACAGAACTTAAGTTTTGAATTCTTATTTTCATATTTCTGGATTAGTACTTTACCTTCAAGTATTAGTTGCCTTTCCTTGTTAATATTTCAGGTACAAAAGTTATATATAATTAAGATATAAATAAAAGGTAACCCTAAAAACATAGTAGCAATATATTATAACCACAACTCAAGATTATTTAGCATTTATATTTCAAAGAAACATAGAACTTGCCAAAGACAGAAAACCTAACCCAAATTGGCATAAAGCAAAAAAACAATGCATTGGGTCATAGAACTGACAGTGTAGGAGTAGGAATAGCTTCAGGCACAGCTGGATTTAGGCCTCAAAACATATCATTAGGACTCAGTTTCTCTCTCTCCACCATCTCAGTTCTACTTTTTTATATGCTGGCTTCCTTTTCAGGCTCCATGTGATGTATAAGGAAGGATGTAGTGTTTGAAGCTGCTACAGCTAATCTTTCAAAGTATTCTAACATATACTCATCCGATCAGAACTAATCACTGTGTTAAAGGAGATACAGTGTCCTGATTGCTTAGGTATAGGTTATATACACAACATCACTGAGTTGCTGGGCTTATTAGCACAGGGTAACAGATGGAGTCTTCCAAGGAAAATCAAGGGGTTGTTTTTCAGAAGATCAAGAATACATGCCCAACACAAATTATGTCTTTCATAATAAAGAGTATATGAACAAACAATAACATCTACAAAAATGCTTGATTTTGCTAACAAATGAATAATTTCTTAAAAATAATACCCTTCATGAGATTTTCATTATTGTTTTTTTCTGATACCATAACTTAAATAATTTAAATTTTTATTTTCTTTCAAATTTCTTTTACAGTTTTAACTAAAATTCAGGGTTTTGATAGCTGTAGCTGTCACAAAAAAAAAAAAGTGATATATTTCCCAATAGCTAGGGATTAAGACCAACTTTCCCAAGAGTAATTGTACTAGTCAGAATTCTTGGTTGCAAAGAACGCAAGTGACTTCTGGTTAACTTAAGTGGAAGAGAACTTTCATAGCACACAAAAATGATGAAGCTATTAAGAAAGAGATTTGGGAAACAAGCTAGCACTAAAGGTGGCTAGGAAATAAAAATAATGCAGAGGGAAAAGTTGACTTAGAAAGAGCCTCTGCTGGGAATGTGGCATGATCACATTTTTGGTACCAGAACATTGACTGGTGTGAGACACTGGGTGCTGCTATAGCCACTACAGGAATAAATTCTAAACTGTTCCCTGCTTCTTCGCATCACTCACACAGAGACATTTCCAGCTGGTTCATGGTAGGTCATGTGCCCCAAACTTTAGCTGTCACAAGAGTTATGGGAAGAACTATCTGCCCCATTTTGGCTTCCACAGTGGAGGGTGAGCCCTTGATAAACATAATCTATTATTTACATAAAACAATGTTTAAGTAATTGTGTGGTATATATTGTTTTCACAATGGTACAATATGATTGATAGCATAACCTTTATTAAAAACAGACACAAGAAACATATTACCAATATCATACAATTATTGGTAGAATAGAGGCAGAAACTAATTACTCTGAATCAACCTTTTTGGCTCTAATTCCAGCCTCCCCCCCAAAAAACCTTAAAAATAAATTACATGCCCTTCTCCCCCAATTTATCTGTCTTTAGAACATACTTTAAGTGGGCTTAATAAGGCAAAAATGATAAACCTGAGAGGCAGTCAAACTCTGACCCTCTAGGGTGATCATGGTTGGTCATGGATAGGTTACTTCCCTCTTACCATGAGTGATAACTGGTCAAGTAAAGTCAATCACTTACTGCAAAGTAGGTACAAATGTTCATCTAGGTTAATTTCCATTACAGCTATTGGAAACTAACAGAGTCAACCTTGCACTGTAAACTGACAAAATGATGTGTTAGCTCACCCCTAAAGATTCCTGTCCAGACTCTGGATCTATATATTTGGAGAGGAAAATCTGTCACTTGGCTCCTACATTACCAAACTGCTTCTGTGATTGCAGGGTGAAGTCTATTATTACACTCTTAGAATTGTACTTAACACACAAGGATATAATTTAAAGAAAATGAAGTATAAGATATAAAGGAAGTATTTAAAAGGAAAATACTGCTTACAATATACAGTTGTTTTAATTAAAGTACAAGTACTTGGAATCCAGAAATTTTATTTATAAAACAGCTTTGTCAAAAAAAAAAAAGAATTTAATTACTACACTGTTTTCCCAACTCTGTTAAACACAAACTACATTCATTTCCATATTCCTATTGTTTATTTGAATTAGAATATGCTAGAAATATATTTATATGTAAATGTTAATACATTAATTTATAAATCATTTAATCCACTTCATACTAGTAGCCCAAATTCAGTCACTCTTCTGTCATATCTACATGTGGACAAGTTGCTGGAAAGTTTTCTTTTTATATCAATAAAGTAGCTATGCAATTAATATAAAGGTTATTTCTAAACACTAAAATATCTTTGAAATCCAACTCTAACACTATTTACCAGTCCATAAAATACGGCAGCAATCTCTGTACATATGTGTAACATTCAATTGTATTTAAATTCATATACTACTATTATTTCACATACAAATGAGAAGTCTACAAAACAGATACACTGTCACTGCTATCTGTTCCTTTGTATGTTCATCATCATGTATTTTTAGCTGTCAAATAGTTGTTAATTATAAAAGTTTCATAACATTTACTACAGCATTATGAGCTGAGAACAGTCTAATATATTCAGGTAGAAAATAGAAAACAGAATTTCTGAAGCTTCTTTTGAATACATGTACTACTACACTGTTTTTAAAGTTTCTTACTTTTTTTAGAAACTTGAATCATTTCTTTATATTTTCATGATTCACTTTAGAATACACACTGAATAGTACTCAAAAATGTGATTTGATTAACTCAAAAATGCCATAAGAAACAAAATAGTCAACTTCCTAATAAATATTTGAAATGATTATATATTTCTAACTATTTTTAAAGAAAAAACCAGAGGACAATAAAAGAAAAACTATATATGCTATGCAGCTATTATGCACTATTGGCTGTACTGCTAGGGGAAAAGTTAAAAATTTTATAGCCACTTAAAATTCATTAAACCGCCAAAGGAAAGAAACTTTGATAAGGTAAAGGATACAAGTGATGTACTAAATTAGGAAAGGATAAAGTTGTTAATTTACTCAGTCATTTCTTCAACAAATATTTCTTGAGCTCCTTGTAAGTATCAGGCCCTATAACCAGTGAGATCCCTCCTCTCTAGAAGTTAACATTAAAAGACATGGGAAGAAAAACACTAAATCAATTATGACAAATGTGACAAGTGCTGAGAAGAGGAGGTATAAAGTAGGAGGACTCAGCCAGGTCAGGGAAAATCTGCTTCAAGAGATGACATTTGGTACCTGAACAGTAAGTGGGAAGGGTGAGGAAGGAGGAGAGTATTCTCCAGGTCGAGTTAATAGAACCTGCAAAAACCCAGAGAGGAGGAGAAAACTAACTATATTTGATGAAATGAAGGAAGTGCTCATAGCTAGAAAGAAGCAGAATGGTATGAATATTTAGTTAGGGATATGAGACTATCAAAAGGTAATGGGAAAGCTGTTAAACATTAAGTAGAGAAGTGGAACAAGTCGGTAAAAGCAGTTTTGGTAATGGGAGCAGAACCTATATTACAGTGGGCAAAAGATCAGGAAAATAAACACTTTAAAAAGTTTGGCTGTAAAGTGAAAAAGAGGGTGGTAGCTGAAACAGCAGATTGATTCATTTGATATTTTCATTTGATTCGTGGATTTATTTGAGGATGTTTAAATGTTGATGGTAAGAGGCCAATAGGGAGAAAGGTTGAAGAAGAGAGAAATCCTTTAGACGACTAAAAGGGATGGAACCCAGAGCTCACGAAATTATAGGTAACTAATTAGCCCTGTGTGTTATTTTCTCCAACAATGCTTGATGGCAGAATGAAGTCAGACAAGATTCCAGGGACAGAGTTCTTGCTGGTGGGTACAAGGAAGACTAGTAGGAAAAGAACTTGTGGACTCTGAAAAGAAGAGTAAACTGATGGATCAGAGTCTAAGATAAATAAGAAGATAATGAAAACAGGAAGGGTTTAATAAAGAGATCTCAGTGAAGATAGATAGGAGGAAACAATCAGAGACAAGATGTCCGTATTTGTTATTTAGCAGTTGGAAAATTTCTGATGATGGCTCAAAATGTAGCTCTGTATAGGTAGAGATTAATGCTAGAGCTAAGGAGGTCAAGGAACTCTTCCACCAGGAGTGCATAGGACCTCCTCTTTGCATAGGACCTTTGTTCTTTTGTTATACTTTGTTCTCTGAGAAGTCCATGCAGTTAAGATAAACTGGAACTTCTCCCCATTGTCCCACTCTGCCCCTCATCCATTCCCACAACCTTCAAAAGGCCAAGCAGGGTGGAACCTGAAAGGAAAGCCAAGGAACAGACTGCTTGAGCCTCTTTTGGTTTCTCAAGCTCTTTTTATAATACACAGATCCCTTTGTTCAATCAGTATCTTACATCAGAAATACAAATGGCAAAACAGATTACTGTACAAATTGATCTTTTGCCCAAAGTGAACAAAAAAGTAAAGATTCCATGCTTTCTTAAAACATACATCTTAGCTGGGATCATTGTGGATTACTTAGATTGAGACAATATAGAGATTTATGGGCACAAAGCTCTAGCAAATGATAAGAAACTTTATTCATACCTCCCTTTCTATACTAAGCAGTAGGACTTGTTCATCTTCAAGGAAAAACCTTTCTGTGCCAAAATTTTCATTAGGCATTTTGTGTATGTAATTGCATTATATTCTTTCAAAATTCTTATCAGGAAGTCATAGTACTCTCATTTTGCAAAATAGGAAATTGAGGCCCAGAGAGGTCAAGTAACTTGCCCACAGTCACAAAGTTAATAAGTGAAGGAGTCAGGATTCAAAGCTGATCCCAAAGCTCCAACCTCAATTCCATCACATCGCCTCCAACCTCATAAATGTTACATGCTGTTCCTCTTTTACCACTTGTATATAAAATCCTCTGGCTAAAAGCCCCCAAAAATGTTTTCTCACACATACTATTAAAAACAGCTTGACCCTTAAGAATTATGATGTAACTGTTTTAGAGTAATAGTGTATAACGCAGTCATTCTAACAGATCTCTGCTCAATCTGTTTTCTTTTGGTAAAAATTACTCTCCCCATGCTACTGGAGTAAAAACGGATGTTGCTTTTTTAGGCTTGTGTTCATTATATCCTAATTCTACACCACATAACTGATGAGATTCTACCCTAGGAGTTAATGTTACCAGTATTATTAACACAGAAAGACTGGCTGGAGGTGAAACTGCAACCACTAAAATGTGCCCATATATTAATATAAGTAACAAAGGTCATGGCAACAAATATTTGAGAAAATATTTACTGAATAACAGGATCATGAGAAACAAGGAAACCAAAGCAATTCAAATTACTATGGGGCAAAGCTGATTTTAACCAAGAGCTTCAGGAAAAAATAAAAGTCAGGTACATAATTAAGAAAAATAAAATAAAGTGCAGATACATAATTAGAGAATGAATACAAAAGGACTGACATGCTAGATTAAAAAAATAAAGAACTATATGGGCCAGGTAGATATGTCTGTGATTTTTCTATATGTAACTACAGTAATAAGTATATCCATTGGACTTAAAGAAACAAATCCAAGTAAAATATCTCATCTGAGATCCATAAATCTTCTTTCATAATCATTAATGATATTTGTTCCCAAGAGCATCACGAATTCAATAATTTATAATTTGGAACTTAGGAACAACATAGTTTATTAATCTTAAACCGGAGAATGATTGAAATAATAAAATCCACACAAAATCTAAAAGTAATTTATATTTGCTTTAAGATAACACCAGTATACTCTGCAACGCATGGAAACATGTAATCTCAAAAACATCTAACCCATTTCTGATAAGCACTAATCCTATTCAGGTATAGCCTGCTATCATACATACTTAATACAGTCACAGTGTTATCTCCTGGGCCACCACAAAAGAACTGCTTTGTAAATATCAGCTTTCCAGATAACCCAAAACTAAATGTAAAATTTACATTCATACATTCATTCAACAAGTATTTATTATTACTATGTAGCTGGCAGTATGCTAAGTGCAATAAATATATTGGTGAATGAAACAGAAATAGTCTATTTCTTTCAGATGTAAAGAAACAGTGTTCTCTTAGAACACAAAGAAAGTTACAAGTTTAAATTAAATATTACTCAGAAAGTCTGTACCTTATTAATCTCAAGAAGGCCTATAATTCACTTTCATAAGGACACAGATTATTTAAGTCCTTCCAATAGTTCCTTGGAGAACTGGAAAATATCACATTAAAAATAGAAACAGGATTGACTTTCATTTTAAGGAGTTAATATTCTATGTAATCACTGACATTCTAAGGCATGAGCTAGCTAAATCAAGATTTTCAAAACTATTTTAGGCATTTAAATTTTTTCTCAAGAAGTTTGCTAAGATCTTTAGGTTTTAGATTCTTCAGAAACTGACTTTTCTTTCAATTCTGGCATCGTCCAGTTAGTCTCCCCTATTAATACTAACATTTCATATTTCAGCTATAATGTCTGATATTGTATGCACATGATAATTAATTTATGTGTATCTTTTCTGATGAGCCAATGGCCTTTCTCATCAACAATCTCTTTATGGTTATATATCAATTTACTATTGTCACTTACTTTCTGGACAATCTGCCTTTTTCCACTTGGCTAGAATTTTAATCACTTTTTACTTGGTTTCCTAATTTTTTATCTTTGTAAATGTCAACATTCATTTAAAATTCCCCAAAATAGACTGCTTTTCAATTAATCATTGCTAATCTTGGTGTTTTCTCTAGACTACTACTTTGTTTCCCTAAATTTTATTAATGTCTCAGGAATATTCTAAATTTCTCGTAATAATTAATTAAAGTTTCTTCTCTGTGGATTCTTACTTTAATGTAGCAATAATTTTAATCACCTCAACAGACCTTTCTTTGCCCAAACTCTATCAAAACACAGCCGAGCTCCCAATGACCCTATACACACACAAAACTCTTTCCCATTTCAGAAAACAGTATTACCATTCATTTACATAAACCAGAAACCTATTGATAACTCTTAATTTCTTTCCTCTTTCTCCCTAACCTTCCTCGCTATCTTCCATCCTTAACTTTACTAGTAGGCTAGTGTACTTTCAGTTCCTAAAGAAACTTTCTCTTGCCTCAGGGCCTTTGTACATTTAATTGTCTCTGCTAAAATAATGTTCCACACTCCTCTCAACAGACCTAGTTGCTTCTTTTCTATGAGTTTCAACTTCAATCTTCAGAGATCACCAACCTAACATAGTTTGCTCTCTGATCATATCAATCTTCTCCTTGTCTGTGTCCTTCATATGACATATTTCAACTGGCAACTACATCATTTGGCTGTTTACCTGTTTTTATCTATATATGTATGTCCCCTAAGAGAATGGAAACTCCATGAGGGCAGAAGCTATGTCTGTCTTAATCTTTATCTCTAGTTCTAAATATGCCTGGCACATATGTTTAGTAAATAGTTTAGTAAATAGTTACTGAGTAAATACAGTAGAAAGTTTAAATGAAGAAATGCTAGGATGCTGGCCAATTTTATAACATATTACCACTATGATAAGCAAGACCATAATGCTAGAAGTTAAAGATTGCTTTCTTAAATTAAAAAATCTTCCTTCTCATTTTCATCTTGATTATTGCAAATGGTTCTACCATGGTCTATTACAGTGGTTCTCAAAGTGTGGTCCCTGGACTAGCAGCATCAGGATAACAGCACTGTTTCAAAATGATGGTTCTCTAAAAATATTTGTTGAATTCAATTGAACAGACTTTCTACTACTATTTCCTTCTTTCTTTATGTAAATATTTATGATTAACTATGTTTTATACTTTTTAAAATCTGTGACTCAGATAACTCAGTAGCAATAATGTACACAGGTTTAAATTATTCTGACTTCTGCTAATTTCTTTCACATTAGTTGTGAATCACTAGCTTAATTTTTTAATTTACTTTGTATTTTTATTTCTACAACTTCAGAAGATGGGAGATATAGAGCATAATCTTGGTCAATAACAAGGACATTGGTAAACAAACATCCCATAGGTATAAAAGTCAGTATTTATAAATCTCATATTGAATAGTCACAGACCATATACCCACATACTACTTCCACAGATCTCAATTTAATCCAGCAGAGAAGTACGCTGGAAAAATAAAATAGATTTGTAACTAAAATGGAGACATAGCAAAAATAATAAAGATTTTTTTAAAATAAATATTTCTTCATTTTCTCCTAAAAATTGCAACAAAATTTAAGATTAATACAGAAAAAAATGGAATCAGAAAATATATCCATTTCTTCTATTGCTCTATTTCAGTGGCCTAGAACCTAAACAAAAGATAAATGAATAACCTAATTGGAGAGGAAATCTGATGAACAGATTTAAAAATGCATTCTGAGCAACAGAGCACTGACAATTACAAATTCATGTATATTATTGCTAATTAGTTTTAAACCACATCCATTCTGGGTTTTGTAAACCTGAATATAAGTAGTATTCCACTCAAAAATGTTTACACATATAACTGAAATCATACAGAGTCTTAGTGTATACAATGGGCATAACTGATTATTAATACTAAATTCAAAATCTTCATTATTGACTGTCCAAAGACATGGGAAACTCAAATGAAAATCTAAAATTCTATATTTGACAGTAAGCTTTCCTTAATACTTAGTAGTAATCCTTTTAATATTAAGAACAATAAAAGCTTCTGCAGTTCTTACTCTTTAAATTGGAATCTACTTAATTCTACTTCAAAGCTGACTCATTACTGCACAACCTGCATACAAATGTGCATCTAATCTAACTGCATTATGACGCAATTACACTACCCCAAACTCATCTTCCTAAGCTTATATATTAATTTTTGTATTTTTCAGTGCCAGTGACATTTCTTTATTCTTTGTAGACTTTATGGCCCTATTTATCTTGTTTACTGAATGTAATTATGTATCAAAGACTGAACTAAGCTCTTCCCTGGCTTAAGGCTCATAGTAACCCTTACCTAAACTATAGGTACTATTACTATCCCATTTTACATATGAAAAAATCAACTTTTAAAAAGAAATAACTTATCTAATGTAACAAAGCTAACAGGAAGTAGAGGATGGACTCCATCCTAAGTCTTTCTGGGACCAAAGTCCTTAGTGCTCTGAACTATTCTCCTTCCACACTTAAGTTTTTAATTCTTTCTGTCTCCTTTTTAGTTCCTCTACTTTTCCTTTTCCTCTTCAAATATAGGTTACATTTCCAAGACTGCATCCACTACTCTTTTTCTACTCCTATTCCTTTAGTAAGCTCGTATACCCTGCCTGACAGTTTCAACATGATCATGTAGATAAGATTTCCAACTCCTTCCTTTGGCCCTTTCACTTCAGTGTTGTATTTCCAAATACCCAAGGGATATATTCAGTTGGGTGACCTAATATCATCCCCAAACTCAGCATAAGTTAGATGATTTCCAAAATCCTTTACTACTTCAATCTTAATTTCACATAAAAAAACTCGATTCATTCTAGCCCTCCTTCCAAGTTGTTTTATTAGTATTTCTGTCCATGGAAATACCATTCTTCTACACTCTTCTTCTTTTCATTCTCTATATAAAACTGCCACCTAGTCCAATCATTCCCCTCCCCCAAGAAACGTCTTATAGATTTAAATTTTCTACTTTACTAATACTATTACCACCTACCACCTCTTCCTGGCCTTGGTATTACTTTACTTCAATATTTCATGCTCACCCACATAGATTGGTCTTCCAATTGATAAAATTGATACAATTTTTATCAAGTCATTTTGCTTAAGAAAACTATTAAGCACCCCGTGCCTACCACATAAAAACGACTTGGTTTGCAAGGACCTCCTTAATTCAAGACCACGTTACTAACTAAACTTAATTCCTTCTACGTGCCTTCTACTCTCATTGTTTTCCAAGTCTTCTGCACTTCCATATTATTCCCTTCTTAGAGGAACACCAGTTCTTCTCCCCACCATCTACCTGCTCTTTTCAATGTCTCCCTTCCTCTATATGTCTTGAATCATGCCCTCTTCATAAAGGCTCAAGGGTATTTACAAATGGGAACAGTAGTAGGCTAAAGTCAGGAAACTTTAGTTCTAAGTCCGGTTCTGACATTATCCAGTAGTGTGACTATAGGCAGATTTTTGAGGCAACAAGAAGTCTGGCAGTTCAGATTTCTGTTTCCTCATCAGTAAAATGAGGTACCAAATTAGACTGTCTCTAAAGTCTCTTTGTTTTAAAACCCTTTAAATACTAGAACACTTATTACCTTAATACTTCATCAGTTAATCATACATTAAAGGTCTTACGTATATTTAATCTTATTTACTAGGTTACAAACTTTTTGAAGATAAAAGTTATGTATTATACATTTTATGTTTTTATAAACTCAGCAAAGCATGGCATAGTGTTTGATAGTGTAGTGGTTCTCTTTCAGCTGTTTTATTTTAATCATGGGATCATAAAATTACATCGATAAAGATGGGGCCAGCAGCATGATGCATTACATTTTAAAACATGTTTATTTTGTATTCCTTTAACATAGAGTATCTGAAATCCGTAAGTCTCTGGTCCAGGTACATTATTGAATAACATATATCTAATACAATTGAATGATTAAAGTATACAATGTTATATTTTCTAACTTTAGAGTGTAAGATGTTTATATGAATACATTCTATTGGCTGTTTTCATCACCTACCAGATAACCACTCCTGAGAACATATTATGGCATCAAACTTTATGTTAAAACCTGACTATCAAACCAATTTTCCTTAGGGCTACTGAGAAAAGCAGAGTCAAAAAGCCTTATCTAGGCTGGAAAGTAAAGTTTGTCAAAAAGACTCTATTTCTTGGTACTATAATTTTCAGTGCGTCTTAGGAATTAGAATGGTGAACTTTTTCAGAGACAGGAACTGAAAAAGGGGGGCATCATTGCCCATATTGCAGTTATGTGCCAATTTAAAAAATTATAAATATGCACACATACATGTGCATGCACAAGATATGTTTTTGATTCCTCAAAGGGAATAGCATACCATTTACTAAATTTATAATTTTATTGTATTTTATTTAATATGTGATTTTATAATAAATTCAAACATTTAACATAATCACCTACTTTAGAACAATTTTAAAATAAGCTTTGTTTAAGGCTGAAATCTTACTAATTTATCACAGAATCTCAGAGGTGGAAGAGAACCTAGAATCACAGGTCTAACACAATCTGTTACATAGTAGGGACTCAATAAATAAATATTTGTCTACTTGATACTATAACAGTAGAAAGAATAAAGAAAGACAATTCAAAATTAAGAGGTTTCTAATTTTAACTCCATCATTCATTTAAACACTGGCTCATTTTCACCTTACTCTCCTTATCTCTAACTCGCTGTACCTCTCACACAGCAATATATATCTAAGCATTAGGAAAATGGAGGAATTATAGAAATTAATGTATTATTTCTTTCACAGGCATGGAAGACACAGAGCCCCAATAACTCTCAATCATAATGTATATCATTCTGGACAATATCTTTTTAAGTTATGGCAGATAATCAGATTATCTGAGTAAAAAAATATTAAAGCCAAGAATACATGTTTATTCATGCAGATAACAAACATGTATTGGGCACCCACTATGTGCTGTATAGTGCACTAAATACCAAGAGTAAAAAGATGAATAAGGTAACAAAACTCACATCCACAGTGTGATGAAAGGTACATAAATGGAAGCATGTTCAAAATGAAATGGTCACCTATCACTGAGGAAGGTTTGTGCAAACAGAGAAAGACCAGGTTGGAGTTCAGACCTTGTTAGAGAAGGTATGATTACAGCCTACTGGATCTTTAGGTTAACTCAGGTTATCACTTGCAAATAATATGAGAACCAATAACTAGGAAATTTAAAAAAATAAAATAAAATAAGGAAATGAAAGTATAACACCTATTAAGAGTACAACCTTAATAGGACCCCAACATCAGAAAACACAGAATTTAAGACTTTAGAATAAGAATCTGATATATACATAATAAAGTAAAAAATTATGGAAAAATACCATTAATAATATGAGCTTAAGGACTTAGAAATGAGACAATACAAAATTAAAGGCCATAGAATAATACTAGCAAACTGCCATCTCAGTGACTATCAGGTTAAAAGCTTTGGATTCTATCTGTTAAACCCTAGAGTAGAATAGTGAATAAGTCCACTTATAAGCACTTATCACAACCTGTTAGAGTATACACTTATTCAATCTGTTTTTCTTTTCCCACTTACTGTAATGAATGTTCTAAGTAGACAGGGACTTTGCTTTGATTACTACTATATCCCTAATACCTGGAAGTACCTGGCACATGGTATGCTTTCAACAGATGTTTGTTGAATGAAGAAATGAATGACTGAATCCATATTACTAGTGTTCTGACTATCCTTGTTCCAGAAAAAAAAAAAAAAGTTAAAAATGCATCAATGAGGAAGCTATTACCCAATGCTTTGGCTTCTTCAGTTAGCACACGCAATTCTATTTGTATTTCTATAATATATCTAGAGAAGACAGATGATTTATGAAACTATAACTCCTCTACTGAAAACAAAGAACTGACCAGAATTTTTGGAATGACTTCTGATCATAGCTAGAAAGACAGAAATTGAAAGCTACCAAAAGTGAAGGGCAAACACCAAGTATTTCACCCTGTAGACAGGATCAATATTATTCTTTTTTTTAAGCTTCTCATAATGTGATGGCTGAAAATAACCATTACCTCTTTGAATATAAATATATTTATACTAACTATATAAATTAAATTGCATGATCCAGCCCACCAAAGCAAAGTAGACAGTTAAATTGTTAAAAGTCAGGAAATTCCAAAGTTTATACTCCTACTCTAATATTAACTTGCTTAACTCGGCTTATATAACATTTTAAAGGCATAACAGGAAAATTGAAAATTACTGTACTCATAGAAATGTTGAAATATAGTTGCTAGAGGAAGCATAACTTAGGAATTTCCTGATTTCTAAGAAATGGAGTTTAATGCTAAGACATTAACATCAATTTTTTTTCATTTGTAAACTACTTTAAAAATGAAATAAATGGTAAACAAGAGGCAGCCATTAGATGAATTAAGATTATATGACTTTGTCTTGACCTTAATATTTATTACCTAAATATGTTCATTATATGTTAAGAGATAATATGCACACAAAACAGAGGGTTATACAAATTAATTTACATTATAATAATCCCAAATGAAGACTATAATACTGCCATAATTTTAGGTAGTTTAAATTTTACAAAACTTTACAAGCGCCAAAGTCAAATATCTGCTTATATTACATAAAATTATTAAAGATGTCCTCTTATATTAAATCAATCCTTGCTTTTACAAGAATAACCACACTGAAATATCATCAAATTTTAAAACAATTATAAAGCACGGAGAGCTTAAGCTCCAAAGCCTCATTATTTCAGATGCGTAACAGATTAGTAAAATATTTTTTAATTTTAACCTCCATATATGCAGTCAGGACTCAGAAGCTCTGTGCCCCTCTTCTCGGTGGTTCTTGCCTGGTCCAGGGCTATGGCTACAGAAGACATACTACAAATATGACTTCACAACACAAAACATTTTAAGTAAATCTTTTCAAATGGGAACTCAGCTCTGTTTTCTAAGTTATCACACTAAACTCTATAGGATTGAATATTTCCTACCTAAGGCAGATACCATAAAGTAATAGTCTGAGTAAATGCTCCAAATCTGAGGGAACTCTTATGCTTTTGTGGAACCAAAAAAGCTAAAGGGCCCTGGTAATTTGAGATAGCACATTTATAAGAGGCAAAAGAGGCAGCATCAATATTCCTACAAAAATACAATTAGCATCATAATAGTATTTTTCTTTATATAATCTCTTTCACTCTCCCTCTGTCTACCTCTCTACTCCTTTCCCCCCTTTTTATCCCTGAAGCAGTGTAAATAATAACTTTCCTACTCCTTTAAAAATCCAAAGCTTTTCTCTACTTTCTTCCCCATCTCCATTTAGGCTTAGATATTAACTTAAATCAAATTTTTTTCTGTATAAAAATACCAGCTGCTAAGCCAATATGGGATGTTTCCTTAACATTTTACACGCCTTTCAACATGTAATACATGAAGTTGCTGGGCTTAGATATTTTTCCAGTCTTAGATTATTCCGTAAGCTTTAGACATACCACTAAGCAAAATCTTTTATTTTGGGCACCAACCACCAACAGCTGAATTTAAATATGATAATTCACAAAACAAAGCACAGCATTTTGGTTTATTTGCATGCTATAGTACAAATAAAACTTGCTAAAATTTTCCCCAGAG
Organism: Cheirogaleus medius; assembly: GCA_008086735.1. NCBI lineage: Eukaryota > Metazoa > Chordata > Mammalia > Primates > Cheirogaleidae > Cheirogaleus > Cheirogaleus medius. The sequence goes on along the minus strand of VBSM01002608.1, from coordinate 53,398,524 downwards.
TGCTTACCCACATAGAATTACAATTATCTTTGGAAAATGGGCATGTCTAGCCACTTAACAGAGTCTTAAACTCAGAATTAGAAGATCTGGGTTCAAGTCCTTAAGATTTGAAAGTAATAATAACACTATACATCTTTATAAAAAATAACTAACCTTCGCATCTTTATGGTTCAAAACATATTTTCCCTTAAAAAATCATGACCAATTACAACTTTGTGAAGCAACCATTACTACCGCCATTTTACAGAGAAATACACTCAAGTCCATAGAGCTAGACGCGCCAAAGTAAAGGACTAAAACTATAGAAATATTTAAATGTGCAAGCTCTTTCAATCATACAAGTCCAGGTATGCCATAAGTAATGCAGGATAGTTACCAATGAACTTAGGATGACATTCTTAGTGAGTTTGCCACGGTAGTTGACCTGTCACAATATATGTCCCCATAATGAGATTTGACCAAGGGGGAACCACACCTCAGAGGCAGATAAAGGGTAACCAAGTATTATGAACTGAATGTTTGTGTACTCCAAAATTCATATGTGGAAGCCTTAAATCCCAGTGTGGTTGTATTTGGAGATGGGATCTCTAAGGAGGTAATTAAAGTTAAAAGAGGTCACAGGGTAGGGCCCTGACACAATAGGATTAGTACTCATATAAGAAGAGACACCAGAGAGCTTACTCTTTCTCTCCCCACATGCATATACCAAGGAAAGGCCATGTGAGGACAGAGCAAGGACAGAGCATTCTTTCTACAAGCTAGACAGAATGCCCTCACCAGAAACTGAATTTGTCAGCACCATGATTTTGAACTTTCCAGCCTCCACAACTGTTAGAAATAAATGTTGTTTTTCACACCACCCACTCTTTAGTATTTGCTATGGCAGCACTAGTCAACTAATACACCAAGTACATAAAATGTATAAGAGTGGCTAATTATTAATTTATAACAAGTACAATTACCAAAAAATATGATTATGATCTGTACAGCTCTCTGTATTCCTTGCCAGAGCTGTGCTTAGAGTCAAGAATCAAAACCAGGAGACCTTGATAAAGAGGATATTTTAAATAGCCTAAAGTATCCTTCTCGCCATCGGCACTCTGTCAACAATGGAACCAGATTATTAGACTTTTCTGATTTAAATTCTCTTTCTTCATGCACTGCCAATGCTGACCCTAGTCTCAGAGACTATCACTAGGCCTGAACAGCACAAGGCTAATTCAGCAACTTGAAAGGGACACACACTTTCTTTAGCTATATTAAATAATTAGAAAAGCTATAAGCATAGACTGAGATTAATATTGGCTTTATCAATAACTTTTTATACTTTAGTCATGATTCATTCCGTGTAGAACATATAAGATAATAACTCTCTGAGGGCAAAGCATTTTCTTCACTTCCAAGTCTTTAGAGGGTACTTACTTAACTCTACCCTCCAAGAACTTCAAACAAATTCTAGGGCTCAGACTATAACCTCTAGGTGCATCCTACTTTACCAAGAGCACATTATAGTTTATTAAGTGGCTATATGTAAAATATCATATTTGATCTGTACCACACAAGCCCCCTGAAAAAAGTATAAATTTTCCCCCCCAAAATTATGAAGCTAAGTCTTAGTAAGCAGTAAAAATCCACACTTTTTACTACTTCACATATTATTATGAGAAAATAAATGAAGTACCTCAGAATTCCCTTGAAATAAAGTTATATATGGTTATTTGTAAACCTTAACAGTTAGCTTTTATAATTAGTGTTTTAAAAGTTAGACAGGTACTATTAATATTTTTATTTCATTAGCAGTAATGGCATGAACATTCAACAACAGGCATGCTCACTGGGAGGACTTACTCTAAATTGATGAAAATTTCATCACAGAACTATCTAAAGTTTTGAACTAACAACTGTCAATTTCTCACACTTATCTGGTAGTAAGGGAAAAATTAACTAATAATTCAAAATAGAGGCTAATTAGAGTTTGTTTACATTAGTTAAGGAAAATAGTTACATAAAGTATCTCAGTCACCTCTTTGTAGCGAAACCTATAATTTCAACAAGGAAAGAGAAGAAACTAAGTTTATTTACTCATATACAAGACATAACAAAAACTTATACATACATTTCACTCAAATGGAAATTGGGTGGGTTTTTCCTTGCACATCATTTAATTTTAAAAATTAAAATAAACATTATTTTATCTTTTTTTAGAAAGCATGAAAGCGTTCTAAACAAAAATGATTTCATGAATAAAATATCATAATTTGCTGCTTCATATAATAAAACTGTAATCTCTTACTAATTCAAGAATATAATGCCCATAAAATACATCCAACTATATACTATAAACTATTCAAAAAATTGTCAAGATAATTTCCTTGTGTTGGTTTTTGAGTTTGGTTTTTTTTTAATTATAAGATCTTCCCAAGAAGAAAGGGCCAATATTTTAAAAATTAATTTTACAAAGATGCTTTACAAAGATCTAAGAAGATCTAGATAGTAGGTACTAATAAGTATGTTTTATCTTTTGATATCAAAAGTATTTGTATACATCTATTTTATTGCTGTATTACTTAACAATTATTCACTAAGGTAAAATAATTATTATTTCCCTTTAGCTTATTCTTTAAGTCAAGACTTCTCTTTTCTTATTTGAACCTCTAAAGAAGTAGCAAGGAGACCTAACAATGGCAGAGAGATTTCTAGAAATTGAGGGGGAAGAATGAGCAGGACAAATTATTAACAATGCCTGACTCCCTCACTCCAATTTACCCAAACAAGAGTTACTCCATTTTTGTCAATATATAAATATATTCAGACTCTGAATATTTGTTATATTTTTTAAAGAGTGCTATTTCTAAAATAGTTCACAAATTACTGCTCCAAAGTAGATCTCATAAGGTGTCCTCTATATGATAATCAAACACCGATGGAGACATTTATCAGTATTTCTCCAAAAGACATATATTTCACAACTTAATCTCACACAACTGACAAAACGGTATACAAACTGTCCTTTCAGACAGCAAGATGCACACTTGCCACTTTTGTAGCTCATTATAGTGTTGTGTCATCTATAATTTAAAGTCTTCAATCAAAATTAGTTCAATGAGCAAGTTCAATTATGGGGAATGATAAATGTACATAATCCACCCAGCTGGGCTGGGGCTTTTTACTCTCCACCTACCACATACATTCTTTATTATAGCAAAGAAATTTACCAAAAGCTACTGAGTTGGGTTACAACCTAGCCTGGTATTTTGGTAGCCAAGTATAGAGACAACAGTTAGTAAAGGTTACAGCCCATGCTTAATTAAAATTTTACACATACTATATATACATATAGTCTATCTATATTGATACATAGATAATCACTAAATGAAAGTTGATTTGCATATGTCTTATTTAATTGAATTACTTTATACAGAAATCTCCAAGTGTTTAAAGCAATTTGAAAAAGGTCCTCTAAAATTATAATTAAAAAACAAAAAAACTTGTTGCTCATAACCTGAAAGAAAGTATCTGGGCCTATTCCAACTGTCTACACCAAGAAAGATTTCCTTTGGCTGATTTTATCCAATTGTCATGGCAACAATTCTTGTCATTGTATTTCAGTGCAAGCAAGGGAGTTTAGTGATTAGATATATTCTGCTTCAGAATTATAAGGTTATTAATGCGACCTTGGGGAAATCATTCTCTCTCTCATAAAACTTCCAACTTATAAGAAAATAAGGATTAAAATGTTTCATAGGAGGCAAGAGAGAAAAAGTGAAATGCTTAAAATGCACTAGGTCCAGATAAAGTTGTCCTTGACATAAATAATAGCAAAATAAAAACACAAAAGACAACTATACTAGTTATCTTAATGTCTGGCTCTGATTATCATTTATTAACCATGACTATGCTAGTCACTTGGCCATCTTGGCTACAGTCTTTTCTTATATGCAAAATGGAAATATTAATATGTATAGTACATACCATACCTACTTAGAAGCATTGATAACATAATGCTTGAAAACACTTTAGAATAAAAAACATACTTTGATAATTATATATTATAGCTATAAGTATAAATAATGAAACTGGGAAAATTTACATCTAATACTTTGCTAACATGACAATGTAAAAATGGTGGGTTCATTACCACCATATTTTGTTCAATGCCTGATTCATTTTACCACAATAAAATTTAAAATTAAAATTCTCTAAATTTTATTTGTTTTTCTTTGTTATATCATTCAGACACTATATTAACTCCCTTATTCAACATTTTCAAATAATTTAAAATCAATACATATTTATTATATTACCAATATGGACAAGGAACTATGCCATGTCACTTTCCTAAGAAGTTCAAACTGTGGATTGCCAAGGCCCCTTCCTTTCTTCATTTTTTCTCTTGGCTTTATATTCAACTTAAAGTTGACCCTTGAACAACACAGGTTTGAACTACGTGGGTCTACATATAAGCAGATTTTTTTCAATAAAAGTTACATTGAGTGTGCCTGCCTCTCCTGCCTCCCCTTCCACCTCCTCTACCTCCTCTGCCTCTGCCTCTCCTGAGACAGCAAGGCCAACCCCTTCTCTTCCTCTTTCTCCTCATCCTTTTCAATGTGAAGATGACAAGGATGAAGACATTTATGATGATCTACTTCCACTTAATGAATAGTATATATATTTTCTCTTCCTTTGATTTTCTTAACATTTTATTTTCTCTTACTTTATTATAAGAATACAGTATATAATACATATAACAGACAAATTTTGTGTTAATCAACTGTTTATATTATCAGCAAAGCTTTCAGTCAATAGCAGGCTATTAGTATTAATAGTTAAGTTTTGGGGGACTCAAAGGTTATACTTGGATTTTCAACTCGGAGGAGTCAGCACCCCATTCCCTGTGTTGTTCAATGGTAAACCGCACTTGTAACTTTACCTGGGATTCCCTGTACCCACAACAACTTATAAGAAAAAGAAGAAGGGAAAGTAAATTTATTCAGCTCCTATTATGCACCTGGCACTACAACATTATACATACGTTATTGCAGTCAATTCTCACAACAACCCTAGTAAGTATTCACATCCTCATTTTAGAGAAGAAAAAGATTAAAAGCCATAGCAGGGAAAAAATTTAAACCAGGTTTGCTGAATCAAAAGCCCAATCAGTAGTTCCCAGACATTTAGTTTTCACAGACCAATACAATACATACATATATATACACACACACACACACACACACACACATACACATACATACAAACACACACATAAACACACATACACATAACTGGTGGACTTCATGGGACTATCAACATTTTATTTTCTAAGAAATGATATATTTTTTTCAAAGCTCTACTATTTACCATCGGCATTATTTTATAAAACAAAATGATATTAACATGAAAAAGAATAGAAAGACATAATATCAAAATAAGAAACAAGCTTTCCAAACAAAGCCTTAGACTAGTATTTCCACCACAGAACAGCCCAGGTTCTCCAACTGGCAAGTGAGAATAATTGCGCTGAATCACACTATTTCCCGTAAGAGAAAAGCAGAACACAGAACCTAAAACATTCTTCTACATACTCTTTCTAATTTCAGTACAAAGGTGACGAGAATGAATGCTGCCTTGACTAAAAGTCAAGGGTTTTGTGAAAGTTTTTATGTCAAGGTTCTGATGGCAAAGAATATTATAAAGGCTTAAAAAATAAGTTAAAGAAGTTTCTGGCATCAACGAATGTGTTCATTTTCAATACAGGTATTACTTTGTGTTTTCACAGATAGCAGTTTCTTCCTTAGGCTTTTCCTTCAAATAAAATCTTTATATCTGATGCAATCAAAACAGCTGTTAAAGAGTATAGATCTATTACCTCATACCTAAGAGACTCATCCATCTTCAGTTGCTTTCCTTCCTTTACAGCCTTATCTATCACATTTAATTAAAAAGAGCAAGGATCTTGTCTTCCTCATGTTTTGATGCAGTATGTGATATTAGGATGCTAAGTTACTATTTGAGGATCAATATACAATGGGTTTAGCTTGTTGCCAATGCCAGAACAAATGTGAAATATTAATAAATGAATTTGAGCTAAATTTTCAGAATAAATTTACATTTTAAAAAATTCATAGTTTGTCATCAAAACAGTAACCAGCAGAAGTTATAATAATTCTGATACACATAAATCTAAATATTCACTAGTCTCTTCCATATCTCTATTTCTAGTTTCATCTACTTAATAGGCAGAGAATGGGATTAAAGGTCTAGGGAAGGAAGCAAATACAGAGAAAATAACGTATTGTTTGTTGTTCCGCTGCACTTGGAAACCAAACTCTAAAATCCATTATCATTTATGAATATCTAGTGTATCAAGCATCACATTAGGTACTTTACTGCCTCTGATCCCTTGTCCATCATTATTTCATCCTGAATTATCCTTAAATGTCTTTTTTTTTAATCCTTAAATGTCTTAGAATGAAGTGGTTTCACTAGATACCTAAAGCTTCTAAATGATCACTTGGAAATAAAATTCACAATTTTATGAAATAACATTCAGGTCAACATACTTGACAAATTATGTCTTTTAAGGATCAAACAGTATCCTGATTAATCAACTATACATGGTAAGTTAATAGTATCGTGATTGATCTACTATATTTTACTGGTACAGTATACTGACTAATCTTTACATGGTACAGTTATTAATATCTACATTGTTAAAAGATTTTAAAAATTAAAATAAATACCTGATTTTGTCACTGACTCTCTTTAAGATAATAATACAATGCTATTGGAATAATAATACAATGTTATTGGAACAAACTATTCATATTGTAAAATGAAATGCTAACTGTTAAATTCAAAAGCCATAAGGGAGGTTAATTAAGCATTTTTCTGGGCAATACATTTAAATTCAATCTTTCTGAATTTAGTCTTTGTGTACACTCTTCCCTTTACCCAGACTATTCATTCTTTTTTCACTCTTTACTTAGGCCTAATTCAAATGTACTTTCCTCTGTGGATCCTTCCCTATGGATCTAGACAAGATCAATCCCATGTATCTGTGCACTCACACTGCACTTTGAATAAGCCTCCATAATTCATTACCATTTATAAGCATCTAGTGTTTGGGGCACCATTTTAGTGCTTAACATATTTCCTAATTAACTGCAGTGCATCCAAGCCTTTTTCTCTCACATCACTGTGAGTCTGACTAAAGTAGAAATTTTAATATCCATTTTCATCAACTTAATCACCTAGCTCAGAATTTGGATAAAGAGTGAAGGAGGGTGCTACAATTATTTGTAATGTGTGTTCACAGAAGGCCTCTCTTTGATAAGATTATACTTAAGCAGAGATCTGATGGAGGGGATACGCCAGTCCATGTGGATATCTAGGGAAGAGACATTCTAGGAGAGGAAACAAAAATACAAAGGCCCTGAGGCAGAAGCATTTTAGAATATCAGGAAAAACAAGGCAACTTCTATGGTTACAGCAAAATAGGTGGTAGCAAGGTAAGACATGAAGTCAAACAGGCAGTATGAATTTAGATCACATAGGCTCTTACAAGCTATGCTAAGGCCGTTGGGTTTTACTTTGAGTTATAAGGAAAGCCTTTAAAATACACAGAACAAAGAAATAACATAATCTGAATTATATTTAAAAATTATTACTACTGTGAGAAAAATTCACTAGCGGACAAGGGTGGAAGCAAGGAGACTAGAGGCACAGATCACAGATTCATGTCAAATGTAAATGATTAGCCACAGGAGAAATAAAATTTCCTGGACTTAATTAATGAACATGGTGACCTAGACTCTCTATTCCCTGTGACAAGACTGTAAAAGATGTTAGCACCTGTTACTTGTCAAGCACAACAAAATTGTTTGTCAACAAATTAGTCTTGACCTCAGGGAAAAAACAATTGTTTGCAAGGCAAATGATACTTCATTTACAAAGGACTTTACAAAATGCACATTTATCTTTAAATTATTAATGCAAATGAATCCTTAACCAAAAACTTGGCAAAATTACAAACAAAAATTTAAAAACATTTGCTTAAAGGCATTAGAGAGGTAAAAGCAAAGTTAAAACAAAGTAATGGTTTACAGGCCTGGATCTAGGAGAAATGGCAGCCCAAGAAGGTAAACTCAAACTTTGGAGGCACTCCTCCCCTCCCCCTTCACCAAAGTAGATATTCAAATGGCCAATTAAAAAAAAGGGTAAAGGTAAGTCATCTGACTAGCAGTTAGGAGAATAAATATTAAAACCACAATAAAATACCACTAGATACCCATCAAAATAGCCAAAACTAAAAATACTATTACTATCAAGTTCTAGAAACAATGTAGGAGTAGGGAAATAAATTCTAATTGTCGAAAGAACATGCTACAAAGTCATACTTCAAAGGTCATGTCTATAGCAAGGGGTGAAGAATTGAGATCATTTTTGCAATTTACTAAAATATATATGTGTGAGTGTATATATAAATACATATGTTTAATTTTAAAGTGGTAGTACAGTTTACACTCCTACCAGCAGTGTATAAAAATTGTTATTTTTCTACACAGAACCTGAGATATGTGGTATATAAGGCAATATGGCTACACTAAACAACAAATTTCAATATATGTGTAATAGCCTTCTATTGGAAGAGGATACCATCTAGGACTTTTATAGCTAGAGAGGAGAAGTCAATGCCTGGCATCAAAATTTCAAAGGACAGATTGGCTCTCTTATTAAGAGAAAAAATGGCACTAACAGACTTGCTCGATGCAGGGTTGCCACAACTTCAATTTGTAAAGAATGCAGTATCTGTGAAGTACAATAAAGTGAAGTTCAATACAATGAGGTATACCTGTACAATGAAATATTTAGCCTTAAAAAGGAAGAAAATTCTGACCTATGCTATAAAAATAACTTGTTAATATTTTTAAAATCTTCTTCCTTTTTGCTTATTTTTAATTGAGAGCATTTCATGCTAAACAATTTTGCTTGACCAAGTGACAATCTTAAGTGACTTTTTAATTAGGTTCAACTTACTGAAACTTCTTTCCCAGAACATCACTGTTACTGGTAATATTAAAAAAAAAAAATCTCAAAGTCATTTACACATTTGGGTAAGATTGCACTAAGCATATTTCATGATCCAGTTCTAGAAGATTCAAACATCATACTGATTTTATATTATTATTATTGACAGCGCATGTTGCTTAAAAGGTAACATTTTTTAGGACTTAAATAGCATGAATATTTAAGAACCAAGTCAGTGGCTGCTTTTGGTAGACAGATGTATTCATAGAAAGCAACTCTCCATTAAAAATTCAAAAATGTGAAGATACTTCATTTAATTTTTCATATGTCCATTACAAATGTGAAATTGAGATGTCTATAATCTTCCTAATTTCTATTTGATATACAATTTCCCATAATAATGAAATGATTTGTACATTTCTAATTTCTTTACTTTTTTATTTTCAAATTAAGGAAATATAATTCATATCTCTTTCTAAAGTTTTATATTCATCAAACATTCAAAGTTATAGTCTCATTTTTTATAAGCAAGGAATACACTTTCTATTAAGCAGACAGCTTTATATATAGTTTTTATTATAGAGCTTTATTAACTTTTTCCACTTAAACAGTCACAATAATGAGCCCAAATTTTTACTCCAACCCCAATAACAAAGGTTAAAATTTGCCATCCTAGTAGAAAATAACCAAATAAATCCTAAGTTCAAACACCACTACTATGCCTAATCCATCAAGAATATTTAACAAATCAGTATATATATATATAAAATACATATATATATAAAAGAACCATATAATTACCAATACACTCAGTTCAAGGCTACATGCAAAACAGGTTATAATTAAAGATCCAATAAATTTTAAAATATCAATGTAAAACCAAGAGAATATTCACAAATTCAAAAGAGTCCATTGTATTAAGATTTCCTCACATGATGATTCTAATAGAAAATGTTAACAAATTATAGTAGGCTTTTATTATTTGTGTTTTTAAATGAGTCATTTCCTCCAAAATGTTCTGACAGTATCGCTTCTTTGATTTAATATTTCTAAACATAACAAGTTTTCTTTAAATGTTCAAGACATCGCATATATTCTAGTACTCTTAAAATGGACATTATTTCTAAAGAAGCTGACAATTGCTGAGTGGCTCGCCCAAATTTATTCAAAAAATAACAGAATTGGAGCCAGGTTCAGGGGCACATGTAGCTACTCAAGAGGCTAAGGCTGGAGGATGGCTGGGCTCAGGAATTTGAGACCAGACTGAGCAACATAGTGAGACACTCCACTACCACCACCACTGCCACACCATGGTCTCTTAAAAAAAAAATAAATAACAGAATTGGATCCAACTTTTTGCCTGAATGCTTACAGAGTATTCTTTCCTGATTTTTACTTAGTATCCTTTTCTGATTTGAGTTCTGATTAAGTTCTTAATGAAAAGGTTACTAGAACCAAAGAACAAAGTTCAGTAAATCCTTTTAACAGACCTAACACTCCCCCTTAAATATTTTCTTCCAGTGCCATCAAATAGCAATAAAATGTATCCTAAAGGTATTAGAGATACTTTTTAAAAATAGAAGGAATTATCTTATGCCTTCTACTTTCACAGCCAGTTTCACTTTTGTCAAAGCTCAAATTTGTAAGCTTTGGCCTTACAAAGAGCTGAGCATTTTAATTCTCCAGCCCTAACCTGGAAAGACTTCTTCAAGAAATGAAGATATCAATGAACGAACTGTACTATTACACAAAAGCAGATACTTTTACATTTGCTATCATATTTAATTCTCAGAAAAACCTTATGAGGTAGCTATTATTATCCCAATTTTCAGATCAGAATATAAGTCTCAATCAGATAAATAACCTGCCTGAGATCCTCCAGCTAACTTCCTAGGCGGCAGACCGTGTGATTCCAAACCTCGTGCTGTTCTTACTACCAATGCCACCATCAGTCCTTCACCTTATTCTCTATTATCTGTCAAAATACATCACGGGGGTTTTTTTGAGTTGGATGGTAGTGATCACTTAATTTAAACCCTTTATTTTGTACATGAATACACTAAGATAAGAGAGGTAAAATGCTTTGTCTCAGGACAACCAGCTATTTAGTAACAAAGTCTAAGCCCTTTCTAAGCACTCTACATTAACATGAAGAAAAAAGAAACTACAAATAATAATCTTCAGCTAGACGTTTTTAAATATAATAAATTAGATGTTACCGTTCTTCTCAAAAATGTTAGGATCTTAATTTGTTAAGATAATTGATTTCTATAACTTCTTCTTGTACTAATGAATGTAATATGTTTTAATGTTCTAAAATGAGGAAAAATTAATGGATAATTAATGATACTAATATAAATAAAGGTAAACCCCTATGGTCTAAAGCATATAAGTAAAGCCTACAAGAGTGGAAACCATGGGGGACAGTCATATCTGAAACTAAATCTAATAAAAATAACTTGGCTGAAAACAATAGAATCTGACCCAATATATTTGGAGAGTAAAAAAGAATCACGTAACCATTTTTCAATACTCATTAAGTCAATATACTCACATCTTTCCCTTTGTCAATTTAAAAATTAGCAAAATTAGCACCTACCACCTATACTATCTTATCCTCTCTGTTTTTCACTAAGACATATAGGATGTCTGTTTATCTGCAAATTTTTCACAAGAATATACTTATCTAGCAAATACAGAATACCAATAAGTTTATATTTAAGAATCTTTTGCTCTCCTAACAGGCTCTGATGCTATTAACTGACAGGGAATTGGTAATAGGTAGGAGACTTTCTTAATGAACATAGTAATACCTTTAAATTCTAAGAAATGAGAGAGAATCTGAAGATTCTGATGGCATCAATAAGTAAAACATAAGAAGGACAAAGCACAAACAACACAAGTCATCAGGTAATACAATAGGGTAACTTGATATTTAATTTATGTGAATTTAACTATGATTCACCTGTATGAATTCAACCAGAAACTTTGCAACAAAAAATAGAATAAATAATGTAGCAATTAAGTCCACAATTTCCTCCAAATAAGAGTAAGCCCTGGAGTGAGTGTGAGATGGAAAATGTGAATCTGCTGTTTCCTCAGTCAATGCATGACAAAGTCTCATTCATTTCCAGGGTCTCATATGTGCCAAAGATGATTCCAGTGTTAATAGATACACACATGTATTCTAAATGCTTAACTAAAGAAATAGCAAACTGTTCCAACAAACTGCTGAAGAACAACAATATGGCTTCATGGACTTATTTAGAAATATTATGCTGGGATCCAATGTAGTACTTTCCTAAGGGACTCCTCCTCCCTCTCAAGAACAGTGTTGTCTCTGTGAGATTATCACCTTCTGCATTGAAGTTAGACCCTGAATCCCATCCCTCCATAAAATGAGATTTCACTGTATGTTTAAAAAAAAAAAAAGGCCATTACTCTTTTTATAATTAATGTGCAAAAAGAAAAAGAACTTTTGTGGTAGAGGCTGACAAAGTTGAGGATTTGGGAAAACTATGTGAGACTAATAAAGATGGTCTTTTTGTAAATTTTGTCCAACTTGCTATTAATATATGAATCACTTAATGCATATTAATCAGTTATAAACTAAGTCTTACCTAAACTATCTGAAAGAATTTTTATATCAAAGCTTCAAAAATTACCTGAAGCTACCAGTAACCCAAAATTCCCTAAAAGGTAATATTGGAGGTGAAAAGCACCCAGGTGAAAATAGGTCATGTTTGCCCTCTGTCAATTAACACAATTGACTGGTGGAGACACATTGGTCTGGAAATGTTTATACTTTTATGCCAGTCACTGCTGTTAACTTTTCAGGTCACTAACAATAAGCTACCAAGTATAACTTTCAAGCTCTACATTCAATATGAATGTTTTCTACATCTCACTAGCAATTATACAGTGGGAGAGAATCAGGTTTAAAAAAAAATAGGAACAAAATAATTCACAATTTCTAAACTTCTTTCTATTTCTGAGTGAAAGTATGCTTCCCTAGCCTAACTCACACCCAGGCACTGAAAGAAAATGATAATGTTTATACTCTACACTGCTGCTAACCAACAAGTGAGTTTGAGGCTAACTGACTGGCTGAGAACTCCAGTTTCCCCCAGATACTACCTGGCTGCCCCAAGGGCTTAAGAGGCCAATCAATATCTCAGCTGACCTCCGCCTACTTGTACCTTAGTTGAGTGGCTGGTTATTCTCTAGAAAAATTCAGTTACATACTGTATTTTGCTCCCCAAAATTCTCTGATTCTTTAGTACTGTAAGTATTCTAATACCCAGAATGTCTCACCAGAAAATAGCAAGAACAATTCTCAATCTAATCCTTTATTAAGGTCATTCTCTTACTCTTCAAACTTGGCAAATGGAAATATGTCACTTACCCTCAGGAGAGTTTCATGCTTATCAAAACTAAATATTTAGCATTTTCTGAGAATAGAATTTATTGGACAAGCCAAGGACCTCACTTAAGACAGGTGGCAGAGTAATTCCTAGGAAAGCACGGTGGCTATGTTACTAAATTGTAAATTATTTTCAACCCTTCTAAGCCAATAAAAGAAGTGATTCACTGCTTATTAATTTCAAAGGTCCAATAAGACAAAACATAAAAGCACATAGAATAATGCCTGGCATATATTAATTGGTCAATGGATGTTATGTATTATTATCTTCTCGATCATTTAAATGTGGTAGTATGAGGTATAGTGGTTACTATTTGCGCTCTGCATCTACCCAGACACTCAGCTTTGATCAGTACCATCCACCCAGGCTGACTAGAATTCAAAGCAACAGACCTTACTCACAGGAGAAACCATGAGGTAGCTCAGCCATCTAAAAATTTTATATAATATTATGAAGAAATTAGATGTCCCTTCAGCCTCCAAATGAGGCCTGACTCACACTAACTGAGGCAAGGCAATTTATGAGTTTACTTCTTAACATAAAACTTTTTCATTTATATAATATTTTTTAGGAATTACTATTAATTAGGCCCCATTTTAACTTGTATTTTTAAGCTTGTTCTGTATCTTAACGTATAGAATCTCTCTCCATCTCCAAAGATTACCACTCTTAAAAAAAATACATCCAAAATATATAGGATTAGGTAGCATTATTTTATTGATAAAGGGCATGTGTACCCTGGAAAAGAAGCATAAATATGATATTATTATGTGGCAGCAGTCTTATTATTAAATAGTCATTACCATGCTGACCTAAAATACCTGAGTGGGTGACTATTACATAACTTTTAAATAACTGGAAGCAAAATAACTACTTGCAAAGCTAAGACATGTATAATTTATTGTGCTCACCTGTCTATAGCAAGAAAGATCTGATAAATTTAAATAGCATAATAAAACTACTTTTGGGTTCTAATTTTCATATTTTCTTGTACTTTAGAATCACATGAGGTCAATATACATTATGATTAGTCAAAAAGTAGAGAAAATACCCAAATAAAAATGGGGATGAAATTTTGACCATCATTCACATGAGGCAGAAGACCTTTTGGTTTCTCATTTTAAAATAAGACCATGCTATAATTAGCAGCATATTTTTATTAGACAATTTCTTCTCCTATTTTAGCACTGACAAATAATATCATTCTCCTCCTCTTTTAAAAAAGAATGACTACTGTATGCCTGCCTCAGTGGAATGTTTTGAGACCCAATATTTTTAAAGAGTTTTGAGCCCTGTGGCTGAATGCTACTAAGTAAATATAAAGTATTATAATTGAAGATGGTAATATAAAAGCAAAAATGCCTTCATATAATAGAAAATTACATTTATAGTCGGCACATTGCCATACCACCCTTGTGGATTTCTTCTTTCAGAGCTCATACTCTATGAAAAGTCACCGTGGGTGAAAAAAAGAAATCCCACAGAGAGTTCACGTAGCCTACAATACAACATTAGTAATTAAGGAAGTGGTATTCTTCCTCTATATTCATCTGGGAATCATTTCCACTAATTAGGAGAAAAGGAACAATGATTTGTTTAAAATGATGGCTATATACAACTCAGTCTCAATTCTAATAGCTACGTTACAAAGCAGAATATTGTACCAACCGAACAATTTTTTTTTCAAAGAGCAATCTAGGCAGCCATCTAGGCAGTATTCAACTACCCTCCTAGATAATATAATACAAGATAACATATTCCTAAAAACTATTTTCCAGATTAATTTATGTTTCTAACATAATAGTAAACTAAAGCATTGCAAATTCATATTCAACTATAATAACATAAATATTAGGTGCTTAGGTGCCTACTATGTAAAAGCCACTGTAATAGGTATTTCACATACATTATTTCATTTCACTCTATAAATAACACTATGAGGCAAGTATTACTACCCATATTTTCAAATTGGGAAATTTGCTACCAAAAGATTCAGTTTCTTGCCCACAGTTTAACTCAGCCTTCTTCCTCCAAGTCCAATGTTCCCTCTATTATGTCAGAACAGGTTTGTGTTTGGCTGTGCCAATAATCAACTGACAAATCATTTAACCTCAGTGGGCCGAAGTTTTCTCATCAGTAAATTTAGAGGGTTGATGTATTTCTAAGATGGGCGTATGTGTGTGTCTTTATAAAATTTACCATTTTACTCATTTTAAAGTGTACAATTTGGTGGCTTCCAAGACAATCACCGTGTTGTATAACCATCACCGCTATCTAACTCTGGAACATTTTCATCACCCACAAAAAAACCCATATCATTAAGGGCTCACTCGCCATTCTTCCCTTCTCCTAGGCCCTGGCAACTGATAATCTGTTTTCTTTTACTGTGGATTCCCCTAATCTGGACATTTTATATCAATGGATTCATACAATGTGCGACATTTGTATCTGGTTTCTTTTACTTAGCATAATATTTTCAAGGTTTATCCACATTATAGCACATATCAGTACTTCATTCCTTTTTATGACTCAATAATACCCCATTTTATGTATATACCATGATTTCTTTAACCACTGATGGATACTTGGGTTTGCTATGGTCTGAATGTGTCCCCCAAAATTCATATGTTGAAATTTAATTGCCAACAGAATAGTATTAAGAGGTAGGGACTTTAGGGGGTGATTAAGTTATGAAAGCAAAGCTTTTATAAAAGCTTGAAGGAATGGGTTCAGTCTCCCCTGCTCTTCTGTCACATGTGGACGCAGCAAGAAGGCCCTCACCAGACACCAAATGTCGGCACCTCAATGTTGGACCTTTCAGCCTCCAAAACTATGATCCTTATAAATTACCCAGTCTCAGATATTTTGTTGTAGCAACACAAATAGACTGAAACAGGGTTGTTTCTACCTTTTGGCTACTGTGAGCAGTACTATTATCAATAGCTATGTACATGTTCATGATTGAATCCTTGTTTTTAATTCTTTGGGGTATATACCTAGGAGTGGAATTACAGGGAGGGTCATATGGTACTTCTATGCTTAAGTTTTTGAGGAACCATCAAACTGTTTTCCACAGCAGCTGCACCATTTTGCATTTCCACCAGCAATGTATGAGGGTCCCAATTTCTCCACATCCTCACCAACACATTTGCCTTTTTTAAAAAAAATTACAGCCATCCTAGTTCATATGAAATGCTACCTCATTGTGGTTTTAATTTGCATTTGTATATATGTGTACGTATATATATGTATACATATACGTATACCACAATTTCTTTATGCATTCATCCATTAGTGGATATGTAGGTTGTTTTCATAATGCTATTAACAACCATGGGGTCACAGGTATCTATCTCTCTAAGATACTGGTTTCATTTCCCTTCCAACAGGGGATTTCTGGGTCATATGGTAGTTCACAAAAAAAATTACAAACACACACATAAATACAAACACAAACTGGAATATTATTTAGCCTTTAAAAAGGAGATATTGCCATTTGCAACAACATAGAAGAACCTGGAGGACATTTGCTAAGTAAAATAAGACAGACACAGAAAAAAAAAATACTGCATGATCTCACTTATATGGAGAACCTAAAAAAAGCCTAATACTGAGAAACAGAGAGTAGAATGGTAGTTACCAGTGGCAGGAAGAGGGAGGAAACAGGGTGAAGCAGGTCAAAGAGTACAAACTTAAAGTTTGTACTTTAAGGACAAATATAGGACAAATAATTCTAGAGATCTAATGTATAGCACAAGGACTATAGTTAATAATATATTGTATACTAAAAAATTGCTAAGAGAATATATTTTAGGTGCTTTAATCACAAGGTAATTATGGAAGGTGATGGGTAGGTTAACTTGCTTAACTGTAGTAATCACTTTACTATGTATATTTATATGAAAACGGCATGTTGTACACCTCAAATATACACGATAAAAAAAAACATCCAGTAGTGTTAAACATTGGAGAGGATGCCTTTTTTCATATTTAAATTTTATCCCAACAATTGGATTATCTTGTTTGTATGTATAACTAAGGGTTAGAAAGTATCCTTAGTGTGACCTATGCTAATATGGGATATAATATGGGATACATTACAAAAAATACAACATTTGGAAAATTCAGATGTGTTCATGGTAATAGCTCAGAGAAATCTGAAGGTCTTTCCAAAAATCAGTCAACAGTGATAGGACCTTTAAGAAGATTAAAATATTTTAAATACCTACAACAAAATTCATGATTTGAATAGCAAACATACTTTTCTTTTACTGAGAACTCTGTCCTAAATAGATTCGAGGTTGTGTTTTCTTTTTAAGTGATATGGTCTATTTGTTCATAAGACATAAACATTAGTACTATATAGCCCTTACAGTAAGATTTGTTAATAAACGCAGCCTCTGTTGAACTGACATCACATATGACTTTACTTACTACATAAAAGTAAACAGTGTCTCTCACTGACTAAAACGGCAAAATTGTTTCGATTTAATCAAATAAAAGGAAAAGAAAATTAAATTTGGAATCTATATAATGATAATCTTATAAAAAAAAGAACAACAACAAAATCTTGCATTTTAGAATAGGTTTCAATACCTTGAAACATATACACATTTTACAGAATCACCTGATAATTATTAAATAAGCAAAATGATACAGTTTTCTACTGATGAATATGGCATAGGACTCAGGTAAAATTGCCTGGTTTCAAATCCTAGCTCTACTGTTTACTAATTGTATAACCTGGGAAAATTATTTAACCTCTCTGTGCTTCCATTTTTCCATCTATCAATAAAATAAGGATAATAATAAGAATTCATATTTGGAAGAGATGTTTTAAATATTAAAGGAGGTAATGCCATGTTGAGCAAATTCTAAAAAAGGCCCTTTTTCCCCCCTTTTTCTCACACTAAATAGAACTGTCACACATTTTGGAAATAAGAATGAAGATCTCTAACTCAGAAAACTACTATGAAAAGTTCCAAATTCAGCAAAAATCATTATTACCTGTCCATAAAGAACCTGCTACAATCTAACTATAACCTAATTTATCATTAAGATAAATGAAAGCTCTCTTGTCAAGGTGATTTTATCCTACCTGTTGCAAAAGAAAAAAAAAGGAAACACAAGGATTCTTTCTTAAAAGATATACAAATAAAATTTAGAATCCCTGTATTAACAAAACATGATTATTTTAAGCAGCAAATTCACTGGGAAAATACAGTAAGATTAAAAGCAAAATTTAAGTATTTTAGTGTTTTTAAGACATTCAAAGTTAAAGTGTTGATGTCATGCAAAATTACCAACATTTGTAACATATTTGCTATTCTCTATAAATAAAGAAAATTCAGTTGACCATAATTGGCCTGGAACTAGTTACACTATAATCTAAGAGAGCCATTCAATTATCTTGGGAATTATTTTATTCCCTTTTATCATAAAGAAATTAATACATGTAACAGAATGTAACAAAAAAAGTCAATAGTGTAGAAAGCTTTTTACTAAATTTCATTTTGGCAAATGATCATATACAAATTAAAAGCTGAATCATGATGATTTCATTTATTTGTCCTATACATATCTGATTAATAGGCATTAATTTTATTTATGGGAACAAAAGAACTCTATTGTTATATACAGATTAGAAACGTAAACACTTAGCATTTCCCACAACTACTGACTTCACAAATTATTTTGAATGTTATTTCAAATAACACTGAATGCCAGAAAAAGTTAGGTAAGCAAAGCACTCTACTGCCCCCTAATGAAATAAACTTTTTAAAAAACCAGAGAACAGGACAATAATCTTACTTTGCTAAATGCAGTAGACAAACACTGAGACAATTAAATGAAAACAACTACAATACATATCAAAATACTGTAGGAAAGCTACAATCACCCAGCTTTCATGATAAAATTAGCAGCAAAACAGGAAAGCCTTGAGACAAAAATGTTCTAAGAGAAAGGAGACCACAGTCAAACAATGTTATCTAGTGTGATAGCAATTAAAACTTCACTGCAGGCTACATTTTTCATGTGTATGTTGGAAGTGAAAAAGAAGAACAAGAGCTCTTTAGAAACTACACTCTTTGGTGAATTACAGTTTTCAGTTCAGTAGCTCAAAAGTAAACACCATCAAAATATTTTCCCCCAATTTACACTGACTCTAATCCTCTCAGATGTATTTTAATGTATGTATATATTCAGGATTACTATCCTGTAAAATACACATTTAAAAGAATATTACCTAATGTTTCCTGTTTTAAACAAACACCAATTTGATAAGTATGACACCTTCGAATACTTTATGGTACTTTATATCATAAACTAAGCAGTGATAACTTTTAATCTTCCTTTTAATAAAAGTTCTCCCTTCCTTTAACAAATTTAGTTTTTAAAACATACTCCATACCCCTACTCCTTTTGCTTAATATTCCAACCTGTCAAGAATTCCTGAAATCTCATTTCAGAACAGAGCAAATATTTGGCAGAAAAGTTTATGGTCCTTAATAATAGGAGTTACGTAAAGGTTAACATCAAGGAACCAGATGAATTAAGAGTAAAAAGAATAGAATATCAAATCATAAAAACAGGGAGAATGTAAACAAAAGAAAAAGCAATAAATCCAAGTAGCAGTTCACTGATGCAAGTAAGCATAGTGGTTAACTGTGCCTTTATAGCTAGGGCACATCACATCACTTGGAGGGCATGTTTCTGCCCATGTTGACAGTCGTTCTATACTTCATTATGTGTTCACTGTTGAGAAGATATAAGAAATAGGGACCATATCCCCCCAATGCTACAGGATAGAAAGACAACGCAGAGATAAAAGTCATTTAAGTCTGTATACAAGATGAAAAGGAAATATCCTTTACATTTGTGTGCTGTTGCTCTTCTTCCAAGTGTCTGTTAATGAAAATAATGCTCTAGCTCTGCAAGTTAAAAGGCTAACCAACATGTGTGTATATATTTATACAAATTTCAAAATAGTAACACACACAAAAACATAAATGCACTCAACGCCCATATCTCAGATGAGTTGGATTTCACATCTATATTGACTTCCTGAATATTATAAATTAAAACATGGCTGTTTTACCAGAAGTATTACTGTTTCATTCCTACTATCTAAAAATATAACAGACATATAGGCATATATTAAAGCTGCAAAGAAGCTAGGAGGACTTAAGAAACCCAAAGTCAAGCACTGCCAAAGTCATAATATTTAAAGCATATCCAATATATGGTTGAAATAGTATCCTTCCAACCTATAAAATGCTTTTAGCTACTCAGACTTAGCATACAGTAGTCATCAGAAAAAAAAACAAGAAGATTTATAACTACTTGGAGTATGCATATATGTGTATTTGCATTTTTACTCCTGGAATAGTCCAATCTACACTAGTGAGTTCCAGATCATTATCCTAAACCTAAAGGAATTCCTTCCCCAATTCATGGGAGGAAAAAGGGACTTTCTACACTTTCCTTCTCCTACTTACCAATAAGTATGTGTATATATGTGTGTGTGTATGTATATATATATATATATATATATATGCAAAATATAATCAAGAAAAAAAGGGAGGGAGAATGCAAGGAATGGGGAGCAAAAAGGTAATCATTTCATCAGAAAATATTAATAAATTGAGAATTTTGACTTAAAACAAAGGGGTTTATTTATTTTAGCACAAAAATAGTTTTATTAATGATGGTAGCAGCATGCATTCATTGAGCATATACCACAATTCTAAGCACTCAACTTTCCCTATACTAGGTATTTAATCTTCATAAAAATCCTGTGAGATAGAAACTATTACCCCCATTTTACTGATGAAGAAACTGAGACTCAAAGATAATGTAACATGCCCAAGGTTACACCACCACTAAAGTTTAGAGCATACAGCAGTACCCCTTTATACGCAGGGGACACGTTCCAAGAGCTCCAGTGGATGTCTGAAACCACGGATGGTACCAAAGCCTATATATACTATGTTTTTATCCCATACATGCACGCCTAAGACAAACTTTAATTTATAAATTAGGCACAGTAAGAGATTAACAATAATAATGAAATATGAATAATTATAATATACTATAATAAAAGTTATGAGAATGCAATGTTTCTCTCTCTCTCACACACACACACCCCCACACACAATCTTACTGTACTATACTCATCTCTTTTGGGATGGTTGACCATGGATAACTAAAACCACAGAAAGCAAAACTACACAAAAGGGGGAACTACTGTACATAATATACCAGTCAGTTTGACTCGTAACTACTAAGTTTATATTACTTTCCAGTGAAAATGTATGAAATAAAATGACATTTTTGAGATGCTGCAATAAACTAATAAATTATATATTAATATAGGACCCAAGTCAATTTTATATAATTTTATAGTCATGTAACCTGTGCTAGGTGCTGGTCTAGGTTCTTAAAGACAGAAATGTGCATGATATAATAAATAATAGTGAAAATGCTAACAAAAAAGTAATAATATTCCCATCCTTCAATGCCCATTATAAACATCCAGAAATATTTAAAACATTAAAATCATAATTTTATATTGTCTCCAATTTTTTCATTGCAGAATTTAAAAGACATTATGAAATGTTCTAGTAAAAAAGGTACCTTGCAATACAAGCTATTTCTTCAGATAAATAACAGTGATATTTAAATGTGACATCAAAATCTGTCATAAATAAAGATCTATCAATTTATTAATCCTTTTTTAATTTTAACTGAAATATGTTTAGATTTTAAGTCCAGAAAGCAAAAACCCTGCTAACAATAAAACCTAACAAACAAAATGTATCATTGCAACAGGATACTATTACTTACCTTTGAATCTTCATTGCTCACTCCTAGTTGTAACACAGCTTGAGGAGATTTTAGTTTTGCTTGAGCAGAGTGAGCCATTTGAAGGTTAAGCTGCCATCCAACAGTCTCTAGCTATAAAAGACAAGTGCAGATTGGAATCAGATGGTACAGAAGGAAGAAAATGGTCAACTTTAAGCAAATCTCCACTCAACAGGAATGAACAAAGATAGCCTGGGCTTCATGGAATGTCAGATCCAGGGCTCCTTTAACCTGCATACTCTGCAAATTCTCCCTTTGGGCTCATTAGATTGGCCTCTTGCCATGCCTGTCAAATTCAACAGTAAAAGTGATTTTTAAATACACTCTATTCTAAAAATAAAAATTCTAGGACTAAGCAATGAAATATACTAAAAGAACCAGAGGTTTTTAAATAGTAAATTACTATTTTAAAACAGTATTTTTTAAAACCAATGAATTTTTAATTATAAATTTCAGCTAGTAAATAGCATAAATTGTTGAAAAGCATTTTAATGACTTCCCATTATCTTTCAAAAATCTTTGCATTAGGTACTCTACAGGTAGACTTGCTTTTTTTTTTTTTTTTTAATTTATAGGAAAACTGAAGCACCTACATGGTAAGAGGTTCACACCTTTAGACACAGTTAGTGAGACTGGAATAGAGCCAGGCAAAGAATTGATTATCTACTAGTCAGCAGGTGTTATCCAATAGACTATCATACTCACCAAATTACTCTAACTTACTGTGGCTCCCAGTTATGACAGAAACTAATTAGAGCACGTCCTTTGAATTTATTAATTAACATAATGGCAAAATTTAATCAAGTAAGACAAAAATAGTAAAGAAAGACTAAGGCAGTGTAAATTTTTTAAAATATTAAGCAGCACAAATGTGGCTTTATTGAACTTGACAGCTTATTGGTACTTCCAACCTCAGGAGTATAAGATTTTAGATTTAATTTCCTGTAAAACTCAAGTATCAATATTTAGGGATGTTTTGTGAAATGCAATTGTCATGTACCTTTGACAACCTGACCTTAATAATGCATTCATAAAAACTACCTTAGCTATACTGGGTAAGAATGGCAGCCTCACAACAATTTTTACTTGACCAGAATGCTAATCACTTAACTTGAAAGACTGTTCAACAACTAGAATCACAGCAGTGACTCAAAGCCAAGTTGCAAAGAGCAATGAAAGTATTATCTATTCGAGAGAGGATGTGATGAGAAAATAAAGATACAGTTCTGTTCTTTCTGACACTGATCCTTTTAGAGATTATGGGTAAAAAGGGGGAAGATACTGTAGAGGCATAATCTATAATACCTAATAAGTAAAAAATCAATTTAACGGTGCATGTTATAATAAGTAAGAATCTTTGATGTACTCATCTTCAACAATGATTATAGTAAGCAGAGTGTTTGATACTATCCTGCTACTATTTTCAAAAGTCACATGTAATAGATCCTCCAATAAAACAGGAATAAATGTTATAGCCACACTCATATATCCAAAGCATTTTGACATACGTCATATCTCAACTGAAAAGCACTTTCTAGGTATTCATATGGACTTGTACAACACTGCAGTGACATTACTTAAGTGATCCTATCTCTGTCCTTTAGGCACTTAACTGACGAAGACAAATATTAAGTGATTAAATTAAAACACACACCCTATTGTGGTGAAGCCTTGACACTAACTAATGTGTGCTTAGGCACTACATCGATGTGGTGCGGGGAAATTAAAAACAGCCCTGAACTTATGAGGCTTATGCTATATGGCTCAAACTATCACTCACTAGCTATGTAACCCTGGCTACATCATAATCTTTCAAGATCTCAATTTCCTCATATAAAATGGAAATAAATCTATCTGAACTATCTTCTTTTCTCAGTTACTGGTAATAACAAATAAGAAAATGAATATTCAAAATGTTCTGGAAACTGCAAAGTATTATAAATATAAGGCATTTTGGTCACCTATTTATTATTTCTATAGTATCTTTCAAGTATTTTCCAGAATTTATGACCCAGTTGAGACCCTTATCACCCATCTCTTCCCAGACTGCCATAGTCGTCTTCTAAGAGGGCTACCTGCATCCTATTGAACCCAATCCCATCATTCCATTTCCCTTCTTAAAATTCTCCAATAGCTTCTTACTACGCACAAAATAAAATCCAAACTGCTCTTAGAATACAAATTCCTCAGCATGTGATGCCTAATTGCCTTTGTAGTCCTATGTTCTAATACACCTTACTAATTATCTATAATTTAGCCACATTGAACCAAATGTCATTCCTAGAACACACTATGCTATTTCATATCTATTCTTTTGCTCCAGTGTCACCTCCTGGTTTCCCTTCCCTCTGTAGTTTGCCACTCTGTTCCCTCAGCACTGTGTATCCTTCTCTGTTAGCATTTAGGTCAGTATATTGCAATAATCTGCCTACATGTTTATCTCCTCAGAGTAAACCGTAATCTCCATCAGGAGAAGGCTGGGGTCCCATTCCCCTTTATATCCCTGTGACCTACAACCACCTCTGACGGAGTCAACACAGAAAGATTCTTCTCAAACAAGTGATCAGTCACATAATATATATGAGCTTTCAAGAGGGAGTATTTACATGAAAATGAATGTCAGAAAGAGGAGGGGGAAAAGTTATTTCCACTTGGATATGGCTCTGTGGAAGGCAAGATTGTAACTTACAGAGCTGGCACGTGGTTGATTCTTTACACAAACACACACACAAATACCTAACATACACAATAAATTTTGTTATCTGCAGACCAAAGCATGTCCAGAAATCCTTTTCATAATGTGTAAACATTACCCTAGTTTTCATTCAGTTTACTGAGTAGCAGTTAAGAGTGTGGGCTGTGGAGTTCCATATTAATTGACCTTAAGCAAGTTATATATTCATCTCTCTAAGCCTGTGTCCTCATCTGCAAAATGAAGGCAATAAAACCCACCTCATTAAGTTGTTATAAAGGATTAAATGTTATATCATCACATATTTAGTGGTATCTCCTTTCCTGACTTCTCCAATTCAGTATTCCTTTCCAATCTCTCTATTCTTTCCCTAAATAGATATGTGTATATTTATAATATGGCTATGAGTTATCCTTCTTTGTTTATATTATATGTTATCTTTTTGAAAATACAACTTAGAACTATATCATTAGTGCAAGAAACTATCAAGTATTTTCATTTAAAATGATAAATAAAAGCTACTTTAAACTGTTATATTCATAATATATTTATTACACTCATTTTAGAAAATTATTAAAAAGCAAAAAGTCATATGACGAAAATAGAATGGCTAGTCTGCAAACCTCATGTTAATCAAGACTTTGTTATTCATTCACAAAACTACTTAGCCATGCAGCTAGAAGAAATGACAAAACAGAGCAGTCATTTAAATATTTTGGGTCACAGACCATTTGATAACTGAATGAAAGGTACAGAATCTCAGAAAAATGCACATACATTCAGAACTGCATCCAATTTTGAAAGACTAATGCCCTACCCACTCCCCAAGTTGAACCAAGTTAAGAAATCCTAGATTAGAGTTTCTCTGATCTCAACTAACAATGAGAATGACTGATATAACAAACGTCCAGGAGACAGAGAAGCAAGGTCAACATATTCATAAAGTATATTCTCAGACCCTGGATAACAGAAAACTAGTAAGTGGATATGTATGTATGTCACTGCTTGCTCTGCTTTATCTTCTTAAAGCTATCATATGTATAGTATTTATTTGTTGACTATCACCTACGATTCTAAGCTCCTTGACAACAGAGGTTTTTGTCCTTTTTTTCAGTCCTGTATCATAATATATTAATATGTAGTATTTATTTGTTTGGTGACTATCACCTATGATTCTAAGCTCCTTGAGAACAGAGGTTTTTATCCTTTTTCTCAGTACTGTATCCAGAGCACTTAGAATAATACCCAGCATATAGTAGGCATTCTGTATCTTACCTGTTCAACTGAATTTGTATGAATCAGAGTATGCACAAGGAAAGGTAATTTTTAGAATCATGACTAAAAAGTATTTGTGGGTTGACTTTCTTAATTTCCAGAGCCTTTTCTATTGAGTTTTGTGATTTAAAAATATTTGTCCTTTGCCTATATGACAGAATAAAAAAGTAAAAAAATTTCTAAGCTCATAGGTGGGAATATGCGCATACAAACACCCACACAAAGTTTTACAGAAAATAATCAGTTTTTGGAAACCTTAAATGAAAAGGGAGATAACAAGTATTATAAAAGAATACTTACTAGTTACAGAAAGCAATAAGAAAAACAAAACAAAACTCTCTTTTCAGTGAAACTAGAAGACAAAGAAAACTAATACCACTGTGAGATAGGTACTCTTATTATCCCTTTATAGATTAAAAATGTAAAAGAAATGCAAACAATTGGTGAATCAGGGTAAAAAATACATGATTCCTACATCATTATAACAACTTTTCTCTAAGCTTGAAATTACATAAAAATCAAAATTTATAAGAAATTTATTCAAGTAAGAATTATCAGTGGATACTAAATCAAAGTGGGAGAAGTTTGATGTGGAGTTGGATGTTTAAATAGTCACAAAGTATCTACCCACAATTGTTTTTTATTTACAAAAGAAATTACACAGTGGAGAAAACAAACACCAACACCTTACCAAAGAGATCAAAATTAACATCACCAAAATGTGAGAAATGGACATGGAATATCTTGAGGTGTAATATTCTGCAAAGACTACAACATCACTTAAATAGTATGGTAACCAAAAAATCCTTACCTGAATTAGATGATAAAGAAACAACAGAGGAATTAAAATTAAGGAATACCCTATAAAATTGGCATGTATACTTCAGAAATATTAATGTCCTAAAAGACAAAGAAAAGCCAAGGAAGGAAATAATTCCTTACATTGCTTAGAAAGTATATTATTTGCCAAGTCTATAATAGACATTAATCATATAAATATGAACAAAACACAGTTCCTTTGCTAAGGTGAAAGTCTCACAGTATGCCTCTGAGACTTGTAACCAAGAAACAAATAAGAGAGTCATTAATATTTTAATTATGTTGAAACAACAAAATCTAGTATAGAGTTTTTCCTTAAGTTAGCTAAATAACATTCGCTTCTATTTAAAATAAAATTCTGTGTACATCATACATTTGTACACTAAAATACCAAGGAACTATTTAAATGTAACTTGTTTTATTATTTCATATTCAAATTTCAAATTTAAGTCTGAGGGTCCCTATATCTTAATTAACAGCCTAGGTTTAAATTGTCACTAAAATACAATAAAACAGAAAAATAAGCCATTAATATTTTTTAAAGTTTTCAACCCATGCCAAAACTATGGGTTAATGTGGTTAATATGGCTTCTCACTCACATTACTTCTTACCTAAGAATGTTACCAAAATGTCATTTCAGAATATAATGACTTCATTCTCCCTCTAATTTCCATGTAACAACTTCAAAATAATCTTAAATTCTCATAATTGCTCTGTAAACCACAATATTAAGCACACCCAAAACTAGCCAAAATTATAATATTAACTCTTTAAAACTGAAAAAGAAAATGTAAGGTTATCGCCTAAATTATAAAATCAATAGCATTAACGTTTTTTAGGCCATGTTCTACAGTAAGAAATACTTTTTATGTTGCAAACCATTACACATACACAAAAGTTTCACAAAACAATTTTTACCCAGAGCAGTGTTCTCTGATAATCTCTATTATGTTTCTTTTTTTAAAATAGTATTTCAGAATCTTCTAAATTTATTTCATTACCCATAACTAAACCACTAATAGGTCAGGTCATCTGCAGTTTGAAAAACACTGCTCAGAAATAATGAATGAGTTTTAGAAACTATGTGTATGAGTATTCATGAAAGTTATTTTTTATTATAATAAATCAAAAAACATAATATTAGAACCATAACTACCAAAATTGAAAATACCATCAAAGTTCTGTTGTTATAATCCACCATTCATTTTATAACTGGCAAATAACATAAGCAGAAATTCTATTAATGTATATGTATGGCTCCTTGCAGAAGCTACAGGCATACCACACAGATATTGTGGGTTTGGTTCCAGACCACCACAATAAAGCAAGTATCACAATACAATGAGTCACATGAATTTTTTGGTTTCTCAGTGCATATAAAAGTGGGAGACTTAACCCCACTCACAGCACTACATAGACCATCAAGATAGAAAATCAACAAAGAAACACTAGACATATCGTACTTTAGACTAAATACACATAACAGACATTTATAGAACATTCTAACCAAAACTGCAAAATATGCATTCTTCTCATCAGCACATGGAACATTCTCCAAGATAGACCACATGTTAGGCCACAAAATTCGCCTCAATAAATTTTTAAAAAGTGAAATCATATCAAGTACCTTCTCAGACCACAGCAGAATAAAACAAGAAATCAATACCAAGAGGAATTCGAGAAACTATAAAAATTAAGCATGTTCCTGAACAATCTTTGGGTCAATGATGAAATTAAGATGGAAAGTAAAATATTTTTTGAAATGAATGAAAATGGATACACAACAAACCAAAACTTCTGGGATATAGCAAAAGCAGTGCTAGGAAGGAAGTTAATAACATTAAATGTCTACATCAAAAAAATAGAAAGATCTGGAAGTCAGGCATGATAACTCATATCTGTAATCTCAGCATTTTGTAGGCTGAAGTGGCAGAATCACTTGAGGCCAGGAGTTCAAGACCAGCCTGGACAACACAGCAAGACCCATCTCTACCAAAAACATAAAGAATAGATTAACAACCTCAAAGAACCTCAAAGAACTAACAAAAAACAAGAACCAAACCCAAAGCTAACAGAAGAAAAGAAATAACGAAGAGCAGAGCAGAAATAAATGACACTGAAAAAAAAAAAATACAA
>VBSM01002608.1:53330527-53369185 GCA_008086735.1 Cheirogaleus medius | reverse complement strand
AAAAAAAAAATATATACTAGAAAACCTACCCAATAGCAAATCAAAAAGATAGTGCATGCGGAGAAAAGGTACACCATGCACATTAAGAAGGCTGTACTGGTTACATAAATATCAGATAAAACAGACTTCTAGTCAAAGAGCATTCTTAAAAATAATTTATTAGGAAGCATAATAATCAAAACACATGCATGTGCCTTACAATATAGCAAAAATTAATGGAATTTTAAAATAGGGTATGCTTCAAATGCTAATACACAGGCTACTGCATACCGAATACATCTTCCAATGGTAGAAGAAGGGAAGATCAAGGGCAGAAATTATGATTTTCTTTTACCTATCCAAATTTAAAAAGAAAAATCTATTATTTTCTTCAATATGAGTAATAGATAGGAAAGGAAGATTGTTTAAAGAAGGGAAAGAAAGAAGTATACTAAGAAATACAGAGATTTTCAAGGAAAACTGGACAAAGATAGAGGTTAATAGGACTTAATATTTGTAGGCACGTTTCTTTAGACATGATTTTGGGCAAATCTGAACAGTTGCCTTTTTCAAGTGACAAATTCAGAGATAGGAGCAAATATCAGGGAATTGGACTCATATTCCTTAAGTACTGATATAACCTCCTTAATCAGGAACTGACTTCTTTTCAGGTTTTAAAATTGGGATGTAGACTTAACCAGTATTTCACAATTTTTTTGTGAAATCTTTAAGCCTTCATAATAAGATCATTATTTGTTTTTTAATCAGTCAAACCTGTATTCAGATTTGAGGCCCACTACTCTTAGATGCATGCTACTGAAAAACTATCTAATCCTCCTAATCTACAATTTCTTAACATTGTGTAAAATAGAGGAAATCTAAATTTAATTATCTCATTTGGCTGTTGTGGGTAATAAGTAAGATGGTAATATATTAAAGCACCAGCAAAGCATCTGACAAACAGGAGATTAAAAATATGTTACTTTCCAGTCCTCCCTTTCACTTCAACATCAGTGTCAATTATTTTCATAGTAATATTTTACAGTCTCTTTAAAAGACTTTAAAAAATTTCAAACAAGTTAAACAATATCATTTCATGTTTATCTAATTTATTTCATGGCAAGTGTTCCTCATTTGCTGAAAACTGTAATCAAAATTATGGGAGGGTGGGAAAAGGGAAAACATTATATTATCTCTTCAAAAGTATTTTAGGATCAAAACTTCTCCCCTTCCTGTGTATTGAATTGCAGGATTCGGTTCTAGACATACAGTATGCCTTATAAAGCTTTATTTCTCTTAAATGCCATTGCTCCAAAATATCTCTTGGTCATATTTCAGTATCTATAACTATGTCCCAGCCTTATTCTTTCAATGCTTAAGCACAGACTGATTCCTGGCATGGAATTCCAATTTCTCTTTTTCACATCTGTTTCCTTTTGACCTTTGAATCATATACCTGTTGTTCTTCAAATGTATTGTATTAAATATCAATTTGTTTTGGATATATCTCTTGTGTAAAGCCCAGAGTTGGTTTTACCCTATGATCCGTTTTCCAAAGAATTTTCTATAAGTAGGTAATTTGGTAATTTCTATTTATTGTTATAAAGATGTTTGATCTTTGTTCTGAATGATATTATATTACATATTCTGTTTTTATAACTTTAAATCTCATTATGTGATCTATTTGCTATATATGTATATGTTACTTTGGATACACATATAGAATGTATTCTCTGACCACAATGGTATCAAACTACAAATCAAAAACAGAAAGATCATTGGAAAATCCCCAAATATTTGGAAACTAAACAAGACACTTTTAAATAATCCATGAGTCAAGAAGAAAGTCAAGAGAAATCAAAAATATACATTGAACTAATTGAAAATGAAAATATACTATATCAAAATGTGTGAAAATACAGTCAGAGTGCTAGCTTTCCTCCACCCAGACTCTTTTCCTTCTCTTCCCCTGCCCCGCCTGTGGGTGCCCAGAGAGGCAATTTGATTCAGGGCTCTCAGGAGCTGCTCTTTCGCCCTGTTAGTGCATATACCACACTGGGGCTTCCACAGAGAGAGGGGCTCAAACCTGTCCTCTTAAAGACCTGGAGAGGACTAAGGGCTGCTCAGACTGAGCTCCCTGCTCACCAGCCCTCACCAGTGCTGCTTGTCTGGCTACTCCATCAGAGCAGGGCATGCCCCAAAGCGAAGGGACATCAAACCTGCTTGAGCACCCCATAGGCAACTTGCACCAGCACACTTCTCCCTGCCATGGTCAGGGACTGATCTTCAGGGACTCAGGGAGAGGCCCACAGGCCACATCTCATACCCACAGGACTCGATTATGTTGTTCAGGGACACAGAGGGGAGATTTGAGAACTAATCTTGGCATGTGAGGGAGCCTGCATGGGCAGAACTGAAAAGAAAGAGCAGTATAGGTCCCAGCCACAGCACATTCACAAAGCAGCCCTCCCCCCACAGGAAGGCAGTGTTCTCAGCCTAGGGTGGGATCCTGGACAGGAAAGGTCCCAGCCTGCAGCACCATCATGGGGGAGCTCAACTAGTTTGAGCTCCTGCCTGCTAGCAGACACAGCAAGAGAAGGGGTACAAGAGTAAAACCTGTTCCTGAAAGCCAGACTGTAAATCTCAGACAGTTCTGCCTCTAAAAGCAGACTTTCTGGCTGGGTGCAGCTACTTCAGCCCCTCCCTAGCAGCTGTCTCCATAAGCTAAGAACAGACCTTTGACTCCTGCTGAAACAACTACCTAACCAACTTTTGCAGAGCCTGAGAGCAAGCTCACCCAACTCAGCCCCACCCAGCCTCACTCCCTCACCTGCCTATGCTGTGGAGGAGAATAAGGATTCACCTGGAAGTTCCAGGGCCTCACTCACCACCTGGGGCATTCCAGTGCTGCTCCTGAGGGTTAGAACTAGTCACAGGTCCCAAAAACACCACTGCAGCTTATTCCTGCTGGCAAGCACCACCTAATGAAAAGGAGGTCAATTTGCACAGCCCTTTACAGCATTTATTGACTCAACCACACAGGGTATGGGTGACTCTTACCCACAAGCACTGCCTAGTGTCTCAGAGACTAAACTGGGCATGCCAATACAATTCACGCTGCCAAGAAGACCACAGGACTGGGGAAAGAGAAAGGATTTCTAAGACCTCCATTCTCCCTCAAAGAGAGACAAGGAATCTTCCCCCACACACAACTCACCACTGCTACAGCCTAAAAACAACTAGCAACTGAGAAAACCACCAGAGTAAGGATATCTAGTACCAAGGCATCCATCCAGAACCTAGATCACCCTCAAAGCACCCACAAGCAAAACCAAAAATTCTTACCCAACATATGCTACAGCCACTCCTTTACAAGTGAAAGGGGAGGGAAACCCCATCTAAACAAAAGAAAATCCAAAAATAAGAAGTGATAGCTGCCCCACATGAGAAGGAATCAGCAAAAGAACTCCACAAGTATGAAAAACTAGAGAGAAAGGACACCCCCAAAAGGGAACACCATCTCTCTAGCAATGGATACCAACCAAACTGAAAATATTAAAATGACAGATAAAGAATTCTAAATATGGGTTGTAAGGAATCTCAATGAAATCCAGGAAAAAATGGAAAACCCCAAAGAAACCAGAAAAACAATTCAAGAAATGAGTGAAAAATTCACTAAAGAGATCAACATATTAACAAAAAACCAAATAGAACTTCTGGAAATGACAAGTTCATTTAAGGAAATACAAAACACAGTGCAAAGTTTTAATAGACTAGATCAGACAGAAGATAGAACATCCAAGCTTGAAGACAACTTTTTTGAATGGACTTAGATAAAAATAAAGAACAGATAATTAAGAGGAATGAACAAAGCCTACAAGAAATATGGGATTATGTAAAATGGCCAAATATAAGAATCACAGGCATCCCTGAGGGTGAAGAAGAAAACACACAAGGGCTGGAAAACCTATTTGAGGGAATAATTGAGGAAAACTTCTCTGGTCTTGTTAGAGATTTAGACATGCAGGTATAAGAAGCTCAATAAACACCTGGGAGATTCATTGCAAAAAGGCAATCGCAAAGACACACAGTCATCAGACTGGCCAAAGTCAACATGAAGGAGGAACCCCTGCAAGCTATGAGGTGAAAACATCAAGTAACTTACAAAGGAAAACCCATCAGGCTAACTGCAGACTTCTTAACTGAGACTTTACAAGCCAGAAGGCACAGGGGCCCCATTTTCAGTTGTAAACAGAACAACTGCCAGCCTAGAATTTTGTATCCTCCAAAACTAAGTTTCATATGTGAAGCAGAAATAAAGACTTTTCCTGACAAGAAAACACTGAAGAAATCTGTCAAAATCAGACCTGCCCTACAGGAAATACTCAGAACTGCATTACACATAGATAAGCACAATAGAAACCAACCAGTGTAAAACCACACAAAAGCTAAAGCTCAGAGCTCATATAAAACAATAGCACAAAATGCAAAACAAAGCAATAAGGTACTAACCAAAAGGATGAACAGAACAGTATCTCACACATATTAATTTTATCAATCAACATGAACAGTCTGAATGCCTTACTCAAGATACATAGGGTGGCTGAATGGCTGAAAAAAAAATTAATTATCTGCTCTCACGAGGAAACACATCTAACCCACAAAGACTCATACAGACACAAGGTAAAGGGATGGAAAAAAATATTCCATGCAAACAGAAACCAATAGGAAGCAGGCGTAGCCATTCTCATATCAGATAAAATTGACTTGAAATCAACAATAGTAAAGAAAGACAAAGATGGTCATTACATGATTGTAAAGGGAGCAATTCAACAAGAAGACATAACCATCCTAAATATTTATACATGTAACACAGGACTGACCAGAGTCATAAAGCAAACCCTATTAGATCTAAGCAAAGAAATAAACAGCAGCATTGTAACTGCCAAGGACTTCAACATCCCACTGACAGAACTGGACATATCATCAAAGCAGGAAAAAACAGTGGACTTCAACAGAACTCTAGAACAAACGGGCCTAACAGACAATTACAGAACATTTTACCCAAAAGCTACTGAATATACATTCTTCTCATCAGCACATGGAACATTTTCCAAGAATGATCATATCTTAGGCCACAAAACATGGCTCAATGAATTCAAAAAACAGAAATCATACCATGTATCTTCTCAGACCACAGTGGAATAAAACTGAAAATCAGCTCCAAGAGAAACACTCCATTCTACACAAAGTCATGGAAATTAAACAACCTGCAGCTGAACCATTATTGGGTCAATAAGGAAACTGAGATAGAAATCAAAAGATCCTCGAACTGAACTACAAAGGGGACATAAGCTATCAAAATCTATGGGATTCAGCAAAAGCAGGCCTAAGGGGAAAATTCAGAGCCTTAAATGCCTACATCAAAAAGACAGAAAGATCACAAATCAACAATATAATGACAAGTCTGAAGAAAACAGAAAAGGAAGAGCAAACCAAACCCAAAGCCAGCAGAAGAAAAACAAATAACTAAGGTCAAAGCAGAACTAAACAAAATGGAAAACAAGAAAGCAATACAAAAGATCAATGAAACAAAAACTAGGTTTTTTGAAAAGATAAACAAACCTGATAGACTTCTTGCCAGATTAACCAGGAATAGAAAAGAATGGACCCAAAGCTCAATCAGAAATGAAAAAGGAGATATTACAACTGACACCATAGAAATACAAAACATCATCCATGAATACTATAAAAATATCTATGCATATAAATTAGAAAATGTAAAGGAAATGGACCAATTCCTGGAAACAAACAACCTTACAAGCCTCAAGCAAGAAGAAACAGAACTCCTGAACAAACCAATAATGAGCAACAAGATTGAAGCAGTAATAAAAAAGATTCCAACAAAAAGAAGCCACGGACCAAATGGATACACAACTGAATTTTACCAGACCTACAAAGAAGAGCTGGTACCAATATGACAAAAATTATTCCATAACATCGAAAAGGAAGGAATCCTCCCCAACTCATTCTATAAAGCCAGTGTCACCTTGATACTAAAGCCAGGAAAGGACACAAGAAAAAAAGAAAACTACAGATCAATATCCCTTATGAACACAGATGCAAAAATCCTCAATAAAATACTAGCAAACTGAATTCAACAGCACATCAAAAAAATAATCCAACATGACCAAGTGGGCTTCATCCAAGAAATGCATGGATGGTTCAACAAATAGAAATCCATAAATATGATTCACCACATAAATAGAAGCAAAAACAAAGACCATGTGATCATCTGAATAGATGCAGAAAATGCATTTGACAAAATCAGCACCCTATCATGATAAAAACCCATAATAAACTAGGCATAGAAAGAACATA
Organism: Cheirogaleus medius; assembly: GCA_008086735.1. Taxonomy (NCBI): domain Eukaryota; kingdom Metazoa; phylum Chordata; class Mammalia; order Primates; family Cheirogaleidae; genus Cheirogaleus; species Cheirogaleus medius. The sequence goes on along the minus strand of VBSM01002608.1, from coordinate 53,362,825 downwards.
TCTCAAAATTATAAAAGCCACATATGACAAACCCATAGCCAACATTGTATTGAATGGAGAAAAGTTGAAAGCATTCCCACTAAGAACTGGAACAAGACAGTGGTGTCTACTCTCACCACTTCTATTCAACATAGTACTAGAAGTCCTATCTAGAGCAATCAGGCAAGAGAAAGAAATAAACAGCATCCAAATCAGGAAAAAGGAGGTCAAACAAAATCCCAAAGACTCCACCAAGAGACTCCTGGAATTGATAAATAATTTCAGCAAAGTCTCAGGTTACAAAATCAATGTACACAAATAAGTAGCATTTCTATATAGCAATAACAGTTAAGCTGAGAATCAAATCAAAGACTCAATACCATTCACAATAGTTTCAAAGAAAATAAAATACCTAGGAATATACTTAACCAAGGAGAAGAAAGATCTTTACAAAGATAACTACAAAATACTGAGGAAAGAAATCACAGATGACACAAGTAGAAAAACATCATGCTCATGGATTGGTGGAATCAATACTGTTAAAAATGCCCATATTACCCAAAGTGATTTACAGATTCAATGCAATCCCCATCAAAATACAAACATCATATTTCACAGATCTAGAAAAAATAATTCTGCACCTCATTTGGAACCAGAAAAGAACCTGAATAGCCAAAGCGATCTTAAGCAAAAAGAACAAATCTGGAGGCATCACATTATCAGACTTCTAACTATACTGCAAGGCTATAAGTAACCAAAAAAGCTTCATTTTCGCACAAAGATAGAGACATAGCCAATGGAACAGAACAGAGAACACAGATAGAAAACCAGCTACATACAGCTAACTGATCTTTGACAAAGCAGTCGACAATATACACCGGAAAAAAAAAGTCCTATTCAATAAATTGTGCTTGGAAAATTGGATAGCCACATGCAGAAGAATGAATCAGGACCCCTACCTCTAACCACTCACAAAAATTAATTCGAGATGGATAAAAGAGTTAGATCTAAAGTTTGAAACCAAAAGAATTTCTAGAGGAAAATTTTGGAAAAACTCTTCTAGATATTGGCCTAGGCAAAGAATTTATGAAGAAAACCCCAGTGGCAATCACAGCAACAACAAAAATAAATAAATGGGACTTGATTAAATTAAAAAGCGTATGCACAGCTAAGGAAATAATCAGCAGAGCAAATATATGACCTAAGAATGGGAGAAAATATTCACAAGCTACACATCAATTAAAGTCTAATATCCAGAATCAACAAAGAATTCAAGCAAATTAGCAGGAAAAAAAAAAAAAAATTTAAAAGTGGGCAAAAGACACGAATAGACGCTTTTCAAGAGAAGTCAAATGGCCAAAAAACATATGAAAAAAATGCTCAATGTCACTCATCATCAGGGAAATGCAAATCAAAACCACAGTGAGAAATCACATAACTCCAGTGAGAATGGCTTTTATTTAAAAATCCAAAAACAATACATGCTGGCATGGATGCAGATAAAAAAGAACACTTATATACTGTTGGTGGGACTGCAAATTAGTACCTCTATGGAAAACAGTATGCGGATTCCTCAAAGAAGCAAAAGTAGACCTACCATTTGACTCAGCAACCCCATTACTGGGTATCTACCCAAAGGAAAAGAAGTCATTTTATCAAAAAGACACCTGCACATGAATGTTTATTGCCACACAATTCACAATTGCAAAGATGTGGAATCAACCTAAGTACCCAACAATTCATGACTGGAGTAACAAAATGTGATATATGTATATTGTGGAATACTACACAGCCATTAAGAAGGATGAATTAATAAGGCCTTTTGCAACAAATTGGATGGAACTAGAGACAATTATCCTAAGTGAAGTATCTAAAGAATGGATAAACAAACACCACATGTACTCACTATTAAACTGGAGCTAACCAATGAGCACACATGTGCACAGAGGGAAGTAAAACTCAGTAGAAATGAAGCAAGGGAAGGAAGGGATGGGCAAAAAACCTACCTAACATATACAATGAACACTATCTGTGTGATGGGCATGCTTATAACCCTGATTCAAGCATAACAAAAACATTCCATGTAACCAAAAACATTTGTACCCCCATAATATTTTGAAATAATTTTTTAAAAGGCTTAGGCTTAATTTCTGGTGCTTTATGTTGTGGTTTCTGCAATACCCCAACAGACAAGGCAGCAGCCTACAGATGCTTCAAGATTTGGGCTTATTACAATCTCTTCATGAAGGCCTCCTCCTAGAACTCAATGGGTCTAAAAGCAGCCCCATCTGGTTGGTTTTATTAGCATTAATGGCTCCTGCCTCTGTGAGTAGTTTCAAAGCTTTTACTTAGAAGGGATCTCAGAGAACATGGCTAAGTTTTTTTCTTTTCCAGAATCCCCTCCACAATAATCCCAACAAGCTTTTATTCTGTCCATGTGGGAAAATCCCCAGTGATGGTAAACTTGCTACTTTCCACATAGCCCCTTCCACACAGAGATCTTGAAAAGAGATCATGGCCTAATCATAGGTGTAAGATTCATAAATATGAGGCTTTGGCATGAAATCCAGAGGTTTGATAATATCAGAGCATGGAGCTCAAACCCTGATGGAAAACACTACCTGAGATCCACCCAGAAGAGCAGATCTCTCTCATTCTACCTGCGACATGGCACCAGGATGTCCCAGAAGGCACCACTGCTGAGAATGTCCAACCTAAATGGGGGTGAAGTGAGGCCCCATGGAGGTGCCAGTGTGGCCCACTCTGGTTTTCACCATATCCAAGGCAGGAAGAAGGCTAGGCTGAGGGTGGGCATGTGTGCCAACCACACTGGAAAGACGATACCGCCTAGTGCAGCTGTTCTCCAACCTAATGGTCTCAGGACCCTGCTACACTACTAAAAACTACTGAACACCCTACAGAGCTTTCCGGAGTTATAGCTACCAAAATTAAAAATTAAAACTTAATATGTTATTAAATATTTATTTGGTAATTTATTTTAAAAAATAAACCCATTCTATCTTCTAAATGAAAAATAAAATAAATAAAATAACAGATTGAAAGTAACTTTATCTTTGTTTAAAATAAAGAAGTTTCTGTTCTTTCCATCTTACTGTATGGAGATTTATTACCTTAGGAAATAAGGGCTTGCCAAAGGAAACAGGATGACACCACCAATTTAGGAGCACATTTCATTGGAAACAACATTCTATATACCAGAGCATGATACTGTAGCACAAATGATCACACCTCAATTCTGTACCTGATTTTCTTTGGAAAGAAAATACTACAGAATAAGAAGAGGGTACTTATAATCAGCTAAAATAGGTCAAATGAGCAAAATTTTAAACAATCTGGCATTTGGAGACCCTCCAGGAGATTCCAAGTGTTATTCCTCACTTTTAGGCTGACAGCACCCAACTTATAAAGTTACATTCTAAAAATCTAGTTGTTTGGAAGTTAGAACAAATTTGCAAACAGAATAATATTATAAATGGTGATTGTATCACTAAATAATTTAATAGAAGGAATGTAAGTAGTTTCCTACTTTTGTATATAATAGATTCCTAACCAGAGGATTGTCTAAAATTCAAAAAATAATAAAGGAGGTTCCACCACCTCTAACCTTCAGAGCTAAAAACAAATTACACCACGGCAATAAGACAAATCTTCAATTTCTAGCATTTTATATATGTGGTTTTCTTAAATATTATATACATATATATAGCCTGAAAACACCAAGTATCCAATTTGAGAAAAAGCCTGGTGTTTTCAAGATACTAGTGATTTGTACCTCTATGTAAACTGCATTATTTATGAAACGTATACTTATCAATAGAATCAGACTTTCATCTTAGTTTTGTATTCATTTTAATAAACAATGGTAAAATGATATAAAGATTACATCAATCATCACTGCAGTGTAAAGTGGGCAATGCTATCAAAGCTTAAGTTTTAACTGCAAGAAATAGAGAAGGCTATCTTTCAAAATGTTCATTAGTTACCTGATGAATATAAGTCTGTGTTTAGCACTGTAAAAGAATTATAGTGGTACTGATGGAGAATATATGAAAATAAATATTAGTACAGAAGTCAAGAACCACCTATGTAAATAAACTCACTCTCAGTCTGAGGCCTCTACCTCTTTTCACCTTTGGCAGAAATGCAGCTATTTGGATAAAGGCGCTACCCTGTCCATCAAGGGACTTAAAAGAGTGAGAGAGGGAGGGGAAGATGGCAAACCAGGAGCCTGCGTGGGTGCTACTCTGAAGGAAAGGATAGAAAATTGCAGGCAGATGCCTACCTACAAATGACTCATCCAGGAAAGAACATTGTAAAACCCCCATAAAGCGATGTGGGACACACAGAGTGAAGGAGAAGGTGACAGGGCGAGTAAATAAGACATCAGTAAATACCATGCTCATGAATTTGAAGGTCCAACTGATATAATGTAAAATGTCTCCCTAAAGTGACCTATAGATTTAGGGAAATGCTAATTACATTCCTAGCAGGCATTTTTAAAACTAGAAACTGACAAGCTCATTCTATAATTTAAATAGAAATGCAGATGACCTAAAAGAGCCAAAGCAATTTTAAAAAAATTGGAGGAGTTACACCACCTTACTTAGATCAATCAAGACAACTGGCATTGGCAAAAGGATAGACATATAAACCAACCAGTTAATTTCTTACAAAGGTGCCAGGGTAAAAGATGTTGGAACAACTGGAAATCTGTATTTAAAAAAACGAACATCACCTACCTCACACCAAACACAAAAATTAACTCAAAATGCATCACAGAACTAAATGTAAGCTCTAAAACTATCAAACTTCTACACAAAAGAAAATCTTTTTGATCTTGTGATAGGGAGAGATTCTAGATAGGCCATTAAAAGCATAAACCATAAAAGAAAAAAAAGAATAAAGTAGAATTCATCAAAATTTTAAAAATTCTGTTTTTTAAAAGTCATTATTGAAGAAAAGAAAAGGTACACCATAGACTGATAAAATATTCACAGTACAAATATCTGACAATGGACTTGTATACAAAATATATAAAGAATTCTTACCAATCAGTAATAATAAAACAAAGAAATCCATACCAAAATGGGCAAAAATGTGAAAGGTAATTCACAAAAGAAGACATACAAGGGGCCAGTAAAATACATAAAAGATGTTAAACATCCTTAGTCATAAGGAAAATGCAAATGAAAAATGAAAATGATGACATATCACTATTTACCCATTAGAATGGCTAAAATGAAAAAGACTAGCGATACAAGTGTTAGCCAGGATGTAGAGCCATTGCAGGTTAGAATGTAAAATGGTATAAACCACTTTTGAAAATTGTTTGGCTGTTTCTCATAAAGTTAAACCTACACCTACCCTATTACGCAGCCAATTCACTCGTAAGTATTTACCCCAAAAGAAATGAAAATACGTACCATACAAAAACATACACATAATAGCAGATTTATTCATAATAGCCAAAACCCAGAAATAGCCCAAATTTCCATCAACAGGTGAATGAATAAACAAATTGTGGTATATCCATATAATAGAATACTACTCTCTAATAAAAAAGTACTACAAATACATATAACAAAATGGATGAATCTTAAAATCATTACATTGAGTGGACAAAGCCAGACACAAAAAAGTATATCTGTATGATTCTGTTTATATAAAATTCTAGAAAATGCCATCTATAGTGACAGAATGCAAATCAGTGGTTGCCTGAGGCCAGGTTAGAGGAGGCAGGGATACAAAGAGGCATGAGGAAACATTTAAGGGTAATGAAAATGCTCTGTATCTTGATTATAGTGGTGATCTCAAGGGCGTACATCTATTAAAATTCATAGAACTATACAATTTAAAAGGTTACAGTTTATATTATGCAAATTATAACTTTAAAAGATTAATTTTTAAAGATACAATATATTAAATGTTGTACCAAAAGAATGTATAGATGAAATAAAAGAACATCTTCAGCTGCTTACTATCAATCACTCTCTTTGCCATCTTCTAGTCCTTGGCAAGAACAGGATGCAATAAGCCACCAAGGACCAAGCCCCACTACTACTTGCCTCCCAGAGAAAGAACCCTCTACTGTGACCGCTGTAAGTATACAAAGACAATGTCGGGATCTCAGAGATGACTGGTATACAGTATGATACCTATATTACATAGATGTGTGTATATTATAATATTTTTAGATGCAAAAAACTTCTTGAATTTATATTAGAGTTTTCCGGCACCCAAGTGATTGCCTACCACAATATATACTGCACAAATCTCCTACAGGGCTGTCAGGCAGTCTCCAGAGGACATGAGGAATCTGTTGCCCTCTGCAAAAATCCCAAAATGCCTAAGCCAAAGCCCTCCTTTTCGCTCTATGCTTTTCATTTTGCTACTACATCAAATCATAATAAAGCTTTGAATGCTTTATTACAAACACCACAACTTAGGGATACTCCCTAACCAATATCCTCAAATTTGGACACCACATAAGTCAGCTTAGTCTTACTGCTAGGGTGACAAGAAACTTAATTATACCTCTTGACCCACAGGCTTGGCCAAAGTACCTAATCATGAAATTGGTCTTCATATCAAAGTTGTAAGGAGTTGAGGGGAAACATCAATGAATTATCTTTCAAACTGTCACCTCTGCATACCAAGAATATATGAAAATAATAGTACAATTTTGAAAACACTGAAGTGTCATTCAACAAATGCTCTCACAATTGGCACATTCTGAAAATGTACATCAACTCTATTTAGCAAGTGCACATCTTTGAATACTATGACATCAGAGTAATTTTGCTAATAGCACAGTTCCTTGGCATTAACAAAATCTTTACTCATTTTGTTAATGGTCTGGTTTCAGCCAATTACTTATGAAGCACAGAATATATTTCTGTTTCAAATAAGACTGATTAAGGGTCTCTTAGATCTAAAGCTCTTTAAATTGATTGCTGCATCAACAGCTAAGTCCATTACATTTTTTCCTGGAGAATTTCCATCTGTTTCAAACTAAAGCAATTCTTTCTATGTTCCCACTTTTAAAGAGGAAAAATTTTAAATGACTGAAATCAAGTATTCCAGCAAAATTCAAGGGCCATAAAATAAATGAACCACAAAAAGGCTTAAAGTACAAAATGAAAACACAAAAGAACATTCAGAAATACAAAATACAATTCATTCCCTCCTCTCTTTACTGTTCTTTTCTCTACCTATAAATAGAAATATCCCTCTTTATAAGAAAACTGAATAGACTGAACTTCAAAATAGCACAATTTGTAAAGCAAGGTATTGTATATTTATTAATTCAACAACTATTTATTGGGTCTCCACTGTCTCCCAGAGGCCATTAAAGTAGTGAAAATAGAGCAGTGAGCCAAACAGACAAAAATTCCTACCCTTGTGGAGCTTATAGTCTAGTGGTAAAGAGAGAAAATAAAAAAACTAAACAGGTAAAATATATAGTGAGTGAGATAAAAATAAATATTATGGGTAAAAATGAGATAAGAAAGTGCCATAGAGGTGGAGGTACTTTTAACTACGATATGCAGAGAAAGACTCATTGATAAATGTCACATTTAAACAAAGATCTGGCCAGGCACAGTGGTTCATGCCTGTAGTCCCAGCAACTCAGGAGACTCAGGCAGGAGGATCACTTGAGGCCAGGAGTTCCAGACCAGCCTGGGCAACATAGTAAGACCTCGTCTCTGAAAAAATAAAGATCTGAAGAAGCTAAAAAAGCCAGCCCTATGGACATCCAGGAGAAGAACTTTTGAGGTAACGAGATTAGAAGTATTCAGAGTTAGCCAGATGGAGTATTTAACAAGTGAAAGCCAACAAGATATGTAGTGGGCCAAGGGGGATATAGATCATGTAGGTCCTTAAAGAATTAAAAGGACTCTGACTTCTATTATAAGCAATATAGAAAGACTTCAGTGGATATGAGACAAAGGAGGGATAAAACAAGACTTAGAGTTTAAAATAACCACTTTCAGAGTTGCTGATCAAGTAACACGTGGGAAGTACTTTATATCACTCTAAGCTCCAAGATAAAAATGATAACCTCTAGACAAAATATTTTTAAAAAACAATTTGAAGGCATTTAAGAATGACTAAAAGTAGGCAAAAGTTAAAGGGAATTCAACTTTTAAAAGAAGGGAATCATCACAATACACACAGGAGGACTGTAGATGGCACATTGAATAACAGGTTTTAATGAATAAATTGCTCTGGAAACAAAAAACAAAAACAAAAAAAAGAAAAGAATCATATAAGGTGAGAGATTCACATATGTATGACTTTTCCCAATCCACGTAGCATGGGGTGGCTAAAACTCAAATAGAAAACCTCAGACTTTTTGGCTTCTGGGGTCAGCAATGCCATGACTGGATATTTACACAAGGGAAAGGAAAACACTTGTCCATAAAATGACTTGTACACAAATGCTCATAGGAATCTTGTACATAATAACCAGAATCTGGAAACAACCCAGATGTTCATGAACAGAAATATGGATAAACAAATAGTGATACTTTCATATCATGCAATACCGCTCAACAATAAAAGAAGTACTGATACATGTAATACTATGAATCAATCTAAAAAAAATTATGTTGAGGTACATTAGTCAGACAAAAATCATGAGTCCATTTATATTAACTCCAAGAGCAAACATAAGTAATCTATGGTGACAGAAATCAGAAAGTGAGGATGAGGGTAGAGGGAATTGACTGAAACTGGGCACTTCCCAGGTGATGAAAATTTTCTATATTCTGCTTTCTATATTTTGTTATAGAACAAAATATGACTTATATTTTCCTTAGTCATGCATTTCATATGATTAAATGGGTATATATAATTCTTGAAACCCATCACTTAAAATCTACATTTTACTACAGGTAAATACATTTCAATAAAAAGTAGTAAATAAAAATACATAGCAACATTTAAACCTCATAACCACTTATATTCAGTTAATTCAAGCACATAGAAAAACTATGCCTTTCACGTGGTAACATGCCAACAATCAAAGTAACAAAAGAGGGGGGGATTTGAGTTCTATGTGGATACAATTACAACCTTTTCTATGCTTTTCCTGTAAATAAAAACAATAATGTTAACAAGCATCGAAATCTTGAAGAAGTTCTCATAAATATATTCACAGTTATATATTGTGTTTCAAGATTTAGCTATAGAAAGTACGCTTTTTCTGTCCTCTTTATAATAAAGCCATTCATCCATTCTTAGAATTCCAAAAAAAATGAAATAAGATTAAAGAAAATAATAAAATATCAATTTCTAACTTCTAATGTATTACTCCCTATAAAAGGCAGGTATTTAATAATTAATGAAACAATTAGTTGCTATACTTAACAATAAAGTAAATTTTACTATGGCTTAAAGGGAATTTTTTTTAATGGTATAAGGACAGTATTGCCTTAGGCAATACTGGTCATCTTTTTTTTTTTTTTTTTTTTTGAGACATGGTCTCACTCTGTTGCCCAAGTTACTGTGGCCATCCATTTTTAAATGTAGGTTTCTCAAGAGCCTGTGAGAAGATACAAAAATTCACCATATAATAAAATGAGTTTATATTACGAAAAAATTTGTCTTGTAATTGGTAAAGTTAAGAATACTCTTGACAGGAGAAAATCACATTAAACACATTTTGAACATTCAAAACAGATGAAATTGTCAAATTTATATTTTAAAACTCCCTAACAAAAACTTAAGTGCATGATGTTAAGAAAAGGAGTCAATGAATGTATCCTTTAAAGAGTAAGCTACTCAGAAGTGCTTAAAATGTGACTTATGTATATGTCTCATAATCTTATTTGTACAAATATTTTGGAAAATATATACAAAAGAACTCAGGGCTTTTCCTAAAGCTCCCTCCTAGAAAAAAGATACATTGATGTCAAAAATATTTGGCATGTCAGTTTTTACATTTAATATAGTAGGACTATATGTAAAAGAACTCTAAACAGAATTACAGAATTAAAATTAAACATAATATTTAATTTCTGTCTGAAAGGAGATTTGTAATTTAATAAATGCTATGACCACACACACATTAAAATAAAAATCAAACAGAAAACTCTATTAGAAGAACTCTGCTGACAGTCAACGTAAAAAAGAAGAGGAAAGAATACAAATTCTAATAAGTAGTGGTGACATTTCAGTCTCAAGTACCCAAAGAGATTAAGATAAAGTGTTAAAAAGTGAGATAGGATAAAATTCAATCACATCCTGCAAAAAGTTATCATTAAGATTATTTTTCAATCTGTCTCTCTCACTTAGATCTAAATAATAAAAGACAAAAAGGTGTTTTTCAACTAATGTTTGACAAGGACACCAAGAATACACAATGGGAAAAGGATGGTCTCTTCAATAAATGGTGCTGGGAAAACTGAATATTCACACAAAAAATAATTCAACTGGACCCTTATCTATACCATATACAAAAATTAACTTAAAATGGATTATATGTAAGACTTGAAACCGTAAAACTCCTAGAAGGAAACACAGGGAAAAAGCTCCTTGACATTGGCCTTGGCAATGTTTTTTTTGATATGACACCAAAAGCATATGATTTTTTGGATACAACAAAGGTAACAAAAACAAAAATAAACAAGTGGGACTACATCAAACTAAAAAGCTTCTGCACAGCAAAGGAAATAATCGATAAAATGAAAAGGCAGCCTATGGAATGTGAGAATATATAGGTTAAGCATCCCTAAACCAAAAATCCAAAATCCAAAATGCTCCAAAATCTGAAACTTTTTGAGCTCTGACATGATGCCACAAGGGGAAAATTTCACAACTGACTTTATGTGATGGGTCATAGACAAAACTGTATTTCACGCACAAAATTATTAAAATTATTATATAAAATTACTTTCAGGTTACAAACACAAGGTATATATAAAACATACATAATTTTTTTTTTTTTTTTGAGACAGAGTCTTACTCTGTTGCCCAGGCTAGAGTGCCTGGCATCAGCCTAGCTCACAGCAACCTCAAACTCCTGGGCTCAAGCGATCCTTCTGCCTCAGCCTCCCAAGTAGCTGGGACTACAGGCATGTGCCACCCTGCCCAGCTAATTTTTTCTATATATTTTAAGTTGTCCAGCTAATTTCTTTCAATTTTTTAGTAGAGACGAGGTCTCATTCTTGCTCAGGCTGGTATCGAACTTCTGAATTCAAACGATCCGCCCACCTTGGCCTCCCAGAGTGCTAGGATTACAGGCATGAGCCACCATGCCCGGCCAAACATACGTAATTTTCATGTTTAGACTTGAGTCTCATCCCCAAGACATCTCATTATGTATATGCAAATATCCCCAAATCCAAAACACTTTTGCATCCCAAGCATTTCAGATATGTGATACTCAACCTGTATTTGCAAACTATATATCTGATAAGGGATCAATATCCAAAATATTGATATGGATATCAATATATGGAATTCACAAACTCAATAACACGAAAAACATATAACCCATTTAAAAATGGGCAAAGGATCTGAATGAACATTTTTCCGGAACAGGCGTAAGAATGGCTATATGAAAACGGATATATGAAACGGATATATGAATGGATATATGAAAAAGTGCTCAATATCACTAATCATCAGGAAAATGCAGATCAAAGCCACAACGAGGTATCATTTCACATCTGTTAGAATGACTATTACCAAAAAGATAAGAGATAGTAAGTGTAAGCAAAAGTATAGAGAAAAAGGAATCCTTGTACACTATTGCTAGGAATGTAAATTGGTATAGCCATTATGGAAAATAGATGGAGGTTCCTCAAAATATTAAAAATAGAATTACCATACAATCCAGCAATCCTACTTCTTGGTATACATCCAAAAAGTGAAATCAGTATTTTGAAAAGATATCTATACCCCCATGCTCACTGCAGCATTATTCACAATGGTCAAGATATGGAAACAGCCTAAATGTCTGTCAATGGAGGAATAAAGAAAATGTGGTAACTCTATATAATGGAATATTATTCATTCTTCAAAAAGGAAAAACTGTCTTTGTAAGAAGACAGATGAACCTGGAGCACATGATGTTAAGTGAAATAAGCTAGTCACAAAAAGACAAATACTATATGATCTCACTTTTACATGGATTCTAAAAAGTCAAACTCACAGAAGCAGAGAACAGAATGGTCGTTGCTAGGTGCTGGGGCATGAAGGAAATGGGGAGATGCTGGTCAAAGGATACAAAGTTTCAGTTATAAGATGAGTTAAGTTCTGTGAATCTAATGTATAGCATAGGGACTATAATTAATACTGCATTACTTAAAATTTGCTAACAGAGTAGATCTTAAATGTCCTCACACACACACACACACACTAAAAAAAAAGGGGGAGTAACTATGTGTGGTAATAGATGTGTTGATCAATTTGATCGGGGTAATCATTACAAAATATATACAAACACCAAACCATCACATTGCACAACTTGAATACATACAATTTTTATTTTTCAATTATACTTCATTAAGCTAAAAAGAGGTGTTTTTAAAAATTGAATTAATAAAAATAAATATCTTTTTTTAAACTTATTATTTAGGCCGGGCGCGGTGGCTCGCACCTATAATCCTAGCACTCTGGGAGGCCGAGGCGAGAGGCTCAAGGTCAGGAGTTTGAAACCAGCCTGAGCAAGAGCAAGACCCTGTCTCTACTAAAAATAGAAAGAAATTAATTGGCCAAAATATATAGAAAAAATTAGCTGGACATGGTGGCGCATGCCTGTAGTCCTAGCTATGCAGGAGGCTGAGGCAGAAGGATCGCTTGAGCCCAGGAGTTTGAGGTTGCTGTGAGCTAGGCTGATGCCATGGCACTCTAGCCCGGGCAACAGAGTGAGACTGTCTCAAAAAAAAAAAAAATTATTTAATTGAATCTTACTCTCTTTGAATTTAGAATTATTAGTTTTCCCTCAATATCTGTGGGGGATTGGTTACAGGAGCCCCCTCAGACACTAAAGTCTCTCATATAAGATGGCATAGTATTTGCATATAACTTATACACATCCTCCCATATACTTGAAATGATCTCCAGATTATTTATAATATCTAAAACAATGCCAACACATCACTTCACTTACATGAATTCAACACAGTACTCAAGAAGCAGCAAATTCAAGTTCTGATTTTTGGAACTTTTTGGAATTTTTTGTTTTCTAAATATTTTTGATCTACAGCTGGTTGAATCCATGGATGTCCCCATGGATGCAGAATCCACACATAAAGAGGACAGACTGTATTACCCACATATGTTCCACTGCAAGCACCACACAGACAATTTCCACAGGTAAGCCCCTATGTTATCCTAAACCAACAGTGAAAGTGCACCTTTTTCCATCATATAAGTCAGTGTCAGCTACCATTTAAGTGGCATGCTCTAATTTCACACATGGCTATTTTAGCTACCATATCCTAAATTGTTATCAGAGTGAAAAAGGAAGACAGCATTATAGCTGCCAGAGGTAACACAATATAAAAGGAACAAATCTTGAGATAGACAGATCTGATTCTCATCTCACCTACATCACAGACCACTTGGGATAACATGGTACAGTTATTTACACTATTATCTAAAGTTTTATTTCCCTACTTTTCAAAGATGTAAAACACCCACACAACTATATATATATCACTGCATAATGCCTGACACAGAAAAATTTCGCAGGTAACATCTATGCATGCGGTAATATAGTATAATGGCTTAAGAGTGTAACTATTAATGTCAAATCCCAACTCTGCCACTTACTTAGCTGCATGACCACGAGCAAGATACTTAATCTCTCTAAGCCTCAATTTTACAAATACATGTATAAACTAGAACTATTAATGGGTTTTGTAAGATATAAAGCACTTAGGCCCACGATAAACACAATAAACATTTGCTATAATTATATTATCTTAATTAAGCATTTAAGGCTTTAAAATAATGTATTAGCTATCCTATAATATACACAGAATAGCAAAAGATAACTTCCAGCATTTTCAATGAGCCAATATACAATTAATCAGGTCCTTCTAACTTCTTTTTTGCATATTTTATATGACAACTGATTAAACCATTTCTTAAACAGATGCTCATATAATGCAACTATTAGGGAAAAAATATTAAACAATCATCCAGAAGACTTACTACTGGAAGCAGAGGAAAAAAAATATTTTTAACTCTTATAACATGACTACTAAAATGCAAGAAAAAATGGACCCCATAAAATATTATAGATGATACTGGGAAGTGGCAGTGAGCTGCGCTCCCAGTCAGCCGCACAATCACAAAACAAACAATACTCCACAGTGTACTGTGTCGTCAATGATTTTTAGATATCGTGTGTTGTGTTTTACATCCTATCATGTCTACAAAACGCCCATTTTGGACTCAGGATATTTTCAATTTATGATGGATCTATCAGGATGTAACTCCATCATAAGTTGAGGAGCATCTGTGTATTCTTTCTTTCTTTTACCTGACTCTACCTCTCAACAGAATATTATCACTTTAAAAACTCCTCATGTGTAATAACTTATGCTGTACATTACTGAAAAATATCTTTGGGCTAGTATATGCTATACCTTTTGGGGAGCGAGAATCCTCTGCCTGAACTTTTCGACCGTTTCTTGACCCATAGAAGACCAAGCGTTCACAAATGCTTCTGCTTTGTCTTGTCTAAGATGGACGTTCTCTAATTGCTGCTGCAAAGCTGTTGGCTTCACATTGTGATATACTGCCTATTAAAGAGAAAAAATATTACATAAATCTTTCATATTCATACAGAGATCTTAAACTGTAATCAATACAGAATTATTTTTAAATGATTTAAATCAAAAGAATATTTCACATTCCTATTCCAGACATTTTTAGTTATTTTACAAATAATAAAATACACAACAAAGGACCAGAAGGTTCAGGATCAAATGGCCTAAACTGTTCATGCTAACTTTTTTTCATTTTTGCCTGTGGTTTAAGCAATCCTAAATCCATTTAATAATCAAAATACTTCTTTATGTTGGTTATGTAAATGGCACCTTATTTAAAATTGTGTTTTTTCATTTACTTACTGCAAAGAAGTATACAATGGTTTTCTTTCCCAACTAACAAATTTTTTCCAAGAAGCATTTTCTCACAACTACCTCATTCATCAATTTCCTCAGTTATGTATAATAAAAAATTATAAAATGTTTTAACAATGATACCTGTTCTGTTTCCTACATTACTCTGGAACAACTTCCCATCAACCCCATGCTGTGCTGTCCTATGCAATGATCCTTTTCTTCTGTTGAAGGACTACCAAGGGTTAGAACCACAGTTATCTTTAGGATCTATAATCTGTATAAGACTATAACAGATAACTGACAGCTTGTCCTCGTTATAGTATCTGTTCACTAGAATGCTCATGAAGCTACAGAACTATTTAAACTTTTATTTCACAAGTATTCATATTTAACCAACCAACAGGAATTACTGAGGATCTATTTTAAGCCCAGCAATTTGATAGACTTATACAAGATACACAAAAAATATAATCCTCACTCCCCATAAGTTCAAAATCTAGTGAAGGAGACATAACTGACACTTGTAAACTAATGAAAGATGAACTGTGCTCTACTATGATAGGCCAAGGATAAAAAACATCCAAATGGGGAGGACAGCAAGTATAAGGCGTCAAGGCTGAAATAAAGGAAGTGTGATTTGAACAGCTTAAATAATGAACAGAATTTAGATAAGAAAAGATGCAGAATGGCAGCTCAGTAGGAAGAAATATTATGACAATACTTCTTTTCTAAGTGTCCTTTTTATCCTCCTAGTTAAATGTATCCCCCAAATCATTTAATTTGTTAAATAAAATGTGTTCATTTTTCCAAATTATTATAGCAAGTAGCAATGAATTCAAATCTTACAGCTGTCTCCAATGAGTCTCGATGCATATTGTCAAATACTTTATAAATCTTCAAACAATTTTACTACATTGCAATTCTTGAGTAAAATATATTCATAGCTTCCATCTTGCATACTTTCTTATAAAAACATAGAAAGTCATATATATCATAACACTAAAAATATGTAATAAACTAAGGTCAGGAAATTTGAAGCAATAAAAATACCTGTTCTAAAATAAATGATATTGTTTCAAGAACTAGATGAAGATCTTGTTTCTCTAGAGAAAACGCAGCTTGAAGTTTTTCTTCCTCTTCTTCACTGAAACTGCTCTCAGACTACAACACAAATAATAATCTATTAGTACACATTCAGGTATTCAAAACTTATACTTATGACAGAAAATTCATTTATTCATATATGAGATGAAAACTTTAAGGAAAAGTGAATATATGGTGAAAAGAAATTGATATGTTCGTAAATTTCTAAAATGTATGGTACCCATTATAGATTTTTGTAAACACAGTAAATTGAATTAAAAGTCATAATTATGAGCTTCAAAGTTCTACACTGCAGTATCCTAAAGAACTGCTGAGATACGTGGATGATTTTTAACTTTAATTTTAAAAAAATCTCACTTCTGGGATTTTATATTTCTTGTGCCTGTTTTTCATAATTCTTCCATTTTATTTCATGATCAGCAGTCATTTCATGAAGCTGTCTGCATGCCCCATGACAACAGTCCCTTCATCCTCCAGTTTGCTGTTTCTAGTCTGCTATGATCAGGAAGCCAGATGGCTGACCTCTCAGAATATACAGCACAGTTACTTCAACAGGCTTTGTGTGAAGCCTAAAAGTCTCTCCAATGGAGGCAAGTATATGAGTTTTTTATTGCATGAGTTGTGACAGCTACTTTTGAAGCTGAGAGGCCACAAATGCTTATTTCTGAATTCCTAGTTCTGGAAGTTCATCTGACTTCCATCAGTGTTTCTCAGTGCAGACTGTTGGCATGCTGGATTGGTGGACAATTCTTTGTGCAAGACTGTCTTACATATCACAAGATCTTTAAAAGTCCCTGGCTATTAAATGTCATCAGTAGTCCTCCACACATTGTAGCAAAACAAAAACAAACCCCATGTATTTGTGTATGCTAGAATGAGCCAGGAAAATGGCCAGTTCAAAAAAGGACCCCCAGGCTAGGTGCAGTGGCTCATGCCTGGAATCCCAGCACTTTGGAAGGCCAGGAGTTCAAGACCAATCTGAACAACATAGCAAGATCCTATCTCCACAAAAAATTTAAAAATAAGTCAGGTGTACTGGCATGTACTGGTAGTCCTAGCTACTCAGGAGGCTGAGGCCAGAGGATTACTTGAGCCCAGGAGGCCAACATTACAGTAATCTGTGATTGTACCACTGTACTCCAGCCTGGGTGACAGAGCAAGACCTTGTCTCAAAAAAAAAGACACCCCTCCCAGATCCATGTTCAAGCATGCCCATATTCTATATCTAAGCTGTCTTAATTTCCTCATGTTGATTCTTACTAGGAATTCCATGGAACCAGTCTGTACCAAAAAAAAAGATATCTTCTGTCCACAAACAGATTAAACTTGGTAAAATCAAAGTGCCAAGCTGATGGCATTTAGAATGACAACCAAATCTCTAAAACTCTTCACCAATCTACCTGTCTCAGATTCTACTATTCTAAGGGCTCTGCTTGTCTCAAGGCAAAGGCCAACTTGGCAGACCTAGAGTACATAAAGAAAAGCTGGAAGATCTTGAAATTCACTGCAAACTTGATTTTAGAGCCCTTATCACAATAGGAGCCCCTCTAAAAGATCAACCCCTGAAACTGTCTAGGAAAAAAAATGTACACCTTTCCTTATATATTCTTAGCAGGCAAGTATTACATGCATACATTTCTACCTCCAGTAGCTTCAGTTTTCAACAAGTACACCTTCTCATCTCCACTCCACTACCTCTGATGGCATAGCATTCAAGCACCTCTATAGAATACTTCAGTCACTCAGTTAACTCTAAGATAGATATAATTTATTCTCAATTCCAGATGTGACTGAAAGGGTCAAAAACAAACAATACATCACAATTGTCCCTGCAAGTGTTCTATCCTCCCTCAGTATGAAGAACAAAAAATGTGTACGAGAGTTTCTTATCCCATATTGTTTACATATTTCAGAAGGCAGCCATCAGCTCAAGAAATAAAACAGAATTTCTATTATCTACTGCCTGCATCATTCATTTTTGGGCTGATTTAGAAAATGTTTCATACTCCTTTTTGAGATTTAATGTAATGGAGTAAGTGATGGATTCTGGAGCCAGGCTGCCTTTTTAGCTAGCTGTGTGACATTGGGCAAGTTACCTAATTGGTTTCTATCTCAGTTTCTTCATAGATAAAATGAGGATGGCAATAGTACCTACTTCTTCAAGTTGCTGTAAGGATTAGATGAGTTAACAATACAAAGCAGTGACAATAGGACCAATCATGGAGGGAGCAATGTAACTTTATAAATAGCAAATACCACAGAATTGTTGTTCCTCCTAGTTCTCCATCTACATCATAAATTCCTTAGAGGCAGGAATATAGTGACCTACATTTGTTTCGTGTCATGGTAAGAAAAAGAATTAATTCCAAGAATATTTATTGAGTGCCAACTATATAAGTAGCAATGTATTAGGTATAAGAAGTATAAAGATGAGTAGACATGATCCTCAAGACATTAAGGCCAGAGGAAGGTAAATTGATAAAAAAAAGGTTTAGGGATTTGGTGGCTTTCTAATCATGAAACAAATACTTATGATGCAGTACTAAAGTGAGGTAAGAATGAACCAAGTGTTTTGGAAGCATAGAAGAGAGAACAACAAACTGTGCTGAGAAAGAGACTGCAAAATGCTTGACGGATAGTTTACCCAGTAAATAAGGGAAGAAGGACATTTGTAGGCAAGGGAAGAGTATATGCATAGATACATAG
Source organism: Cheirogaleus medius (assembly GCA_008086735.1). Lineage (NCBI taxonomy): Eukaryota > Metazoa > Chordata > Mammalia > Primates > Cheirogaleidae > Cheirogaleus > Cheirogaleus medius. The sequence goes on along the minus strand of VBSM01002608.1, from coordinate 53,343,929 downwards.
TTGAGAAAGTTCATAGCAAGTTGCAGTAAAAGGGTACTGTCCAGTGTGAATGTAGCACTTACAAAGTGGGGAGAATGAAGGTTGCAGCCATATTATAATGGGTCTTGCACACAATGTTAGGGATTTTGAACTTTTTTCCATAGGGCAATGGACAGTCACTGATGGCTCTGAACACTATAAAATATGATCAATCTTTTTCTTAGGAAAAAAAAATATTTAGAAAGGTAACTGGGATAGTATTATCAACAAGTGATAGGAATCAAGAAGGTTACAGGCAAGGATACCTGTTTGAAGGTAACTATTGTCATCTAAAGTAGAGATAATAAGGATCTGAACTAGGACTGTGAGAACTTGGATTTTAGAGACATTTCAGAGGGAGAAAAGACATGGCCCTGGGGCTAGCCCCTGGGCAGGAAAAGAAGTGGAAAGAATAAGAGTCCCAGTTCTCACTGGGTGGTGATAACTGGCACACCAGGCAGAGCTGTTAGTGGCTGCTCTATAAACACGTGTCAGATGGAATTAAATTTTTATAACCTGATAAAGAAATTAACTTGGATTGGTACCAGGTGGTGAATTACTAAATATCCATATGTCCAAAACAACCACATCCTTAAAGTAAAACTAAAAGAGGAACAAAATTAAATGAAAGATTAGATACTGGCTGATAGCAAATACCACAGAATTATTTTTAAGGGAAAAAAAAATGAAACCATGAAATCAGAATTTTCCCGAAGTATGTTCCACTGAACATTAGTCCCAAAATGTATACCATAACAAAAACAGTTCCAAGGTCAAACACATTTGGAAAATGTTACACACCATATTCACCCTTAAATACTTACCACAAACACTAGCATATAAAATACTCTGAAAAGTTCCATAATAAAATAAAATTAACTTTATTGAAAAGAGAGTTTCCCAAATTTTTAACCAAGGAATATTATCAAAGCTTCCATAGACTCAGTGTCCCTGAGAACACACAGGAGAACATTATTCTGTGCAAAAAGTTCTCCAGATAATAACAGAGACTGTCATGAAAGGAAAAGGAAGTATTACAAGCTATGAAGACAAAAATACATACCTTCAAGTGAAGTTTTTGAAGAATCCGAGTGAGCAATCGTGGAAATCTTCCTATATCTATTGCATTTATCAGTGATACTGCTTTTTTCATGCTAAATAAATTTGTAAAACAAAGTTTTAAAATGAGTTTTCCAAGTTGAACTGTACTTGTTATAGTTGTCTATAAGTTTTCATTTCAACAACTCTGATTGCTGTACGCTAAGTCTGAGCAAAATAAAGAGAAGAGGCAGGACAATCTGAACATTTCCAAAAACATGCCCCCAGAATGACTTCTGTTGAAAGGGCCCATCTGGCAAATTTCCTTTCTTTGGGGCAAAGTAAACTACTAGGGAAAGCTTGCACTCTGTGGGGGAATGGCATTAATTTAGCAGTGGTTGTTTATGTAAACACTTAACCCAAAATGGAACTCTGAAGGGGAGCAGCAACTAAGGCAAACTACTAAAAACATAAAGAATACTGTACAGCAAATAATGGAACTTAAAACATATATATATTACATACAAAATCACCTGGGGTCACTAAGTACACAGTTGTTTTAAAACCTGTTTCAATTGTAATAATCAACTTTAAATAATGCGATGAGAAAAATTCTACTGCATCATATTGGATAGGTTTACCGATGAAGTGTTTGATTCCCAGGACATTGATATGTGGAAAGGAACTGGCTATCGGGACCAAAAAAATTCAGTAAGTAGGAAAAACTTTAAAATGACAGCTCTCACTGGGGAAAAGAATCCTTATTCAATAAATGGTGCTGGGAAAATTGGATACCCACCCACATGTAGAAGACTGAAACAGGATCTGCACCTTTCACCTCTCACAAAAATCAACTCACAGTGGATAACAGACTTAAACCTAAGGCATGAAATTATAAGAATTCTAGAAGAAAATGTTGGAAAAACTCTTACAGACATTGGCCTAGGGAAAGAATTTATGAAGAAGACCCCAAAGGTAATTCACAGCAACAACAAAAATAAATAAATGGGACCTGATCAAATTAAAAAGCTTCTGCACAGCCAAGGAAACTATCACGAGAGCAAACACAATCCACAGAATGGGAGAAAATATTCACATGTTACACATCTGATAAATGGCTGATAACTAGATCTATAATGAACTCGGGAAAATCAGCAAGAAAAAATCAAACAACCCTATCAAAAAGTGGCTAAAGGACATGAACAAAAACTTTTCAAGAGAAGATAGACCAATGGCTAACAATCATATGAAAAAATGCTCAACATCTCTAAGCATCAGGGAAATGCAAATCAAAACCACAATGAGAGATCACTTATCTCCAGTGAGAATGGCCTTTACCAAAAAGTCCCAAAACAATAAATGTTGGTGTGGTTGCGGAGAGATAGGAACACTCATACACTGCTGGTGGAACTGCAAACTAGTGCAACCTCTGTGGAAAGCAATATGGAGATACCTTAAAGAGAACTATCATTTGATCCAGCAATCCCATTACTGGGCATCTACCCAAAAGAACAAAACACATTCTATAAAAAAGACGTCTGCACTAGAATGTTTACAGCAGCACAATTCACAGTTGCAAAGATGTGGAAACAACCCAAGTGCCCATCAATACATGAGTGGATTAATAAAATGTGGTATATGCATACCATAGAGTTCTCAGCAACAAAAAACAATGGTGATCTAGCAGCTCTTGTATTATCCTGGATAGAGCTGGAGCCCATTCTACTAAGTGAAGTATCACAAGAAAGGAAAAACAAGCACCACATGTACTCACCATCAAATTGGTATTAACTGATCAACACTTAAGTGCACATATAGTAGTAGTAACATTCATCGGGTTTCTGGCAAGTGGGAGGGGGTAGGAGGGGATGGGTATATTCACACCTAATGGGTGTAGTGTGAAAGGGATGGACATTCTTGAAGCTCTGACTCGGATGGGGCAAAGGCAATATATATATAACCTAAACATGTGTACCCCCGTAATATGCTGAAATAAAAAAAAAATTTAAATGACAACTCTCTTCTTCAGGAAGATTTCTGCCTAATTCAGGCACAAAGAAGTTACTCTCCAACTTAAATTACTTGTCTATATATACTTCAGTATTTTTTCTTTTCACACACCACCTGCACTATTATTTTTGATTAAACTGAGTCATTTTTACTTAAATAATTTTATTTTAAAAAACGAACTTTACATTACCACCACGGGCAGCCAACTTTACCTACTGTACATAGAAATCAACCAAATACAAATAAAATGGAAACAGAAGCAACGTTAAGTATGGCTAGATAGGGATACCAGCCAAAAATTCCTGGCCTGAGGCCTCTTCGATCTTGATCTAAAAGGGGTACTAACACGTGTTAGGTATTAAAGACCCTCCAGCACCAGTGTGAGCCTTTCTCATCATCAGGTCTGAAAGAGAACTGAATACGGAAACGGAATGCCGTTCCACGTGATTAGGCAGCACTCAAGGTAGCCCCTGGTAACTTCCGATACCCAAGCCTACAAACACTCAGACTGGCCTCGGCTGCCCCCATGCAGGCGGACCACCGCGAAGGTGCGGGCGCCACACGGTCCCGCCGCAGCCCGACCCCCACAACCCGCGCCCGCCACGGCGCCCACGCAACAGGGAGCGGCAGCATGGACATCCTTGCGCGGGCCCTGTCCGCGCCACAGGTGTTACCACAAGTGCTCAGCAGGTCAACTACCTGGGGCTCTCCGGCAGGATCAACGCCGCGGACGCCGCCATCCTCGCAGCTAGCTGCCCCGCCCGGCCGCCGGCTGTCAGCTGCGCCGAACCCAGCCAATGGCGGCCGCAGCGGACGGAAGCCCGGAAGGCCCAAGCCGCGCCGCGGCCATCCGCGCCTGGGACCTGTCCTGCGGTGCCGGAGGACAGAGCCCGTGAACTCCTGTCCTCCCCGCCAATCTAGTGGTGTCAGAGTTAGGGCTGTGCCGATAGATGTATTTATTTAGATGTATGTATTTGCTTATATAGGAGGTATGTACATACTTGGATAGATGGGGTGTGGGGGTGTGTGTGTGAGAGAAAATATATATATTATATATGTGTGTGTGTATATATATATATATATTTTAAATAGGGCAGGTTTAAGCAAGTCCTGCGGCGCGTGCCCCGCGGAGAGGCGGGCTCCCGGAGCAGGAGAGGTAGAGCCGCCAGCTGCATACGGGGCACTGTGCGATCAGCCCCTCCTGCGTCTGCATCCCCGTCCCTGAAGTGAGGCTTTGCAGAGCGCCACCCGGACCTTGTATTGTGTACGTTGGATTCCTTCAACAACATTCGTTGAGGGCCTACTGTGTGCTAAGCACTGTACTAGGCACTGGGGATACAGAAGACCTAAATTCCTACCCTCGGGTTTTGCCAGCAGTTCAAATGGACCAGCATTTGTTACGACCCTCTTTTCAGTCTGACACTGCATGGTAAGGGAAACGAACCGCCACACAGCGTGCCATCAGGGATCTCACCGGAGAGTAGGGAGACGAAGCCGTCTAACTAACACCCTGGCCTGCCTCAGAGAAAAACAGGGAGTGCGTTAAAGGGATTCAGAGGTGGGAACAGTGAAGGGCTTGGGAGGTAGATCAGGAAGAGCCTGCTGGGGCAGGTGGCATACACAGTGGGTCGGCACAGACAAAAGGGTGAGGCTGTGCATTTCAGGGTAAGGGAGAGGAGTGCACAAAGGCAGAGTAGTGGAGGAGCTGTTTGAACTGAGTTAGAATAGAACAGTCAGGAATTCAGGCTACAAGAAGCTTTAATGACAGGTTGTGGCCTATGCACTTAATCTGGTGAGCAACAAGTAGTCATTAAATGTTGGGGTTTTTTAACTGTTTTCAAGTCAAGAAATTTTGTTATGGGATCTCTTTTTTTTTTTTTTTTGAAGATTGTCAGCAGAGTGATGAATGGATTGGAAAGAGGTAAGCAGGAAAGCTATCTAGGAAAGTATTGCAATAATTGATGGAAAGCAGTACAGTTCTGTGGTACGAAAAAGGCACTGGGGAATGAAAAGATAGTGGGTGGATCAGCGGTGGAATCTTAAAGAGCAGGCAAAAGATTGAATTTAATTTTCCTTCCTAATTATGTTTTACTTAAATTATTATTTAAATTAGTTGGCATTTCTGGAGCAGCCCAAAAACATCCTAACTGAAAGGAGAAACCAGATTGCAAATTAAAAGTTAATAATCTCCACATGGATAATTGAGTCAATTATACAGTGTGTTGAACACATACAAATACATTTCATTCTACAGTATTCAACACACTCCCTAATGTACGCATATCTGAAAAAGATGTATGTGAATCTACATAAATTATAGGTCGCAGATGCAAACATAGATTACCTTACCTGCAACTTTAAAGGGGTCCCAGTTCCCTCAACCTTTGAATCATTTCCTTTTTGTTTCCACTCATTGCCTGAAGTAGAGGCACTAAATAACTAAAACTGTTTCCAATCTTTAGTGAAATTCACCTCCTCGATTGCCTTTAAAAACATAGCTGGGATTTTGAGCAAAAGAGCATCAAGATGATCCAAGTCCCAAATCTGTGTAACCTTGGACAAAGTACTTAATCTCACTAAGCTTTCCATTCCTGATCTGTAAAATGGGAATGAGAAAAATGTTTGCTCTCCTGGACTGTGGTGAGAATTAATTGTGATGTGTACACACAAGAAATACCCTATCCTCCTTAGAAAACAAAACACAGATCTCTAAAGTTTTCACAAAAAAGAGTCTCTAGTAGGCACAGATGCCTCACCCTCTAATTCTCTTCATTTCCAGTGATAAGCTCATTATTTCTTATTACCACTTGTTGCTATAAAGACTTAATGCTGTGAATAATTCCATCCCTCAAATGAGAACCTCACCCAAGATATTTCTGCATTCTTTGGAGTATAGGCATATATGTCCATGAAAAAGTCCTTTTAGATGTCTATCTGTTGCCACCTTCTATAGAACAAGAAATGTACTTGTTAGAGGCAGAATTTGAACCATACTTTGCCCTTAACTTTACCCTTAAATTTGAAGACCCATCTTGAAGATGAATCCAGAGCCCAGATCTGCAGCCCTTGATCTATTATGGCTACTAAGCCATGCTGAATACCTAGAGGTTTTATTCATATCCTTGCCTTCATCACAAACTTTCACCAAGTTCACCTTTTTTACATTCTGTGTTAGCCTGGGTTCTCTAGAAAACAACCTGAGTTACATGCTAGTGCCTCGTTGGGGACTATAATTGCAAGGAAGTACGAGTGAGGGCAAAAGAGAAGTAAGGAATGAGCTTATCTGGAGAAGTATTAAAATATATCTGGAGACAGTTACCCGTTAATGGAGTCTCAGAACAAGAGTTTCCTGGGCCCAGGATGCTTCAGTCTTCATTGTGCAGTTTTTTCAATTCACATATACCTTGTTTTCCCAAAGTACATCACAGCACAGGTTGGAGTGAGGTCTGGTGTCAGCCCTCCACTATATTCTGGGAGCTAACACTTCCTTCTGGGTGTGAGCTCTGACCTGTGTGGAGCAGGTAAAGAGTTGTTTGTGGTCTCTGCTTGTAGCCTCAGTGTGTACTCACCCTCTCCTTACTAGGCATGGTTTGGATATTTGACAACCAATGAAGTAAAGCCAAGGTCTGGGACTTATTTTCTCCCAGAGGTCTCCTCTAACCCTAAATAAACTCTGGACACCCCAAAGAGCCCCACCCAAATCTATCCTTCAACATTCCAGTCCCAAATGCAAATGATTAGAGGAAGGTTAATACCTACTCACCCACCAGAAAAGTATCTAAGCCCCAGCATCCTAATCCAGCTCAAATGACCTTTTAAGTAAGTTGTTAATATATGTCATCAAATTGGAGGGTACAGGCATTTTATGATGTGCTCAGCCCGTTCTGTCAGTGAGTTGGCTAATTATATGGCCCAGGTCCTTAATATTTTGAAAGTCTATAGTCCTACAACTTGTCCTGTTAATCAAGTGCATCCACCAAAGTGTCACATGAGGGCGGAGGATTAGAACTACCTGCCACACGTGCCCCACTGCCAGACTGACTATAAGATGCAAACATCATATTCAGCTGCTTTGTCACATTTGCTTGCAGAAGCCAATGGCCCAGTTCTCTCCTTCCCACCCCACACCTCCCCTTCTCCACACCATCGCTTAGATGCAGTTTTTAGCCCTGTTTTTAGCTCTGCAGTCAGCACTTGCCTCATAGGTGTAAGAGAATCAATTGGAGTGTAATTGAAAAACACTTTTCTCAGTGGTAAACATGGAACTGTTCATTCCACACTTTCTCCCCAGATTCTCAGGGGAATGAAGTTTTTAAATTAAATATTTTTTATTTATGAATTATGTGAATGTTGTTTAATGTGATATAAACGAGGAATAAAGAACACTTGAACATAGTCTATTCTCTGAGTATTTGCATAACAGGCTATAATGTGGAAAGAAGTGAGAAGCTGAGAAAAAAAGAAAGAATAATATCAAGGTTGCAGGCCACATTTGCCCATGAAAAACAGTATTTATGTTCTCCCACCCTTAGCCAAATGGAGGTGGGGAAGGGATAGGAGGGAAACCTTTACTAAAATGTAGCAAAAACACACTTTGTGATAGATGAACGGATCCCATTCTAATCTATTCTCAAAGTTGAAAACCATCTCAAATTATCACCCTTCCATTTTCATTTGCACCTAGTTTCCCCCATTCTACCTCCCAGAGGCCTGTGCCATTAAAGGAACTGATATTTACACATAGGATGTGTGAAAGACTGAGTGGTTTCTTCAGTAATTTTCACCAGTGAACACTGCTTGAAAAGAATCAGATGGTGCTTCCCATATAGACATGTCAGAGTATGGCAAGAATATAGGTTGCCTTTTACCCAGTGACTAGTAAAGGAAATAAAAAATAGTAAACACCACAAATAGACAACAGGAAAAAGAAATCCACTCATCAACAGCAAACACAGAAAGAAGCATAATTTAATACACTTGAAAAAAATATCTGAAAAGAAAAGAAACAGAGCTTCTGCCTTCGCTAAGCTGGATCATAAAGGTGGTCCCCGACTTGCTAGAACAGTGCTAGAAAGAGAAAGTTTCCACAAAACCGTGAGAATTCCCTTTCTATCCCCCAATTTGGAGAGGAGTAGAATTAGAGGTGAACTGGCAGCCAAGAAAAAGCCACGGGAAATGCCTGGAGAATACAGGGCCCTGCAGGCCAGTGCAGGACTGGGCGGAGGCCAGAGGATGCTCCAGGGGTCGCTCTCGAGGCAGCTGAGCCAGGGGAAAATAGAGCAGTAAGGCAGAAAAAAAAATGCATTACCTCTAATTATCCCAAATGATAAATAGGGAGCTAGCGAATATGAAGATAAAAGAGAAAATAAGAATAAGAGATACACTGAGGCAAAAAACAAAAAAGCGGTGGAAAAGGCTACATTGTAGCTGCAGTGAAAATAGCCTTCCCTCGACCTCCCTCCCTCATTGCTAACACTGGCTGAAACCCACAGGCACCCTACTCCTTTCCCTATGCTAAGTGGAAATGAAAGAATGAAATAAGGAAGTGAATCACCAGGGCTGACTCAGGAGGAATCAGGGGCTCAGGGGCCCCCACAATTAGGGAAGGGCTGATCTGCAGCCTGGGCTATGCCCTCACGGGGTAGACCTGCCCCTACCAAGTGGAGTGGATCCTGACACAGCACAGTTAACAAAATCTAGGAGCTGTGACGGTAAAAACTAAATCCACTAATAAATGCTACCTTCAGCCCCAGCTTATTTTTAAGCTCATATTAATATTAAAAAGTAGACAGAATGCCATATTGAGCCATCAAGCTAGAATCCTGGATGGAAAGATAAACATGTCTCCCATTAATCAGCAAAAGAACCAAGAAGACACATCAGAGAAAATAGAGGTCTGGGCAGAGAGAGGTCCATGCCAAACACAAGCAGGATAGGAAGAAATAGCATGACAACTAGGCAACTATCCTATGGAAAAATATAGGAAAGAAAGATATATGGCATGCAAAGACAGATGAAAATTCCATGTGAATGCTCCTTAAGATAGAACTCAATAAGGAAATTGATTCAGTGGAATAAGAACTAGAATACAACGTGATAAAACAAAAAACATTAAATATACAGCACAAAACCAAAGAAAGAAATTAAGTACTAAAAACACACCAGTTCTTATTATATAAATTAGAAACTGCAAGAAAAAAATTAGACATGCTTTCAAATTGAATTATTGACAGAGAGGATGGGCTACTCATAGTAAAAGCAGAGGAATTTGCACAAACACAAAATATACTGAAAACAAAAGCCAACATAAGGATCATTTTGTCTCCAAGGCAAAGAACCTAATGAATAGACCCAAAAATACATTCAAATATTGTGTAAAGAGTCTGACTCCATTTTTGAGGTTTGACTGCTGACAGTTTTCAAGACCCACCACTCCCTCTCCCCTTCTGCCTCACATCTGGGCAAAGTGTTAAGGAAACCCAGGTGCTAACTTCTTTGGCACTGGTGAGAAATTCAAACTGCATAAGCCCCAGACTGCATGTGGGACCACACCCTGGCCCCACCCCCATACCACCATAAAACCCAGTTGCTCTTCCTCCCTCTCAAGCAATTTTGGGATCTGCTTGGGAGTCTGCTCTGCTCTCCCCCAGGAAGCCTCATTATGCGAGTAATAAATATTTTTACATCTCCATGCTGCATGCGTGGCATCATCAGTCTAGACAGCAAACCAAATTTAGGGTGGGGAGTCCATTTTGCCTCTGTGGGATGATCAAAACAATATTTAATAGAAGACATTTTCCCGTTAACGTTGGACAAACTGAATCTGCAGTTTAATGCAAGAGCAAATCGTTTTCCAGAAGGACTGATACAGAATGATGAGGCTGGGACAAATTCTGGCAAAATTACCAAACTTCAAAGATAAAGAAAAATTTCTACAGGCAGTCAGGCAAAAAAAGAAAGTCATTTACAAGGGTAAAATAATTAATAACTCTCAGGCTTCTCCATAGCAATGTCTAGAGAGTTTTGAGAAACATATATTATGTGCAGCCAACATGCTATTCAATTATTAAGGTAAAAGTCAGATATTATCAAACATGATTGCATTCATGGCTTTCAAGAGCTTTTCTTTTTGGAAAAACTAATAGTAGAAAACAAGCCAATCAAGAGATTAATGAAAATAAAGAATTCAGGAATGGAAATGCTAATGGCATGTAGTAAACATTAAACCCATATATGGCTAAAATGTAATTAATTTATGAAATTGAATATAAATGTTATAATGCATGATAATGTAAAATCAATATATAGCTTAGAGAACTAATTTTAAAATGGACAAAAAGGTGGAATTAAGTTTTAAGAGTCCTAATTTCTTTATCTTTCATAGCAAGGAATCAACAAATGCTGTCTTAAATGAAACACATCCCTTAAAAAATAAATTGACTATAACTTAAAGCTTTTAATAATCTTCTTAAAAACTTTGCATAGGTGACAATCTGGAGAACTGTAGTCTGACCATAGCTCATGAACTGCAGAAAAATTTTGCTTGTTCATTTTGTTTCATGTACTCAGTAATGACACAGGCAATATAACTAGACAGATTTTTATTTTGAAAACAATACAAGCAATTTAATATCTATAGTTTGCTTCATGAATCATATTGTCACTATTTCTAAAGGCATTTAAGTTATGACCCCTGTCTTAGAGGAATATTTTAGGAACAAACATCTCTTTATTAAAGAAACAACTCTCTATAGCTGTTTCTTCAGTTTCTTTTTCTTCTCTTGTCTACTTTAATAAAATCATTTCTCCCTGTCTATATCACATACATTATATATATATAGTATATAGATTGAAATTTAGATAAAAATATACATAGAGCAACCCCTGAAATTAGGTTTAGTTAATGTTCACAATTATTATTTCTGGTTAGTGAGATTTTCTGTAACTTTTTAAATTGTATTTTGTACTTCTTTGTATTACTTAAATTTCCAATAATGAGAATGAATTATTTTTATAAAAACAGTAAAGTCATTACTCAAAAAATAATGAAAACAAAAAGAATTAGTTATGTGGTCAGGATTTTTATATTAGGTACTAGAACAGGTTACATACCAATAAAAATACTTTGGGGGACCTAAACATTAACATCATTCTTATGGTAATTTCTAAATAATATTAATTCACTAATCATTATCAAAATTTAAGGTTTTCTTGTGTGAAAGGAAAGAAAGGTCCAAAGTAAATTATTAATACTACTGCATTTGGGGAAAAATGCAAACATATCTCCTTAATATAATTGCCTTTTATTTACACAGGATTTTAAAAGGTTTTCTCTTTCCTGTTTGCTTGGATTAGTAAATTAACAAGATGAGTGCAGTTACTTTCCTTCAGGATCAGAGTCAGCATAGCATCGCTAAAGATAAAGTGGTGCTTCTAACAAGCCCGAAGGGCCAGTTCTTATCTGCCTCCTTAGAGCCACAGGAAACACACGAAGTGTGGGACTCTCCCCAGCCTCTTCATTGTTCCAGCGTGCCATGCCCAGCCTCACTTCTGTGTCTACAGTCTTATAGTTTCTTGTCTGTGACATATGTCTCCCAACAGTTCCCGTTTCTCCAGAATGGATTATGTAGAGGTATTTCGGTTGTTACGATGCCTTAGGAACACTGCTAATATATAAATGGGCAGAAATCACAGTCTCACTCAATCATGAATTGTCCGCCCAAAGAGCTAATAGCATCTGTGTGGAGAAACCAAACCTTCAAGACTTCAAGATTCAACTCAGTTCACCCTTTCTACTATACAAACCACCTAGTTACCTTCTCTGGACTATCAGAGAGTTTATTATATGAAGCGAACATTTTAGCAAGGAAGCCTTTGTGATTGTGTTTCATCATTAAGCCACTGTCGTAAAGCTGTAGGTCCATCCTTATACTTCCTCAGAGCCCTCAAAATGCCCAGTATCCTGCCAGTATCTGATAAATTTAAACTAATTAAAATGCTTTTACATTGAAGATTTAATACCTCAGTTGGAAAGCCAGTTTAGTTAAATGGTATGTCTAAGGGCATAGAAATCTTTGAACACTATATACTCAAAGAGAAATAGGGTTATGTCTCTAAACATGACATTTTTTGATTCCTTGGTTTACTCCATTATAAAATGAATAAGTTTTACTGGGACTTTGAAAAATGAGTGAAAATGTTATACTTTCATTGTAGCTGTCTTTCCAGAACTCAGGATACTTCATGAAACTTTCATGCTACAGCAAAGTAATATTTAAATAGTCTGTTTCAAATGTGTTTATAAAATATTCTTTTGATTCTCTCATGACTTTTTCATTATTTTTGTATGACAGAATTTGTTACATCAAGGTCAAGCTTGGTAAGTAGGTAATAGTGGAGCATTTGATCTAAGGTTCTACTTTAACTTTAAAATCTATTAACTTGATTACACCTAGTGCTCCAATCTTGGTTTCTAATACCATTCTCCAATAAAAAGAACCTGGACTCCTTGGAGAAATGGCTGATTCTAGGACTGCGGCAGTAAATACAAAATGAGCGTGGACCATCTTGCAGTGCAGAAAGTAAGGAAGTGCTAAAAAATTAAAATAAATTTTAAAAATCTATAGTAATTCAGATATGTTAAAGGGACATAAAAGTCAGCTGAAAAAACTCACAATAATAGCCAAAGGCAGAAAAATTTGAGCCAAAAAATAAACTAAATAGTATAGGATTATAAACCAAAGTATAAAATAAATATCCGCAAGTCCATACAGATATAAACAAATTGTGGAACAAATAATTATTGAATGAATAAATAAATAGGAGAGGAAGAAAAATCTCCTGTAAAGAATTGCAAATAATTTATAAAATTGCCCTGCCCTAAAAAGGAGGAAGTATAACTGCCCACTTCTTAATTATGGGCTGCACATAGTGACTTCTTTCCAAAGAGTACAGTGTGTAAAGGAGGTGGGAGAATAGAGTAATTTTGCAGGAAGAACCCTGACAAACACTACCTCAGGCAGGTAATCAAGGTCAAGATGAGCAGTGATAAATCACGTTTATAGTAAGTACTCTTGAGAAGGTGTCATAAAAATGGCAATTGATCTCTCCAGTCTTCCTTCCAAAAACCCGTACTTCAATTTAATCATGAGGAAAACATCAGACAAGTCCCATTTCAGGGACATTCTACAAGAGACCTGACTAGCACTCCTCAACACTGTCAAGACCATCAGAAACAAGGAAAGACTGAGAAACTATCACAGACTTAAAGAGCCTACAAAGAGACCGGGCATGGTGGCTCACGCCTGTAATCCTAGCACTCTGGGAGGCCGAGGCG
>VBSM01002608.1:53312843-53324950 GCA_008086735.1 Cheirogaleus medius | reverse complement strand
AAAAAAAAAAATAAAAAATAAAAAATAAATAACGTGCAGTTGGCCCAAAAACGTGCGGTCTCTGGCGTATGTCTTAGAGATTTCTATGTGATACGAAATGTGATATAAAAGGCACCCTCTGGACTTAAGTAGCAAATAGGCTGCATGGCCAAACACCAAAGCCTTGCTCATGTCAGTGTGTAAGTTTCCAAGGCATTACAGAACTACAGTCTGTGATATCCACAAAATATCTAAGACAGCAATTGTTTACTTTCCAGAAAAGCAACAAATAAAGATATTAAAAGAGAGGCTAGGCCGGGCACGGTGGCTCACGCCTGTAATCCTAGCACTCTGGGAGGCCGAGGCGGGCGGATAGCTCAAGGTCAGGAGTTCAAAACCAGCTTGAGCAAGAGCGAGACCCCGTCTCTACTATAAATAGAAAGAAATTAATTGGCTAACTAAAAGTATATATAAAAAAAAATTAGCTGGGCATGGTGGTGCATGCCTATAGTCCTAGCTACTTGGAAGGCTGAGGCAGGAGGATCGCTTGAGCCCAGGAGTTTGAGGTTGCTGTGAGTTAGGCTAACGCTACGGCACTATAGCTGGGGCAACAGAGTGAGACTCTGTCTCAAAAAAAAAGAGAGGCTAAATTACTTTTCTGTGAGTTAGCATCCCAAGGTCTATACCTGCCATGGATCTAGGATATCATTGGGGGGGGGTATTAGAAGGGGAGGTACAGAAAGATTATATCAGACACTGTATAGATAGATAGTCTTTAATTCTTACAAATGAGACTCAAAGTTGTCATGCAAATTCATGTGATATGTCATTCCAGTCCCAAATCCTTGCATAAATGGGCAAAGGGTGGCTTGTCTAAATCCTGTACAAGTTTATATTTAAATAACCTCCTGTAAAAAAGCTTTCCTTCAATTTCTATACATATTCATGAAAACACACCGTCAGCATTGAAAGATAGCCAAGCAGAAAGATAAAAATCCTATCACACTGACAAGACAATTTCCTTGGTTAATGTAATCAGCACAGCTACATTTTTTGGTTAATCTGAATTTAGTTCAAATAGTTAAGAGCTTTATTCACTTTGTGACAAAAATTAGACACTTGCAAAATAAGTTTCTGACAATTCATATAAATTTATTTTTGCGATAATGATTTAGTGTAGGAAGCTTTTTAAAAATGCATTGAATTGGCATTAGATCAAGATGAAATAACCTGATTTCTAAAAATGCACTACATCAAACGCTTTCCCAGGCTTCTGTCAAAGCAGTCTGAGGTGTTTGCTTAGTAATTATGCAATTTTTTACTTCATTTTATTTTTTGCTTTACTGGGAAAACTTACCAACATAATTTGCCAACACACTTTTTAAACCAGATTATTTTAAACCAGATTACTTTATCTAATGCTTAAGACTGAATGACAAGCGAGACAGAAGGGAAGGAGACTTTAATGCCAACTTGCCTGGGATTATGTTTTAGTAGGAAAATAGGACTGCTGAGGATATAACATAAGGTAGTTCTGGGGGGTGGGCATGCTTGAAGCTCTGGCTCGGGTGGGGCAAAGGAAATATCTGTAACCTAAACATTTGTACCCCTGTAATATGCTGAAATAAAAATAAATAAAATAAAAATATGGATTCCCACATTTCATCCCTTGAGGTTCTAATTCCTAAGATTTGGGATGGAACTCAGGAGTGTGTATTATTAAAAACACCGATGAATTTTAGGATTGGGCCAAAGTGGTGTTACGGAAAGAACACTGACCTAGTCACAGTGTTCAAAACACCAGTGTTGCCACTTCTTCTGTGTGTCCTTATCCAAGTCATTTAATCTCACTAGGTCTAAACTTCCTCAGTTGCAAAAGTAAAAAACAAAACAACAAAAATAAAAAAAGGTTTAGTTTTAATCAATAAACCCTGTGAGGGCGGGAACCGGGTGAAGTTGGCTCAGGGCCCTGTCCCCGGCACCTGGCACAGAGCAGCTCTCTGCTAGCGTCTGCTGGCTAGTTCACTATTTAGATGAGCTGGAGAGTTCCTTTGGCTTTAAATTATATGATTCTAAAGTAAAGAAGTAATAAAACAATGCATTGGGTCCACCAGTTACAAAATAATAATTATTCTCAAAATAAAACAAAACGTAAACTGACAAAGGCCCCACTCCTTGTTCCTGGTTGCACTTTCCCGGTGAACATTTCAAAGGGTGCGCCTTGGTCATTGGATTTCACATCCTCCCTGGGCTGTGACGGTGAAAGGCAACACATTGGAAGCACTTAGCACAGTGTTTGGCTCACAGTAGATGCTCAGTACAAGTGAGCTGAATCAGGAAAACACAGTAAATTCTGTGGAAAATGACGCAGAAGAATACAAGTTCTCTTGCTACATGGACAGCCGTACTGCAGTCACAGCATAATTTTTAGGGCTTTTTTTACTTTAGTCCTAAAACATACTGTCAGGTAACAAATCCAGAATTGTCAGAAACTTTCCCTGGCACATGGAGATTGTACAGAAACAAGTATTTTTGAAATCGATTATAGAGGAAAAATAAATCTGGAAAACTCTGCTTACAACATTTCAGATTTATTTCAAAACCAAATTCTCTTATTTATTTTTCAAAATTTATTAAATTACTCTATTTAAATACTTCCCTATGTTATATATCTAATCTAACTTAGAGAAATGGTTCTCAAAGTGTAGTCCCCACAGTAGAGCATTAACATCACCTGGGAATGTGTTATAAATGCGAATTCTTAAGCCTCTTCCCAGACATAATGAGTCAGAAACTCTGGGTGTGCGGTACAGAATCTGTGTTTTAACAAGCTCTCTGGGTGATTCTCATGCACACTAATGAATGAGAACCACTGACTTAGGGTAAAAAAGACTGGCAATAAAAAGTGAATTCAAAGAAGGCTGAATTCAACTTTTCATATGCCTCCTACAATGTATCAAAAACAAAAAGACCACACCAGGTATCTAGTCAACTGTTTATCAACACATTCAATTAGCAAACATACAAGAAATGATTTTTGTATAATAAGTTTCCTCCCTTTGAAAAAAATCCTGAAATACTGATCTTGAAGTTAAAAAAAAAATGTAAATCCCTGGCTTTTAGGATATTCAAGTCCTAAACTCTTAATTTTATAAGTAAAATACAAATTTTTAATAAAAATATTACCAAGCATTACCAAACCTAATTTTAAAATTATTAAAAACATGAACAATAGAAAATGTGGCTATGGATATACAGTACAAAGTCACAAGGACTTTTATTTTTAATCCAAGTGGCAATTCTGATTTAGAGCCCATGATGTATAAGATTCTAAGGATAACTAGATATTACAAATTTATGATTCTATGTTCTACGTAAGAAAAGCTCTTAGCTACAGAGTTATGAACATCTTATAGCCACATTCTCTCAATAATCAGCAAATTGGGAAGAGATTTTTAATTTGAAGGCCTAGTAGACATGGGGTGCTGGTGAGAGACGCCCACCCGTCTATGGTCACATCCCACCGTCAAGGAATTTGACAAAACACAGTAAGAAGGTATGGAATTAACACGCATTCGAGATTGCTCCACAGCTTGAGAGAACACGAGTCCTAAGTATGGTTTTCCAACATTTTCCCCAAGCCCTAAAATTCACCCAGGAGGAAGAGGTCGACTTAAATGTATAAGAAGAAACACATCTGTCCATACATAACAGTCCTAGTCAGGAATATTAAACGGCAGCGAGCTGATGACCTCCCCTGCTTCGGTGACGATGGCGTCGTACACCCAGCGCCGGTTGCAGCGGCACTCAGGCCCACACTTGTTGGAGTTGCACTTGGGGCAGGGGTAGAAGCAGCCCAGGCAGTTCTTCTCTAGGCAGTCGCACAGGTCCGCCTCGTTACAGAGGAGCCTGCCGCTTTTGTCGTACTTCCTCATAACTCTGCAAAGGAAAAGCGTGACGCTAACATGACAGTGCAACCATCCTCAACATCGAGAATACATTATTGTGCAGCAAACTTCATACACATGACCCTTTTACCCTGAGGGACCAGCACCCTAGAGATTACCCAGAAACACTCCAGGATATTCTATGGCAGTGATGTCGTGGGGAATTCAATCAATATGCAGTCAATTTCCAACACAGCCAGGCTTGTCATCTAGAGTAACACTTCATTTTTCCAGTATTGCTGGAAAATGTAACAAGCCACCTAAGAAAATGATGAGGAATAGCTGACTAAAGCTTCCTCCTACGAACCCTCCAATTTTTTCTTTAAAATATGACCATTCTTGATGGATTTTTCCCTAATAAATTACACTCTTTTATCTTTCTTAACAGCACTATACTGAATACGACTACTACGTTTCTTAATGACTCAAGATGAGAACTGTCACTTACTACACTATAATCATTTAAAGAAAGAAAAACTCCTTTGCTAACAGTCTCCAAGTGCCATTTTTTTCCTGTTCTTTTCTGATTCTGTTTCTCACCCAGCGTGGCAGAGAAAGCAGGTGACAAGCTGGTAGGACCACGCGTCACGAGCTCTGAGCGAAGGCAAGGTGTTCTGTGCCTCAGGAGGGCACCACAGTGGGGACCTTGCCTGGGAGTCCCACACTCTCTCCGTCAGCCTCTGTAACGTGCACAGGGGCAAAGGACTGTCGCAGGAATTACACCACCCTCTCAAAACCAGATCATTTTGAAGTAAATCCTTCAAACTGAGCTGTTTGAAAGCCTTAGAACAACAAACAAAAACATCTCTGTACAGCTTGTATCCATTATTACCAGTTGAAGTCCAAAAGGCTGGCGCTAAGCTGGTATGGTAAAATTATGTACTTCTGCACCCTTTGTCCCCAAGCAGACATATCACCTCCTCTCCTCCTGTCCAGGTAAGAAATGCTGCTCTGTCCTTCCCTTTCCTGATACCCAGGCCAAGGTGAGGATCAGTCATTATGCATGCTTACTGCCTGATATTCACACTCTAGCAGGAATGTCTTCTAATGAGGATTTACATGTAAAGTGCTTCATCTGTGGAATGAGACCTTTTTCAAGTCCCCAGGAAATTCAGCAGAAGAGATCTAAAATCTATTAAAGGAATGATGGGGTTGGATGGTCCTGAAACCAACCTAGAGCAGGGGTCGGATTCCACCCTTCTCTCTTTGCCTTAACCCAAACACTCCCCTGCCTCGACTCAGACATCAAGACACAGATTTTATGGTTTCCTGCCCGTCTGATGCTATCTTTTGTAAAATTCTGAACTATCACACACATAAAAGTGTACAAACATATGCTACATGCATAAAGAGGAATAAAAACTTCTGTGTGCCCATAGCCCGGCTTAATAAGAATATGGCAGCTTTTCCTGTTCATGCCTCACCCGTTGCTTCCCTCTACACCCTCCAAAAGGAACCAAGCCTTGATATTATAAAAATCACTTCCTTGTTTTACTTTAAGTTATGCCACATATGTATGTATCCCCAAGCACATTGTAATTTTTCTTCCATAATTTGCTTTTTTATGCTTCACCATGATTTGACATTTTTCCATGATGGTACATGCAGCTGTATTCAAATATTTGCACTTCTATACGTATTACACCGTATGAATATAACACAGTTATTTATGTTTTCTGTTATTATGGGCATTTGGATGATTAACACTATGTTCTTAGCTATAAAAGTGATGTTATGAAACTTCTTAAACATGTCTCTTCTCAGACATGTATAAAACTCTTCCCAGGATATATACCCAGGAATGAAGACGTTAGGTCCTAAGGCACATAGGTAATGCCAAGCTGTTTTTAAATAGTGGTTGTACTATTTTACACTCAAATCATGTCCCATAGCTTCATCAATTTTGATATCATCAATTTTGATATCATCAGACTAAACTCTGCCTATCTGGGGAGTATGGTGCTTCTCCATAGTGTACTGATGAGGTTCAGTATCCTGAATATTTCTTAGCTGTTTCTTCCATGAAATGCCTGTTTATTATTTTATTAATTTTTCTGTTAGGATATTTATACTTTTCTTATTAACTTTTAAGATTCTGTATGTATTTTGGATACTGATTTTTTTATATGATAAATAACTTCTCCCACTTAGTGATCTGTCTTTCAGTGTTTTTAGGATGTCTTTTAATGGGTATAAGTTATTAATTTTGATGTACGATTGGTTTATTTTATACTTCTGAAGCACTAACAATCATTGTACTTCATGGTAGCCCTGAAGAGATTGGATATTCTGAGCCCATTCCTGTATTTCCCCTCTAATGATACATTTTTGTTACTTTTTTTTTTTTTTTTGAGACAGAATCTCGCTCTGTTCCCTGGGTGAGAGTACAGTGACGTTAGCCTAGCTCACAGCAATCTCCTATCATCCTCCTGCCTCAGCTTCCCTAGTAGCTGGGACTACAGGTGCATGCCACTACACCCAGCTAATTTTTCTCTTTTTAGTAGAGACAGGTCTCATTCTTGCTCAGTCCTGATCTCAAGGGATCCTCCTGCCTTGCCTCCCAGAGTGCTAGGATTGCAGGTGTGAGCCACCACACCCGGCCTATCTTTGTTACTTTAAATCATCTTTCCTACTAAAGCTATTACTCTAGTACAGAGCCATTGGCCACTGAAACCTTTTTTTAAAAAACTGATTCCTAGTTTGGGATTATAATCTATTTCTCTATTTCTTGATGTTGCTAACTTCCAGACATATGGGATGCTATTGTACTTTAGAAGAGATATTTTTAAACCATTAAAAAAAAGAGGCAACCTTTAATTACTTTGCTTTGTCAAGGAGAACTCATGCACTTTATAATCCCACAAATCAAATATAATAAGTCATGACCTTACTTGTATTTTGCAGAAAAATACTCATTCATCTTCGACATCCGTGCTTTCTTTTTCTGCTGCCTTGTTTCAGGATTAAAGTCAGCTACCTGTGGGCCAGGGTTTTGAAACGCCAAGCATTTTAACTGCCGCTCTATTTGTTGCTGTGAAACAAATAAAACATATTAGCAGTAAGAACTGGATAGTTTTATCTGTTTTACATCGTCTCAAAATGAACCATCTCTAACTTTCACCATAATGGCATGAAAGTATATATGTTTTACACAAAGAAAGAAACAGTTGAATTAAGTTTTCAAAGATGGTATAAGTTTTCTCAAATTAGGCCATTCTTTCTGAATAAAGAAATACATAGTATTTAGTGTGCACAAGTCAATTAAAAAAAGAAATACATAATATAAAACTCATATAATTAAAAGGTAAAAATAATCAAGGGGGAACAGAAGAATTCTTTTTACACCTGCAAAACAGCAGTCAGCTTTCCAAATTTGATGGGGATGAGCATCAGAACTAGCATTTTACAGTGGATAAGGACAAGGGAGTAAAAGCCCTTCCTCAGCTGTTAGCTGAAGACGCCGGTATAAAGTGTTTCAAACCACAGTGAGAAGCCAGAGTCCACACGGCCCTGCCCTCCTCAGTGCTCTGGGATGGGATTCAGAGCTGCTCCCTGTCCTGGGAGTGTGGGCTCCATCTGGAGCTCTGGTTCAGAACACAGCCACCTGAAGGATCCACTCTCGGTCAAAGCCTGGTTTGAACAAGAGCAATCTTGCTAAAATGCCTTTCTAGAGTGTTCTAGAGTAGTTCAAAGTCTCTGTTTGGGAGCTTTTATAATTAGAAATTAAATAGGGCCTGATCTGGAAGACAAACAACAAAGTGCTTCAATTGAATACTGCACTGACAACTTACTTTGAACATTTAGCACATGTCACAAGGGAAGGGAAGGCTGTTTTGAAAGATTTTAGAAGAAAAAAATCTGAGTAGCTCAAAAACATATAGGCTGACAGATACATGAAATACTACATCTGGACACAAAAGGGGAACTTTCAATGTATGAATTTCAATGCAACATATTACTTAACACAATCTCATAGGCTCTTCTGCAGTTTATTTAGTTGATAATAGTCTAAAATATTATAAATATGTTTCCTTAAATTTTTCTCTTGGTGTGAATATATGGGTTTGTTTTATGAACTTAACCTTATGAAACAGCACTGCATTAGGTTCGACTATGAAATAAGAATGACTTAGTACCATTTAGTACTAGTCTCAGTAGCGTAGCGGGAGGCTAAGAACAGAGACACCAGGGTAAGCCCACCCGTGCTCAAGTCTTGGCTCTGCCACTTGTTAGTGTTGTGCCTTGAGCAAGTTCCTACTTCTCTAAGCCTTAGTTTCTCCATTTGTAAGACAGAGTTAGCAACAGTATCTTGTAAGGAGAATTAGATGAATTAATATATACCATGTTTTAGAACCACTACATGACATCATAAAAACAAAATAAGGGTTTCTTAACCACTTCGGTACAGCGCTCACCGGCCGCAAAACCTTGCCCACAGCTGCCACTCATAGTTTGTGCTGTGCATTGACTACGAATCCGTTTTGCTCCTATGTGATGAGGAAAGCTTTAAAGCACTGAAAGCTTGTTTTACTTTACAGGCAGCTTTAGGAAAATAACTATAATAACTCCTACTAAGGACTTGTTAAAAGGTCATAGATTCATAGTAACTTATTAGCTGAACGTACACACTGCAATTACAGAGATAAAAGCAAAAGCTTTTGGCTGTCGACTAAAGTCGACGCTTGTACCAAAGCGGTTAAATAAAACCATTTGAACATATTCTCCACAAATGTTCTACGCTGAGGGCAGGATTTTACTACTCAGAATGCTGGGCTAAAAACCAGGGCACATGAGGGGTGGGGAGATGGGTGAGGTGAGACCAGCCCAACAAGAGCAGAGGGAAGAGGAGCGAAAGGTCCATCGGCACCGGGGTGCAGATCCGTCCTGGGAAGTCCTGGCTGGGCCCACCTTCCCGACCAAGTCCATGGGCATCTCAGAGATCCTCAAGTAGGAACACCCCAAATAACACGGAATCATACAATCTGTGAGCCATACCAGTTGTTTCTGTCCAATTTGACAGTTTTTCTCAGAAGAACTATGATCTGTGTGTCCTTCTTGAATGGAATTGTTTTTTTCTGATTGTTCACTCATTTCTGATTGCTAAAAGAGTAATTGGGGAAAAAAGCAAAAAACATTAATATCATACATCCCCATTAACTTCATCCACGGCTCTTTTCTGCTCTCCCTCTACATCTCACTTTTTTTCAAAGCCAGATTTCCTAAAACTGCCATCTGACTCCTCAGCCCAGTCTCCTGATGCTCTTCTGTGCCAAGAGTTCCATGAGCAACTCAATTGTACCCCTGACAGTCCTTAGCATCACAGACCAATCTGGAACAGGCAACACTGGGGCCCTTCTTCTCCTGCTTAAGAAGACCATGAATCCTTAGATCTCCATTCTTACCCCGTACCCTTACTCCCTTGAAAAACAAAAGGAAGATACATTAATGTCATACATCCCCAGTAACTTAGTGAAAAATCTCATCTACCCATGGTTTCAGCGACCACTTGTTCTGAATCACTGCCAAGTCTACTTCTAAAGGCCCTGACACCCTCACTCAAGTTTTCTGACTAATTTCTAATGAAACTTGTGCTCAATGGAAGTCATCAGTTTTCTATAAAACTTTGCTGCTAAAATGCCTGTAACTTACTTCAAAATACTTCATTAGTGTATATACGGTGTGTGTGTGTGTGTGCGGGAGTGTGACTGAGATGGAACCAACACAAGATGCTAACTGTGAATGCACAGTCCAGGGCTGGTCTGATCTGTGTTCTATCAGAAAAGATCACTTTCCAGAGGCGGCTTCCACAAACCCCGCTGCTTTCCCTAACTCCCATCAACTACCAATGTAGACTACAGGGTGCCATTTTTACCAGAAGAACCTAATAGTTTGGCTTCACCAAGTTGGCTTGGATCATTTGGCACCAAATCTCTGCCAGCCAACTGGAAATTTCATTTTTATCACTGGATCTTCATTCTCCTAAAGTCCCGGGTCAATACCTTTGGACTGCTCATTCTTCTGTATCTCACGTTCCAATTCTCCACATTAGGTTTAAAAGTAATATTGGTTTTTCTTTTCTAACATTCCAACTCTTCCTTTCCATTCTCTATTAAGTAGTCTACCCTAATGATGGTAGTAGTAGTAATAATAGTTGTAGTGGTAATAGTAGTAATACCTTACCCCTTACCATCCTCACTTCTAATAAGCTTTAGACAGGTTTCTTCCTGACTATGGGCAGCTGGCCTCCCTTCCCTTAGAGATCATTCTCTTTGGAAAACTTGCAATTACAAATTCTTCCTCTGCCCCTTTGAGATGCAAATCTTCTCACATACTCTTGTCATTTTACAACATAGGACTGTCCTCTAGGACCTGAAAGCCATCCCTTTGACATGTAGTCATCAAGAAACATAGCACCTCCACCTCCCAGTCTCTATGGGAGGACAGGAGCCTAACTTTGATAAGGCACCAATGAGCAAACACACATGGCCTAATCATAGAGAAAAGTATTCGCAAACTCAAATAACTTAATGTACAACACATATAATTGACCAATGTCCCCCCATCATTCTCCAGTACATTTCTAGTGGTTCATCCCAGCCCTTTGGAATCTTTCCACTCTTTGTTTCAGTGGAGTTGAATTTAGACTAAGTTCTGGTCTCTCTCCCCCATTGCAATGCCAAAATAGCCTTCTTTGCCTGATTAAAAAATACACTTTGTCCAGAACAAGTTTTGCTTTGATACCTTCACATGTGATTTAAGATCTGATCAACCAAACATTTCTGTGAAGTATCTTTCAACTTGTAAGAATATAAAAATTATGTAGGACTATTTTAAAAATCATAAATTCTCAGCTAAATTCTAAACCTACTGGGAGATTCTTGGTAATCTGTATAGTTAATAAGCTCTCCAGGTGAATCCTCTTGTTAGGTAATTATGGGAAACATTAGGGTAGAGAAAGTATGTAGGCTTTTCTCCATTCAGTCTTGCCAGCTGATCATAAAACTGTTGTCCACACAGATGGTTCCCGACCTAAGATGGTTTGATTTACGACTTTTTGATTTTGCCATGGTTCAAAAGCAATATGCATTCTGTGCGTTTGTCGACTTACAAGAGGACTATATCTGAATAAACCCATTGTAAATTGAAAATATCTTAAGTTGAAAGTGCATTTTCATCTATACATAACCCCATTGTAAGTCAAGGAACATCTGCAGTTTTTTCCCATCCCTAATTCATCTAATACATTCTAGCCATGCTAATATTCACAAATCAGAAATTTCTTTATCTCATTCCTATTAAAAGATTTCAATGACTCCTCTCTGCCAATAACCCATATCCCTGGAATATCGGTGAAGGTCTATCACAGCTGTCTCCAACCTACCTGTGTAGGCTAATCTCCTGTGATACCTACACTTGGGCTAAAGCTACCTGAACCCATTAATCCAATTAACACATCTCTCATGCCTTACCTAACTGAATTTTCCCCTCCTCTAAGAAGCCCTTCCTGATCCACAAAGATCTCCTTCTCTCTGGGGCTCTGTTTGGTACTTTTTCAAGAAAATACCCCAAAAGGGGCCCCAAACTGTCCAACTTCTTCAGGTAACAAATTTTCCTCCCCATGAGAGATCATGAGCATCTCTGCAAGCAAGAACTTTTCCTGAAAAGGTATCAGATTTAACTGCACTGAGAGAAATAAATAATTTATGCAAATCCTCTGCCTGAGGCATCTTTGTTTAAATCCCAGTGAAAGAAGGGCTTCCATAAATAAACTGGTGGGAAAAACTTGCTCCTTTGTATTCCAAATTAAGCAAAAGGAAATTATAATAGAATTTTCCCAGGGACTGAAATTATAATTGGATTTTATTACAAACCCAAATTATCTGTCCCAGGAAAAGTAATAAAAAGGTTCAGAACTTCCCCCTCTTCCCTTGCTTGGTATTCCCAAGGCAGGAACTCCTAACCAGGGAATGCAGAGCTATGTTGTTGCGGCAAGTGTTAACAGCTCCTGATAGTGTTAAACAGCTCTTAGGCGTTGACGCTGGAAATAACTGGGCAGCACGCGGAGAGTCGGAGAACTGTCTTTAATCCATCTGCACTCCAGACGTCTTCTGTTCTTCTTACCCCCCTTTCCCGTTCTCCTCCTGCTTTTATACCTTTAGTAGGACTCAAAAAGGGTCCAAT
>VBSM01002608.1:53282698-53305337 GCA_008086735.1 Cheirogaleus medius | reverse complement strand
AAAAAAAACCCCATTAATTGCTTTTAACCTCTTCTGTACTCCGCTCACCGGCTGCGAAACCTTGCCCACAGCTGCCACTCATAGTCCGCAGGGTAGTTTGTGCTGTGCGTTGTCGTGGAATCTGTTTTGCTCTTATGTGATGAGGAAAGCTTTAAAGCACTGAAAGCTTGTTTTACTTCACAGGCAGCTTTAGGAAAATAACTATAATAACTCCTACTAAGGACTTGTTAAAAGGTCACAGATTCGTAGTAACTTATTAGCTGAATGTACACACTGCAACTGCAGAGATAAAAGTAAAAGCTTTTGGCTGTCGACTAAAGTCAACACTCGGCTGTGCGCGTTCATCTGTGGCTGATGACTATAGTCGACGCCGGTACCAAAGTGGTTAAAGGAAAATATCAATAAAAACATTCAAAATGCATCAATAAATTTAACACTGTTTTCAGAAATTTGACATCTGAAAGTGGAATTTATAATCTATTAAATTTATGATATTTTTTAACTTTGGATTCACTTAAATCCATTTAATGGTTATATATGGTTATATATGGTTAATGGAAACTATAGGAAACTCATCCTTTCAGCTAAACTAGGTTTCATGAATAATATAAGCATATTCCTATGTTATATTTATATCAAGAAAGTTTATTTGTATCAATAAAATATCCTTAGGCTGTACTTGCTGTACAGTCTAATTTCTCAATACAATTATAAACCATAAGAAATAGTGACTTGACAGCATGAAGCTAGTCATTTTAGAGCTTCTGCAATTCTATAAAAATATGTCTAAATAATGTTTGCAAAGTGGATGCAACAATCTAGTTAAGTGCATTTGCCTAAAGTTTCTTTTCAGAACAAGTCCAAATTTAACTATTCTTATAAAAATTACTCTTAGAAGGTTTTCCTTTGTTTTGAATGCCTGTGTCTATGGGAAGCACTGCCTGTTATTGCCAGGAGCTTCCTACTTGACACTCCATGTTTCTGGTCTGTAGAAGATGCGTGTGGATTAAAAGCTTTCAGAGAGGTTTCCCAGCATGTAACGGTATCTTAACCATGTCCTAAGTTAACAGATAAAAGCAAAACCCAAAGGTAAATGGGATTGGGCAGTAGACAGAGCGGGTCTTAAATCCTGCCTGAGCTGGCACTGTGACCCTAAGCCCCTGCTGCCCTGTGTGTGAAAATCAGAACAATTATACTGACCTGAGTTGGTTATTATGCCACTGTCTCTCAGTTCCAAAGCCACCTTTTTATCCCCTGCTTTGTGATGTTAGGATGGGGACTCTGCAAACTGCATTTTGACTTCGCCAGCTCTGCTGATGGGGTCACTAAGGGACACTGAGGGACGCGGGAAGGCAGGAGGAGGAAGAAGGGGCTTGCTCCTTCCTGTTTGCTTCCGGTTTCTGTCAGCATCACCCCAGCAATGATTTTTTTCTTCCAGCAGTGGCTGTTGGATTTTAGTTTCCAGAATTTTCCCCCCAAACCCAGCCTAGTGTGTCCCCCATAGGGATACCAGCAGCAGCTGGCCAGAGCCCGCTCCTCAGAGGCCTGGATCCAGCTCCCAGGGGCCCACCTCTGAATTTCTGAGGCATCGGCACCAGTCAAACTGACCTTCCCCTCAAGGCCTGGATCCCAGCTCTGCTGAGCCCTTTCTCTGAGCCTCGGAGGTAGCCACATCAGCTTCTAGGATCTCATAACTCCGCCTCATCCCTTGCTGCACTGCCCCAGGAGCGCGAGCTGTTCCTTGCAGTTCCTATCTCGATGTTATCTCAGTGTTACTCTTTGGTCTTTTCAGTTCCCCACTACCAATTCCTTATAGAAGGTTCTCTCAGTCAGAAAACAGCTGATCTGGTTTCTGATTTCTTGAGTGAACCTTGACGAATACTAGAAAATCCCAGGACATAGATGCTCAAGACGGGATTCTGAACTTAAGCTTGGTCATGCCTTTGGCTTTGAACACTGTGCTGACTCCTAGTGCCACCATGATTAATCAGTAATGCCTACGGTTGATTACAGTGAAGTACCTACGGAAGCGTGTGCCTTTGGGGACCCGATGGCTGCTATGTTTAACCACTGTGACTGCAAGGATCATGGGATGGGGTGGCTATTTCTCTGTGCACTGGAGTGCTTACAGAACAAAAATGACCAGATCGAGACATGGTCAGAGAACTTCTAAGGCAGTTCTAAAAGAATCTCTTAATTCTTTTAGCTGCCCTGCCCCATGCATCAATTACAATGCAAGTTGAATTCACAGCCTTGCTAAGTCTTCAGTGTGAGAATTAGGACATTGGTTGGGAAGGAGAGAGATCCTGAGATTTAGCATAAGGACATCTGAGTGAATTCAAACAAAACAGAAAATCTATACTCCCTCATTCAAGCTTCTACATTCTAATTCTATTAACTCCAAACTTTGCCCTTTTTTCTCCAGTGCTAGGAAAACTACTTCCTGAGCTATAACTCGGGGTTCTTCTTTTGCTTTTCACTTCTCTAATACTTGTTTAACAAATCTCTAACATTAAAATCTGTTGAAACAAAAAAACTGGTTTGGTTTCTATTTTCTAACTGAACCCCGTGGACACACTGCCTCATAGGTGTATTGTGAGGCTGAGACAAAGTATATATAGCACATAGCCCAGTACAGTGCACCACACGCAGAGGGCACTCAGCAATAGTAAGTAGTGTTCTACTGCTGACCACATCTCTTCCCTACTGCCTTATTCTACTTCTAATTGGGTAGGTCATGACTTCCCTCTGAACTTATTTATGAAATGGGTGTAGTTTCTCCAAAATTTGGGGTTTGTGTTGAGAGGATGAAGGAGAACATCAATCAACTTTATGAAGAAATGAATTATTGGGCTAGTACTCACACCCTGCTTACATCTCACAGGAGTTCATAAATACTGAAGCCACCATCTGGTGCTAGGTGATTAGAAAGGCCTCCTGCTCGCTATTGATAAGTCATAAGAACACTTTCTGGAAGAAACCATAGCTATTCTCTGTTATGAGGCATTCCTAGCACCATCTCCTAAATTAAACCCTAGATCCCTGGCATCACTAAGGATTATTCCTGCTCATAGGAACCCTCTGGGACTAACAGCCTGTGTTGATCTCAAGAAAAGTATGTTAAGGTTTCAGAACGATTTTCAATAATAAGGTGATCATTGCACAGAGGATAGAAAACCCAAAACTCCTGCGAACCCCATGCTTAGAGCCCCTTTACTACTCTGACGTAAATCTATGAAATTCCAGGGTCCAGGAGTCATCAAGTCATCAGAATAGCCCAACTTCAGCAGAAGCCTGAGAGCAGAGAAGGTGATAGCTTCATCTCATTTTGCTTGGCATCGTCTGTGAGAGGAAGTGAAGAAAGACAGGAAGCTTTTATATCCTGCTCTTGCTTTTCCATGGCAATCAAAAAAGTTAGAGTGCAGTTTAGCCTACAACAGATAGATGTTCACACGCATACTATTTATTCACACACATACATATACCCTATTTACCATATATATACACACACACAAATTCACAAATAGCCTTTTTTTTCATAAAATAAACATTTTAGCAAACAAAATAAGTTATAAAATACTTCTAAGAATACAGATAACAGCTTGGGTAGGATGAGTTTGTATCTAAAAGCCTGCAATTTATTATTTTGAAAATCCTGATCCAAGAATATACACTTTTTAAAGTTGAGCAGAGAACATTTACCTATATTTTTCATTCTGTACCTCTAAATCTCATTTAGAATTTTGAACTAATGTTATAGCATCCAAGTCAAAATCATTTTTATTTATCTAGTTAGATTTTCTCCAATGAAGAAAGAACAGATGCCCCAAACCAAGGATAATAGGAAGCCCTATATATATTATGTTTTTTCCTATGCATACCTATGATAAAGTTTAACTATAAATTAGGCCCAGTAAGAGATTAACAATAATTAATAATAAAATAGAACAATTATAATACTATATTGTAATAAAAGTTATGTGAATTTGGTCTCTTTCTCTCTCGAAATATCTTATTGTACTGTACTCACCCTTCTTCTTGTGATGATGTGAGATGATGACTATGTGACGAGATAAAAGTAAGGTGAATGACCTACGTAAGATAAAGTAGGCATCATGGCATCAGTGGAAAATTCCAGAAATAATGTATAAGTTTTAAATGGTGTGCCATTCTGAGTAGTGTGATGAAATCTCCCTGTCTCACTCTGTCCGGCTGAGATTGCCATTAGTCACTTAGTAGCCACCTCAGTTATCAGATCAACTGTCCTAGTATGATAGTGCTTGTGTTCAAGTAACCCTTATTTTACTTAATAATGGCCCCAAAGCACAGAGTATTTATGTAATATTTTCAGACCACAGTTGACCAGGGGTAACAAACTGTGGAAAGCAAAACTGCAGATAAGAGAGGACTACTGTACTAAACAACTTCTAGACTCATATACCATTTATCCCTGGTTATGTGAAATGGCAATATATCATTTATGTATTACTGTAACATGAAGTCAAGTTGTTGTCATAGTAATTTCAAGGTTACATCATTCATCCATGTATATGCAAAGGCTTTCCCAAAAATCTTAGTGAAATTTTAAGTTTTAATAACTTTAGAAATATAATGCTACAAACTTACATTATGAGTTTCAGATGAACTTTATTCACAAGTGTAATTATTTACATTTATCTTACATTTCTATATAGCTTTGTTTATTTTGAATAATACATTTTTAAATTATAAGTTTTTAGTCCTTCTGGTTGAAGGGGGAAAATGTTGACTGAAACAAGTCTTTTGGGACAACTTGTATTTCCAATCTGGGCTTATTAAAATGTTTAATAGGTAACTTCAGGACCGTGGCTGTGGCTGTCATGAAGTTTGAAAGACAAAAATGGCTGGAAATAAAAGCTCATTGCAGTTCTAACAACAAAGTACTCTTATTTATTTTTAAGCTTAATTTATTCAATCACAAACTCATAGAAAAGTTAGAATTACCATAAAAATATTTTTTTCCTGAACCAGTAGGTAACTTGCCCACCTGATGCCCCACTCACCCCTTGATGTGTATTGCTCACAACCAAGGATATTTTCTACATAAATACAACATGACCATCAAAGTTAGGAAGTTAATGATGATACGTTTCTGGTATATAATCCTCAGACTCCATTCAAGGATTTCCACTTGTCCCAGTAATGTCCTTTCTAGCAATAGGCCCCAGTTCAGAATCACATGTCATATTCTGTTGTCACGTCTCTTTAATCTCCTCGTCTAGAACAGATCCTCCATCTTCCCTTTCCCAACCTTGACATTTTGGAAGGTGATTTTGTGGCATGTCCCTCAGTTTGATGTTTCCTCATCATTGGATTCATACTATGCAGCTTTGTTAGAAATATAACAAAAGTGATGCTGTATTTTTATCATTTTATCTTATCAAATAGAACGAAGTTTTTATTTATCCCACAGCCGTGATGTTCAAAATGATCCTTGGATTAAGGTGACATCTGCCAGGCTTTTCCACTGTAAATTACTCATTTTTGAAATCAGTATTTTGTGGCAAATTACTTTGAAAGGTAATTTATATAATATCCTTTTCCTTATGAACATTTCAATTTATTCATTATTTAGATATATAAGTATAGACTCAAGATTTCCTATTTTATTCCCTTACTGTCTTTATTATTATGATTCTCAAAATTTCCCAGATTTGGCCAGTAGGGTTCCCTTCAAGCTGGCTTTTTGTGCCCTTCTGATATGTTCCCATCATTCATCGAACACTTCCTTGCTTTTTGGTACAACAAAATGTTCCATTTATAATTGTCCCTTTCCTGCCCCTGCCCTGAAATCAGCCTTTTCTCCAAGGAGCCCTGTTCCTTTAGTGCAGAATGGCATTTAGAAGCCAAGATCTGGGCACTAGCTGTGCTCATTGTTATGAGGGTTGTCTTAGCTCGAGCTGTTGTAACAAAATACCATAGACTAGGTATAGACAAAATACCATAGACTAAGCCACCATAGACTAGGTGGCCTAAGCAATCGACATTTATTTCTCACAGGTCTGGAGACTGGGAAGTCCATTTTCAAGGGGCTGGCAGATTCATTTCCTGGTGAGAGCTCTCTTCCTGGCTTATAGACAGCCGCCTTCTATGTCTGGGCTCATTGGCCTTTTTTCGGTGCATGCAAGTGAAGGGAGAGAGAATGCTCTGGTGTCTCTTCCTCTGCTTATAAGGGTACTAATCAGATCATGGGGCTCCAACCTCATGACCTCATCTAATCACCTCCCAAAGTCTCCACCTACAAAACCATCACCTTGGGTATTATAGCTTTAGCATGTGAATCTTGGAGGGACACATTCAGTCCATAAGAAGAGTGTTATTGCTCCCAGACCCTCTCAGTGGAATAGCTAGGGCCTATATCTATATTGTCTCTGTCTATCTATATAGAGAGATGGAGAAAGAGCAAAATATATCTATACACATTTATAAATGTTTTACACACTTTACAGATATTTATAAGTCTATCTATACATTGAAAACCATGAGTCCACACCACTACCTCCAATTCCATTCCAAAAAAGAGTTCCTTCTAGTTTCCTCCTTTTGTAACTCCCTTTTCCAAAAGTGAATGCTATTATCATGTATATACATTCTTGTTTGAGGGGTAAGCAACTTCCCATATCTGCATCACCCCTCCCCAAGTGACTTCCCTCTTTAATCTTTTCACACTCTGCTACCTCATGCTAGACTCCCGATCCCCAAATCTGGACATCCTTCTTACCCCCCTAAGACTTGAACTGCCCATTCTGGGGGACCCCTCCCTGTTAGATGCCCTGCTCACCTCGTTTGGCTCTGGCTGCCCCCTCCCCCTTGCATAGATGTCCTCTTTAACCTGTTTGGCCCTGACTCACCATGTCATAACCCCCTTCCCCACCAGGTGGTCACCCTACTCAGCCTGCCTGGGCTCTGACATCCCACCTGGGCTCCTCCCCTCTGTATGGACCCCCAATTCACCCCACTCAAGCTCGTATGCCCCACTTTGGGTCATGGACCACCACAGCCCCCTCATTTCCCACTCATGCTGAACGCCTGCCTTTAGGCCTGTTGCACCTTTAGGACTGACATTTATGAAGAGAAAGAAAAGGGGCAAGGTCAAATAACTCCTAAATATGCATGTTGTAAAGATTATCTTTGCTAAATCTTGTGGAATTAGAGAGAAGAGCAAGCTAGAGGCCATATATGTATAGTTTCAATTGCGACTAACCATGTTACATAATTCTTTGTGTGGGAAAGGTAGTTATATTTACTTGCGAGCCCCCTTAAGACTTTGATTTGGAAATATTAATCCTGCTAGAGTTTGAATGGAAAAAGAATAGTATTTATTGGATCCAAGAGTGGGTCAAACAGGAAAAGTAACCCAGAGCTGCCTTTTAAATCACATCTTACTTTGTTTCTTCATTCATTCCTCAGAATAAATTGCTATATCGATTGGCCCCAGAGATGTAAATTACAAAATACCTTGAACATCAGACTAAGGTTTTAGTTCTTTCATTTAAAGCCAACAATGCAGAGTCACTAAATGGGTTTGGATAAGAAAGAGGCATAAGATTGTGAGGAAAATTTTAATATCTAATTATAAAATTGAAAAAATCATGATTACCATTGAACATTTTGTTAACTTTTTTTTTTTTTTTTTTTGAGACAGAGTCTCACTCTGTTGCCCAGGCTAGAGTGAGTGCCGTGGCGTCAGCCTAGCTCACAGCAACCTCAAACTCCTGGGCTCAAGCAATCCTTCTGCCTCAGCCTCCCGGGTAGCTGGGACTACAGGCATGCGCCACCATGCCTGGCTAATTTTTTCTATATATTTTTAGTTGGCCAATTAATTTCTTTCTATTTTTAGTAGAGACGGGGTCTCGCTCTTGATCAGGCTGGTTTCGAACTCCTGACCTTGAGCCATCCACCCGCCTCGGCCTCCCAGAGTGCTAGGATTACAGGCGTGAGCCACTGCGCCCGGCCCCCATTTTGTTAACTATTTTTATGATGAAAGCTATAAAGAACCTGGTTGGGTCAGAGAAATTTTTTTTACAGTTGGAGTGCTAATAGATAGGATGGCTTTATTGGTTAATAAAGCATTTATGCCATTTGGACAAATCTGCCTCAGTATCATTCCTGGACTTAATACTACTGCCTTATTGCTATCACAGTAACTAATCAACAATTACTTGTTTTTATATTAAGTATAAGGTAAGGTATAGTAAAATGTAGGGCTTATTTTGAGTAACTAGCTTTATTCAAGGACAAGGAAAATGTGCATAATTTGAATTTTTTTTGTATTAATAGGAAAGACTATTAACCAAATATTTGGGCATTTCATTTGGAGAAACACCTTCAGTACTGTTTAATTACTACAGAAACTAAGATATAATAATAATTTATTTGATTTTCAACATTCTGGACAGATCTGCCTATGTTCTCTTTTGGCAAGATCAGGAGTGCTTGGCATCACCTGCTACCAAGCATCAGAGCCCTCTTGGCCCTCAGCCTCAAAGTGCACCTGCTGGACCAAGAGCAGGGTAGGGCAGGAAGACCAAGGAGAAAGGATGAGGACAACCAGGCAGAAGGACAGCAGAGGTTGCTGGAAAGAGGAGAAGGGGAGAAAGAAGAGAGGGGAAAACAGGGGAGCCTGAGGGAGAAAAAGGGGCAGGGGAAATGAAGGAGGGTGCCGTGGTTTGAATGTGTCCCCCAAGTCCAAGTGTGGGAAACTCAGTCCCCGATGCAACAGTGTTGGGAGGTAAGACCTTTACGAGGTAATTACTCACCTCTTAAATGATTAATGGGTTAGTTACCTCAGAAGTGGGTTCCTGATGAAAAGGATGAGTTCGTTCCCTTCCCTCTCTTTAGGGCAGGCTCTTTCACCTTCACCTTCACCATGGGATGACAGCAGCAATGTTAACAAAGTTTGGTACTTGTCTCCAAGGCCAAATTGGTAAGAGTGAAGAATGAGGATAAGTGGTTCGAGGAAAAGGAAAGTTTATTAATTTGTTAGCAAATGAGGAGGGTGGCAGACTAGTGTCTCAAAAGACCACCATCCCACCTTTAGACATAAATACAAAGCTTTTTAAAGGGGGGTTTTCAGCGGTTGGGCTTGGGTCTATGTGACCAGTGTCACATGTCATGGCTTCCGACTATTGTTGTTTAACTATAGTTGGTGGTTTTGGTTGACTTTATCTCCAGTGAAGATGATCTCATGACCTCTGGTCAATTCTGTTGAGCCATCTCCTGTGGTTTAAGACACTAGGAAACGAAGAGCAAAGAACATTTTTGTGCCCCTCTGGTTACTGGGCTCAGATAGGAAAGCAGGCTTTAATTCCCAAAAAGGGTGGGTGTGAGGCGCGGTGACAACGCCATTACAAGATGGCGTAGAGTTCCGGTGGCCCGCCTGTGGTAAACAAGTCCAGCGCAGGGGCAAAGCGGGACCTGGCAGGTTGCATAAGTATGCATATGAAGGATTTCAGTTTGTCCAATCGCTGCTGCCCATTACATGCTTTCAACCTATCGCTGTAACTTCCTCAGCTTAGTAGAGTATATAAGGGGGTGAGCATCTATGCTCAGGGTCTTCCGCAACATGTAAGAAGAAAGGGAACCCCATTAAAGCACTGTCAGAAGAACTCCGGTTGCCGTGTCTCCCTTGCAGGCGAGGCGGGCGCGACAGGTGGGATGGGAGGTTTTCAAGAGACAACCCATAATACATTTTGCTCTTCTTCAGACCGTTACCTCTGTTACAGCAAGAGAGCCCGCAACAGACGTGGGCCCCTCAACCCAGCCTCCAGAACTGTAAGAAATAAATCTTGGTTCTTTATAAATTACTCAGTCTCAGGTAATCTGTTATAGCAGCACAAAACAGACTAAGACAGAGAGGAAGAGGAGGAAGAGAAAAGCAGTCAAGAGGACATGTGATGACAAGGTTATCTAAAGATGAGGTTCATTATCATAGAAAGCACGGGAAATATAGAATGAATGTTTTTAAAAACACAGGAAAATATCTCACACATGATAATTTGAAGGCATGGAGATGTTTTATTGATTAAAATTTATATTTATGAATTTAAGGGAAAAAAATTCTCTGACCTATGACCCATAGCCATGTATTTTAATTTGTGGCTGCCTTAGCTTAGACAAGAAATAGGAAAAAAGCCTTAGGTCATGTTTTGAGTTTATGTAACATCTTGAAAGACTTTTAATTGACATCGTATTCCTTAATATTTACGATATCACCCTGAGGTAGACAGGAGATCTATAGTTTTACCCCTATTCTACAAAAACAAAAATAAAATGTAAAAAATAATATAAAGGATTAAATAATACACACACAAAGTCTAAGAATGATTTCCCTTAGTTGTTCTCTTTTAATGAAGTATAACAAAACTAAGCTAATCCCCATACATTGTGGCGGACAAAGATGTTTAAGTTGGTCCACGTTGCAAGTGGGTTCAATTTGGCCAAAAGAAACCACATTTCAAAGTTAATCCCCTGAGTGTAAAACTATAAGGATTAGGCTCTGGTTATCCTTTGATTATAGTCATATTTCCCTTTCGTTGAGGATTCCCTTTTACCCACATTTGCTATTGTCTTTTGACATTATTTTCACTCATAAGCTTTGGCTGAAAGAGTGTCCATTCCACGGGGGAACATGCTACCAAGAGCTTCGGAGCAGAGCCTTCATCTCCGCTTTGGCCTCCATCACAGTGATCCTAAGGGCACTTCATGGATCCTATAATTATTTGTCTTTTTGTAACACCATAAAGTTCAGTAGGCAGCAAAGTGTGGCTCAATGCAGTAGGGAAGAGAAATGGGCAGAAGACACATTTCTTGCCTTTATGGCTTATTAAATAGTCTTATTATTTCTTTTTCAAACCTGCTTTTCTTTGGCTTTTCTGTCTTCTAGGGAATATTATTTTTTGGAATTCTGTTTCTTTATACTGTCATCTTATTTCTCATTACTCTTTTAAATATTGAATTAAATAAATCCTCAAGCATTGCAAATCTGTATTTCCCTCAGAAAAAAAGAATGTGCTCTTCAATAATGCCAATGATTTAATATTCCATTGGCCTTCACAACAGAATAAGCAAGACTGTCTTAGGTAAATTTGTTTTTACAAGGCATTTAAAGTAAATTCTGTGGGTTTATAGCCCAATAAAGTGAAATCTTCCCCAGAATTATAGCAGTGTTTACAAAATTCTTAGCTATCGCCAAGCCTCAGGGCCAAACATGACAGTATGGGAAGACGAGGCCTCTGACTAGTAAATGTGACTGAAATGCAAATAACAAAACGTGTGGTTTCCCAGCCTTATTGGAAGACAAAACTGTGAGTAAACCGCATCATAATACTCAAGAGGAGTGCTGAATGTAGCCACAAGCTACGTGTTTCTCCGAAGCCACTGAGCTATCCTGGCACGCCACTTTTTGTTTTTCAGATTTTCGTTCTTTATTGTCTGTAATTTGGCATGCACTGTGATCCTCTGGTGCTCCTCCAACATGTTGTTGAAAAACTGCTGCAGCTAGAAGGAGAGACAGCCAATCAGTGCAATCTAACTTCTCACTTGGACAAGATAAATGTCGCAATGCTAAGTAGCAACATGATTTTGCAAATGGGAGATGATGGTCAGAATGCACAGAAACGTGTACCCCTTGCTTATGTGTCCCTGGGGGACTGGCTGTGACAATGTGATGGACACCATACCTATCCTGAAGAAGTGGTTGTACGCTGTGAGAAAACAAAAGAACTTTTATCTGAGGAAGGCAAGCCCTTTTAAATTATCAGGCCCAGAGAGATATTAAAATGAGACAGCAATCACTCTCATCCTATTCCCCTTTATGAGCTATGTATTCATCTTTTGAAAATGCTTGCTATTGCCACAAGTAGCTATAAATTAACCTAATAATGCCACACTGGACACTATAACCCATACCCTCTAGCTTAGCAATGGATAGCCAATCACTAATCAATGTTATCTGTAAACCAATGAGAATTCCTGACAAACCACTTTGTATCAGCCCACTTCCTATCCTGCTTTTTTGCCTTTATAAACCTGCTTGTAACAAAGGCCAGACAGATGTCATATCCAAGGTTACTTAGGTCTGAGTCTTCCGGGCAGGTGTCCTCACTTTAGTTCAAGTAAACTCTTTAAATTATATTTTGCACCTTACTCTCTTTCTTTTAGGTCAACAACTGGAAGGTGTATGAAGCAGAAACTTTGTCTTATTCATTGCTGTATTCCCAAAGCACAGAGGTCTCAATAAATATTTACTAAATGCATATTGAATATTATATAAGATTTATGGACAGAGATACAGTAAAATCCTATTTTTTATCTCAAAAGAAACTTTGCTACTTCTAACGCTCAAAATTGGTACATAATTTTTGTGTCTTAACAAATGTTATTCTTTATGTGAGAATATTTAGATAGCAGATTCATCCATTGACTAAATTACCTCATTGGGTCAGGTTAAGCATTCAGTTATGGAAACATTTGTCACAATATTACATATAAGTTAGACTCCAACTGAATAACAGATTATATTCCAAAAGTCTATTTCTGTGTTAGTGGATTAGACATATATCACCATAAAATGATATTATTAGCACCCATTCAAGCTCACTTAAACCCAGATGCATTTGAAATTGAATAGTAAAAGAGCTATCAAGCCTAATTATAATGTAAAAGAAGGGTAAAGTTCTAGGGAGAAGTCAGTTAAGGGGCCAGGAACAAGCCACTCTTTCCTTCCCTGCACACACCTGCTAGCAGGTGGGAGCCACAAGCCCATAGCTCCATACCACTGCTGGCGTGCCCATCACTGGGCTCCTGCCGTGGTGGAGCGGGGAGCTCTGTGGGATCGCAGGTGGGCTTCATGCATGCTTGAGAGCATGAGACAGACCAGGCTTCTAGCAGTGTAGAGCACAAAGATCAGAGCCAGAAATGTGGAGGGTAACGTGAATACTGTGCCTGTGAGAAGGGACGAACAACAAACTTCACTAGATTCTGTAGCGGCAAAGATGAACTGATGCACTTTGGAAGATACTGACACAAACTCACGAACTGGCTGTGACAGTTTGATTCTGAGAGGTTTCATTGCAGCATGTTCTGGGAGTGGTATGCTTTCCCCTCTTGTCCAGGGAACCCGACAGCTCAGCCTTGAGCGGGCCAAAACCCAAAGACAATTTCTTCAGGAATTAGTGGTTCTCCCTCACTCATGATAACAACTACATAACTGACTGCTTCTCTTTTTTTGGCTTAGTATCAAATTTCAGGCCTTTATGACCTATACATTTATTTATTTATTTGCTTGGGGAGGGTTGATCTTCCTTTCTTATTTACACAGGCCCTACCATTCTTATTAACATAGTTCCAGGCCCTGGTGTTTAATTTTAATCAATTTTATTGGCATATGATTTATGTACAATAAACTGTATCTACTTAAACTGCACAAGTCAATGAGTTTTGACCAATGTATACACCTTTGAAACCACAGTCAAGATACACTACAGTTCCATTGTCCAAAAAAGTTTCCTCAGGCCCTTTTGTAGTCCATCCCTCCCTCTGTCCCAGGCAATGACTATCTGCCTTTTGTTCACTATAGATTAGTTTGCATTTTCCAGAATGTGACTAGTTTCTTTTACTCAGCATAATCACCTTGAGATTCATCCATTTCACTACAACAAATTCATTCTTTTTTATTTCAGGATAGCATTCTATTCTGTGGAAATATGTTTTCCTTATTCATTCACCTATTGGTGGCTACTTAGATGGTTTCCAGTTTTTGGCTAATGTGAATAAAGCTGCTATGAACATTTATGTACAAGTCTGTGTGTAGACACAGGTTTCTATTTCTCGCGAGTAAAAACCTAAAAGTGAAACTGTTAGGTCATATGCCTCTGATGAACATTTTAAAAAACTACCTTTCCCCCAAATTGGTTGGACCATGTTACATTCTCCCCAACAGGATAAAAGAGTTCTAGTTGTTCTACAGCTTTGCCAACGTTTCGTACTACAAATCATGCTAATTTTACCTATGCTACTGAGGATGTGGAAGTTGTATTTATGTTCTATTCTTGTTTTACTTTGTGTGTGTGTGTGTCTTCTTGAAGACATTTCCTTTTGCCCCCTTGTTTGCTTTCTGGTTATAGTGTCACCTTTGTCCTTACAGAACTACCCCTTCCCCATTCCAGGTGCCTGTGGTTTGGGTGGGGCTGGCGCCTAGTGTAGGCACATGACCCAGGCTAGACCAATCAGAGTATTTCATCTCCCCTGGATACAGTGATTGGTGCATGTGATCAAGTAGGACCAACCAAAGCCTTTCTCAGGTCAGGAACTTGAAGCTGAGTGAGAAAGGATCCTCCTTCCGCAACTGAGAGAGCTAAGGATCATGTAAGCCTGGAGCTATGCTTGTCTTCGTGCAGAGAAAGCCCACCTAAGAAGAAATTCAACCCAGAGCAAGGGAAAGCCAAGGAAAG
Organism: Cheirogaleus medius; assembly: GCA_008086735.1. Taxonomy (NCBI): domain Eukaryota; kingdom Metazoa; phylum Chordata; class Mammalia; order Primates; family Cheirogaleidae; genus Cheirogaleus; species Cheirogaleus medius. Next base: position 53,290,845 of record VBSM01002608.1, on the reverse strand, counting down.
GCAAGCCCTGTGTTAGATTCTAGAATAGATATGACTAAGATATGGTCTCAGTCCTCAAGGAGCTCATTGTAGCCTCAAGGCGTAGACATATTTACACACTGATGACAGTATAATGTGGTAAGCATTATGATAAATATATTCATAGAATGACTCGGGAGCATGGAGGAGGAGAGGGTTAATTAAAAAAATTCCTAGAATTTTAAACCTTTTCCTCTTCTATCTTCCCAAATCATCCTAGGAATCATCTTAAACGATGTTTAGGAATCATCCAGCCAAAGACAGGAATGGGGAGTATTCCCCAGAGAGAAGGCAGAGTGTTTCTTAAGTTTAGAAAATGTGACACAACATGGTAATTCAAGAAAATCAGCAAGTGGTACAATATAGCTAGAGGAAAAATGTTTGGGCTATCTGTTCGTCTCTCCTGCTCTCTAGCACTCAGTGGTGAGGTGGGCAAAAATGCAGCCAAAGATTAAGGCAGGGGCCAAATCATGAAAGGCCTCTCTCTTGTGCTAATCAAAAGATTTTAAAATTTCTTCTAAAAATTTTGAAGGGCTACTGAAGCTTTGGGAACAGGGCAATGACTGGCAGCAATGGGGAAGGTGGGATGGAGGGAAGACCAGCCTGGGACTGGGACCCTGGGCCAGAGCCCACTGCAGTAATTCAGGTGAGAAAGATGAAGTCCAATCTTCCATGGACAGGTGGTCTCTATTGCAGGGGCAGGATACAATTAAAAAACACTTCCTTCACGGTGATATAGCACCAGTGGAAGCATAGAAGGTAATAATTCAGGTAAGCATATTATTTTTAATTTTAGCAAGTCTAAATTACATAAAAACTGGTTTCTAAATTATCATTATATTTCACAATATTTACTTACCTCCACAATCTGTAAATCTGTACTTATGGTTCTCCCTATTACATACATTAAAGCAACCAATGATTGTGTTCCATACCTGCAAAGCAATAAGATGCTAATCAGGGGTGGAAAGCATTTTGCAAGATAAAGCTATATTTTACACAACAGATGAATGCTAAGTATATAGCCCCTATTAATTCCTATCTCTCAAATCTAAGCAAAGACATATATGAACTAGTTTAGCTTCATCTTTTAATAGGAAATTCTATTAATAATAAATATGCATAGTTAAACACTGATTTGTATAACACATAGTTTTAAAAGTTTTTATTAAGTGTAAAAAGCACTTCTTAAAAACAATTGTGCTTATATTTTTAAATGAGGTAGTTAGAATATATGTTGCATGTCTCAAATTAAGAAAATATATAAAGGAGTAAATAAATATGCAAATTATGCTCCTTAAAAACAATAGTTAATAAGAGATCAGTTTCTGAACTGCTAAAACATGCCGAAAGTGTATTGAAAATTGAGTATTTGTGCATGCTTTTCAGAAAAAGGATGCACATCTTCTGATATTTTCAAATGTTGGTGATCACCAAAGGCTAAGTACCACAGCCCTGCCTGAGCTCCTTCCAACAGGCCTGGTAATTGAAACTTCCTCTTTAGTTCAGTGTCCTTGAATATCCAACAAAAACCATCTAAAAAAAAAGCCATAAAGTATTGCTATGGAAAAACAGCAGATACGTACCTGCTCAAAGTTTTGCTGTACTTAAAAAAGTAATTAAAGGACTTTTGGATGCATTAAAAAAAGAAAGAAAAGTTAAAATAGGGTTATTATAATAGACTGAACAAGAAAAGGTCGAACAGCCTTTACAGTTAATATCACACAATTGGTTTACTTAAACTATACTTGAAATTAAAAATTGTAAGAGTTAACTTTGGCATAATATACAAATAAAGATTAGAGAAAATAGCTCTTTTGTTTTTTTAAGTTTCCAGCATTAACTTAAGCTCTGTCTACTTGAGCAAAGTGGAGACAGCCTGCATTTAATTCAGGTGAGCAAACCTGTTTTTATGAAGAAAGAGGAAATATTTCTTAGTTCTCTATTTTAATTGGCCGGGTGGAGAAAGCCTGTAAGATGACTCAAGAAATTTGAGTTCCAAAGAAACCAAGTTCCAACCTTAAAAAGAAAAGTAGAAAACAGAAGAAACCTACCTCTCTAGTACTAAACATGTGAATTTCTACCAGACCCAGAAGGGTTACCCCAAGAGGGGCTGGGTTTAATGTTACCTTGAGCAATTTATAAATTGTAAAAATGGCTTATAACATATATCTAGAAGCCTAGTCCTGGAGATTAAATGAGATAATGTATGTGGAAGCACCTATTAGAGTACCCAGCACACTTCACTCCTTCCTAAAGGAGTTATTTTTGTCAACTTCAAGAGGAGTTATTTTTGAACAGATGATTTATCACTCTTATTAAGAAAGCAATCTCTTTGAAATATTACTGAACAGAAATATATACATTACAAATAGTTTATCCTCACCAGTTTATTTGGTTTTGGTTTTTTTTGAGACAGAGTCTAGCTCTGTCACCCTGGGTAGAGTGCTGTGGCTCATGAAAGCTCACAGCAACCTCAAACTCCTGGGCTCAAGTGATCCTCTTGCCTCAGCCTTCCGATTAGCTGGGACTACAGGCACGTGCCATCATGCTGGGCCAATTTTTCTACTTTTGATAGAGACGGGGTCTTGCTCTTGTTCAGGCTGGTCTCGAACTCCTGAGCTCAAGCAATTCTCCCACCTCAGCCTCCCAGAGTGCTAGGATTACAGGTGTGAGCCACCACGCCTGGCCCCTCACCAGTTTATAAATAAAGTTTATTAATGTTAAAAAATTCAACTGAAAATCTACCTCATTAATTTAAAATGTTTTCTGAAATTGAGATAAATAAATCACATTATAGGATTAGCTTTCTAAATAAAACAAATTTCAAACCTCTGAACAAATCTTGGCATCTCAAAATGTTTACAAGATATAACATTAAAAATTTAGACATTGAGGTGTCAAGAACACATTAAAAGATTACAAATTCTCAGTAGTACTCTCGTAAAATCAGTAATTAAGAAGTTAACATTTCCTTATTTAGCAGGAAGTAAGGAGAGAGAGCTGGGAATCAGAGCCAGAGGACACGAGTTCTAGTTCAGGTTCTTCCATTCACTAGGCCTTGACTTTAGGTAAGTTATTTAACCTCTGAATCTTGGTTATTAATTGGTAATTATTTTATATGTGGTTGTAAAAAGTATAATTATTGCACATATAAACATGTTATTTTAAAGAACCAACATTAAGGCAAGTTTTTTCATTCTAATCATGGCATTCCAACACTTCTGAGAAATGTTATCAATGTCATAAAATAGAAAATGACAATACTGAGAAAAAGAAATAAACTGATTAACATAGGGACTCATGTAATAAAACAGATATATATCATATCAACCCAGGAAGATATTAATTATAATGAACAGTAAGCATTTATTATGTGCTAAGTACTTTAAATAGCCTATTACTAAATCGTCTTAACACTAATTATTATTATCCCCATTTTTGAATAAGGAAACTGAAGCTTAGGTTACAAATCTTGTTTAAGGTCACACATTTAGCAGTCTCCTCAACCTAAGATTGACCTGATTCTAGATTCTGTGATCTTAACTCTATGGCACACCATGTCTCTAATGAATAAATAAAAAACTAAAAACACAATAAATACAAGGACAAAAGTAAGTAATAAAGAGACACTGTCCACAATTCTCAGAAGAAGAAACCACCACTTTGCTATACTGCTCAATGTATGTCTGCCCCCATCCTCCCAATTCTAGAACTGCCCCCAATAGCTTTAATACACTGTCACCATCAGACACAACCACTGTGTGCCTCACATACTACACCAGTTAGAAACAGGAGAGCACCAATGAAGAATACACAAAATAAAGCTCCTTGGCATGATATTCAAGGCCTGTTATCACCTGTCCTTCTCTCTGACCCCCAACTTATCTTCCCAGCCCTGTCTTCTCCTTTCCAGTGCTCTAAGTTTCAGTCAAACAGTTACTATGACCAGTACCAAGTCTGCCTCCCAGTCCTGCCTCCATGTATTTCCTGGTGTCCTGTCCTCTATGTGGAAGGAGGAGTTTTCCAGCACTGTCTATTTCTCTTCCCCTCGAATCCCCAAAGCCCTTGCCATCTCTCCTCTACAGAGTTTATCAGACACCAGGTCCTAATTACTTTACATCCCCAACAACAGCTTGCACTGTACTTTGACACAGAAGAACTAAAACTTCTTCTTTTTTTTTTTTTTTACTAGAAAGAAATACAACATCTGTCATTTTGTAGAAGAAGAAACCAAGGCTTAAATGTTATCTAATAGGCAAACAATAAATAGATGTTTTAGTTCCAGTTCCAGATGAAAGAGTTGGAAAATTTTGTTTCTCTCCCCTTTCTTCTGGAACAACTGGTCTACTGGCAAAGTGACACGTTGTTTACATCAGCATATCCCAAGCTGGAGCTCAGAAGAACTGCATCTATAAGATGCTAGGTGTTCAAAATGTGTGGAAAACTCGAAATTTCTTTCTGCAGGGCTTCTTGGAGACTTTGCAATGCTAAAACATACTGCAAGTTTGCAAAAGTGAGGGTTAAAACAGTTTTGAAACTGATCGAGCTAGTGTCTCACTTGTTCCCATAAAGCTTGTCATCCTCATCTTCCATGAGTAACATTCAGTAGAACACGCTTGAGAAAAACTAACTGAAGTGCTCACTTGTTAGTGGTCAGCCAGATTTTAGCAAATTCAGTATAAATACTTTTCACATAGTTAATATAGAATTTAATTTGGCATAAGCATTTTTTATACTTTTATGTTATCTTTATCATTACATGAGGACTGGTGACATACAAATAATCATGTCAAATATAACTGTTTGGTAAGTGATAATTAAATATTCTGATGTACAAAGAACTAAGTAAACGTTCCTTTGCCATTTTCAGTGTAAATAACATTTTAATTTTTAAACTGAACTTCTATTTCCTTCTAATAATTCACAATAATATTACTATCTATTCAAACAAAACCATTAGCAAAATTGAGCAAGACTGCTGAATATAAATTAAATCCTAAAAATAAATGTATGAGATGTAGAAAGCAAATTTATTTGAGTCTGAAAGACTTTTTGTAACAGAATGTGCAAGAGGAGTGAACTGAGATGAATTTACCGTAAATAGAATAGGCAACTATTTGTCTATAATATGGCATTTTGTCAACTAAAAGATAAAAATATTAAGAAATGGTTAAAAGTTCATGCATTTATGATTCAAGGAACTTCTTGGGGATAATGATGAGACCCAGTTAGAGGTTAAAAAAAAAGGAATTGCTTGTATATTCTTACTTAATATAATTACAGACCATTTAAATAAATTGCTAGACAATAGACTTTTAAGAAAGGGGAATTTAAGCCTCAGTAAAATGTTGCCAACATTTTCCTGCTCTCTAAATGAAGGAAAGAAATTCTTTTGAGGAATAAAAAGTAAAACACACTTAAAGTCATTTAAATTAAGAGCAGTCTTTCTCATCATAACACCTGTGTTATAGGGCAGAGGTACAGGGCATCATCTAATTCTTCAAAAAATGAACTACTCATTTCAAAATAGTTTTAGACTTATAGAGAAGTTGTAAGAATATCCACTGTTTCTCTTATGGTTAATATTACTATGATACATTTCTCACAATGAATGAGTCAATCATCCTTAATTTTTAAGTGAGAAATCTATAGGATTAAAAACATGCTCTTATCCTTTATTTTCTAGTCCAGTGACTTCTAGTGGGAGAACAGTTGTCAACACTAGAAATGCAGCATGACGGGACAAGAGAGCTAGCCAGCAACAATGCCAAATCTGTGTCTCAGCTACCACCATACATTAACGTTGGGATTCCATGGGGTGCTCAAAGCCACTTTGGGGTTTTAACTTGCACATGTGCTGTGTGTGACATAAGCCTGGAAAGTAATTGTGAATCTGTGTCTTCTGAAGGGCCCAGCAGTACATCAGAAGGAGTGGAGAATGTGACAGCCTGTGGTGATTACAAGTTAGGTCCTCAAGCAAATCATGACATACTTTTTAAAGGAACTGTTCTCTCAACATTCTAATCCCCAAACCTGTGTAAATAATTCTGATTTAAAACTCATCTCTCAAATTCCCCGTGGAAGGTAGGGCATAGGCAGGAGGGAATTGTCTTTTAATGACTTAAGCAAATAAGGAAGACATAATTTACCCCCAAGGTCTTAGGGATCCCATGAAATGTAAGGAATTTATAGAGCCCTCTGAAGCAATGAACCAAGAGTGACAGATCATCTAAAACAGGAGACAAGGACAATATTCTCATTTTGGGGGTTTGCTATGTGTGTTCTGATAAGCCAGAGAAACGGTATGGTACAAATGAACTTTCATCTGCACATTTTCACTTTCTGATTTAAAAACATATCTTTTGGTGTAGTAAAGGTATTTAATGTTTATAAAAGAATTAAAATTTTCTCTAAAAGAAAACCATATCCACATTCTTAAACATTTATATTCTAAATATACTTTTTGTTCTAAAGGGATAAACTTGTTTACAAAAAGTATCTTCTAACTTTTCAGGCCTTTTTAGGTGTTTCAGGTGTTAGGACCTTAAGCAATGTTAAGTAATGTTCTAGAAAGACTAGCCATCAAGGGCATGCTGTCTGATTTTTGTATGTTAATGTATATTTTACCCAACAAGGAGGCTAGAAAGTGAGCACATTTAATCTTAAAAGGGAGAAATACAAAAAGTTCAAGAATCCAGATACATCTTTACTCTGACAAACATAAGACATTAGCAACAGTCAGGCCAATATCCTAAATGAGTATTGTTGTTGCTTAAAGATAGGGGAATGTACTTCACAAAATAAATGAATGGATGACATACATTCATACCAAAAAATATGACTTGCTCTAATCTGTTTTTTAAGACAAATATTTTAGGGGGCACAATGAAGAAATAGAGGTAAATTAAATGTCCCAAGAAAATCCATTTTAATTCAGAAAGCCAAAACTAAGGGTAATTTTCTCTTCTATAACACAGCTAGTTTGTGGGCGAGACTAAAAACAGGAAAAACCATCACTTTTCAAGTCAAAGCATTTTTGTGACTTAGCCAAACTAAAGCTGAGTTCTAGCAGCAAACAAGTGGCCTAAATGAAAGGACGTCTCAGTTTCCTTCTTACCTTTCACCCACGGCTTTCCAATTGTTGACTAAAAATTCTTTTGCGATATACCGGCCAACTTCGGATGCTGCCACAATTTCAATTATATTTGTTCCATTAAAAGTGAATGGAGATGTGGTGATGGCATATTCCATATATCTGCCAAAGTGCATTTGCAAAAAATAAATTTAAAAAATCCAATATAAAGAGTTAATTTAAATAAATGGAATTAAAATCCCATGGTTCTAAGTGAGTGATGCACAAATATGCACTGTTTTAATTCTTATATTAGTACATTTCTATTTTTCTCCCTTTAGTTTATTAATTGCATTCCTCGACCAGCAACTTTCAAGGTAAGTTGACCATAATCACCTGTGAAGTATCCACGGGTCTTTGCTGCAGCTCATTGCATAGGCAAGTTGAATCCTTTCTTCTTCCTCCGTTGTGTTAGTGTAGATATTTAACAAAAAGTCCCATTCTTTATCACTTCCCAAGGCAATGCCATAACATAAAATCACACTTTTAATCGGATAAGGTACTCTGTAAGATATAACATGCAATATTTCTCATAGTAGTTAAGTTATACGTTTACCCAGGTTGTCATATATTACAATTTCGATCTCAGATATAAATTCAAAAGCAGGGATCTAGAGAGACAATTGTGGGAACTGTCACTAGCATTAAATCCATGAGAAAAGATCATGAAATTAACTTAGAAACTAAGGAGTTTTAAGAAAGAAGTAAATTAGAATATAACAGTACATATGTTCATGATGCAGTTTGATCTTGTATATCATTATCACATTTTCTAAGAGTGCATCTGAAGTAGTATATTATAGTAATGCAACCAAAATGGCAGAGTCATAGTCTCAGCTCTCAGGGACACTGCAAACTCAGGGAGAGATATGCTCTGATGCACTCATAAATATAACAATAATAAATAATCATAAAGAACAACCTATTAAGATTCAAAATAAGCCAGGCATGGTGGCTCACGCCTGTAATCCTAGCACTCTGGGAGGCCGAGGCG
>VBSM01002608.1:53242804-53282598 GCA_008086735.1 Cheirogaleus medius | reverse complement strand
AAAAAAAAAAAAAAAGATTCAAAATAAGCATAGAGAGTTAAAAGTAAGTGCTTATTGGGAGAAAGCACTGAAAATGAGATGTCCTGGGTGAGGGTGACAATTAACCATATAAATTTTAACCTTCTATTGTTATGCACAGACATACACTAAACAATTGTTTAAAAAACAAGATATTTGAGAAGAATAGTAGGAGAGAGAGATTAACCAAGTGAAAGCAAAATGATCATTCCCCCAGTGAAAACATCAAAAAGATAGAGAAATTTTGGTGTTAAAATAGGACAAAAACAGGGAGGATTACAATATTACTCTTACTCATTCTCTGGATGATTCACCCATTTTATGAAGAGTTCTCTTGACAGCTGAAGACAGTCTTCAAGGCCTAACCAACATGCAGTTTCAAAAAGTTTTTCCAGTGATATTCTTGATGAAAAAGTCAAAGAAAAACAGTTTATTTTGAAATACCACCTTCATTTTCTCTGCCTCCAAGAATGCATGTTTTATAAAAGGATGGATATTATAAAACATCCTTTCAAAAACATCAAGTTTGTTTTAAAAATAGCTTTTGTAGATGACAAATGTATTTCACATTCAGAAAAATATTTGCTAACAGGCTCTTAGGCACCAAAAAAGCTCTTAACACTAGAATTTTTTGAAAGTTAGAAATAAATTACTGCCATACTTTATCTCCCCAAAACACACAGGGGTGTACACATACTCCACATCTGTTGTCAATTTATTTTTCCTCCATTTTGTAATAATTTTTCTATTGATGAAAAGTGACTTTAGCATATTTGATCGAGTAGTCTTAAAAATAAAGTTCTTTCTCTATACCCTTTGCTTTCCGTTGCTAAAGTGCCTTTTTCCTCCCCTACTCCTCCTGACTGTTATATACATGATCAGAAAAAAAATAAAGGTATTTGTTTGGTTTGTTTTGTTTTTATAGCTGAGTAGGGGTACATATTTATGGCTCAAAACAAAATAAGTTCAAAAGGAAACAGTGAAGAAGAAGAAGAAATCCAAGTAAGCAATGCCTTGTGGTGCATCTCCAAGTTTGGGGTCAGGGGTAAAGAAACCCAAACTGGCTGTAAATTTCCAGAAAATGCAAGGGCCAAATCTCTGTTGTCCCACCCTCTAGTTTCAACCCACCCTGGCCTGACCTTCTGATAAGGAGAAATGGAATGTCCAAGGGCGGAGGTCCTCAGAGAGACAGTTCTGGGCGTTCATTTACATACTCACTCCCTCTCCCCACCCTTCCCAACCCCAAGCTGCTGCAACAAGACAAGAGGAACTGGCTGCAACAAGAACAAGAGTTCTGTGAAAGTGCAGTCTAACTCCCCAGGGCTGCTCTGAAGAGAACTGGCCCCAGGATGCCACGAGCAGCCACTTCAGTCCAATTTAGGAGACGCAAGGATACGTGTGGTTCACTTACGTGCTGCCTGATGGAGCACACTCTTGCCTTCCCATTCATTCACACAGCTTACCTCCCCACTCTCAGCACCAGCTAGTCCTCACCGGCATCCACCCGCTCGTCCATCCAATTCCATCTCCTTCCAGTCACACCTCGTACACTAAAATCTCTACCCTTGACACAGAGTAATCACACTTTGTATAATTTGTATTTCCTCCTTGGGCTAATTGATTTGAGCTTGATGTTGACTAGAAGTTGTAGATATAAGCCCTGTACTGTTGCTGGCTACGAATTCCCTCCCTACATCTGGAAGCCCAGCCTATACTCACAAACTTGGGTCACAGGAAGGCCAGCAGTACCACACCCCCATTTGGCCTTTTCAGACCATCATGACAGCATGCTTAACTCCTCCCACCAAACCACTTGCAATACTTACTAATGCCACAAACAAGTTACTGATACATATCACTGTCAACCTCTCTTATCTAATTTGCATAGTGGCAGAATTCCCGTTAACAATAATATACAGAGGGGACTCTTTCTCCTGTGGCTTTCCTATGCCCTTCAACTCACTTAGCGTAACCCTCCACCAATAGTAGGACACACAATTTCAACCAGTAGCCTAAGCTTTGAGAATACAGAGCTATAAACTCCTATGTGAACATGTATGTGCTTAAATTAAGATCTTAATTAATAAATTAAGATCTCCCAAACTACTATCTCCCATTAAGGCACATGTAGCCCACCAATCCCTGAGCTATTCTCAAATAGCATACAAAATCTCTCCATGAATAAAGGATATTAAGATTTTTTTATGAGTTCTAGAAGCCCATTAATATGAATCCATTTTATTCAATTATCACTGCTTAAAACATACTCACAGAGCTAAGTAGTCATCTTGCAGTGCTATCACATTTTCGCGAATTATAGTTGAATAAATAGTCCATACTGAGTTAAGTCTCTTCAATAGATACTTCTATAAACAACCAAGTAAATATACTGTTAGTTTTGGCTCACAACACTGAATTTTCACTGTATTTCTATTTATCCAAAAAGACATTAATAGAGAAGTGGCAGATATTTATTCAGAAATTATCTTTGTTACTAAATGTATAACGTTTATTTTTAACCTCTCTAGGTTCAGTACCCTCATACATACATAAAATGTGGTTTAAAATAATAACAATGTTATAGTGTTATTGTGAAGATTAAATAATTATAATGTATGTAAGCATATTGCCTAGCACATAGTAAGAACTCAAAATATATTAGCTATTATTATCATTTAATATCACCCCAAACATTTCTAGTTGTCTTCAAAATAGAGAAAAAAATGTAAAAATATAAAATAGTCTCTCTACCTTAAAACTTCCATGCTCAGTATATATATCTTAAAAAAAGGAGAACTGGTTTATGCCCTAGACAAATTGAAGTGCTGAGTTTAAAATAAAGTTTCTCCACTGGAGCTATCAGCTGGTAAATATAAGATTATAAAGTTAGATATTTACTAATACACCCCTAAGAACAAACTAGGTATTATTCATAGAAATTTTTTCCCCAGTCCCTTATCACTGTACAGAATTTTTAAAAAAACAAATACAAGGTTTTTTTTGTTTTGTTCTATACTTTTGAGACAAGATCTCCCTCTGTCACACAGGCTGGAGTGCAGTGGCTCGATCATAGCTCACTGCAGCCTTGAACTCCTGGGCTCAAGCAATCCTCCCACCTCAGCCTCCTTAGTAGGTGGGACTATAGGTGTGTATCACCACACCTGGCTAATTTTTAAATTTTTCGTAGAGATAGGGTCTTGCTATTGCCCAGACTCATCTAGAACTCCTGGCCTCAAGGGATCCTTCCCTCCTCGGCCTCCTAAAGTGCTAGGATTAGAGGTGGGAGCCACTGGCCAGTTTTTATTATACTTCTTTATGCAGAACCAGTCATCAGCCGTTATCAATGAGACAACGCAATTCCACAAACATTTAAGTGCCTTCTTCTATTGGTCACTATCCCTATACTCAACTAAGTTTCCATCACTACTTTGGACATTAGAAAAAAGAAAGTCTGGAACCCTGAAATATTTGGATCTCCCCTTCAGAGTGATCCAGAAACTCACTTGAAATCATCCCCTAACACACTTTCTGGTTTGTTTGTGATCCCTGATTGTCTAAAGAAGCCTCCCTAACTTTTGCTTTGATTTTACCTGTGCCATTTGTCTTATGATTATTATTTAAGATCTAATAATGGAACTTCCCCCTTTTATTAATATATTTTTTCATTTATGATGGCGTGTCATTTCTTCATTCATTAATTTTAATTTCCCTCTTTCTCTTCCTAACATCAAAAGCAACTTCAAAACTTTTACTTTTTTACTTTTTTAAGAATCACTCTGATTTTAAATGTTGGTCCTATAGATCAGAATATTACAATTATGAAAATAGGGTTGTTAAAAGTCATTCTGTTTGCCTAAAAATCTCTTAGGGAAATAGTTGCTATTAGATACTATCCTTTTCAAAAAAAAAAAAAAAGAAGAAGGCATACTATTTCCATTCACTACTTCTGGTTTCTTAGGACATATACTGCCTCTTCACCAAGAATTTAGTACCTTTCCAAAATCCACTCATACTCATCTCCTAGACCAGGTTTATGATTAAGGTGTTTTCCTCCAAGAATATATCATTTTTCTTGGCCATTGCTAAGAAAATGAATATATATATGGAACTAAAAGACTATTGCTTTGGGAAAGGCCTGTCTTACAGATGCCAGCTAGGATATGAAACAAGGAATAGAGGATTCATCTAAAAACTTCATAACAAAGAATGAAATTACCTTTAATAATGGGTATATATCATAGCTCTTCACATCAGAAACAAGTTCCCTGGTTACCAAGTTTACCAAGACTGCATGCCATACTATGATTTCCTCTTCTTCAGCAAGGTACTTGGTTAAATCAAGTGCTGTTTCAATCTTAATATAATTGTTTCTGTTTGGTTTAAAAAACACACACACTCAAAAAACCTTCACTTGCTAAGTGATTTGCACACATTTGATATTTGTTCCATGCCTCGATGCCTGACTTCAATAAGATATACAAATAAATCAAGAAGATAGAAGGTAAAAGTCCCATCTTATTGATAAGATGGAACCTAAGCAATGTTGGCAGGCCTTCCATTTCAATTTGGTACTTTCAAGTGCCCAAAGTCTAGAGGGCTATAGAAGGTCTAGGCTAAATGCTGGGCTGATTATTGAGAAATAGAATAGTTGTGCATTTAGTATGCATTCTTATGAGAGTGTAATTTCCATTCAACAGCTATTAATTAAAAGTCATTATCTAATGCTGTGCCAGCTACTAGTGGGCATACCAACTACAAGCATACCTCAGAGATACTGTGAGTTCGGTTACAGATCACCACAATAGAACACATATCATGATAAAGCGAGCCACACAAATTTTTTGATTTCTCAGTGCATATTAAAGTTATATTTACTATACTATAGCATTTAAGTATGTAATAGTATTATGTCTAAAAAATGTACATACCTTAATTAAAAAATATTTTATTGCTAAAAACTGCTAATGATCATCTGAGCCCTTAGAGAGTCATAATCTTTTTGTTGGTGGAGGATCTTGCCTTGATGGCTGCTGACTGATCAGGGTGGTGGTTGCTGAAGGTTGGGGTGTCTATGACAATTTCTGAAAATAAGACAACAATGAAGTTTGCTGCATCTATTGACTCTTCCTTTCATGAAAGATTTCTCTGTAGCATGTGATGCTGTTAATAGCATTTTACCCACAGTTGAACTTCTTCCAAAATTGGAGTCAATCCTCTCAAACCCTGCTGCCACTTTACCAACTAAGTTTATGCAGTATTCCCAATACTTTGCTGTCATTTCAATATTCACAGCATCTTCACCAAGAGTAGATTTCATCTTAAGAAACCAAATTTCTTTGCTCATCCATAAAAAGCAACTTCTTATCACTCAAGTTTTATCCTGAGATTGCAGCAATTCAGTCACATCTTCAAGCTCCACTTCTAATTCTAGTTCTCTTGCTGTTTGCACCACATCTGCAGGTACTTCCTCCACTGAAGTCTTGAACCCCCCAAAGTCATTCATGAGGATTGGAATCAACTTCTTGCAAACTCCTGTTCATGTTGATATTTTGACCTCCTCCCATGAATCACAAATGTTTTTAATGGTATCCAGAATGGTGAGTCCTTTCCAGAAGGTTTTCAATTTATTTCATCCAGAACCATCACAGGAATCACTATCTATGGCAGCTACAGCCTTACAAAATGTATTCCTTAAATAATAAGATTTAAAAATAGAAATTACCCAATGATCCATGGGCTGCAAAATGGATGTTGTGTTAGTAGGCATGAAAACAACATTGTTTTGCTTGTCCATCTCCACGAGAGCTCTTGAGTAACCAAGTGTGTTGTCAATGAGCAGTAATATATGAAGGAAACTTTTTTTTCTGAGCAGTAGGTCTCAACAGTGGGCTTGAAATATTCAGTAAACCATGCTATAAACAGATGTGCTGTCATCCAGGCTTTGTTATTCCATTTATAGAGCACAGGCAGAGTCTATTTAGCATCATTCTTAAGGGCTCTAGGATTTTTGGAATGGTAAATGAGCATTGACTTCAACTTAAAGTTACCAGCTGCATTTGTCCCTAATAAGGCAAGCAGCCTATTCTTTGAAGCTTTGATGCCAGGCATTGACTTCTCTCTAGCTACAAAAGTCCTAGATGATGTATTCTTCCAATAGAAAGCTGTTTCACCTATATTGAAAATCTGTTGTTTTGTGTAGCCAGCTTCATCAATTATCTTAACTTGACACCTTCTAGATAACTTGCTACAGCTTCTAGATTAGCACTTGCTGTTTCACCTTACACTTTTACGTTATGGAGATGGCTTCTTTCCTTAATCCTCATGAGCCAACCTCTGCTACCTTCACACTTTTCTTCTGCAGCTTCCGCACCTCTCTCAGCCTTCATTAGGCTTCGGCTTAAGGGAATATTATGGCTGGTTTGATCTTATATCCAGACAACTCAAACTTTCTACACATCAGCAATAGGCTGTTTTGCTTTCTTATCATTTGAGTGTTCACTGGAGTAGCATTTTTAATTTCCTTCAAGAACTTTTCCCTTGCATTCACAACTTGGCTAATTGTCTGGCACAAGAGGCCTAGCTTTTGGCCTATCTCAGTTTTGACATGCCTTCCTCAGTAAGCATAATCATTTCTAGCTTTTGATTTAAAGTGAGAGATATGCTAGTCTTCCTTTCACTTAAACACTTAGAGATCATGGTAGGGTTATTAATTGGCCTAATTTCAATATTATTGTTTCTAAGAGAATAGAGAGGCCCAAGGAGAGGAAGACAGAGAGAGGATAATGGATGGTCAGTGGAGCAGTCAGAACACACACAACCTTTATTGATTAAGTTTCCTGTCTTATATAGGTGTAGCTCATAGCACTCCAAACAATTACAATAACATTAAAGATTACTGATCACAGATCACTATAACAGATACAATAATAATGAAAAAATTTGAGATATTGTAAGAATTATAAAAATATGACAGAGATACAAAGTGAGCACATGCTATTGGAAAAATAGCACCAATAGACTTTCTTGACTCAGGGTTGCCACAAACCTTCAATTTGTAAAAAATGCAGTATCTGCGAAGTGTATTAAAACAAAGTACAATAAAACAAGGTATGCCTGTAGTACATATGACACCACACTTGCCTACCATTGAGGAACTTTAGTGAGGAGTTGAGATTTATGCATAAGAAGCTGTAAATGAAAGGCCCCAGAAAAGGCAATGAATAAAATAATGTAGCAAAGAAGGAATATATGCACATGGAAAAGACAGAAAAGTCAGGGAAGGTCTCATGGAGGAGGAACTTGAGATGAGCAATGAAGGATGACAGGATTAAAATGGATGAAGAAGGAAGAAGGCAGCCCAAGATAAAGAAGATAATGTGGAAATTAGTGTGATGGGCAGACCAAGCTAGCAAAGGCACGGAATTTCTTTTGTGTACGGTGAGAGATGGGGGCTAACAGGTAAGGTGGCTCAAACCTGTGGGGATCCTTGAATGTCAGGATGAAGAGTTTGTATTTGGTAAGAAGGCATTCGAGGCATTTAAACAACTGTAATAACATATTAATAATAAAATTGATGCCTAACAATTTCATTGCAATAGTGCTCAAGAAGACAGAACAGAATCCAAAAGGACTGAAGGCTGGAGGCTAATGTAATAGGCCAGGCAAAGGATGATAAAAGCTTGGCTTAGTGTGGAGCAGTGAAACTAGTAAGGTGAGAATCCAAAAGACTTTCCCAGAACAAACAGATAAAACATGGTGGCTGGCTGTGCGTGAGAGATGGAGCAAGGAGAGGAATCAAGAATACTCCTGAGGTGTCAAGTTTGGGTGATAGGAACAACAGTGGTACCTTCACACAGAGGGAGAAACTGACAGCAAGAGCAATGTAGAGACAGAAATAAAGTTCAGTGTTTAAGGTACTGAATTTAAATGACCACAGGATAAACATAAGACAGGAGGAAAGATAAGTACAGATGTAGATTTGGAAGTCATCGACATGTTCTGTCACAAACCTTTATTGAGTGTCTTGCATCTGCTGGGCACTCTAGAGATACATAATAAAATGGCCACTGAAACTTAAGAATGAATGACTTGTCCAAAGGAAAGATAGAAGAAAATAACATAACCATAATTGGTCTGAAGGATGCTCACAGCAGCAGGAAGAAAAGAAGTCAGATATATAAGGAGAACCAGGTTTGCATATCAGAGTCTCAGGAAGCCAAAAAGGATGTTTCCAGAAGGATGTTGTCAATAGTATGAAAGTCATGGTGATCTTAGGAGTTTCAGCAAAGATTTGCAAGAACATGTGCTGCAGGTCACAGAGGGAAACAGTAATAAAGAAATGGAGGATAAAATACGTAGACATTTATTCAAGAAATATGGCAGGCCAAAGAAAGAAAGGAGACAGTAGATAATTCATTATATTACTCCTTAATTGTATTGTCTGAAAATTTCAATTCTGAACATTTATTAATTTATCTGATTAAATACTTAACAGCATGTCTTACACTGAGTCAATATATATAAAATCAATAATTCTGTAACATATTAAAATACAGGCCAGATCTCATTAAAATTATACTTACAGCCATCACCCTTGGGTAACAGAAATCACTTCAAAATCTCAACTGACAGTCTATTTATTTTTAGCAACTTACTATGTTATAAAATTCCCCTATGACTACAGAATTTGATCCTAATTGTATTCAGTTAGGGCCTGTATATAATAAAGAACCAAATTCATAGTGATGAAGCTATTATTTTATTTTTATTTTTATTTATTTTTATTTTTAATTTTTTTGAGACAGAGTCTCACTCTGTTGCCCGGGCTAGAGTGCCATGGCGTCAGCCTCGCTCACAGCAACCTCAAACTCCTGGGCTCAGGCGATCCCTCTGCCTCAGCCTCCCAAGTAGCTGGGACTACAGGCATGCGCCACCATGCCCAGCTAATTTTTTCTATATTTTAGTTGGCCAATTAATTTCTTTCTATTTTTTAGTAGAGATGGGGTCTCGCTCTTGCTCAGGCTGGTTTCGAACTCCTGAGCTCAAACGATCCGCCCACCTCGGCCTCCCAGAGTGCTAGGATTACAAGCGTGAGCCACCGCGCCCGGCCTGAAGCTATTATTTTTATAAAGTTCTCAAGGTATACTTTAAAACCATCAGAGAAGAAGATGTACTCACTTAGACAAGGAAAATGCATCATCAATCAACTGTAGTCTGTGAATCACAGGAATAGCCTGCAGAATTAGATCCAAATACATGCAAAAACAGATTAGACCATTTTTTAGTAAAAAATTTTCAAAATAACAATTTAAAGATCACTGCAGCATGCAAAGCTCCTTCACATGAATTATCTCTTCTGCAGAGAAATAATAATTACTAAGGATAATCCCCATAATTTATTTATTATACATGTGTGTTTTATAAATGGTCCCTCTGGACATTAATCATAAGGTTCAAAAATGGCAGAGAGTTTTGCCAAAATACTCCCTGAAACATACCATGTTAAAAAAATGAAACAGGCCACCAAATTTAAAAGGCCTCTCCAAAACAAAAAGTACATATGAAATTATATTACAAGGTCCCAATTATTTTCAGGGGAGTTTTTGGCATAGGAGGCCTTGAATAAATATTACTTAACACTATTCTGGCAATATTGAGATACTAAACTCTTTTAAATGATGTCTGTCCTCTCGAGCGTTTACTAATGTGACACAGTACTACAACAGATCCCTTAATATCCATGGAAAGGCAGGGGCCAGTTGTGAACCTAACTCTTTAGTCTTCTCTTTGAACTCCTTAGCATTCCCTGGGCAAGGGACTCTGATATCAACTCAGTCCCTTGAGGGTGCCCAAAGCCTTCTACATCATTTCTTCAACACCTCTCTGCCCTTTCATATATTTGGTCCTAGTAAATTCATCTTCACAACATTCCTTTGAACATCTGAGCAAGTCAAGTTTAATTCTTCTGTTGATAGTAGTCTAATTTCTTTTCTGACAGGAATAATAGTTGCATTTTCTAGATTAATATTAATAATAAAAATTGTTTTATTTGCTCACCAATTATGTTGTAGAAATAATTTACCTCAGTTTTTCAATAAGTAAATCTATAATAGTTTCAAGAAAACATTACTATCATGTCATAACCTAGTGTTTCCATGGCTTAGAGTATCCTTAGAAACTAGAAAGAACTTAGCCACTCTGAAAAAGATTCGAAAAGAAAATACCATTATAAGTGATTTTTATAGCTTTATTCAAAATCTCAATAATATTTTCTTAAAAATTACCAAATGTGTTCTGAGCACCTGACTTGTGTCAGGCCTCTGTTAAACATAACACATGTATCATCTTATTTAATCTTCGCAACACCCCTTTGAGGTCGGCCTGTTACACCCATTATGATACAGTTAAGAAACTGAGGTACAACTGGTCAAATGAGAGGCTCAAGGTCACACATCTGCAAAGGATGAACAACATATGAACACAAGACTTCCTGACCTAGAACCCAACCTCTGGACCAAGATGCTGTACTGCCTCCTCTGCTAGAGAGGCTGCTGCATGTCTCAGAGAAATTTAGAACACGGAGACACTTAAGATATTTTTTAGTTAAACATCCCAGTCTTAAGAATGGTGTCTCAGGGAACCACCCAAGGGCTCACAGCAAGTCACAGCAGAGCCTACTGTACAGACTCCTAAGCCAGCATCCTTCCCCACCAATGGAGATTTCATTTAATTCAACCAATTAAAATCTGATTGATTAGAGCTGGCCAACATTTTATTTTTTATACATTGCATAATGATTTACAGTTGTTTCATAATATAAAATGATATTGGACTATTACTGACATTTTGTGGATTAAATTCTCTCTTCTGAGGGAGGGTGGAAATATGTTTTTAGGAGAAAAACTAATATTTTCTAGCATATACTGAGCACCTATTACAGGCTTAGAAATTTTAAGTATACTTTTACCTATATCACCTCTAATCCTCATGATAAATTTGATAGGATAATATTCCCATTTTAAAGTGAAGAAATGGAACCAGAACATTTAAATAACTTGCCAAAGATCATAAATGTAATGATTAATAGGAAAATGTATTCCAATCTTTATCTGGAAAGGTAAAATTGTTTTGGAAAAGCAAATGAATGTTCAAAAACACAACACATTCAACCAAAATCTCTCCTTTCTAAGAATAAGGCAAAAGCTCTCTCCGCTACGCGTGGGAGTGAGGGGTGGGATTGAGAGTGAAGTCCCTTCCCACTGGAGAGCTCAACCTCTAAAAGGCTAGAGAAGGCATTGTGAATTATATTTGATTAAAAGTATAAAAAATAACCTTACCCTATGATCCTTTTCAAGCTGTTGATTTAATTTCTTCCAACCTAATTTATCATAATTAACTCTATAATATCCAGTCATATTTAAATTCAAAATCACCCAGTCATGGTCAGAATCTGAAACTTGCATTTCAGGAAATACTTCTACAAAGGAATATGGGAATAGTTTGAAATAATACATTTTTTTAAAGATTTAAATACATATTTATTCAAAACACTTTTAATTCTAAACAATAAACCAATAAAATAAATAATAACGGAATTCTATAATATATATTGATCTTATCATAGAATATATTTTTTCACATAGAATGGCTTTTGATTTGACACTGTTCTTTAAAGTTCTACGTTCAACAAGAATGATATTTTAGTTTTAAATGAGTTAGCTTTTCAAAAGCCGTTTCAACATTATTTTATCATTATCCTAAATGCCTTTATATATGTACGCATATGAAGATGTTTTTAAAATTTGTTACTTACTGCTGTTTTTATCTAGCCAGACTAAGGACTGTGTAGCTCCATTCTTTATCCAAAGAATAGGGATAATCCATGTGTTACTTATTGGAAGAAAATCAAAAATTTAGTTAATTTTCACATGTAAGAATATACACTCTGAGCCAATATGGAAGAGATGATAACACAGCAGACAGAAGTCAAGTTCTTTGGTCATTCCCTCTGGATATGCAGGACTTGGCTCTTAGGATTATTTGCTGTTGTTTTTACAAGCCAGTTTTACTTCAGCTATTAGTTTACTCCTCTCTCTTTTCTTGTGTCTTATAAATTTACTTCTTTTTATAACTTAGGTAGCTACTAAGACTGTCTTGTATGTGAACTCTTCCAGTCCTGTTTATGTTAAATCCTAGCCACCTGGCTTCACTCAAGGCCATCCAAATGCCGCAGACAAACCCAAATCTGTCTGTGCCCAGAGAAGTGAAGAAAAAGCCTGACAAACACTTCAAAATACTTTTCAGCCTCAAGATTGCTCTCCATCTGAAAAGTATTCAACCTGAATCAGCCAGGAAATTTATATTTATTGAATGCCCACATTTTTCTCACATTGGTAGACGTGACTTGGACGAAGGAGCCGACCGCAGGGAGCACGTTAGTCACCCAAAGAGACACCTCAGAGTTTGGGCAGTATCTCCAACCGCGCTCCAATTCTCCCACAGGCCTGGTTTCTCAAAGACGTGCAACTGTGCGTCTGTGTTTATCTGCATAGCTAAGGTGCACGCCTCTTCCCAAAGGGCACAGAATATTACAGTGAGAAGGAAACGTTGAGTCCCCTGTTTCTCTCCCCTGGGGTTTTAAAGAAAGAGTAGAATCACCTAAAAATTTTGATGGTGATATTTGAAAATTAATTACTCATTTGTGCCGATCCTATAATGAGATGTAGTATCAAAATATATATGTAGATGTAGATGAGGATCAAAACTAGGAAAAACAGCTGAAAATTATCTAACAAATCAAGAAAGGGAAAGAAAAAAGGAAGTGATGAAGGCTAGGCTATTTTATGCTCATCATTTCATTTTTACACAATCCCCTGGTATATATGCTATTACATTTACTTTATAGATAAGACAAGTCAGAGAGTGTAAATAATACCTAAGGTTTGAATTTTGGTGAAGTCAGTATTTCAACCCAGGTCTAACTGACTCTAAAGGCCATAATTCGAATGTTGTAGGTATGGCTTCAAATACACACCACACGTGCACACACATACACAGAGCTACTCCTCAAGGATACAGTTCCCATTCAGTTCCATTTCGAGGGAGGAGACGACTGCTTTGCAACTGGACTCCCTTTTCTCTTAACTAACGTGTAGCCACCTGTGGCTCTATCTTAGTGCCTCCCACCCAGAATCCCAAGTAATTCATTACCTCTGTCTGAAGGACAAACAGGAATACACAACACCCCAAAGCTTTGGCTGCTGGTGTGGCCTTAAATCCCAGAGTAGGGACACTGCCTTGAATCCCTAACTGCAGGTCTCTGGCCTTGCTCAGGACTCGGGGGCTCTGCCTCACCCTGGCTCGCGGTCGCTCTGGAGAAAGGCATATGTCCAGCAGGGGTTAGGCTTCTTCACCCCTGGACTGGTTTCCACTGGATCAGAGCTCGACCCCAAAGAAGAGGAAGTCAAAGAGGAGCAAAGCTACCTACTTGTGGGTAAGAAGAGTCTGATTTCTAAACTTTCCAATGTAAAATGGCTCCTGCTTCATGACACCAGTAGAAACATTTAAAGTGATGACCGGAAAACCACTCTGGTGTGTCCAGCTGTCCATTATGCTTTTTACTGTTGCTGGCAAAAGAATTTTACTCTGGTCATCGATGGCCTGTTTTTAAAAAAATCATCACAAAAGCAGTTCTAGTCATCAGCAAAACCTTTCGAAGCAGCAATCTCCTAAAATACACTGGGTAGCTATTCTGTTCCTCATTTATGTAGTGATCCCCAGCGTGCGATATTCTGGGTCACATTCAGAACTCTGTTTATCTCTATTTGCCATTGGTTCTTCCGTTCATTCATTCATTCCCTGAACACAAATTTATGGGGATACAGTGAAGACTACAGACTCCCTGCCCTAAGGGACTTTCACAATGAGGAAAAGTTGTTTTCCTATGGAACTGCCATTACCCAGGGGTTTCCTATCTTGTTGGACTGTATCGTATGAAACGACTCAGCAAGAATGTGTCAGAAAGTAGGACAATTACCATTTGAAAATGCCTCCATAGATCATCTTGCTCAGCATTTGAGTAGGAAAATGCCTTCAAATATGACTATAAAAATAGGAAAGTTATGGTTAAAATAAATAACATGGTAAAGCACTTTATGATTACTACTCTCCAGGTAACAACTATTTTGTACACTCACCTTGAGTGCGCTGATAAATAAATGCTCATTCAAGAAACTAGAAAGCATCCGGGCCATAGACGCTCCCTAGGACATAAGAAGCCGTCCATTATTTGAACAAAATTCAATATCTACATACTGACACATTCCATTTTCATAAGCAATATTCTGGACTGTGCTCCTAATTGCATTTTGCCCTTTAGTTGAACGTTTGAATTATACCAAAATATGTTAACTAAATAGTAGACTCACTAATTAAGAGGTAAAAGGTGAGCAAATGTCCTGCATATAAAGACTTCAGCATATACAAAATGTTTTGAAATTGAGAGATTTACATGGCAAGAACAAATTTCCATCAAATGGAAGGGTTCACCTTAAAAGTAGCTACCGGTAGTTGTTTAAGCATATTTGTAATGGTAGATGGTATCAAGCATCTAATATGGTTAGACTAAAATATGCAAGGTGAGAAAATTTAATCATGTTTTCTGAAACCCAACTATTGACTAAAATTAAGGGTATCTGTATCAAAAGTTTTAAGTTGCATATTAATTTATAACACTTTGAACCCATTTTATTCAACTTTCTAAAAGAGTACAAAACAAAAGGACATTTGTAAATGCTTTTTACCTTGTTGTAAGTAAATAAGTCAAAGAGTTCATTTATTTCACTTGTTTCTGTGAAATTTTCCACCTTCATGGACACAGCTCTAGACACCAGGGCGTGATCTTCACTGAGGACACCGTGTAAAATGTTAGAAAAAAAGACCTCATTCTATAAAGGAAAAGATTGAGCCACATTAACTCCTGAGGTGTCACAGAAACACAATGGTCCTAAAATACTTTCAAAAACTAATACTGAAAAGGGAAAAAAATGAATAATTGAGAACTGTCTGAATCACGATATGCCAAATAAGTCAGGATTCTTTGAATAACAAAACTGTAGGATACTGTCCTTCCTGTTTTGTATCCTTTTTTATTTTGATTCTTAAAAAAATTAATGACAAAAGTTAATGTGTCTTCCAAGAGCCACCTACATTTCTCCTAAGGAGGTCCGTGGCCACCCTGACAGGGCCTTCTAGGCAATAGCATCTCTAGGTGGTTTTTAATCCTCTAGAATTTTATTTTTTCAGTAACTCCTTAAAATGGATCAGTCTCTCTTACATAGACATTTACAAATCAAAAGCATGCCAGATTTACAAATCCACAAAGATGCTGATGTAATAATTTAAAGTTGGAAATAAATCCACAGACTGGATACTACAGTTTATGGCTCGTACATTAAGAGAAGGTGATTTATTATATTTTAACGGAAATCACAGAACTCTCCAAAAGATTAGATCTCTCTTAGATGCATGACAAGGGCAATTTCTCCCTGAAATAAAGCTAGAAGGAAAACCAATTTATAGCCAAAGAGGGGTTTGGGATGAAGAGCCAGAGCAAAGAAGTAGAGAAGCGGTACAGACACATGTTCACAGGCCAGAGAGCGGGGGGAAGCCCTCATGATCTACGTGAAGCCTCAAGTCCCTAGTGACTCTCTTTGGTGTCTCTAAGTTGACTCTCTCATCCCTCGACAGTGTCAGATTTTCAAATTCTGTTCCACTTCCATTTGTCAATGTTCCAATCAACCCTTTCCTATTAGCACATTATTTTTAGATTAGTAATACCATTGATTAGACTATTACCAAACTTTGCTCTTCTAGAAATGAGAAAGCAATATGTCTCAAACTTTGATGTGGATAAGGATCACCTGGGAATTTTGTCCAAATCATGTTCTTATTCAGGTAGTCTGGGTTGGAGCCTGTCTTTCTAATAAACTACCCAATAATGCTGATGTTGCTAGTTTGAGAACCACACTTTGAGTAGCAAGGATTTAAAATAGTCTTCTGCATAGGTTCGATCCTATTCATTAAGCCTAGATTTTATTAGTTTAACATTCAAGAGTTCTTGAGAGTGTCTCACTGTTGATCTGCATCATATAAGCACAATGGAGAAAATAGAGAAAATAAAAAATACCCATAATCTCACACTCTATCATTACAATGTTAGCATAGTTCTTTCAAATCTTTTTTTATGTATTTGTTTATTCCCATAGTTGTAAAAACTTTTTATCCTGTTTATTTACTTATTATAGCATTTTTAAAATTTTGCTGCCTCATCTTTATAACTATCCTTTATAAGGGCTACTGCATGATTTAAAAAACCCCAGAAATATAAATTGGAAGGACATAAACCAAAACTTAATAATAAATAATTACAGAGGGTAGTCAAATCTTAGGTGATTTTCTTCTTTTCAAAACATAGCAGATAAAACTTTTGCAAAAGCATAAAAAAAAATTAATAAATACACAGCTGTATAATATCCCTGTTGGGTCAATGGACCACTATTGACTTAATCATTTCTCCATTATTAGTTAGACATTGAAGCTACTTCCAACTTTTTACTGTTATGACTAGTGTTAATGAACATTTTTGTACATATTGCCTCTTCCCTATTTTGTGCCTCCTCCCTCCTGAATGGATTGTCTGTCTCTCTTCTACCTGCCTGGTATAAGGTTTTACATAATCTTCTTGGTATCACGGTAACCAAACAAGATAACTGATGAGTGAGGCAAACACCTCTTCCTCAACACCCTAGGGGTCTTTCTACTCTAGGCCTCCCAAAAGTGATGCTGTCCCCAGCCTGTTCCAGTTCTGCTGGAGGGAAACACTATATAAAAGTGACATCAGCTTAAAAAATAATAATAATAATATTTAACCACTGCATATAGTGATTAGATAAAATGGATCTGTATACTCACCATTATTTCATCCTGCAAGTTATGATATCCCAGAGAAGATCTATTTTTATTAAAATCTATTCTTATACTTAGAAATATAACACTATTTATTGTAGTGAATTTGTGTCAAATATTGTGGTTAAAAACACAGGACTGGCATCGAGCTGTCTGTATTTGAATCCTACCTCAGCCCTTTAGGAGTTGTGTGCCTCATAAAAGTCTACCAAATTTATCTCTCTGAAACTCAATTTCGCCATCTGAAAATGGGAAAAATAATGCTGTCCTCATTGGATTATTATGAGAATTCAATTAATTTACATAAATTTCTTAGCACAATCCCTAGCAAACTGGACATGCGCAGTAAGGGTTAACTACTGCTGTGATTACCTATCATTATTTTTATTATTATTTCTTCAGAGTTGCTCTAAGGATTGAAAAGGTAATGTATATAATATTCTGTAAGTATGTAACCAGAGCTTAATCATAGTTGCCTCAGCTGTACGTAGCAGATGCTCAATGATCTGTTGAATGACTGCATGAAACTCATTTTACAAATGAGGAGCTGAAGCTCAGAGGGGTTCCTCTGCTGGCCTCAGCTTACAATGACGATAAAGGCAAAGCAATATCCAACTGGCTACAGGGCCCATATGTACCCTTTCCCTTCACCCAGTCTGCTGCTTCCTTAGATCAGGACGAAGAAGAGACAAGAAAAGTCAGTGAGTAGCAATGTCAGGGTTGGAGCTTCAGGTACCAAGAAACCCTTGGTCCTTAATGTTCTGAACCCTTGACTATGACTCATTCATATCATGCTTTAATGACTTTCAGCTGAAATCGGACCAAGAACTAGAAAGAAATAAAAAATCTGTTTCTGCATATGGTTCTGTGACTCCCTTACTCAATTTCAGTCAAATTACTAGATTAAAAGGAAGCCAAAGTTCTTGATCTCCAGAGAGCACTGAAGCAAGAGCTTAAGCTTTTTATAAACAAAGCTTGTGAAACCTCCTGAAGCATCAGGATCTGATGCTTTCTGGCAAGGGTATATTCACTCAGCTTCACAAGCAACTGAGAACTCTAGGCTCAGAAAAGAGTGATTAAGAAACCAATGATAAAAAGATAATGGTACAAAAAGAGACTAATCTGGTAATCTTAGCTTCAAAAATATCAGTAATATGTTTTCATCAAGTTTTGCAAGATGCTGATAATATCTTAGCCATTTTAATTGCTGTAAGAGGTAATTGAAATTGATATTAATAATATATTCTATTCAATTAAAAAATAGAGAGTAAATTTCATTGTTTTATGCAATTTAACTTTTTCTCTTATTGACTCTAAGCACAGAGTTAATTTAAATATAATCAAATGCTTTCAAAAAGTTATACACTAACCACGTGTGAATAAAAGTTATAAAACAGATACAAACAGTTTTGTGGATATAGAGTATGAAGAAAGGACTTCTGAAAACAACTAACATTTACTGTATGTACATAAAGTTTGTATATGAAAAGAATCATATAATAACACACACATCCTTAGCTCCTGGAGGGTAAGAACACTCTTGTGTGTTTTCTCCGTAGAGCACAGTGGTTAAAAGCACGGGCTTTGAAGTCACAGAGACCTGAATTGAACCTCAGCTCTGACATTTAGTAACTATGAGACCTTGGGCAACTTACTTAATGCCTCTATGCCTCAGTTTCCTCATCTGTAAAACAGAAATAGCGATACTCATATGGCTGTTTTGAGGACTAAGATTATGTATAGAATTCACACTGTCTGCAACTTAAGTCATAAATATTCGGTGACTGGTATATACAGTATTATTATTATTTTTTTATTTCAGGATATTTGAGGGTACAAACATTTTGGTTACATTTTATGCCTTTGCCTCATCCAAGCAAGGGTTAGAGGCATGCCCTTCCCCTCTATAATGCTCACCGCATCCATTAGTTGTGAGCTTACCTCCCCCCAACCTCCCAATCCCTGGAGAATATTACTACTGTGTGAGCACCATAGTGTTAATCAGTTAGTGCCAATTTGGTGACGAGTACAAGTGATATAAGATTCTTTCGATCTTGTGATACATCACTTTGGGTAATGGACTCAAGCTCTATCCAGGAAAATATAAGAGGTGCTAGATCACTGTCGTTTCTTATAATTGAGTAATATTCCATTGTATACATATACCAAATTTTAATAATCCACTCATGAATTGATGGGCACTATACAATATTATTGTTATCATTATCCTCATCATCAGCCTAGGCCCAGACAACTAAGTTATAATCTCAGTTCTGTCCCAGTGACGCAAATGACCTTGGGCAAGTCATTTAACCTTTCAGAACTTCAGTCTCCTGATCTATATAATGATGTCCAAACTCCTCTCTGTGAAAAGCAGGGCCTGTGCACAGTCCAGGCGAGGAAGAGAGAGGCACTGCAGAGAGACTGGGCTGGGGCCTGGGGCGTCTTACAGGACGTCCGCAAAGGGTAGGGTGGGTGGCATAGAACTGAGGTCTTAAGAGCCTGTACTACAACAGTGCTTCCTAGATGCTGTGAATCACAAACAGATAAAAAGAGATTTTTTTAAAGGTTTCTACTGGGCCAAGATAGGTTGCCAAATTTTTATTCTGACAAGCAACAAAAAACAAGAACCACTTACCTACTATCACAAACTTTCATAAAAGAAGGAAATTTTACTACCAAAATAGAAAGACATAATCTTAGCATCTCCTTTAAAATGAATAGATTTAGCCTGTAAAGAAGATCTGGCAAGTGGACATCAGCATTTCAGATATTAAGCTCTTTGATGAGAGAGTGTAGGGAGGAGAAAGAAGTCAAGACTCTGGCCTTGGAAAAGCTGGGAGGTGAGAAGAGGTAGAGGCCAGTGAAGAGAAGCCAGAAGGAGCATGGCAAGGTTCCAGGAGGCAGAACGAAGAGGGAAAGAGGATGTGAACTGAGAAAGGACCTCTAGTTTGCTAAAGAAGTGAGGTCTATGTCAAAGGACAACATTAAGTATAAACATTTAAATGTATAAATCAAATCAAATCAATTTGGCTTTATCATGCCATTCTGAAAGCACTACATAATTACTCCAATAAATTAAATATCAGAAATATAACCTACAGTTTAAATAATCAGATTTTCATCTCCATGAATTTATTTTTCAATGTTACTATTTACTCAAATTGGCCCAAAAATATCAGCAATAATATTAAATGAGTCACTAAAAGTTGCATATTACTTACCATTAAAGTCATAGACCACTGATTACAACTGCTTTAAACTTTAGATAGGAATAAGTGAAAATAATCTAAAAACCAATAAGAGGGAAAAATTATATACAAACACCTTATAAGGTGATAAACTATTAAGCAGCCATTAAATATCTTCTTTTCCGAAAAGATTTAATGATTTGTAGAAATATTCATAAGATAATATGAAGTACATAAAGCATTACAAATTTTTATGTAATTTCTACTTTCAAAATCCTGGAATTAAAATATATCAAAAAGATAATATAGATCATCTTTGGTATTATAGATAATTTAATATTCCTCGTATTTCTCAGTATTTTATACATTTTCAATAATAAATATGCATTACTTTTATAATTAAGAGAAAATATGTTAAATAAATTTAACAAACATACTTACTCTTGGGAGTTTAGGATTGAAGTAGTTAACTACTCCAAACTCAAAATAAGATGCAAAACCCTCCTTGAGCCAGATATTGTTCCACCAATTCATGGTAACCAAGTTTCCAAACCACTTTTGGAGATGAAAGAAAAAAGGGCTTTCTTTTAAAATTATATTTATAGTAATGCATGTTAAATAAATGTAGGGTCAAAAGACATAATTAACTTTAATTACCATCAGTAATAAAATTTGAAAACAAGACTCCAAAAAGCTTGTTTTAACATGAGGAGATATCAGCCATGAATTTCTTTGAAACAATTACCTTATATCCAATGATTGAAAGCAATTTTTGTTTTATGATTGATTGACTGATTGAGACAGAGTCTTGCTCTGTTGCCCTGAGTAGAGAGCATCATCATAGCTCACTGCAACCTCAAGCTTGGGTTGAGGCTCAAAGGATCCTTCTGCCTCAGCCTCCCAAGTAGCTGGTACTACAGGCACATGCCATGATGCCTGGCTAATTTTTCCATTTTTTGTAAAGATGGGGTCTCACTCTTGCTCAGGCTGGTCTCAAACTCCTGAGCTCAAGCAATCTTCCCGCCTCAGTCTCCCAGAGTGCTAGGATTACAGGCATGAGCCACCATGCCTGGCCAGCAATTTTTGTTTTAAAACTGTGATTTATAAACATAAAATCAGCTAGAGTAACATTTCTTAAACTATCCTCTTTGCCCAAATTTGCGTTTAGTTAAGTAAAGCAGAAGCCCCGAATGCTGACTTAACACCTACTAACTCTAGCACCTTCTACTCTAAATAGGCTACAACAGGACTTTGCTATGAGCAGTTGTTTATGTTTTAAGAACATGGTGTGTACAATGTGCAAATCACTCAAGCAACCATATGCTCTGCAACCATGTCCAGCTGTAATTATTTTCTATTTGAGCTGAATAGAAAAAAAAAAAAGTGCCAAAAGGATGATGAACAGAATTAGGAAAGAAAAACACAATAATTTCCAAAACCAACTAACTCAAGCTCTGGTATTTAACCAAATTCTTAGAACAGCTGTGATGTACTAATAGTTAGCAGCCTGTATTCCAAAACAATGTGTCACTTAGGCTATAATAAAAAATGACACTTAAGGTGACTGATCCAAACTTGTGAAAGTGGGCGTTGACTGTGCACCAGGGTGTTATTCAATCCTAGTAAGTTGTTCTTTTCCAGAACTTCTCATGGAGCTGCATAACTAAGATAACACTTTCATGATGGAGATGATTTCTTTCTTCATAAAGGTGTATTCATTACTTAGAGAAAAAAAATGCAGATGTGAAAATCGCCATCAAATCAAACAGCTAAACTAAAATCGCAATATGAAAGCACATATGAAAGATCTGAGGAAATGAATCGTTGTTTACGCTACATTTGGGGATGTGGCTCGAGGATTAATTGTTGCTCACCTCACTAACATATTGCCTGTGTCCACTTAACCTCTATCCAGCACCAATAAAAAATAAAATTTATAACAATCTACTGATGAAATGCAAGTGTCTTCCAGTGATCCTTTTGATTATCCCTTCCTTTCAGGTGGAATGAAAACCAAATACTCCTAGGTCTGTATGGCTTACTATTCCTGAAGAGGACTTTGTGGAGCAAATTTAATCTTTAAATGTAAATACTCAACCCTCAGCTGGACCATAAGGTCTCATCACTATAATCCATCACAAATAGCTCAAATCTAGCCAGAATCTGATTACGTATAACCTTCCTTGTTTTTACTCACTGTCATACTTTTTGAATACTGATTTTCTTTTTTTAAATTTGGTATATGGCAGGGCTTTTTGGGCTTTTTGCTATTTTTGGTAAAGCAGCTGGAGAATACTTTCATGGAAATAAGAAAGAACATTTTACCACATGCCTGATGTCCAATCTCGTGAGAGACAATGTAGGAGATCAAAGTCTTTTTTTCTGTCAGTTGATCATTTGGTTTCAGCAACAATAATGATTCATCAAACATCAATAATCCCCAGTTTTCCATTGCACGGTTGTCAAAAATAGGCAAGGCAATTATATCTAAATGGATTTAAATGGAGGAAAAAATAAAATCATTTTTTTTCCTTTTATTTCATCATATAATGGGGGTACAAATATTGTTAGGGTTATAAAATCATTTCTTCCAAGAAAATTTGGGATTTCTAGATATAAATATTTCAAAATGAAATCATAATATTACTAAATAGAACAAGTGAATATTTATAACCTGAGGGGAGAAAAGCATTTTTAAAGACTACTATCAAAGACAGAAGCCAGAAAATAGATTGTTTTGACTATATTAAAATAAAATATTTTCAATAAAAGACTTGTATTCAAAATATACAAAGAACTCTTAAAACTCAATAATAGAAAAATAAACAACCCAATTATAAAACAGGCAAAAGAGCTGAACAGACACCTCACTAAAGAAGATATTCAAATAACAAACATATGAAAAGATGCTCAACATCATTTGTCATTAGAGAATTGCACATTAAAACAACAACGAGATACACACCTGCTAGAATGGCTAACATCCAAAACACTGGCAACTCCAAATGCCGACAAGGATATGGAGCAACAGGAACTCTCATTCACTGCTGGTGGGAATGCAAAATGGTACAGCCACTTTGGAAGACAGTCTGACAGTTTCTTCCAAAACTAAACATATGATCTAACAATTTTACTCCTTGGTATTAATTCAAGTGAGCTGAAAATGTATGTCCACAAAAAACCCACACAGACATGTTTATGGCAGCTTTATTCACAATTACTAAAAGTTGGACGCAACCACGATGCCATTCAATAGGTGAGTGGATAAACTGTGGTACATCCATACAATACAGTATTATTCAGCAACAAAAAGAAATGAACTATCAAGCTATGAAAAGACATGAAGAAGCCTTAAAGGCATGTTGCTAAGTGCAAGAAGGCAGTCTGAAAAAAACCACATACTATGTGATTCCAACTATATGATATTCTGGAATAGGCAAAACTATAAAGACAATAAACGGATCAGTAGTTGTCAGGGATTCAGGGGAAGGGGTGGGGAAGATGAACAGGTAAAGCACCAAGGATTTTTATGGCAGTGAAACTGCTCCGTATGATACTATAGTGGCAGATACAAGTCATTATACATTTGTCAAAACCCATAGAACTGTACAACACAAAGAGTGAACCCTAAGATAAGCTAGAGATGTTAGTTAATAATAATGTATCAGTATTGGTTCATCAGCGTAACAAAAGTAACACACTAAGGCAAGATGCGAACAATAGAAGGAGGGAGGGGAAAGGGGAGCAGATGGGAATTCTCTATACGTTTTGCATGATTTTCCTGTAAACCTAAAACTGCTCTAAAAAATAGTCTATTCAAATTCAATACTTTAGTTCATCAAAAGACATTATAAACAAATTTGAAAACCAGACCACAATCAAGCAAAAATATCTGAAGTACATACCACAGGCAATTAGACAATTATTATTATTATTATTATTTTTTGAGACAGAGTCTCACTCTGTTGCCCAGGCTAGAGTGCCATGGCGTCAGCCTAGCTCACAGCAACCTCAAACTCCTGGGCTCAAGCAATCCTTCAAGCCACCATAGCCAGCTAATTTTTTCTATATATTTTAGTTGGCCAATTAATTTCTTTCAATTTTTAGTAGAGACGGGTCTCACTCTTGCTCAGGCTGGTTTCGAACTCCTGACCTTGAGCCATCTGCCCACCCAATATTTAGAGATCTCTGACCAATCAAAAAAGAAAAAAAAGTTGAACAATTCACCAAAGAAATAATTCAGTCAAAAATCTTATTTAAAATGCTCAATTTCATTCATTATCAAAAAACAAAAATTAAAATGATATAACTTAATCTTTAAAGTATGTAAGATTAATAATTAGTATTGGTATAGGTATAGGAAAACTGTCACATAGCCTGTTGGTGAGGCTGTCAACTGGTACAATAATTTTGAAGCAATCTGGCAAAATGCTTCATAATCTTTAAAAATCTTCATACATTTTGACTAAATCATTCTACTTTTGGAATTTATACTAAGGTAAATAGTATAGATATTTGTCTTTAGTGTTTTAAAAATTAGGCATAAAAGGTGGAATCAATCCAAATATTCAGCAACAGAGGATTACATATTTTGTCAAGTTGATATGTAGGCATTCTATGTCTTAAAAATATCAATAGAAAAGAATATTTAGTTATCTTGATCATGTTGCTGTATACTGTTTTAAAAAAGCCATTCAAAGACCCATGTCAAATCTACAGTGCCATTTTTTTGTTAAAAACAAGGAGCAAATAAAGTGGAAGACAGAGATTGAGACTGACAGACCTTGGGAGGATACACACCAAAATGTCAGTTGTGGTTATCTCTTTGTGATAGCTTTACAGGAGATTTTTCTTCCCTTTTTTGTGCTTTTTTTCTGTTTTTCCAAATTTTCAACAATGTAATCATTCATTACTTTTATAAATAGAAGAACAATAAAAGTTTTTGTTTCTTTTCTTTTCCTAATGGAAGAAATATCACTCCTATAGTCCATGTTACTTTTGCCTAACGAATGTTCTGTGCTGTGCTATGTTAAATGTTTAAGTTGACTTTCTACATGGCTAAAGCTGACAGTGTGTCGCAAAGTGTAACATTACACAGCCTCCGCCAATTAGTGCTCTGTTACCTTACCTTTGGACATGCTTAGTTGCCTTAGCCTAGGTTGCCCATTCTAACCTTCCTCTTCCCCACCCACACCCACCCCACGCACTAGTCCACCCACAGAGACTGCTCTGCTCCACTCAAGCCAACCCCTTTTGTTCTCTACCACCACTGAGTCTTTTTCTGCTCCACACTTGCTATCCAGGAAATCCTCTGCTCCATATATGAATGCTACCAATACTTGTGGTCCAATTTTACCAGATATAGGAAGGCATTTCTTATTAACCGTTATGACTATTTTCAAAACTATTTTTTTACTTCAGATGAATAGAATTAGATTAAGCAAAATCCTTGTTTATTAATAAACTATCATCATTGGTTCACACATGACTCTGCTTTATTTTAATGATTAACTTATTATTTTAAAACAATAATAGAAACATACACGAATCCACCACTTAACCCTTCAGAACAGGAGTTGGCAAATTTTTCTATAAAGGGCCGAATAGTGAATATCTTCATCATTATGGGATATGTGTTTTCTTTTGCATACTCAACTCTAGCATCTCAGTGCAAAAGCAGTCATAGATACTATGCAAGCAATTAGCAAGCTGTGTTTCAATAAAACTTTATTTTTAGATACTGAAATTCAATTTCATATAATTTTCATGTGTCACAAAGTATTATTCTTCTTTTGATTTTTTTTTCAGTTATTTAAAAATGTAAAAAGCATTCTTAGCTCATGGGCCACACAAAAACAGGTAGTGGACCAGATTTGATAGTTTACCAATATAGGCACAGCATACTTTTTCCAAGACTTCAACTAGCATGCCAGAGGAACAAAATACATTTCCATGATATTCTCAATTGAGAGAGAAAAAACACTGAACAACTTTCTGAGCTGAGTGGCTCATACAATTTTAAAGACATACCATACAGATCTGTGAGAGGTTAAATATTTACGTATTTCCTCAAGAATCATATTATATTCACATATGATTCCAATTTTACACAATGAAAATTCACATATGGGACCTCTAAGTCCTGATTCAATAACTCACAGCTACAGAATATATATATATATATATATATATATATATATATAAAATAACCTTACCAAAGGGAACTGGAGTAACTTATGCAAGCCCACTAGCTAAAAAGATCCAGAACATGGCATTGCATACTTTCATTATGAGAGAAAAGGCAAGTATACAAGAGAAAAAGTAGGGTCTGGAGGAGGAGAGGCTGTTATTGAGACTCAATAGTAATCTAAAATCTAAGAGATGTTCAGCACCTGCTGGGCACATGGCACTGAACAGAGAAAGAGCAGACAGGACTCTATGTATTTTGGAAGGTTTAAGACATAATGATGGGAGGCCAAGAGGCTAACTCCAAAATAGCAGCTAAATGGTGACAGTGGGTCCTCAAAGGCTCATCTGTGTACCCTGTCACCTCAACCCAGGAGCCATGTAACAGGAAACCAATTGCATTGGGAGGGAAGGTGCCTCACCTGTCTTTGGAAGAGGGTAACTGATATTAAATAAATCCTCCAGAAAAGAGAAGATGGGACCTGTGATGTTCAAAGCAAAGTCTGCATTTCCACTTGCAATGGCATCTTTCCGAGCCCAGATGCGTATCTAAATTAAAACAATTAGCAGTAATTAGGAAAGGCAGTAATGATTTTGGAAAGTGGAAGCTTGCTTGTTCCAAATCCCTGCTGCTCTAGAGCTAAAGTCTTACCTTTTCAGAAGAAGCTACATAATATTTAAGTGCATACATGTGCTGAGAAAACCCCAGAAGGCTGTTCACCAAGTTATAAACAGTAATTGCTCTGGAAAGTGTGTTATTTCAATCTCTGACAATAACATGCATAACTCTGAAATTACAAAACAATCCTTGGAGTGGTCCATACCACCATCTACTCCCACAGTAAATGTAGATTCTATATATATTTTATGTACCTTGGACTCTTGCTTTCCTTTTCAGGACACATTTCTAAGATCCAAAACAGAATTGTGGTTTAGTGGGGGTTATATAGTATGGAACATATTAAGCAAATTTGAATCATGCAAATTTAAAATAGTTTGATAACTAAAACATTAATAGTCCTACCTTGAGGCAAAGATAGAAAATGCAACCAAAATGTTTGTATTCTCATATTTTCTTGAAACAAACAAAAAATAGTCCTACCTTATTTCCAAAATTTTAATTCCCCTAATTTAAAAAAGGCCATCAAAAGTCTTAGGATTTTAAAGCTGAAGCAAGTGAATTATATTTGCTGGTTATTTCTTCTATTGCCAAATGACACTTCCACTTCAGCAAGGACAAGAAAATCTCTGCTATATTTTGTCAGTTTTAGGTAACCACACTGTTGCTTGGGTACTTGGAACTTATGTGTGTGATTTTGGTGATTAATATGCTGTTGTTTTAACATTATTATTATAATATGAAAGCACTTTATACTCTACAACAGTATCTAAACAATTTTCAATAGAATTGCCAACACTCATGCCAAAACACATGCATAAAACTCAAAAACCTTGGAACAAAATTTAGAGCTGAAAGAATTAAAATATTTGTCCTGATGGAAGTGCAGTTAATGTAAGAAAGAGCTCTCTGCAAAACACTGGAGAAAATGCTAAGAAAAGGAAAAGCAGAATAACATTTCCAGATTTGCGCACTCCAAAGTACCTTCACCTTACTTTGCTTTTATTTCTTCTGGGAAATTTGTCATGAATTAGGCAACGTCTAAATTACGTGAGGATTCAGGAATGCTCCCCTTTCACAAAGTGCAACCACCTGTTTCTGAGGCTCCTGCCTGGACCCCTTCATTGCTTTCAGCCTCCCTGGCGCTGCAGAGGCCTCGCTGTGCTGGGAAAGATGGCCCCAGACTTGGCCCCGCCCCTACACTAAGCTAAACTCGCCCTGCCCTGTTCCAGTGCTGACTTCGGAGGTGACAGTTAGGAAGCCGCTCAACCAAGAGCCACACTAGTGGAAGTCATAGCTCTCCCACAGTTGAGATAACGTGTGCATTTTAATGTTAGCCTTTTGGGAAATAACAGCAATAACAGTTAATATGTGTACATTAACTTTCAGTTTACAAAGCTCCTCCCATAAATTACCACCCTCTAAGCCGAAAGTGAGGCAAATGATGAGGATTTCAAACTGGAGGAAAGGGTAGGGGGCTCCTGGCAGAGCAATGAGGAACACAGGCCAAGAAAGACCATTTTGGAGACGCAGCTTCCGAATCACACCTGGTCCAACCAGCGTGTCCTGGTGTCCCTCCCTAAGCACAGCAGATCTTGACATCCAAAACAAGAACGTCTTTGCAAATACCCATGTGCACTAGATTCTACTCAATGTATGTTATTTCCATGCCTACTTACATGTTTCCTCTGTTTATCCTCACACCACACATTTCTGATTTCACTAAATCCTGATCTCTTCCTTAAAGAG
Organism: Cheirogaleus medius; assembly: GCA_008086735.1. Classification (NCBI taxonomy): domain Eukaryota; kingdom Metazoa; phylum Chordata; class Mammalia; order Primates; family Cheirogaleidae; genus Cheirogaleus; species Cheirogaleus medius. The sequence continues at coordinate 53,253,870 of VBSM01002608.1, read as the reverse complement.
CAACATTGTTATAGTCTGGACACTCACTATTCCCCGCATACATTTGGGTTTCCTGTAGAGTATATGGTAGACTCATTCACTTTGTAGAACTGAGCCATAGCCAAATGCAACATTCCACTGATAAGCTCACTCCAAACTTCATTTCGCTGGCAAAACATGACTATCTTAGGCACGCTCCATTTCCTCTTTGCTGTATGGCTGGCAGCTGGCACTCTTTTCAGGATGATGGTTACAAAGAAACAGATTGTATCCCTCTACAAGAATTGTTGACTGTGCAGCAGTACTGATCGCAACAAGCCACTTGGGACTTGGATGCTGAGCGACTACCTAGGGTCTCTCGCCAGCTCTGGGAGCCACAGGGCCCACTCCCTCTTGCCGGACTTGAAGCACATGCTTCCAGTTCGTGCCTGAGCAGATTTAACAATATCTGTCATGAATGTTTGCCTTGGCCAGTGTCATATCTGTGAATGTCAAGGATCTACTAGTAATTATTCAATGGGGAAAATCAGGCTGGGACCAACAGCTTAGGAAGATAACAAGCTGTAATTAATAATAACACAGTATTATGAATTCATCATTAGGTTACAAGAAGCATAGGAGGTATAGCTTTGAGTGATTCTCCTGCTGATGAAGGGCTTGGCTCACCACAGCTTCCTTGTCTCCACATGTCAAAGGTGTGAGCCTGGAAGATCTAGGGCCCCGGAGGGTGTCTTAGCCAGTTACAGAGCTTGATTTTTCTCAACCCCATGAAGCTGATGTGACTAGAAAGACCTGGGCCTAAGGCACTGACCTCACTTACCTCCACACTTTCTGATAGGGAATGAACCATTATATGAAGCATTGCCACAATAAACTCAATATTTGCCTAAAGGGTTGTTATATAGCAGGGGTATAATTGAGTGAAAACTAGATATGTCAAGACAGATATGCACTTTACACAATTCCGGGGAAGTGTTACGCCTCAGAGCTGAGGAACATGGCAGCCCAGCTTCTGGGTAGAGATGACATTTATTTAACCGGCATGCACCATTTAAGCCGCAGTAGTTGCTCCTGGCTGGTGTCTGTTTTGCCCAGGCCATACTAGTTGCCAAACATTTTGAGTATCACCTCAGCTTCACGAGTACGTTAACACCGTGGCCTAAGTAAACAACGCATACTAAACCCGAGCGTCAAAGTGCCAATGCAGCAGCTCTCGTGGTTCTCTCCCGTCTTCTGCAAAAGTAGAGACAGGCTGGAAATAGGGGACTCAGACTGTGCCTAGAGGAGTGGGTTTAATGTGCAGTCTTTCCATGGAAACTCCTCCACAGAGCCACAGTGGGAAATGTGATGCCCAATTCTGCAAAACCACACTAATAGCTTTCACAGGGCTTGGGAGAGAGAACCAGGAAGTGACAATGGGATATGCAGGCATAACCCCTGGATGCAGAAAGAGTAGATGAACATCTGCATCCAGCACATTCTCCCTTACCTAGAGAATCTTCCTTACTCACCTCCTTGCCCCTTTCGGTTCTATTGACATGGTCACAGTCACAGATAGCAAATGCAGCTAAGTAAGTTGACATGTGGGGTGTGGTATAAAAGGTAGTAACGGTCCATTTGCTTCCATTCACATCTTCTTTTTCAGTCTGACCTAGAGAAATTTATTTCAGTCCAAATCACTGTAAACCTAAGCAATAATATCTATCTTTCTAATAATTTGACAAGTCAATTGTCACCCAGCTACTCCTTTCCAACCACTTTCCATAGTCTGTCCAGCAGTTTGGATTTCTCTACCTACCCCTAAGATATGAAAACTACATTAGGAAGATGTAAGAACAGCATCTGAGGCCTGAATCAGCATCTTGAGTAATGAGGGCTTGAATGAGGGCCAAGTCCATGAGCACTGTGAGCTCAGCCCCTGATCTGCCTCCTCTCTTCCACCCATTTCTGTTGTTTCCTAGTCCAGCCCGTTTCTCACAACACTTGATCTAGAGCTGCCCAGGCCCATGGTAGGTCAACAAGGTACAGTTCTACCATTCTCAGGTTTCAATTAGGTCCTTAGTGGAAGCAATCTGGGGCCTTTAAAGCTGAAATCACGAATTCAAATGCCTACTCAGGCACTTGATGTGAAATGGACCAGTGTATACTAACAGGGAGTGATGGGGACCATGGCAGGTTGGGGGGCACAGATCCAGTCTGCAGGAGGCAGCCTCTTCTTGGCTGTAACTGATCACTGACACATAGCATTGTAGGTTCAGTGTTGTTAGACCTTCTGAGTTTTCAAGGAACTAAAAATTTAGATGTTTATGTAAAATCTCTGGATTTTTTTAAGTCAGAAACTAATTCAATCAAAAGAAAAAAGTCATATGAGTTAAATAAAACACATCTGTGCACCAGATTCAGACTAAGTCCTCCAGCTTGTTATCACTAATGATCAATAGCTGAAGCCAAACTAACGGGCAGGCAGGCTGCCTATATATTAATATAAAAATAGTAGAATGTCCCCAGCTTCTAATACAAAAAGAATCAGGATTTGCCATCTCCAAGATGTGGGTGCTGATACATGCCCTGGGTGACTACTCTCCCTAATTACAATAGACTGCAATTGCAATACACTGCTAACACTGCCTAGAAAAGCTATTGATGTATAGGCTATTACTATATATACATATGTCATTATATTAAGTATATAATGAAAAGAAGCATTACTTACCTAGCTTTGGCATGTTGGAAAGGGCCACATAACTTGGATGATGAATAATTGTGATATTAAAAGTTGCCTTCAGAGCTGGCTCATCAAAACAAGGGAAAACATTCCTGGCAAATGTTGGTTCCATCTGAGATGCTAGCAGGGCCCTGAAATACATTTTTGGGAAGACTTCATTTATTTTTTATCTCAAATCAATGGAATAAAAAAAATATTGAGAGATTATGGCTTCTAAGTAAACCTGGTATGCAAGAAGGAGTTTCCCCCTCATCTTCCTCTCTGCTCTCCCATAGCACACACACACGCTTCTCATGCACCATAGAATTCTTGTAAGACCAAAAACTCAAAAGAACTCTTTCATTTTCAACCACAAAATAATATTTGCTTCATTACATCATAAACTTTTAAAACCTTTAACAAACAAAATAGGTACAAATATAGCAAAAATGCAATACCAGTCTTTTAAGAACCAGGTCTTTTCTAAACTAGGATTGCTTCTTTGGGAATGATCTATTGCTTTCATCCTCCACTAATGTGCAAGTCAGTTGAACTTTCTTTTTCTTTTTCTCACACGTTCCTTCTTCTTCCTAGTTGAAAACTTACAATAAGTTTTATTTTGGACGTTGGGGCTTAAAAAAAATATGGGTACGTGCCAGTTGAGCAAAACACTTTCAATTTTATATGGGTAAATTTATAAAATCCCTGCTGCTTCTTCCTCTATCTCCATGGAAAAATACAAAGAGTGACATTGTCCCACAGTGCACTGGTGATTTATATGGAAAAGCTTAAGGACAAGAATACCCTGAGTAAACAAAAAGATGTCAGGTTCACCCACTGCAAACACTGCCTGAGTCTGACGAAAGCGTGGGCCCCAGCATACAACTTTCTCCTCCAAATAAACCTGCAGTCTCATGGTCCCATTTGCCAAGCCTCGCTGACTTGGGAATCTGTCTTTAGATGACAATTGTAGATGCTAAATTTCTTTTTCAACTAAGGTCCTGAGATGTAAAGTCTCTGATACATTTGCCTTTGCTTCAGGTCCAATTCTTAGATAAATAAAAGGTGAATTTAACAAAGATATCTAGAGAGAGTGTATTCCATCCATTACTCACCTCTGTGAATCCCTCCTTCACCATGATAAGGCCCCTGCTCACACAAAAATCGACACAGGTTTAGGAAAGACACACAGGACAGTGGACACATTCAAAAACCTCTCATAATCAGCTAATTTGGGGTGTCTGTAACCTCACTATAGTTTCCAACAAGCCTGTTTAGCCCTATTTGCTGTTACCCACTTTACTAAACTCTGGCTTGCATAGCCTGGAAAGAGGCCTGTGGGCTCTGACACCAGCCACTTTGGCTGAAAGACCCTGCTCCATCCACTACCAACTGGGCAATCACAATGGGGCAAGTCACATAATCATGCTAAGCCTCAGTTTCCCCACCTAGAAAATAATGACACCATCTCCTTTGCATTGCTGTTTGAGCTTTTATATTATTGGTAAATTTAGTTACCAATAATTCACCTTTGAATTCTCTGATATTCCTCACAAATCATTCTTGATGCAGACGAGCTATAGAAGAAATCAGAGAGGGATAAGTTACAGGATGGGGTGGAGAGCCGAAATCACTAAGAAAGGTCCCAGGAGTTACAGCTGATTGCAGACTGAATAAGAATCATCTTTCTCTCCCCATAAGTTTTAAACTACTAGAAGTTAGAGCTGATATATTTTTTTTCTTCTGTATGATTTATAATACTTGGCAAAAATAGGCGTTCATAACAATTGAATATTTACTCAGCTTTGGAGCTACAATAAAATAAGGCAGCTTGATATTAGAATATACAAAAGAATACAAAGTACTTCTGCAGAGTATGTTACACTGGCATTTGTTATGTTGTAGTTTTGGTTGTAGTCTTTAAGGGGGAATGGGACAAAGTAGAGAAGATTCAGGCAGTTGACAATATGTTGGAAAGAATGTTGAACAGGAAATTCATCCACCTGATTTCTTGCTCAGGATCTGCAGTGTAGGCACAGTTGTGTAACTCTGGGAAAGTTGCTTAAACTTTCTAGACATTCATTTCTATAAAATGCAGGGCTGAGGTGAGATGTCTCAGGCCACTTATAGCTCTAAAACTGTGATTCTCAGAGGGATAAAGATATCCAACAGGATGGAAAAAGAGCCCGTGAGGTGGCCATGACTGAGTCATCTAGAGTTGGGAGAAAGTCCTCTCAGGGGTTCATGCATGGCCTTTGGGACATCTTTGAACCCTCTGAAATTGTAGGACATTTTGTACAAATATTAACATGAAAAAGCGTCATACAGAGTGAAAAAGCACATGTAATTATATAATACATGTTTATATATTTGGAAAGCCAACAAATGCCTATTGTTTTTGTAACAGAAACTATAGGAAGTAAAAGCTTGAGAATATCTTCTCTGCTGTCATGACTTCACAAAGTGCATAAATCTCAAGGATGCAGCAAGGTGGGGAGCAGGGAGAAAATTATACTCTTAAAAGAAGTGGAAAACTTTTATACTATGGGTTCAAAAAGGCTACAAGATACCAGCTTAGGGGGCCACCATTTCAGCAAATCAAACATCAAGCAAGTACCTTTCAACTCCATGATTCAGGTCTGAAAGTCTCTTGGATTTTATTCAACTATTTCCGTCCCTGGTCTTATATAAACAAACAAAAAGTTAGGGAAAAAAATCCCTACAACACAAAGCTTTTTGGCTCTCAACCTCAATTGCAAAGGTCAGGGCCAAGCAGCAGCACATACCATCTGGTTACGCCACGTCTGGGGACCTCAGGGTAGCGTTTCTTTCCCTTCTCTCTCTGCTTTGGACCCAACAATCCTGTAAGGATATTCTGACCTCAGAAAATAGAACTATTCATCCCCTCTCCTTCCTTCAAATCTCACTGAAACATGCTATTATGCTGCCCATTAGGTCTGTGTTTAGAATGGTCAGCTGGTGAGGGAGCTAATTTGGGAAAATGTGTCTCCTAGTGGCTCAGTATTGCAGAGCCCCTTTTCTGCCCTCTTGTCTAGAAAGAGAATTATGGACTCATCACTTTCTTGTGTTAGAAAATATCTTTGTGGTCAAGAACCACATGAAGTCCTTGGGGAATCAATCTACTACCACACAAAAAAATATCTACTATACCTACTCAGTATATTGCATTCCAAATTATTTTATGAATTCTGTATGCCTATAGCTCCAGTTAACGAGTGCTGAATAGCATAGCTGGTCAAGGATTAAGTAAAAGTCTCAGGAAAGTTGTCTCTCTCCTCAATATTTTTACACAATAACACACTCAGAAATAAAAATATTTAGTAGAGCCAGATGTTACACCACTGGACTCTGGTTCAAGGATTGGCTCATGAATAATGTTTGTTTATTACTTGTGTAATAGGATCTGAAAACTGAAGTTTCCACCAAGCAATAGAACATAATAGATGTAAAATTCCAAAGAAAGGTGCCAAACCATGTTATGAAGATTTTCAAAGTAAATGACCTCGAGAACCTTCTCAGCTAGATCAAGGTTGTAGGAGAAGGGTCAGGGAATGGAGACAAAATAGATCAGAGAAGATATCTCTTGGTGGGTGGAGGGGGAGGGATGCACATTATTTTGCCAAGCCTTCCGTGCTCTTAGGGAGTTGGGAGGAGGTGCCACCCTCCAACCCTGGGTTAGGAGGAGAAGATCCCTCAGAGAGCAAAAGTGTTTCCTGAGGGGCTTAGAAGCCCAACTCACTTTTGAGAAAGCTGAAATTGACAGTGTTGCCAGCGTCTAACTCCTACCAGGTGGGAGTCTAAAAGGCAAGAGAATGGCTGACTGCTTTGGAGGCATAGCCAGAAGAGTGCTGCTGCCTTGGGATTCATGTCAGTCCCAGGCAAGGGATCTATGCGTGTTCCTTAGAAGAGCTGTGGGTCTTGAGAGACAGAGTGAGCCAGTATGGGGACTGTCTTGGGTCCACCCAATAGAGCCACCCGGAGGAGGCTGAGGAGTTTGGAGATGCACTATTCTATGTCCAGGGGATGAAGAAGGAGTCACAGTGACCATGAGAACACAGAAATAAGAGAAGCATCCTGCAGGGGGAGGGGAATAGTAGGAGAAAACAGAAAAACTCCGAAGAGTCCTGGAAAATGACATCATCTCAAGGGGAAAAGGCATCTGCAAGACCAGAGTTAAGACCAAATGACAAGAGTACCCGTTCAAGTCAGAAGTGTCCTATGTGTCACCTCTCCTTGTCACCCCCAGCCCCACTGGACCCTTCTGGGGTTGAAACAGCAGCCATCAAGATGGTCAGGGAGGACTAGAAATATGAGGTAGAGAAAGAAAAAGGACCACTACCCCTACCTTACTGCAGGCTTCCATTCTGAAGCCAGCCCAAGAGTGGGGAGGTGAGGATGGAGGCAGGAGAGGAGGGATTTAACAGTAAATTAAGTATAAACTTTTGAGTATTTGATATAATTTTTATATCTACTATGTTTGTCACTTAGACTGTGGATCATCTGTCACCTAAGAATAAGCTGGAAATTATGGACTGCTGGAGTCCTCATGCAGGAGCAGGGAAGACTACCCCATAGACTAAATTTCCCACTGTAAAAGGACAATGGGAAAAACAAAGTTGCATTTTTACTGAATTATGAGGTGTACTTTTTCAATATGTTAGTTATACTCATTTTGAAAAGATACAGAATCTTAATCTTGGTGAGCAAAACCATCTCCCAGAGAGAACTGCTGAGCCACATGAAATATGTGAGTTTGACACCTCTATCGGATAACGCAATGAACTCTTCCCTCTGTGACACCGATAACATCATGTGCCTGGCACTTGAGTCCCCTGACCTTGTTTTGAGACTTCTAAATTCTTTCCTAATATTGCTCAAATTTCTCTCTTGTGTGTCATACCTAAGCACCATGCCAGATTTCCTAGCATAAACAGCAACTGCAAGGAAGTCTTTTTCAATTCTCTGTTCACTCCATCTATACCTGCACAAATTGAATGATTTTGATCATGCCGCTTTTACCTTTATTTTTCCCCCCAAAAGAACTTAATTTCATCAAACTATTTCACATTTTCTTCCCTTGATCGTTCTATTTTCATTTCTCTAAATATCTTCCAATTCCTTCTTATCTTTTATAAAGGGGAATGACAGGATCAAAAATGCAAGAAGTGATTCCTAAAGGAATCTTTGAACAAGATGACCTTGGAGAGTCCCACCATCTTAATACACAGATGTGAATGCTGACTCCCTGGGGGTTTATGCAACTGACCAGACAACTGAGCTGTGGCAGAGGACCAGAATCAGGGCTCCAGCTCTCAAGCCTGGGGTCGTTTCCAATGCACTGTCTGCTTTGAAATACATAATGTAATAAATACCAAAAGCAAGCTAAGATGTCATGAAGTGGACCAAAAATTAACTTTATAATGAATAGCATTTCCATATCTAGAGATGATGAGATTTGTTCTGTTTTCAACTATGAGGGAATAACATAGGCTGGAATTTGCCTTCTGCTGAAAATAAGTAAAAAACCTGACAAAATATACGAAACAATTATTTTCAGGCATTAGATAACCAGAAGCACAGGACTATGACTCCCAAGAGAAGAGAAACAAACAAGGAGAACTCATAATCACCTGTCTCTCTGCCTGGAAGCAATTCCTAAACTTTAGTACAGGAAAGGGGAACTGAAACAGAGTCCAGTGGTCTCAGTGAGTTGAGGAGACAGACAGTTGAATTCAGGGAGGCTTAGACAGCTAAAATTTACAGAGTAGAGTATAAGGAAGAGGTAACTTTGCAAAGAAAGACCTCCAGAAATCTGCATAGGATTCCCCTTAAGTCTTTGGTCAAATATTAATCTGTCCTTCATGAGGTCAGGAAAATAAAAGCTATTGGGGAAAGAACAAGTACTCAGGTAAGCTGAGCAATTCCCAGAGCTCACATAGTGCTAGGAGTTGTTTGAATTCCCTCAAACCAGAGTATTTAAAATGTCCAGAATATATGGATTATTCAACAGAGGGACACCAGAAGGGTATACCTGAGAAGTGAGCTAAAGTAGCCCTAAAGGCTGATGTGGGGCCCAAAGAGTTTTAAAACAAGCCTCAAGAGGATCAGACAAGGATGAAGAGAATCACCAAGTCACTTAAACTGCTATCCACGAAACTCCAGCATTCTTTAAGCAATATAACAAAATCCAGCACTTGATAACAAACAAATTTAAATGTCAGGCACTCAATAAAAAAATGGGAAAATGCCCAAATACTTGGAAATAAAATAGCACAGTTCTAAATAATCCATGAGTCAATGAAGAAATCAAAATGGAACTTAGAAGGAATTTGAACTTAATAAGAATGAAAAACCAGAATAACATCATCTATGGCATGCCACTAAAGAAAGAGTTGTTAGGAAATTTATAGCACTAAATGCCTTTATTAGAAAAAGCATTAGAAATGAATGACCTTGTGTCAACCTTAAGAATACAAAAAAAGTAAATGAAATAAAGCCCAAAGTAAGAAGAAGAAAGGAAACAATAAAGATCAAAATATAAATCACTGAAATAAGAAACAGGAGAATAATAGAGAAAACCAATGAAGCCAAAAATTGGCTCTCAAAGAAAATTAATAAAACAGATAAATCTCTAAGCAGATAATCAAACTTACTGAATAAGTAGAAGAAACCTGTGAGAGTCCCACCCTCTTAATTTGCATATGTAAAAGCTGAAGCAACTGATTAGACAATTAGTAAATGGTAGGGAGGTACCAGACCAGGGCTCCAGCTCCCAAAGAAAGAAAACACAAATTACCAATATCAGCAATGAAAGAGTTTATGTCACTACAGAGTTTACAGATATTAAAAGAATCATAAGGAAATATTTTGAACAACTTTATACTTATAAATTTGACAGCTTAGTTTAAATGAACAAGTTCCTTGAAAGACACAAACTACCAAAGCTCACTCATGAAGAAACAGATAACCTAACTAGCCCTATAGCTATTAAATAAATTTAACCTGTAGTTAAAAACATTCCACAAAGAATTTCCAGTTCTAGGTGGCTTCACTAGTGAAATTCAACCAGGCATTTAAGGAAGAAACCGTACCAGTTTTATACAAATTCTTTCTGAAAATTAAAGAAGAGGGAATATTTCTGAACTCATTCTTTGAAGCCAGTGTTACTCTGATACCAAAACCACACAAAGACATTGTAAGAAAACAAGTCAATATCTCTCATGAACAGAGTAAAAATTATGAACAAAATTTCAGCAAATCAAATGTAACAAAATTTAAAAAGGCTAATGCATCAAGACCAAGTAGGTCTTATCCCAGAAATTCAAGATGGTTTACCACTAGAAAAATCAATGTAATTTACATTAATAAACTAAAGAAGAAAAACCATATGATCATCTCAATAGATGCAGAATAAGCACTTGAAAAAAATCTCACATCCATTCCTGAGAAAAGGTCTCAGAAAATTAGAAATAGAAGGGAACTTCCTCAACCTAATAAAAGGAGTCTGCCAAAAAAAAGAAGAAAAAAATCTACAGGGAAAATCATAATTAATGGTGCAAGACTGAATGTTTTCACCCTGAAATAAGGGATGAGACTATAATTTCTGCACTTATTTCTTCTATTCAACATTGTTCTAGAGGCTCAAAACATTGGAATAAGCCAAGAAAAAAAAATGAAAGGCATCTAAACAAAAAAATAAAAAGAAATAAAACTGTCTTTATTCATGACAGTATGATCACCTATGTTGAAAATGTAATGGAAAATTAAATTTTTTCCAACAAAAACACTGCTAAAACTAAGAAGTGAGTTAAGTAAAGTTATAGCACACAAGATCAATTTATTAATACAAAAATTAACTAGCAGCAATTAGAAATTAGAATTTTTAAAAATACCATTAACAATAGAGTCAAACAATATGAAATACTTAGGAATAAACCTGACAAAACTTGTGCACAGTGAAAACTATAAAACCTTGCTGAGAATAATTAAAGAAGATCTAAATAAGTAGAGAGATATACCATGTTCATGGGTTGGAAGATTCAATATTTTTAGAATCTGAATTCTCCCCAAATTTTTCTGGAGTCAACACAATCTCAGCCAAAATTGCAGTAGCCTTTTTCTTACTTTTTTTTTGGTAGAAATTAACAAGCTAATTCTAAAATTCATATGGAAATGCAAAGGACCTACAATAACTTAAATAAGCTTTTTCTATTGAAAAAGAACAAAGTTAATGGATAAATATTATCTGATTTGAAGACTTAATACAAAGCTAAAGTAACCAAGACAGTATGGAATTGGCATAAAGATACACAAATAGATCAGTGGAACAGAATAGACAATCCAAAAATATACCCACATATAT
>VBSM01002608.1:53232016-53242704 GCA_008086735.1 Cheirogaleus medius | reverse complement strand
ACTAAATATTTTAACAGACACTTTGCTAAGAAGATACATGGATTTCAAATAAGTATAGGAAATTATGCACAACATTAGTAGTCATTAAGAAAATACAAATTAAAACTGTAATGAAAGCCACCTATTAGAATGGCTAAAATGAAAAAGCCTGGCAATACCAAGTGTTGACAAGGATGTGGAACAACTAGTATCACTATACTGGTGATGGAAATTTTAAATGATCAGACTCCTTGGAAAACAGTTTTGCAGTTTCTTAAAAAATTAAACATTCACCTATCATATGTTCCAACCATTCCACTCCTAGGTATTTACTCAAGAAAAATGAATTCATACAAAGACTTGTACATGAATATTCCTGGAAGCTTTATTTGTAATAACTCAAAAGTGGAAACAACCCAAATATCTTGGCAATTTTTTTGGTTAAACAAATTGTGTTATAAATTGAATATTATCAGCAATAAAAAAGAATTAATACACACACAAAAATGAATCTCAAAGCAATTCTACTGAGTGAAGAAGTCAGACATGAAAGAGTACATACTGTACAATTCCATTTATATAAAACACTAGAAAATGCAAATTAATCTATAGTTATGAAAAGCAGATCCATGGTTACCTGGAGAGGCAGGTGTTAGGGTAGTGTAGAGAACAGAGATGATAAAGACCACAAGAAACTTTTGGAGGTGACGAATATTTTCTTATCTTGATTGTAGCATATGCCAAAACTTATCAAGTTTTACACTTTAAATATACTTGAATAAATCTATTTAAAAATTACTAAAAATACAAAGATGCAAGAAAATGTGCATGATAAACTAAATAAAAAGAAGTCAATAGAAACAAAACCAAAATAACAGAGATGCTAAACTTAGCAGACAACGATATTAAAAGTTATTATAAGTATGCCCAATATATTCAATGATATAATGAAAAACATGAACATAATGAGGAATGGCATGACAGATATAAGAATGCAGAAATGTTAAAGATAAAAAATATAATATCTTAAATGACAATTTCACTGGATGGGACTAAAAGCAAATTGAGCATTGCAGAAGAAAAAAAGTCAATTAAGTTGAAGACAAAACAACAGGAACTATGCAAAATCAAACACACAAAGAAAAAAATACTAAAAAATAATGAAAGAAACTCAGTGACCTATTAGGTAAACATTAGGTAGCATAATAGGTAATCGAAGCCCCAGAATAAGAGAAGAAAAATGTAGAGGACAGAAAAAAGAAATTTAGATAATGGGTGAAAGTTTTTCCAAATTTGACAAAAACTATAAACTCACAGGTACAAGAAGCTCCATGAACCCCAAACAGGTTAAACCAATGTTACCCATCCTAAAGCAAATCATAATCAAATTGCTAAAAACAAGTAATAAAGATAAATTTAAAAGCAATTAGAGAAAAAAAGCAAAGTACACATAGAGGAACAAAAATTAAAAGCCATAGACTGCAGAAACTATGTGATCCAAAAGACAATGAAATAACATATTTGAATTGCTGATATTAAAAACAACAACAAAAACCAAATCTGCCAATCTAGAATACTATACCCAGCAAAATATGTTTCAAAAATGAAGGAAAAATATTAATAAAACTTTTTCAGACTAACAAATGTTGAGAGAATTTACCACCAGTAGACCTGGTCTTAAAGAAATATCTTAAAAAGTTCTTCAGGTAGAAGCAAAATAATACAATATGGAAACTTAGGTGTACACAAAGGAATAAAGACTACATGAAAGTAAATAAAAAGGGCTTTTCTTTTGTTAAAAATTTACTTAATAGTAATTGATAGTTTAAAGCAAAAGCAATAATAATTCACTGTGGGATTTATATCCCATGTAGAAGTAAAATGTACAGTAACTATAGCACAAAAGATGGGAGAAAATGGAAGAACATAGTTCTAAAATTCATACATTTTTGTGAAGTGGAATAATATCATTTGGCTATAGTCTGTGATAAGTTGGGAATGCATATTGAAAACCCTAGAGCATCCTCTCACCCATCTCCTATATATATAGCTAATTAGCCAAGAGTTAAGATTAAATGAAATATTAATAAAATAATCCCAAAAAGGTAAAGAAGAGAAAAAATAGAACAAAGAACAGATGGGACAATACAAAAAAAAAAATAGCTAGATGGTAGACGTAAGCCCAATCAAAAGTCTTGATTAAAAGAGATTGTCAGACTGTATAAAAAGTAAGACCCAACATCATGCTTTCAATAACAAAATTCACTTTTAATATCAAGACACATATAAGTTAAAAGTGAAAGGATATAAAAAGATACACCATGTCAACACTAATCATCAGAAAGCTGAAACAGGAAAAAAGGGAGAAGACCACTTCTCTCAAAAAGTACTGTGTGTAGTTCAGGCAGGATTGGTACTTCTAACAAAGACCTTAACCGCAGATTTCTCAAGCAAAAGGAAGGCATTACCTCTGTGTTAAATAAACCTTCTCAATCCAGTTATGCCAACAAGAAAAGGAAGTGACTCTAGTACTTTGTATTGTTTAAGATTGTTTTTCATAGAAGTAGATACCATGCTTCTTATATCCATCCATACCTTATATAAGTCTTGCACAGATTGAATGAAGATGTGGATGCAAAAAAAATTCATAACCAGTAATGGTACTATATCACCTTATTGGAGGGATTCCCATGGCTCCTATTAATTCACTGGGATTAGTACTATAAACAAGGGTCCCTGGGAGGGCCAAGCTCATCTTCAAGGAGTATAAATGAAACATGGTCCTCAAATAGTCTCAGAACTAGTATAACTAATTTTATCTGAGGGAGATAGTTCAGTAAGGGCTTCCTTAATTCTTAAAATGGTCAAAGATGACTTATAGTCATTCTGTAATCCAGGACCATTTGAATAATTAGTACTTACCAAGAAAGGAAAAAACACAGACTTTTTTTTTTTTTAACTTTCCCAATATATCTGTTATCAGATGAATAAGCAACTCTCAACAAGCTGAGTACTGGCCTTCAGCATAGGAGTGCCCTCTGCAATGTGTTCCAAAGGTCAGGAGTAAGTGGTACAAAGTATAGTTTCATAATGCAATGTTTTATGGAGTTCTTGGTAACAATTGTTTAGAAGACTTGAATGAATTAGAATATTGTAACTCCAGTCATTTGTACTGGATAAGACATTTATTTTGGATGGATTGTAGGATATTGTTAAAATTTACTTACTAGAACTCAGGTATATAAGACAAACTGTCTTATAACTAATTTCTTCATATTCTGAAACCCATGTCATCACTGATGGTACAAAAAAATGCAAGTTTGGCAATTAAAGGTGATTCACTGTTATGAGTTTAATACAGTCTTGTTCAGGGGCATAGTCAATTCAAAGTCCAAATTCCCTTTGAGGGCTATTTTATTTTATAGGACACGAGAACTAAGAGGCTTCCTTCCACATCCAGATTCCAGTTGGGTAAGGGGGGAGAGAGAGAACAAGGAGACCCCTTGAAAGGAGAGGACTTCCTGAATTCACAGACTGGGGTGACTGCATTTTCTGGACTGCTGTGACTTGTGAATCATTTCTTCATGAGAGTGAAGGCTCAGTGGTTCCCACTGATGATGTGGCCTCACTGGCTCCTGCTCGCATGGCCAGTCCTCTGAACCTGGCGGCAACTCCCTTCGGAGCCACATCTTGGGTAATCATTTCTACGGCATTCACCACAACATGGTTACTTTGGTCCTTGGCATGGTAGCCCCTCTATAGCTCTCCAGTCAATATCCTCAGCCCATGTGGGAAATTCTAGATCCCCTTAACTTCAAATAGATCACTGGTACCACCTTCACCATCTAGGGCCCACTGTCCTAACCCACTTCTACAAATTAGAAGTCACGCTGGCTGCAGAGGTAGGAGGTCGCTGATCATAAAGGGAAGAACGAGGCTCCTTATGGAATTGCTTTGCCTGCATCTCTAAAGAGCAGGGTACCTGGGAATTAACTGGGCCTCAGGGCCAGTCCACCCCCAGTGTGGAGGGTACAAATGTTCCTGCTCCCTTGCTCCTAACAGGGACAATTCTTAGGTGCAGCTCACAATCTCCAGAATTTCTTTCAGGAGATTTTGTCATATCCCAGCTTGGCCTCCTTTCTTTGCCAGTCACAATTCCCCATTCTCCACCTGATTGTTCCTGGAGACACTTCCTAATGAATTACTTTTATAGGAAAATTTGTTTGGTGGTCATACCCTGTCAGAAGGAGGAGGGTAGAAAGTAAAGACACTTGCTCTTTCCACTGTACTTTTCTCTCTCTTCTCTGCCTTCCCGCCTACATTGAAATGGCTGGCCACTCTCCCTTACTGTACAGCAATTGCTCTTATCAAAAAGGGTGGGGACACTAAGACTGGCTCAATATACTAAACTAGATCAATATAACACACCATATTATCAGGCTAAGGAAGAAAAATCACATGATCCTATCAATTGATGCAGAAAAGTATTTGACAAAATTCAACACCCATTTCATGTAAAAGAAACTCTTATGAAAATATGAATAGAGCACAACTTCCTCAACTTGATGAAGAACATATGCAAAACCTGCAGCTAATGTCATACTTAATGATAAAAGGCTAAAAACTTTCCCTCTAAAATCAAGAGAAAAAAGCAAGCATGTTCATTCTCATTGCTCTTGTTTAACATAGTGTTGGAAAATTTTAGCCTGCACAGTAAGACAGGAAAAGAAAATAAATGGAAAAAATAAAACTGTCTCTATTTGTACATGACATGATGATCTGTGTAGACAATTCCAAAGAGTCACAAAAAAAAACAAAAAAAAACAAAACCTCTAGATCTAGTGAGTTCAGCAAGGGCACAGGATACAAGATCAACATACAAAACTCAGTATTTCTATATAGTAGCAACAGACATGTGAAAACCAAAATTAAAAATTCAATACCACCTACAATTGCTCAAATAAAATTAAACAGGTGTAAATCTATTAAACAGTATATATTATTCGTATGCCAAAAATGATAAAATCCTGATGAAATAAATCAAAGATCTAACTAAATGGGCATTCCATGTTCATAGATTGGAAGACTATTGGAAGCATAGTAAAGGTGTCATTCTTCCTAAATTTATATAAAGGTTTAACATAATTGCTATCAAAATCCCAACAAGATTTTTGGTACATATAGACAAAAATATTGTAAAATATATATAGAAAGGCAAAGGAACTAAAATAGTTAAAACAGTGCTTAAAAAGAAGACAATTGCAAGACATTGTATAGACAGTAATCAAGACTATGTGGTATTGGTGGAAGAACAGACATACATATTGATAGAACAGAATAGAGAACCCAGTAATAGCCCCAGAGAAGTATGGACAATTGATTTTTGGCAAAGGTACAAAAGCGATTCAATGGAGAGAGAATAGTCTTTTCAAAAAATGGTGCTAGAACAATTGGATAGTCATAAGCAAAAAAAAAAAAAAAAAAAAAAAAAAAAAAGAACCTTGACCTAAACATCACATCTTATATAAAAATTAACTTACAGTGGATCATTTACATAGATTTAAATGTAAAACATAAAAATATAAAGCTTTCAGAAGATAACACAGAAAATCTGCAGAACTTAGGGCTTGGTGAAGAGTTCTGAGACATGACACCAAACGCGTGATCCATTTTAAAAGTGGATAAATTGGACTTCATCAAAATTAAAAACTTTTATTACTATACACCTATCAGGACAGCTAAAATAAAAAATATTGACAATAGCAAATGGTGGCCAGGATGCAGAGAAACCCTATCACTCCTACATTGCTGGTGGGAGTATAAAATAGTACAGTCACTTTGGGAAATAGTTTGGCAGTTTCTTAAAAACTAAATATACAATTACCACATAACCCAGCAGTTTCACCTGTGGGCATTTATCCCACAGAAATAAAAACTATGTTCTCACAAAAACCTGTACACAATTACTCATACACGCTTTATTCGTAATAGCCAAAACCTGGAAACAACCACAACATCCTTCAGGAGTGAATGACTGAACAAACTGTAGTACATCCACACCATGGACTGGCACTCAGCAATGAAAAGAATTAAACTATTGATCCACACAACTTGGATGGATCCCAACAGCGTTATGCTGAGTGAGAAAAGCTGACATCTAAAGGTCACATACTATATAACTCCACTTATATAAAATTCTCAAAATGACAAAATTATAGAGATTGAGAACAGATTAGTGGTTGTCAAGGAGCAGGGGACGGTGGGGGAGCGCTGTGAGGGGGTATAAAGCAGAAGTATGAGGGTGATCTTTGAGGTGATGGAACAGTTGTCCACCTTGATTGTGGTAGTGTTTACACAAATCTACCCATGTAATAAAACATTAAAAAAACCCATATACACACATAGTAATAATGCCAAATTCCTGCTTTTGATATTGTACTGTAATTACATAAGATATAACCATTTGAGGAAACTGGACGAAGGTACCCAGGACCTTTTTATATTATTTTTGTAACTTTAGATGAATCTATAATTATTTCAAAATAAAAATTTAGAAAAAAGTGTGAAGTACTGATTGTGGGCATCAGAATTATCTGAGACAATTGTTAAAACATGTAAGTTTCTGAACCCCATTCTACATTCACTGGTCTAGAATTATTTTTTGTTCTTTTAAAATTTTTAACTGTGGTAAAATACACATAACATAAAATTTGCCACTTTATCTATTTTTTTTTTTTTTTTTGAGACAGAGTCTCACTCTGTTGCCCGCGCTAGAGTGAGTGCCGTGGCGTCAGCCTCGCTCACAGCAACCTCAAACTCCTGGGCTCGAGCAATCCTCCTGCCTCAGCCTCCCGAGTAGCTGGGACTACAGGCATGCACCACCATGCCCGGCTCATTTTTTTCCTATATATTTTTAGTTGGCCAATTAATTGCTTTCTATTTGTAGTAAAGATGGGGTCTCGTTCTTGCTCAGGCTGGTTTCGAACTCCTGAGCTCAAGCGATCCACCCGCCTCGGCCTCCCAGAGAGCTAGGATTACAGGTGTGAGCCACCGAGCCCGGCCCACTTTATCCATTTTTAAGTGTATAGTTCAGTAGTGTTAGGTACTCACATTGTTGTCAACCAATCTCCAGAACTCTTTTCTTCTTGCAAGACTAAAATATATACCAGTGAAACAAAAACTCCCCACTCTCCCAGCCCCTGGCTTCTCCCCACACCTGGGAATCTTCTTCTTAGACTCATCTCCGCCAGGAACTTGGCAGTTTCCATGTTTAGATAATAAAGAGGCTGCTCCTAACAATGATAATCTGGCCTAATGACAGCTGCTACCACTGCCCAGGCTGTGTCCCAGGCACTCTGCACCCCTTTTCTCATCTCATTTTCACACTACTCTAAAAGTTGGCAGTTATTATGTCCATTCCATGAATGAGGCAACAGACTCAGAGAGGTTAAGCTATTCGCTCAATTCACACAGCTCCAGTTCCAACTCGGGCCTGCTGGGTTCCCTGAATCAGCCATATCACAAGCCATCATTCCGTCCGGGTTCTTTATGACCTCGGCTTGAAGTTTAACCGCAGCTGTCTTTTCCTTGTGGTTTCAGAAGCAGAGACCCAGAGGGACAACTTCCTGGTAACAACTCTCCCAAAACATCACAGTTCTGGTGCTCTACATTGGACTTCATTAAGTTCTCTACCAAGGACTTTAGTAAGATTTCCTCTGAAAATATGGTTTGCAGTTAATGCTAGACTAGTGGCACAACAGAAAAAATGGAAAGGTATTTTCCTTTCCTGTGTTTGCTACTTTGCCTGGGCGGGCCATAGCCCCACTAAGACAAGAAGAAGGAAAAGATGAGTGAACAAATGAAGATTAACTGACAGCAAAAACCACTGTCAGATAGGTATGCAATGAGTTTCCTTGCATCCTGGACTACACACAGTAATTTCAAAAGGTTCCTGGGGCACCTAAGTTGGATAACATGTCATCTGAATGAGAAAATTTCAAAACTATTTTTCAAGCATTTTTAAAAGAGAAAACCAAACACACAGCCCTTAAAAACAAAAGTTACAGATTACATATCCACCAAGGTAGCTCATTAAACCTACTTAAAAACCCTTAAAAATTTCAAAGTAGTGCAGGAGATGGTTTAGAGGGTAATTTAGTGAGTTTCTTTCTAGCAGAGAACATCTGAGAACATTTTCTGTAATAATAAAAGGCAAAGTACATGCAGTTGTATAAACCGCAAAAGCTCCACCAGTGTGTGAATTAAGGAAAGAGATCGCTGGTTTGAAAAAAATAACTTTTTGTTATCTTCCACTGAAGACATTTCCCCTGCGTTCATCAGAGGACAGAAGAGTGGTCGCAAAGGGTGGAAAGAGGCAATTCTTGTGCAGGGGTAGAAAATATTCCGTGTGGGAGACATTATCTCAAATGAGTGTAAAAAGAACATATGTACATTATATGGGCTTTCAAACTCAAAGGAGAGGTCTCTTATCATCACTTTTATTATTATTATTTTTTTCCATCAGAGCAATCTCAAAAGTGCCGGGCTCTGCAGAGCTTGACAAAGATTCCAGAGCGGGTAGGGGACTCGCTGTCGCCAGCAAAACTAGGTGAGGTACCCAGGTCAGGGGGGAGGAGGAGGGATGGGGGAAGGAGGACATGAATTAAAGGCGATTTCAAAGTTTTGGAGAACCTTAGTAAAAATCAAAAGATATGGGAACAGCCCCAACGTGGGTATATTTGTTTTAAGAGCCGCAGTTACCGAGTGCCTGGAAAAAGAGGGAGCTGGGCGCAGGGACGCGCACGGAGGGGAAAACAGCAGAGGCCAGAAGGGTGCGTTAGCCCGGCGCTTCTCCAACCTTAACGCCTGCGAATCACCTTAAGATCTCGCTGAAACGCAGATTCTGATCCCCTCGGTCGGGAGCAGAGTCTGAGAGTCTGCGTTTCTAACAAGCTCCCCGGCGTTACAGCTGCTGCCAGTCCAAGGACGCGCCTCTGAGTAGCTAGGGATTTGTTCAAAGGGGTGAAGAAATTCCTGGCTAGAGAAGAAAGGGGCTTTCTGAAAAAAACAATAACCTTCTGGGGTAGAAGCAACCTCAAGAGGGACAACAATAAAAACAAACTGGACGGCCGGGGATAGGACCGAAAACTGGCCAGAGGAAGGGTCATGGTCTGGAAACCCTTACTCTGAGCAGGGTCCCCTCTCAGGACGAAAGGGTTAGGAGGCGCTTGCCCTCCGGCTTTGGAAGAAAACGTCCGGGGCTGGCTGGGGGCCCTTTGGGAAGGTCGGGAGTCGCACACCTGGACACGGTAGGCAGCTGGACGCACAGCCTGCGCCCGGACGCAGGGGCAGGGACAGAGGAGACCCAGGGCCGGCCAGCCCTTACCTGCGCTCGCCCTGGTCGGTGTAGACGTTGAGGAAGAGCCCCTCCCTCGTGTCCTGATACACCAGGCCGGAGAAGCTGAGCTGAAGCTCATAGCGGCTACCAGGCTGCAGGGCCTCACCAAGTTCCAGCACCATGTATTGCATATCCAGCGCGAACCACACGTCGTCCACGGGCACGCTGCCCACGGTGGCGTCCCTGACGCCTGCAGACAGGGGACCCCGCACCTCGGCGCGCTCGCAGTCCAGGAAAAGGCTGTGCAGCAGCAGTAGCGCGGTGGCCGCGGTGCAGTGCACCGTGATGTTCACACGGCCAGTGAAGTGCAACGACGACTCGGGGAGCTCGTCGGGCCTCAGCCGAGGCCATAGCTCCAGCTCGTAGTGCAGCGGCACAAGCCAGGACGGCAGGCGCAGTTGGTCCCAGGGTCCCGGGGGTCGCCAGTCGCCCGAGGTGGTCGTCACCGACGGCTCGCGTGAGGAGCCAGGTTTCGGGGTCGCCGGCGGCTCCTCCTGACTGCTGGGAGTGGAGGACGCGGCGTCCGGGACCCGGAGGCCACGTAGCTTCGACGGCGGGACGCCCGCGCAGTAGCCGTATAGGACGGCGAGCGCGGCGAGCGCCACCAGGAGGGTGGCTGCCAGCCCGGCCAGCAGCAGGGCCACCGCGCGGCTCACATAGAAGCCCGAGCTGGAAGTGGGTCTCATGGAGGGGGCTGAAGTGGGGGTGGGGCGAGGTGGAAGCTCAGAGACAGAGGCGGCGGCTCTAATCCCTGGCCCAGGTGCTCAACGGTGGGACCCTCGCCCCTCTTCTCCTGTACTGTCCCTCCTCCTCCTCGAGGAGCCTGGGAGGACGGAGAGGCAGGAGAGAACGGTTGGGACCATGGCTTCCCCCTCCCAGCTAATCAGATCCAGGTCCCTGCCTACCCACCCCCGCCCCCGCGCGAGCCGGGGGAGGAGGCGGACCCGGCGCGCAGAGGCGAGCGCCCCTTGGGCTTCGAAGGGAAGGGCCGCGCAGACGTGGCCTCTAGGGGCGGCGCGGGGAGGGACCGTGGGACCGACGAGGATATTTGAATGACTGGGATTTGCTGTGGTGTGCCCCGGTACGGTTTCCGGTGTTGTCGGGAAAGAGACAGGTACCGAGCACCCTCATTTCCTTGACCGCGGCGCTGAGCTACCAGCAACACACCTGCTCGACCGCCACCCGGGGCTTCGTGTGCTAGGAACTGCGGTGAGGGCTTGAGGACCGGGACATTTGGGAACGCGCTGTAAAATGACCCTGCGAGGGGCGACCGTACAGTCAGAACAAACTTCTGGAGCCAAATCTGTGGCCC
>VBSM01002608.1:53210863-53231916 GCA_008086735.1 Cheirogaleus medius | reverse complement strand
AAAAAAAAAAAAAGTCCAGCGACCAGTCTTTCCACTCAGAAACCTCGGGGCTGGAACTGGTTTCCCAGGCGGTGCCCCAGTCGGTGAGGTCTTTGGCATGTCGGGCATCTGTTTGCTATTTAGCCAGTGCGCCGGGGTGACTTCTTGGCGGTGCACGGGGTCCTAGTCTGCACGCACACACGCGAGGGAGTCGGCAACCCGATTGCAAACATCGGGAGGCACTGGGGAAGAGGGAGGGGGAGGTAAAGATCCTGTTTCAGACTGAGGATTTATTTTAGCGTATCCCATCTTTAGAGTCCAGTTGTTTCACTGCGAAAATAATTTTTCTGTGGCAGCCATAAAACGTTCTTTGCTTTCCTGCTTGGACTGTATCTCTCTTCCAATAAGGATACCCTTTCACCTGAGTTCAAGACAGGGTAGACCACAGTGATTCTCCTGGGAAACATGCGCTTCCTTGCTCCTGGAAGTGAAATTAATCACATTAACAACGACAAAACCCTCTGGAACAGGAACGGGGCGGAGGAAGGACATTTAACACGAAGCTCATGCGGGTGGTTATGCTGTAATTTGTGGACCAGTCTCCTAATTGCAGGTTGGATTTGCTTTCTTCAGAAATGAAACAATACTATTTAATTATTTAAAAAATAATTAAGACCACATGCATCACTCTCAGAAGATCCTGGGTAGAGCTGAGGGAGAAGTAGCTCCTTCTATTTCTATATACCTACCACAGGTTGTGCTGCCAGAATTGTGAGCTGCTGGGCTAACAGAGGCCTCAGGGTTCAGGTCATTGTCAGATTGACATTGTGACAGAGGCGGAGCTAACCAACTAATTACTGGCCTTACCACCCCTGGGTGACTTCTTGAAGGCTTTTGAAGGATTCCAGACTTCCAAGGAAAGTTAGAAAAGAAGTCAGTTAACAGGATTACTTCAAACACATTAGAGGTGTTCTTCCACTCAATGACGTATAAATACGCATACGAAACCACTGAAAAGTATAAATGTGGACTCTCAAGTACTTAATTTCATTTCTCTAATATTACTAAAGAAATAAA
The DNA here is from genome assembly GCA_008086735.1 of Cheirogaleus medius. NCBI lineage: Eukaryota > Metazoa > Chordata > Mammalia > Primates > Cheirogaleidae > Cheirogaleus > Cheirogaleus medius. Next base: position 53,230,860 of record VBSM01002608.1, on the reverse strand, counting down.
GATTGGCTCCTACACAAAAAGTTTCACAGTAATAAAATCATCACACCAAATGATTCAGCAATTTAAATATCTTATTAAAAAGGAAAACATTTCTGATAAATTATTAATGTCACTCAAAAGAAGTTGCAAAATAGCATACTGGCTAGGTCAGGGTTATGATAACAATAAAAAAGGAACTGGAAAAGTATTATATGAAATATTTGACATCTCAATAAAAAAGTAGTTCTGGAATATAGATCAGTTTCCAGGAAAACATTCATTATAAAATTTTTTAATAAGCTGCTCAGAAAATATTTTTATTCACATAAACTGAAGCAGTGATTCTCAACTGGGTGTGATTTTTGTGCCCTCCCTCCTATTTGACAGTGTCCAGAGAGACGTTTTTGGTTGTCACAACTGGCGGTTATCTAGTGGATAAAAGCCAATTATACTGCTAAACATCTGACAACTCGCAGGACAGTCCCCTACAACAAAGAAGTATCCTGCCCAAAATGTCATTAGTGCCGCCGTTCAGAATTCCTGAACTAAAGCAGTAATACAAGCCTTTTATATGCTACCCAGGTGAAATTTCAGCTTTGTATCTTGTGCAGCTGTTTTCTTTTGCTGTTCATGTTTGTGCTTTGCCATGTCTATTATTTTTCCATCTTTTATTTCTTGGTACTTATTATGAAACCTTATAATATTTCATTATATCTCTTGGACCACATGACTTAATTTTTCTTTCCTTTTTCTCATTTATTCTGAAATTTTAATTTTTTCAGTGGATAATATATTCATAAGCTTTAAAAATCAAAACTATGAAAATCTGTATGTTGAGATATCTTGCTTCTACCACTTCCATAAGTTAACAATTTTTAATAGTTTTTTATGCATCCTTTCATTGTTTCATCATGCAAATTAAGCTCATACAAGTGTATACTTTTGTATTGCTCCTCTTTCTTACAAAAAAAAAGTATACTATATTGCAGTTCTGCAACTGCATTTTCATTTAATAATATATCCTGGATATCTTTCCATATCATTCCACAGGTATATTCCATATACTTTTCTACAGCTGCATAATATTTTTAAATTTTTAAAATTTTTACATTGATGGACACTTAGGGTGATTACAAATCTTGGCTTTTGTGAATAGTACTACAATAAACACGGGAGTGCAGGTATCTTTTCCATATAGTGGAGTCTCTTCTTTTGGATATATCTAGCAGTGGGATTGCAGGGTCATATGATAGTTCTATTTTTAGTTTTTTGAGGAACCTCCATATCATTCTCCATAGTAGTTGCACGAATTTACATTCCAGCCAATCATGTACGAGGGTTCTGCTTTCTCCACATCTTCCCTAGCATTTGTTATTGCCTGTCTTTTTCACAAAAGCCATTTTAACTAGGGTGAGATGATGTCTCACTGTAGTTTTGATTTGCATTTCCCTGATGACTAATGATATTGAACATTTTTTCAAATACCTATTAGCTATTTGTATGTCTTCTTTTGAGAAATGTGTATTCAGATCCTTTGGCCATTTTTTAAATCAGATTGATTTTTTTAGAGCTCCTTATATATTTTAGTTATTAATCCCTTGTCAGATGGGTAGTTTGCAAATATTTTCTCCCATTCTGTGGATTGTCTTTTCACTTTGTTGATTGTTTCCTTTGCTGTGCAAAGCTTTTTAGTTTGATGTGATCTCATTTGTCCAATTCTGCTTTGGTTGCCTGTGTTTTGAGGATATAACTCAAGAAGTTCTTACCCAGGCCAATGTCCTGAAGCATTTCCCCAAAGTTTTCTTTTAGTAGTTTCATAGTTTCAGGTATTAGACTTAAGACTTTAATCCATTTTGATTTTATTTTTGTATAGGGTGAGAGATAAAGGTCTAGTTTCATTCTTCTCCATATGGTTATCCAGTTTTGCCAGCACCATTTATTGAAGAGACTGTCCTTTCCCCACTGGATGTTCTTGGCAACTTTGTTGAAGATCAGTTCACTATAGCTGTGTGGATTTATTTCTCGGTTCTCTATTCTGTTCTATTGGTCTATGTGTCTGTTTTTATACCACTACCATATTGATTTGGTTACTACTGTTCTGTAGTATAATTTGAAGTCAGGTGATGGGATTTCTTCAGTTTTGTTCTTTTTTGCTCAGGGTGGCTTTGGTTATTTTGGTTCTTTTGTGGTTCTGTATAAATTTTAGGATTTTTTTTCTATTTCTATGAAGAATGTAATTGGTATTTTGATGGGGAGTGCAATCAATCTGTAGATTGCTTTGGGTGGTATGGACATTTTTAACAATATTGATTCTTGCAATCCATGAACATGGAATATCTTTCCTTTTTGTGTCCACTTCAATTCCCTTCGTCAGTGTTTTATAGTTTTCATTATAGAGAGCTTTCACTTCTTTGGTTAAGTTTATTTCTAGGTATTTTATTTTATTTGTAGCTATTATAAGTGGGATTACTTTCTTGGTTTCTTTTTCAGGTTGTTTATTGTTGGCATGTAGAAATGCTACTGATTTTTTTATGTTGACTTTGTATCCTGCAACTTTACTTAATTTATCAGTTCTAATAGGTTTGTTTTTTTTTTTTTTTGAGGATTCTTTAGATTTCTCTAGATATAAGATCTAGATCATACTGTCTCCAAACAAGGATAATTTGACTTCTTCCTTTTCAATTTGAATGCCCTTTACTTCTTTCTCTTGTCTGATTGCTCTAGCTAGAACTTCCAGTACTCTGTTGAATAACAGTGGTGAAAGTGGGTATCCTTGTCTTGTTCCGGATCTTAGAGGAAAGGCTTTCAATTTTTCCCCATTCAACATGATGCTAGTTTTGAGTCTGTCATAAAAGGCTTTTAATGTGTTGAGGTAACTTCCTTCTATTCCCAGTTTTTTTGGAAGTTTTTATCATGAAAGGATGTTGAATTTTATCAAATGCTTTTTCAGCATCAATTGAAATGATCATATGGCATTTGTCCTTTGTTTTGTTGACATGATGTATCACACTGATTGATTTGCATATGTTGAATCATCCTTGCATCCCTGGATAAATCCCACTTGATGATGATTAATAATCTTTTTAATGTGCTGTTGTATTCGGTTTGCTGGTATTTTGTGGAGGATTTTTGCATCTATGTTGATCAGAGATATTGGCCTATGGTTTTCTTTTTTTATTGTGTCTCTGTCTGGCTTTGGTATCAGGGTGATACAAGCTGCATAGAATGAGTTTGGGAGTATCCCTCCACCTCCATTTGTTTGGGGACAGTTTAGGATTGCTATTAGTTTTTCTTTGACTGCTTGGTAGAATTCAGTGGTGAAGTCATCAGGTCCTGGGCTTTTCTTTGATGGGAGACTTTTAATTACCACTTCTATCTCATTACTAGTTATTGATTTATTGAGGTTTTAGATTTTTTTTCTTGGTTCAATCTTGGTAGGTTGTATGTATCTAGGAATTTATCCATTTCTTCTAGGTTTTCCAATTTATTGGCATATAGTTGCTCATATAGTAGTCTTTAATGATCCTAGAATTTCTGCAGTGTCAGATGTAATGTGTCCTTTTTCATCTCTGATTTTATTTATTTGAGTCTTCTCTCTCTTTTTTCTTAGTCTGGCTAAAGAGGCATCAATTTTGTTTATCTTTTCATTTCATTGATCTTTTATATTTAATTTTGTTTCTATTTCATTTATTTCCATTCTGATCTTTATTCTTTTTCTACTAATTTGGGGTTGGTTTGTTTTTCTAGTTCTTTGAGATACATCATTAGGTTGTTTATTTGAAGCTTTTCTACTTTTTTGATGTAGGCTCTTACTACTATAAACTTTCCTCCTGTTCATGCTTGTGCTATATCCCATATGTTTTGATATGTTGTGTTTTTATTTTAATTTGTTTCAAGAAATCTTTAAATTTCCTTCTCAATCTCTTCATTGACCAACTGGGCATTCAAGAGCATATTGTGTTAATTTCCATGTATTTATATAGTTTCCAATGTTCCTCTGTTATTGATTTTTAGTTTTATTCCATTGTGTTCAGAGAAAATACTTGATATGATTTCAGTGTTTTGGAATTTTTTAAGACTTGTTTTGTGGCATAACATATGGTCTATCCTTGAGAGTGATCCATGAGCTAAGGAGAAGAATGTGTATTCTGCAGCTGTTGTATGAAATGTTCTATAAATATCTATCAGGTACACTTGGTCTATAATGCAGATTAAGTCCAATGTTTCTTTGTTGATTTTCTGTCTGGATGATCAGTCCAATGCTCAAAATGGAATATTGAGGTCTCCAGTGGTTATTTTGGGGGGATCTATCTCTCTCTTTAGTTATGATAATATTTGCTTTATATATCTAGGTGCTCCAGTGTTGGGTGCATATATATATTTAGAATTGTTATAACCTCTTGCTGAATTGACCCCTTTATCATTATATAATGACCTTCTTTGTCTCTTTTTATAGTTTTTGCCTTGAAATCTATTTTATCTGATAGAAATATAGCTACTTCTGCTCTATGTATCTTTATAGGTAAAATGGGTTTCTTGAAGAAAACATATAATTGGGTATTTTTTTAATCCAGTCAGCCATTCTATGTCTATTGATTGGAGAGTTTCGTCCATTTGCATTCAATGTTACTATTGATTGGTAAGGAATTATTACTGCCATGCTGTTATTTGATTTCTGGTTGTTTGTGGTCCCCTCTTTCTTTTTTCCTTCCTTCCTGTCTTTCTTTGTTAGAAGTGATTTTCTCTGGTAATATCTTTCAATTTCTTGCTTTTTATTTTTTGTGCATCCATTGTAGGTTTTTTGATTTGAGATTATTATGAGGCTTGAAAAAAATATTTTATAACCAATTATTTTGAACATATGAGAACTCTCCTTACAAACAATCAAAGAGAAATCTAATGGAAATTCTATATTTCACCTCCATCCCCCACCTTGATTTTTAATTTTTTGTTGTTTCCATTTATATCTTTTTATACTATCAAGTTTTTCAAACCAATAACTTTGGTTGCAAACCATCAGTAAAAAAATCCAATCTTAGTGGTCTCCCAGGAGCATTTCAGACCTTAATCACCACATCATAAATTGGCCAAGAGTAAAAATCTATATATCCAGAAGTAAGGCGTAATAATGATCACTAAAAATTCTTTCCTCCATAGAAGTAATGTTAACAACAGAAAAATTGTCAGAATTAATTATTTCAAAACTCTAGAAATGAACCAAAGGCTTGTAGCAATTTAAGGAGTGTTTATTCAAGAAAAACAGACAAATCTCCATAAAAAATGAGCTTTGTGGCATTTTAAATTGCTGTATTCTCATCTCCCTCTTCCCAGATCCACAACAGTAGTCTTGAAAATCAACAGCCTGCTATCATCATGCAAACCAGCAGCCTGGCAACCACTGAAAGGCATAGAAAGATGCTTGAGTCCGTTCAAAGACTCATTCTCAGAGAATTGTCATTATTTGAACTATTTGATAATTCCCTGTAAGACCCCACTTGCAAGGATTTTTTTTTATATATATGTGACTCAGAGTTCACCCAATGTGAACAGCCTTTCTTCAGGATCCTTGGTTGAAAACAACCAAAGGCAATTGTTCAACACTGTTTAACATTAAAACTTCCTGAGGTAGGCAAAGAATTGGGGCAAATAATAAACTCATTAAAAAGCTTAAAAGGAAAAGCTCAGGAATGAGATATCCATAGGGGGCTTTGAAAAGCTCCAAAATATTTCTAAAATGCTAGAAGGCCACACACATATGTAGAGCTATACATGTGACCAGGGCTCTATATATGCCCAGGAAAGACCTGAGAAGTCCCTAAACTCTCACTTCTAGCTAATCTTGAGGCACTGCTTGAACTGGATGTGAAGGCTAAGGCAGAGTTGTCAACTGCCTGGCTGAGTGTTGAAGGGATGCCTCAACACACACATAGATCCCTTTCTCAAAGACTGGGAAATTTTTTGGTTCTAGGCATTTAAGAAAATCTCTGTCTAATCATTAGTTGACTACTAAGCTAACTGAGCAAGGACATCAGTGGCCACCACAAAAAAGAACACAAACTTTACTGGAGGAGGGAAAGACAACAACAACAAACCCTGGAGAGGGAAGAGAATCTGATTTTCAGAGTTGTCACATTATTTAAAATATCACATTTCCAACAAAGAAAGTATGAGACACACAAAGAAGCAAGAAAGTATTCCCATAAACAGGAAAAAAGCAGTCAATAGAAAGTGTCCTTGAGGAATTTCAGGTATTGGACAGAAGCTAAAGACTTTAAATTAGCTGTTTTTAACATGTTAAAAGAACTAAAGGAAACTATGTCTAAAGAATTAAAGATAAGCATAAGAATAATATTTCATTAAATATAGAATATCAATAAAGAGATAGATATTATATAAACAGAATCAATGGAAATTTTGGAGTTGAAAGTACAATAACTGAAATGAAAAATTCACTAAATGGGCTCAATAGTAGGTTTAATCAGGAAGAAGAAAGAATCAATGAAATTGAAGATAGGTCAAATGAGATTATCCAGTCTGAGGAACAGAAAGAAAAAAAACGAAGCAAAGTGAACAGAGTCTAAGGGATCTATGAGATACCATCGAGCAGATCAACATACACACTATGGGAGTTCCAGAAGGAGAAGAAAGAGAGAAAAAGACAGATTATTTGAAGGCATATGGGCCAAAATTTTCTCAAATCTGGTGCAAAATATGAACCTATGAATCTAAGAAGCTCAACAAACTTCACGTGGGATAAACTCAAAGAGGCCCAAACTAAGACACATAATCAAACTGTGACTAGCCAAATACAAGGAGAGAATCTTGAAAACAGTAAGAGAGAAGTGATTTGTTACATACAAAGGATTTTCAATAAGACTATCAGCTGATTTCTTATCAGACACATTGGAGACTAGAAAGCAGAGGGTTGATATATTCAAAGTGCTGAAAGAAAAATCCTGTCCCCTGAAAATTCTATTTCCAGCAAAGCTGTCCTTCAAAAATGAAGGAAAAATAAGACATTCTCAGCTAAACAAAAGGTGAAGGAATTTGGTACCACTCGACCTGCCCTGTAAGAAATGCTAAAGGCAGTTCTTTAGATTAAAATGAAAGGACACTAGACAGTAATTCAAAGCCATATGAAGATATAAAGATCTTTTGTAAAGATAAATATGTGGGCAATTATGAAAGGTAATATTTTTATAATTTTAGTTTATAATTCCACTTTTGATTTTGTATGTGATTAAAAAAAACAAGTCCATAAAAACAATTATTAATTTATGTTATTGGACATACAAAGTATAAAGATGTAATCTATAACATCAATAACAGAAGGGAGCAGAGATCTATAGGAACAGAGACTCTGTATTTGCTATTGCAATTAAATTAGTATAAATGCAAATTGGATTATTATAACTTTAAAATGTTAAATGTAATCCCCATGGAAACCACAAAGAAAATATCTATATAATAGTCACATAAAGAAATGAGAAGAGAATCCCCCAAAAAGAAAAGTCCTAGGCTAGATGGCTTCACCAATGAATTTTACCAAACACTTAAAGAAGAACTAAAACCAAACCTTTTAAAATTCTTCCAAAATATTGAAGAGGAGGGAACACTGCATAATTCATTCTATGAAGCCAACATTGCTTTGATAACAAAGCCAGATAAACACATCACAAGAAAATTACAGACCAGTATCCTTATGAACATAGATGTAAAAGTCCTCAACAAATATTAACAAATCAAATCCAACCATATATTAAAAGGATTATGCATCATTATCAAGTGGGATTTATCCCAAGAATGCAACGGTGGTTCAACATAAAAAAAATAAATCTATGTAACATGTCATATTAAAAGACCAAAGAAAAAAAACTACATGATAATCTCACTTGATGCAGAAAAGGTATTTGACAGATCCAACTCTTTCATAATAAAAACTAAGAAAAGTAAAAACAGAAGGGAAATTCCTCAACATGATAAAACATAATTATGAAAAACCTACAGCTAACATTATATTTAGTGGTGAAAGATTGAAACTAAGGAATAGGATGAAAGAGAAAGTAGAGGGCACATGTTTTCTTTTAGAGAAATGATGCAGATGTTGCTGCATGTGTCTTTTTTGTTTATACTCCAATAGTAAAGAAACCATATGGCCAAATCTAGTTCTAAGGAAGGCTAGTTATGTCTCTAAAATTCTATGGGGAGTTCCTATTACTAAAAGGAGGAAGGAAAGAATGGACATTGGAAGATAATTAGCAGTCTTTGCCAAACTTCACAAAAGCAGTTTAATACAGTCATTCTTTACTCAGTATTTAAAGAAAATACTTAGTAGGAGGAAGCTACCACAAAACTAAACCTCAGCAATGATATTGTGTAGTGCCAAATATTATTTTTATCTAAGCATGCACAGAAAGCACTCTATGCAGCTGTCACACAATTTATGAGCCGTAGGAAAGCAACGAAGTTCACCCAAAATATGAGGTCAGACCTGCCCGCTGCACGTTCCGTTCTCCAATGTTCACTCTAAAATTATCACTCAGCTTCACTTCCCATACTCTGAAGAGGCAGGGGTTTCACTGAGCACTGCTCTAATTGGCATCACTGAGCCTGCTCAGGGCTAGAAGACCCTTAGTCAGCATCAAGTGAATCTTCAGCATTTGTGTAAATCAGGATCACTACACAAAAGCAAAACAGGGAAAGTTCTAGAGTTCAGGTGGAGAATTGAAAAGCAGGCTAAGAGTTGGATAATTTAATTTCCCTTCCTGGTTTTTATCACTTCCTCACTAAGGAGCTTTTCCATGGACTGATAGTACCAGAATAAGATCAAGAATATTCAAAAGGCTTTTGTTTATGCCCATCAGTGGCCAAAGAGAAACTCACAGGTGACAAAGACTAAAATCAGCAGAGGTTTCATAAAGGTCTGTTTTTCCCACCATAGCAGCTTTTTGTAAAAGAGATTGATATTTTGGGCTAATTATTCTCAGTTCCCCACAACCTAATTCAATCTTTCCCTTGTGTTCTGCTCTGGGAGGCTGAGCTCTACTGACTGCAACAGCAAGGGTTCTCTTGACCTCTGACTCTGGTTGGATCTGGCTAATAGGAGGCACCATCAGAAGATCCAAAGACAGGAAAAAGAGAGAGGTGGAGTTATGGTGAGATATGCTGTGATTCTGGAAAGAGCTGGACTGGTTTTTGGCCACAACTCCCTCTGAGTGGCTCTCTGCCATGGCCCTAGCTTTCTCCGGGCTCTGCTGATACCATTTCCTCTCGCCCCTTCAGGTCTAAGTGTGCTAATAACTTCTCATTCTTGCTAATCTCTAGATGTGTAATAATTCTTTATTTATATCCTTAATCCTGTCTGTACATCCTAAAACTACTCCCTTATTAAATTCTCTTCAGTTCACCCATGATTGTCCCATTCATTTTCTGTTGGGTCCTGATATAATAGTTTTATCAAAAATTGTTCCAGAAAATAGGCTCTCAAAATGTGACTGTGGGATTGGGCAGCTCACATGTTTGAAGAGCACATGAATATCCTCCCTACTGGGGTGGTGCTTACTCACCAGGGATAGCACAGGGTGGATTACAGGTAGAAAGCAGGGCACTGGGAGATTCAGTGGCTATAGGATTTAGTTATTATGGTGACAATGGTGATTATGAGGACTGTAGATTATTATGGCTTCTTCTGACTGCCATGGCAGAATTCCAAAAAAAAACCAAAAAACTGAAGGCTTTAAACTCCCATTCCAAGGTACAAGTGGACAGTCAGAAAACCTCTATGGTCACCTTGGAGAAGTGCTTTATTTATCTTCCAGCTGCAAGGTCAACATAGATTAGGCCCAAAATTGTAATGTCAGTTAAATGTGCAACCCACAGATCTCTAATCCCAAGGTAAGGGCCCTATTTGGAAAGTAGTGGGATGTTGTAACTTGGGTTGTTGATATTTGGACATAGACAAAGCTGAGAACTTCAAAACATCAATTTCCTCTGAACCTTCTTTACCAATGGATGCAACTCTCTATTATGTCTGAGAAAACAGCCCTTCCTTGTAGAAAATCTTTTCTGCTTCATCTGGAGTAGTTGTGCCTTGAAAATGGATGTTTCTTCTCAGGCCTCCCCTTCACCACTTCTCATTGTCTCCAAGCTCAAAACGAGATCCTAAAATAGTCCAAAGAAGTATGTTTTTCTCCAGGAAAAGAGCCTATACCTAGGGTGTTTCAATTTTGTATCATCAGAAATCTGGGAAGCATATATGGGAATGGACAAATATAAAATTGAATCAGGCCAAATTTATTGACGGTGATGCTCTCATCTGAGACTCTATATTGAACCTGTTGGCTTGAAGGTCTGGGGTTGGAATTAATTGAAACTTAACCTCAGCAGCAGCCTACTACGATCCTGGTATGCCAGAACGAGATCAGTGGTTCTCAACTCCAATTGCACATAGGAAACACCTCAGGAATTTTTCAAATGATGCTGAAGCCCCATGCACAGAAATTTTGCTATAATTATTCTGGGGTGAAGCCCTAGCATTAGTATTTTTAAAGTTCCCCAGTGAGTCTAAGGTTTATAACTGCTGCAGAGGAAGAAACCAAAAAGCCCCTGCTTATGGAAATATTAGAATGGATCTATTATGTGCAACCTCTTCTTCTACCTCCCAAACATACCCATAAAAGGGCCCACTGGCATCGCAGAGCAAGGATCTCAAAAGCTCTCAGAGGAAATAGGTGCAGCCACCAATGGCAGACTACCTGACACACAGCATAGATCCTGTGGAGAGGGTGAGGAAACTGCCCGGGCTGCCCGTGACAGGGGATGCAAAGGATAAAAGATGCCTGCCATCCCTAGCCCTACCCCTGCTCTTTGGTGTGGAAGACCAGTTGGCATATGGAGATGAAGGTTGATGCACAGGCCCACACACATGGGTACAGCCCAGGGGTTAGTGGTGGAACAGCGGTAGATCAGAGAACTGAACTTACACTGTGTCCCATGTGAAAGTCACCCAAAATCAGCATATCAGCACCTTTCTGGCAGCCCAACCTCACACAACCTTGCAAAAGAAATATCACATCATCCATAGGAAACAATCCACTAGCCAAACCACACTCCTGTATGGGAGCTCCTCAGGGCATGTGGTCAAACCCATGTGCAGGGTGAGGGCTAGGAAGCATCCAGAAGGGGAGAAGTAAGGACCAGAGCCCATATGGGTTGCAGTCTAGACTTGGGACACCCCAACAGGATGGCACTGGTGGCCCCAGCTGGTCTCAGGCACCAGGGGCAGAGAGGACTTGAAAATTTCAAGAAAGGCATTCCGAAGCACAGGCCCCTCTGAGCACAAGCCAGAGCAGGGCTCTGCTTGCCCAGGTATAAGGGTAGTAGTGGTGCTGGAATCCCACTCCCAGCCGTGACAGAGTAACTAGAACCAGACTTGCCCTCCTGGGGTAACTGCCCTTCTATGCTAATCAACTAGAAGACCGGATAAAATTTATGAAACACTGTTTTCAGATATTAAACAACAGTCAGTACAGGATTGTGATCCCTCCCTGAGAGAAGGAACACACCAATGAAGCAACGTCTCCGATTATCTTGGCTTTCTACCAGAAAGCATTTTCTGGACTGGAGTTTGGGGAGCCTGGGCCACCTAGTATTGACAGAACATAGAAAAGTATCTGAGAGAAGGGAATTACCCAGAGAAATGTGCATGGGGTTCCCTGATTCCGTTGCTGCATGCTTAACTGCACACATGTAGGGTAAAGTGCCACAACGCCAAGCAAAGAACAATTCCAGAGCTCACGGAAGGCTGAGAGCTATTCAAATCCAATCAGCCAGAGTGAAGAGTTCTTCTGGAACTTCAGGGCATACAGGGTAAATGCTTTAGTTTTAGGTCTGAACCAACCTTACAGAAAAAGGCTATTTAGACTTGTCCTACCAAAGCCTGAAAACAAGCCTCAAAAGTATCAAGCTGATTCACAAGTAAGTTAACTGTCTGCCAGAACCAAGTCACAGCCCTGTGTTAGTCTGCATCCACCCGGACACAGACACCAAGAGGAGATGAAACACGCAAGAATTTTATTAGGGGAAAAGCCTGTGGGGAATGAAGTAGGCAGGGAGCCAGGGGAGAGTGGGAGAGCCACCAAACCTCAATGTAAATCTGACCTCGAGTGAAGAAGAAAGGGAGAGGAGGGTGGGTGGAAGCCTCCAGGACTGCCCTGCGGTCTAAGGAAGGGTTGGCAAAGCTGTCAGGGAGTCCTGGAGCCCAAAGTCTGCCCTCAGAAAGTTCCACGTCTCCCCACCCCACTCAGTGAGGACTGGCATCACCTCAGTGGATACTAGCCATGGTGTGGCAAGGTCCTCCTAGGGACCAGTCCCCTCTTCAGTAAATGGGTTCCAGATCTGAAAATTGGCTCATATCTGGAAACTGAACAAGGGATCATGCTGTTTTATTGGAAAGATCACCCTCGGCCTCCTGTTTTTCCATTGTTGCTTTCCCCCTCCATTTTAATAGATGTTAAAGAACAACTTTGTTGGCTGTCAATATATTTTGTTTCTAAGGACACTATGCTCTAATAACCCCCTCTACAACTCCTGGTGGGCCAAACCCCCAGCTTTGGATGCTACTCCAACTTTACTGGTCATTATGGTAATTGTGGTCTCTAGACTTCTGGTGGGTAAGTGCTACCATCTGGCTGCTATTATTTCAGAACCCCATCATCATTCCCATGGATGTCAATGAGAGAAACTCTGGGACCTCCTTTCTTACCATCAACCCTGACTTGCGGAGGACAGCCACCACCAAACTTCCTTGGTGAATCCTCTAGGCCCTGTCATGGAACATTCTATTCTGGTGGGTTAGCCTTCTCCCCACCCCAACCCTCTTCCTCTACCATCTGCCAGGGAAACTCCAGCATTGCTACTTTGCTAAAAGTTGATCATCAGTTTTTACAGACTTCTAAGAGCACACCAACCCCTGGGGTCCTTGCTAGGGTGTTAATCCCAGTGTTCTGAGAAAGTGCACTCAAATCAATAAATTTTGGCATATCTAACTTTACATTCCAGGTCCCTTGGTCATGCAACCTCAAAATCCAGTCCTAGGAGCACTCCTTTGGCAAGGTAGTTCTTATAATCCTTTAGGTACCAAAGCAGCACGTCCCCTGGGTTCTTCTGGGTTCTTCTAAGTAACCCTAGTTGTTGGTTTGGCAACGAGGGGTAGAGATGAGAGCAGCTCTTGAAGGGAATCCCAGTTACCTTGTGGTAGACAGGCTTCTGCCACATTTTCCAACACAGTGGAAGTGCTAGTCCTTACTAGGAACTAGTAAGGAAAGGGTGGGCTCCTCTGCACATCCAGGGGTTCTGGGAAGGAAGGTTGTAGGGTCAGCATACTCAAGGGTGTCCATCAGATGTCCCTGTCTCACTTTTCAGGATTGCAGGTTTTCCCTACCAGAGCCCTGATCTTCATAACAGACCAGCTTTGGCTGAACATTCAAACATCACTGATGCTCTCACAAGTAGGTCTTTAGTCTACTGTTTGATGGTATTTGTCCTTCTGTTACATATAATGAAGATATGAGGACCTCTTTTGAAACTGATATGCTCTCTGGTTCTCACATTTAGCAGTTAACTGCTTGGTAACAGCTCTTAGTCTGTCATTATCATTGTGAAGGCATGAATGGAACTTATCAGTTACCTGACAATTCCAATATCTTTGTAGGTATAGTTCTCTCAATATTTTCCAATTGCCTGCATCCATCACCTGTAATGTATTTATCTGGTTTTGATATCATGGTACCCTGACCTCATAAAATAAGCTTGGAAAGTTTCCTCTCCTCTTTCATTTTCTTGGGGAATTTGGTATACGATTTGTATTATTTCTTTCTTAAATGGTAGATAGAATTTACAAGTGAAATCACTTGGGTCTAGCATTTCCTTTGTCAGAAGAATTTTAATTATAACTTCAATTTATTTATTTAACTTGGGTATATTTAGGTTATCTGATTCTTCATGAGAAAGCACCTCCAGTTTATTTCTTTTAATAGAATTAGACTATTTAATCTATATTATCAAATTTATTGACATAGAGTTGACCCTGATATTTCTTTATTATCATTTTAATGTCCACAGAATAAAAGGTGATATCCCCTCTATAATTCCTGATATTGGTCAGCTTCTTTCTGCTGGAATAGGATACATTTGAAGATGCTGTTTGAGGTTATCTGTTCTAAATTATGCATTCTCAGAACTTATTATGATAACCACCTTATTAACCATGCCATGCTTTATTTTTGAATTCCAAGCCAGAGCTTAGCCTCTCAATGAAAGAGCTCACTTGGGAAGAAATCTCAGAAATGGTGTTTTCAGGATGTTCTGTTCTATGATCTAAGCTAGAGCTGAACTGCAGACTCTCAATGACTTGTGAGGTAACTTGCAAGCAATTTATCACCAACAATAATTTAAATCTAACTGTGGGATTAGAAATAAAAGTGTGGTGAAATCAAAGTCATATAAACTTTTAAAGAGTTTTCCCCCCAAATGTGCAAATCCATTTCAACATCGTACTGACCACACACATTATAACCTCTTATTCTCCAAACCCAAGACACAGCAAAAGAATTTTAAAAGATGATTGCACAAGAATGAGTAAAGGCAGGAGCATTTCGGCAAATTTTTGAACACTTCAAAAAGTGGAGAAAGTTAAAACTCAAGTGCCTGTGGAGGGGAATAGCAATGGGACTCCACCTCCACAGCACCCCAGAAAGGTTTAGGACTTAGAGGTGTCTGCTCCCACAGAAGGTGGCGATATGCTGTAGGGATAAAAACACGGGGCTTTGTTGAACACATATGGAGCAACTTGACTCCCCACACACCCTTCACTCATTCTTTATGGCCCCAAAACTTCACATGACGGCCCCACACACCTCTACATGTACACATAAACTAGAAGTTTATTCTTTGGCAGAACTCAATGGAAGTGGCTCAAGACAGTGCACCCAGCAAAGGGCAAGGGTAAGCCATGGGAAGGAAAATATGAAGACTCGACATGTCCAAATTGAACTCCGGACCCTTCTTTCATTTTAGCAGATGGCAATGTCTTTCTTCAGGTGCATAATCCACACACCTGGGAGTCCTCCTTAATGCCTCTTTTTCTCTTATACTTCCTACCCATTTTATCAGGAAATCTTTTCTTTTATTTCAAAATATTAAGGAGTACAAATATTTTTGTTACATGGATAGCTTCTATAATGCTTTAGTCAAGGCTATAAATGTGTATCATGCAAAGTGTTCATTGTATCTGTTAGGTAGATTTTTACCCCTTCCATCCTCCCCCTTCTTCTTGATTTCCAACGACTTTTACTTCTCTTTTACTGCCCATGTGTACCCACCAATTAGTTCCCAATTATTAGAGAGTACATGTGGTGTTTGTTTTTCCATTCTTGAGATACTTCACTTAGGCTAATGGCCTCCAGTTCCATTCAAATTGCCGCAGCAGACATCAATTCATTCCATTTTATGGCTGAGTAGTGCTCCATGGTATGCATGTTAATACCACATTTTCTTAATCCACTCATGAATTGACGGATGCAGGAAATCTTTTTTTTTTTTTTTTTTTTTTTTTTTTTTTTTTTTTTAGAGACGGGGTCTCACTCTTGGTCAGGCTGGTTTCAAACTCCTGACCTTGAGCTATCCACCCGCCTCGGCCTCCCAGAGTGCTAGGATTACAGGCGTGAGCCACCGCGCCCGGCCCTGCAGGAAATCTTGATAAAGTAAATCCAGAGTCTCACTACTTCTCACCACCTTTATTGCCACCACCCTGGTGCAAGCAAGCCACCCTCTCTTTCTCTCCTAGATTACTGGAACAGCCTCCTAAGTTGTCTCCCTTACTCTAATGTTGCTTCCTATGGTCTATTCTCCACACGGGTGCCAGAGTGATTCTTTGAAATCCAGAGTCAGATCCTGGCATTCTTCCACTCAAAGCTTGCAATGGCACCCTCTACACTGAGTAAAAGCCATCCTATCTGCCACAAGACCCACCTTTTACCTCTCCATCCTCCTCTCCTTCTATTTCCTCCTTAGTCACACTCCTGCTGCTTTCCTGACCTCTTTTCTGTTTCTCTAACATGACAAATCTGCTTCCACCTCAGGGCCTTTGCATTGCTATTCCTCTGAGTCAGCTGCTCTCGCCCAGACATCCACATGGCTAACTCTTGTTTCCATTAAGTCTTTTTGTTCAAAAATCAATTTCTTAATAAGGCCTATCCTGACCACCCTAATTGAAATTGCAAGCATGTAACACTCCTAATCTCCCTTATCCTGCACTATTATTTTTCTATTTCTATAGCACTTATCACCTACTAAGATACTATTTAATTTATTTCTTATATCTATTGCTTATTGTCTTTCTCAAGGTTGCTAGACTGTAAGCTCCTTGAGGGCAGGGATCCTTCCATGTTTTGTTTACTGATGTGTCCTAAGGGCACAAAATAGTGCCTGACACATAACATGTATTCAAGCAATATTTGCTAATGAAATAATGCACTGCTTAGTGAAACTCTACACAATGAATGGAAGAGCTGCCCTTTCTTACCCTGCCTTGCTCCCAAAATTCTAGCAGCTTGGCATATATCCCAGAAACAAGTTTAGAGGTGTTTCTCTTAAGAAACTAAACAGTCCAGAGAAAAGACCTCCAACAGGAGACACTTGAGAGACAGAGCAACTCTTGTCCTGATGACCATTCAGTGAAGGACACTAGTCACCGTCGTCCCTCTAAGACTTCCTCCCCCCACCACATACAAAATTTCTAATTGGCAATGTAGAGCTGTGTGCTTAAGTGTGAATGGTAGCTAAGGAACAGTGGTCATTTGAGGAAAACCTCCAACATGAAAGAAAAAAAACCCTAAAGAAGAACTAAGAAGAAACAGAAAATGCAAAAAGTGGAAGCTATTTTTTTAATTCTGCAATTAATATGGCTATTGAGATAAGAACTAATATTGTGAACATAAAACGAGAATCAAAATAGAAACAATAGAAACATTTCTGAGATTAAGCTCTTGGAAATTAAACACATATAGTAGCTGAAATAAAATATTTAATGTAAAGGTTTAGATGTTAAAAATCAAAGGAATCTCCTAAAAGAGGAATAAAATGGTCAGAAAGGTGGAAAATTAGAGGGAAAAAAGCTAAGAAACTTAGAGGACTAGAGAGGATTGAGAAAACAAAGGAGGAAATTATTGATGAATTAATATAAATCTAGATTGAAAGGGTATACTATATGACCAGCATAACTTATTGGAAAACAAAAACTCAAGGCCCACATCAAGGCATTTTATTGTGAATTTCAGAGCATCAAAAATAGATGATTTTAAAAAGGATACAGAGAAAAAAAAAAAAACAAATGAACAGGAATCAGAATGGCATCAGACTTCCCACGATGTTACCAGAAGATAGAATAAGATACAGAAATTCTTCCAAAATTCTTAGTGAAAATTATTTTCAATCTAGAATTCTATACCCAGCCAAAGGATCAATCAAGTATGAGAGTAAACTAAATATCTGAAATTTTCAGATATTCAAGGACTAAAAAAAAATTGCCTTCTATGCACTCTTTGTTAGAAAGCCAGTGAAAGATGTGCTTCCCCACACACCTGAAGAAAGAGGAAGATAGGAGACTCAGGAGACAATGGATCCAACATCTTGGGGGTGAGGATGCACAGCAGACCTAAAGAGAAACCAGCCCAAGAGCACGGAGGGCTGTGCTAGCTCCAGGCCAATGTGAAGCATGTGGTGATAGCAGGATTACCTGATGTGTTCTATCCTTTTTGACAGACATTGCTGCAAGTTTGACAGCTCAATTGGACCCTTATAAGAAAATTGCAATGGATACTTGGAAATAAATGGAAATAAGCAATTAAAAAAAAAACAAGGCAATTATTAACTCTAGGAAGAAGAAAAAAGTTATCTAAGAACAGAAATATATTCATGGCTATACTGTTGGCTTAACAGTAAACGATGTGCACATAAATTACTAAAGGTTTAACCTAAACTGTATCATAACCATATTAGGAGAATGAGAAGAAAAAGGATTAAAAGGGGGTGATGCAGAAGAGAGCTTAATTTCTCATTTGATGTAACAATTCTAAAAGATACTTTCTAAAACTGACAAATCAAAAATAGCAGTCTATGGGTAGTATTTAGAAATAGGTACCTAGACAGAAGAAACAGCTAAAATAGGATTAGGAGAAGTAGAGAGGGGGTCTGGTACGAGAGTGCTGTTTTTTATTACACTCATTTTAGTATTGTGTGGTTTTTTTTAAATGTTGCACACATTACTTTGGTAAACATAAATTAATTTCAAAACTAAATAAGTACACAACTACGTATGAGTGATGCATGCTCATTAAGAAAAATGCAAAAAATGTGAGAGTGGGGAAATCAACCATATCAACCATAGTTTCATAACCCAAAACAATCACTGTAAGACTTTGTTGTATTTACTCCATCTTGTATAAAAACCACATTATAACTATTAATATATTTTATATACAATTTAAATCCTGCTTTTTTCCCCACTTATCTTCATTCCAAGAACAATTTTTTCTTAACCATTTTAGTAGCTGCATAACATTCCTCTGATCTCCATTCTAAGCCAGCAAGGAGATATGACCATCCTCACTAATTCTTAGTACTCACATGGATAGCAAAGGCATCTCTGAAAAAAGATGACTAGGAGAGGGGGCTCTTTTTTAAAAATTAAAATCTTGCATCAGGTAAAAACTCTTTTGAAAACTAAAGACAAACTAGCTCAAGTAAAAAGAGAAACTTACTGGCTTATGGAACTGAAAACTCCAGTGTATTACTTCAGGCATTGTTGGGTCCAGGACTCAAACCATGTCACCAGAACCCCGTTTCTCTCACTCCATCCTCAGCAGCACTTGCTTTTTTAGTCAGTTCTTAGCTGGCTCTCCCACTTAGCTACAAGATGACTGCAGCCGTTTCAGCCTTACCTCTTCCCAAGAGGGTCTCTTTTTCCCACCTCCTCTAAAGCCCTAATAGTCACTCTGATTGGGCCCGCTTGGGACATCAGCCAATAGGAGCACCTGTTCCAGAGGCCAAGAAATGTTGTACTATGATTGGCCATGATGGGTCACGTTCTCCACTGCTCCTCCTCCTCCTCCTCCTCCTGGAGCTCCACCCAGACCCTATGGACTGAGAGCAAGGGAGAGAAGAGCTTCAAATAAAAAGTGGAGCTATTTCTGGAGGAAGAGGGTTTGATGCTGGCTAAGCAAAACAACAAATATCTGCTGCAGACTTTTGTTTGTTTTGTTTTATGGTAAAAGTCAAACAGAGAAAAGGATGAAGAAACAAAAACAAATCAGCCATAATGTTTTGGGATGTTTCTTCAACTGCCTTCTACCCCCTTCAACTACACTTCCCCAGCCCTTGTGTGAGCCTTGTTCCACTTGGCAAGTCCGCACAGCATCATGACTCCAACTAACTAGCTGTCCCCATGCCTGCCCAGGACACCAGGAGAAGATGCCATGACTGGGCAGGTTGGTAACACTATAAATTCATGGTGACCAGCCTCTGCTGGATCTTCAGTCCTACCATTTTTCTCTAATATCTTGCTTTTTCACTATCTGCCACAACTATTTTCACACATTCCTCACCCTCCTCCCTTATAACCCTCCTCCTCGCTCCTTTTCTCCTACTTCACAGAGAAAATAGAAGTCAGTAGCTGGGAACCACTTCAACTTTACATACCAGACCTATCTGTATCCACACCCATCTTTTCCTTTTCCCTCTGGACACAACAAATATTAATAACGTGTCTCTGATCTAAGGTCATTCATTCCCTTATGCTCTGAATCTTATTCTCTCACATGTTCTTGGAAATCTTAGGCTATCCATTAATCTCATTCTTTCACACTCCCACGTTCTCACTCCCATTCTCTTTCCTCTCCCTCTCTGCTCTGTCTTTTTGCTTCCCATGTAAACATGCGTAAGTCTGTTTTTTTTAAAAAAAA
>VBSM01002608.1:53163680-53210763 GCA_008086735.1 Cheirogaleus medius | reverse complement strand
AAAAAAAAGAATATATACATTTGTTGTCTCTATTTTCTCATCCGTCACTCTTCAAATTACTCCAGTTGAAATTCCAACCTCATCAAATCTACAGTTCTCACCTTGCTTGGCCTCTCTGCAGCGTTCATCACAGTGGATCACTCCCTTCTGTTTGACCCCTGGGCCCAGTTCTCCTTGGTTTCTTCTTTCCTCTCTGGCCTATCTTTTCAGATACCTTTGCTTGACCTTCTCTTCTACTCAAACATTAAATGTGGGGGTTCCTCAAGGCTTGGCCTCGAGTCCTATTTTCTTATGACTCTATGCTCTTTCCCAGAGTGATGCTGTCCCATCCCACAGGTTCAAATGCCACACATATGCCCATCAATCCTACATTTATGTCTGCAGCCTCGACTCATGTATCCACTGGCTTCTTGGCATCTTCACTGACTGTGTTACAGGCTCCTTGGCCTGAACTGGACCTCTCACCCCACAATATCTGCTGCTCTTCCAGTGTTTTCTTTCTTGGGAAATGGCATCTCCACTCCCAGTTGCTCAAGCTGTGTTTCCTCCCTCTTCTTTATTCCTCACATCAAATCAATTGCCAAGTTTATCAGTTTTGCCTTCAAAATATCTCTCAAATATTCTCTCTCTTCAGTGCCTCTATGTACCTCCATGCCAGGTTAATATCATCCCTGACCTAGAGCACCACAAAAACCTTTTAACTCTTCTCCTGACATGTGATTAATTGCTTGTTTGAGGCTTGACTTATCCACTGGACCGTTTTCTCCATGAAGGCAAAGATAAGGGCTGTCTCATTCACTTATTTATTTACAGTTCCTATTACCCTGTTTGGCATAGTATATGCCTAATAAATATTTCCTAAAATTAATGAAGGAATTTCCATCACCTACTATATTACTTCAAGCAAACACATCCTTTACTCATCCCCAAGTCCAAAAGCAAGAAAAAATATCTTTCCAGTAGTGGTAGAAAAAGGTGTCAGAAATTTATGTACTCTGCTCACAGAATTCATATGAAGATATCTTCAGGACCTTGGAGCAGAGAAGAGAATGTTTACAGATGGGGAGACCATGTGACTTGCCCCTATCATACAGCTGGTTGGTGGAAGAGTAATAACTAGAACTCCAGGCTTCTGGCTCCCATTGCAGCCCATTTTATCCACATTGCAACAGACAGGACCTATTAATGCAACAGTATACATAAAATAATCCTACTGTCCTAACAAGTTTATTTATGTAGTGTCCCTCGGTCCCTTGGAAACCCTGGAATTCTGCCTAGGTTATAACCATTGTTCACCAGGAGCAGCAGACTATAATCAGGTAGAAGTGGGAATAGAAACTAGCATACTGAGAAGTAAGGAAATTACAGAGCCATCCAACACTATGATCTCAAACATTCTAGGGCAAGTTAAATTAGATGCAAATAGTCCAATACCTTCATAATTCATTCAACAAGTATTTATTGAGTGCCTACTAAATGCCAGGCACTGTTGTAGTTGCTGGGAAGTAGCAGTGAACAAAGCAACTAGAGTCCCTGCCCTCACAAAGATTACATTCTAGTCCGGGAAAACAGATAATAAACATACACACAAACAAATAACATTGGGTAGATATAAATGCTTTCAAGAAATACGAAGTCAGTAAAGGGAGGGAGTAAGGGAAGTGGGCGGCTGCCATGTTGGACAGAGTGGGTACAGGAGATCTATCTCTCTGAAGAAGTGACATTTGAACAAGTGAGGGAGCAAATGGTGCAAACATCTGGCAACAGCAAAGACCCTGAGGCAAGAGTGTGCTTACTGAGTGAGAAATAGCAGGAAGGGAGTGTGGCTTGAGTGGAGTGAGAGGGGACGGGAGGAGATAGAACAGAGGGGTGTCAGGGCCTGCCAAAGACTTTGAGTTTTCTCTGTGATGGGAGGCTGTTGGAAGGTTTTGAGTAGGGGAAAGACATAATCAGGGTTTGTTTTGAAAGGAGACTTTGCTCCTGATCTTTTTGATGTTGACTTTTTGATGGTCAAAAGTGGAGGCCAGTTAGGAGACCATCTCTAGGCAACACCTGATGGCATCTTGGACTAGGGTGGTATCAGTTGAAGGTGGTAGGAAGAGGCTGGATTTGGAATATATTCTGAAAATGGAATCAATAGGACTGGCTAATAGGCTATAGGGGCAGAAGATTAAGAGCCAGGATTGACTCCAGGGCTTTAACCTGAGAAACAAGACAAATGGAAAATACCATTTACTGACATGCAGAATTTTTTTAAATGAGTAGACTATTTAGATTATTGATTTTGATCTGCCTGTTAGATATTCAAATGGAGATGTTGAGTGGGTTGTCTGGAATTCAGGGGAGGCATTAGAACTATACATATAAATCTGGGCTTTATCAATAGTTGGGGTATTTTTATGCCTTTAGCCATAGAACTGGGGACAATAATCTAAGCATGTGTGTAATATTGGTGCCTTCCAATATGTAGACTTTGGGAAGATGAGGAGGAGGCTTCAACAAAGGATACAGAGAAGGGGAAGCCAGTGTAGTAAGAAGAAAACTGATGAGTGTAGTGTCCTGGAATCCAAGCGAAGGAAGTGGGGTTTTTTTTGGTGAGGGAAGGAGTGAGCAATTGTGTTCAGCGCTACTGAAGGGCTGAATAAGATGAATGTGGATTTAGCCACAGCATAGAGCCTCAGAAGCACAGACTCATACTCAAAAGTATAGGATTTCAGTTCTTAAGGAACCTTAGAAATCAACCCCCTAATTTTAAGATTGAGACCCAGATAAAGTGATTTGTCCAAGTTTACAGGATTAATCAGTTATAACCAGATCTCCTGATCCTGTGCTTTTTCTGATATATTACTTCTTTACCTTCTAAGTATTCAAATGATTAACCTGACTCATCCAGGATAATGTCAACAAACGTTTGGTTATATTCTGTCTACTGCTTTAGGAGGCTGAAAATATAACAGATTTCCTCACAGAAATAGTTAATATAAACAACTAGAAATAGTTAATATAAACAACTGGGGGGTGTTTCCTGCCTACAGAATTTATTTAGGTAGAGTAGCTTATTCCCTGGCCATACTTAATATATCACAAGTTATTGTTTAAAGAAAAAACTTGCAAATTCAAGGAACAATTTTAGACAGTTCTGCTTTCTCCTTTTTGTTCCAACTCTGTTTATTATCATGGAAGTTACATCTACTGACACAGAATCAGCTTTAACAATGTTATCACTAAGGCCAAGAATCATTTTCAAAAAGTAAAAGGCTGGGAAAGATAAAATTATTACATATAATTAAAATGTTCAAATCCAAATCAAATCTGCCTTTCAAGATAAAATAAAAAAGTCTATGATTTCTGGTGCTTTGTGGCTATGACCATGTAATCAGTTTTCCAGCTATGATCTAATGGCTTTATAACTCATAAGACTGATTGTTGACTTATATTATAGGTTATTAAAGCTCTTTGATTTAGATAATAAGGTTCATTTTACCCTGCTCCTTTTATTTTCAGTATAATATAAACTCACCATTGCTTCAAACATTTTTTTCTTCTTGGGACTCAGGTTAGCTTCTCTTAAGTGTTTGGAAAGGCTTGAGTTAGCAAGAATTAAAATTGCTAGAACTATATTGAGATCATAAAGTACCTACAAACCGGGCAGCCTCCACTTTACTTGATCTCCTTAGTCTGCAATTCTGTTTGAAAGGTGAAGTGGCATCAAATCTTACAGAAGAGATGCATGGATAGTTTTGCAATGCCATGAACACTTTATACTATAAAAATGTTATCTTTTTAAAAAATGTCCTTTGTTACACAATCTTTTCTACCTAGTCTTTTAACTTCCTTCCTCTCTTTGCATCAGATGTGGTAAATTTATCATGCTCATTTCATTGAGCATGGAAAAAGAGGCTGGTGATCAGTTCAGCAAATTGGTTTCTGAACCAATTTGCCAACGTATGTGGTAGAATAGCATATATATTGCTATCACGTGTTCACCTCGCACCATGTGCCAGTCACTGTAGCAAGCACTTTATATGTAGGCATTTCATTTACCCCCTGTAACAGCCCACAGGCAGTTGGGAGTTGTTTTTTTCTCTACTGGATAAGCATGGAAACTGAGGCTCAGTGAGCTTTAACAATTTGCTCATGAATACAGAACTGAGGAGAGGTAGAGTCAGGGTTTAAATCCAGGTCTGTGTTCCCTGCCTGAAGTCCACGCTGTTTCTATCACTTAGCATGTGCCTCTCTTAAGAACCATTCTGTTTATTTATTAAAGGTAGGAAATAACATTTAAATGAAGCAAAAAGAAACATTTAAAGTGTATAGAAGATATTCATTTTTCAATATGATTCATTTTTTTCATGATTTGGATATGAAATAAAAGAGGTGTTTTTGCTGTCTTCAATTCTTTCATTCTCCATATTGACCTTCTTAACTATCTCCTCCTCCCTTGAAGTTACCTGATTCCAGGGTTTGCAAATGGTTCTCCTTTGTCTCTAGTTACAGTATCAGTTCAGCTTTCCCATATCTGCAGTGTTCTGGTTAGTTTTCTATTGCACAGTTAATCTGATAGGGGCAGTTTAAAGTATTCTGTATTACAAAAGGGGACATGAATCATGTTGTGTTCCATGGTCCTAATAAGAGGGACAGAAATCCTTAAACCACCAAAGCCTGGAGAGTAAGTGGTAGCAGCTGGGAATATTTAAAAGGAAAAGTTAGATTTTGCATCTTTTCCATGGAAGTTTCAAAAAATTGCCTCAATTAGACAACTCATGCAGTTTGTGGGAACATCGCAATGTTATTACTGACATCATTTGTGCTGGCTTGTGCCACTCTACTTAATTCTACCCAGGACCGGCCTGCCAGTCCATCCCAACAGGACCGCTCCCTCCTTCCATTCTTACCTCTGCCAGTCGTCACTGCTTGGGGGACTGTTTCTCCTTCAATCTCTGCAGGGTGTAACATTAAAGTTTTGAGGAGAGAAGCAGCGAGTTCAGCTGGGCCATAAGGAAAGTTCAGGAGAAGAAAGTAGAGATGAAAAGAAGAAATTAAAATGGTAAAGAGGGAGGAGGAGAAAATCTCGCAGCAGAGAGACCCTGGTAAGAAGCAGTACGCTCCACTGGCCAGTGATGTAACTTGGGAAGATTTGCCACAAGTATTTGCTAACTACTGAATTTAATTAAAGTAACCTTAGTGACCAAAACCACAATCCACTATTAAAGGTTTGTGTGTAAAGTACTGGAAAGGAGATCAGCATTTTGTAATAACCATGACAAGCTTTTTAAAGATGAAATTATAAATACGTTCATGGGGAAAGGATAGCTGCCGCCAACTTTGCCGGGGTGAGGTCGCTCTACTTGTTCTGCCAAAGCAGTTTATGTCAATTAGAACTGCAATTTCATTTGGTCTTTTTTAGATGTAACTATCCATTCATTTATCTATTCAGAAATATTTATTGATCACCTGCTATATATGCCAGATTCTGGGCCAGGGAAGTTAAGATATGTACGTTGTATACAAATAATTATAATACAAGATGAAATGCCAGTTGTCATTAGAGAGTAATGTGAACTATATTCAATACCAAATAATACACAAGGCATTCTGTGGCGAAGAGCCTTCCGTGGCTGCCAGGCAGATGCCATGGGAGTGGGAAGCCTCACTGTACACTAGCTACGGGCATATCCTTGGGAACCAGGTAGACCTGGAATCCACCTATCTTCCTCATTAATCAGCTGTGTCGCTTAGAACAGGTTTCTCGACTTCTCAAAGGTACAATTCCCTCATGCATAGAAGGGAGACAAAATGTTACTTACTTCACAGGGCACTTTGAAGATTAACCGAAATAATCCAGCTAAAGAATATTGCATAGTGCCTCGTCCACAGCAGTGCTGAAAAATTCACACTAGTATTATTATTGTGCTTACTGTATCTGTTAGGATTATCTGGTTTACTCAGTAGAGGACAGCTTTGGTTGACATAAGCCAACAAACAAAAAGGAAGTGATTGGTATTGTCAGCCTAAATAGCAAACAGAGGCTCTTTAAAAGAAAATACATTTATTTGGGAAGAGAGCATTGCAATGGGAATACACATGTCATAGTGAACTATGTGCATATTTAGGGAGGTAAAGGAAGACAAAAGCTTTTAAAGGAAAAATTGAGGACAATTGCATAATTGTTTAGAAATAACTATCCTTGGCTACAAATATCAATAAAGAGGGTGACATCAGTCTGAGTTTGGACAACAGTGGGCAGGCAGATGTCCTTGTAAAAGTATATAAAATTGATGAGGAGTCTCTTTAGGAGACCACTGTCACCACTTTTTTTAAATCCTAATATCACTTGGCTCAGATGAACATTCCAGGGAGAAAGTATAATCTTGGACACATGGTTGGCCACACCCACCCCTTGGACATGGGAAGGAAGGAGTATAGAGTCAGAGAAATCTTCTTGGAAGCTTCTGTGGTGACTTTTTTGTCAAGCAAAAGACAAAAAGGGGCATTCAGAGTTGAGTCTAAGGCTGAGGAGGTGAAAATGAGCGGGCAGCACCACTGCTGGCCGGCGGGCGAGCGCGGCCTGGAGGTCTGGTCGGGGAGAAGGAGGGCGCGTGCTGAGCGCGTGAGTGGGGCAGGTCCTCCAGGGCTACCTGGAAAGCCAACAAGAGTGGTTCAGAGATGGTGCGGTAGGAACTTAGAAGCCACTGAAGGGATCTGAGGAAGACTACTCAGAGATGAAAAATGTTTCTCACGTAGAGTTTGGCAGGGCTGGGCCATGTGACCTGAAAAAGGGAGAACTCAAAAGCAGATTAGACCCCGAGTTGTGTGTGAGGTGAGGACATTCTAGACCGGGGTGGCTACGTTGGACAAAACGATCTAGGTAAAGAAGATGTCACCTTTTTTTCAGAGGAAAAGAATTTTTCAAAAATCAACAGGATAGCTAGAATCAAAATGTCAGACAATAACAAGTGCTGGAGAGGATGTGGAGAAACCGGAGCCCTCATACACTGCTAGTGGGAATGCGAAATGGTGCAGCTGCTTTGAAAAACGGTCTAGTAGTTCCTCAAATGATTAGAGTTACCATATGACCCAGCAGTTCCACTCCTAGGTATATGCCCAAGAAAAATGAAAGCACATGGCCACACAAAAATTTGGACATGATTGTTTATAGCAGAATTATTCATGCTAGCCAAAAAGTGGAAACATCCCAAACGCCCATCAACCGATGCATGAATAAACAAAATGTAGTGCATCCATACAATGGAATATTATTTGGCCATAAAAAAGGATGAGTCCTGATACATGCTGTAACATGGGCGAATCTCGAAAACATCAGGCTAAGTGAAGGAAGCC
Organism: Cheirogaleus medius; assembly: GCA_008086735.1. Lineage (NCBI taxonomy): Eukaryota > Metazoa > Chordata > Mammalia > Primates > Cheirogaleidae > Cheirogaleus > Cheirogaleus medius. Next base: position 53,203,422 of record VBSM01002608.1, on the reverse strand, counting down.
AGTCACAAAAGGCCACATACTGCATAATTATATTCGCGTGAAAGCTAATAGTAGGCAAATCTATAGAGACAGAAAGGAGATTAGTGGTTGCATAGAGGTGGGGGGTGGGAGATGGGAGAGTATAGAACTAAAGGGCACAGAGTTTATTTTTGAGGTGATGAAAATGTTCTAAAGTCGACTATGGTGATGATTGTACATATCTGTGATTATACTAAAAACCATTAAATTGTATGCCTTAAAGGGGTGAATCGTAGGCTGTGTGAATTATATCTTGGTAAAGCTGTTTTTTAAAAAGTCAACAGGATGTGGCAGCTTAGTGTAAGGGTAGAAGAAGTAGAGGAATGAGTCCAAGCTGGTTCCAACGCAACCTCCCTGGGTGGGCGGGAGAGAGCAGCCTGCTGACGGAGAAGGCAGACGGGAGGGAAGCTGTGTACAAATTGCAGCCCTCTTACATGTCAGCCTGCAATGACTTTGAAGGAGCCCATGTGGTTAGTAAAGTGACCAGGAAACAATGACATGAGAATGCTCTTCTCACAGAAAGCCAGCTGTGGTCCCTGCTTCCTGGGGACCTGGGCTTGTTTTAGAATGACAGAAGAACACGTTGGGACCAGATTTCAAAGAGGCTGCCAACTCCCCACAGGTTAGATATAGAAGGAAGACGTTCATTCTTCCTCCCAGGGCTAGATGGCAGGGTACTTGCAATACAATGATGTCATTACAGGACTTTCTCGAATCCTGTCTGTTGATTGCAGGTCCTGGCTGGCTCTTCTCAATATGTGCGTTCCCCACCCCAAGTAGCTAACTGTCTTGCACATAAGTGCTGCTCAATAATTCTTATAGTAATTTCAGATTTAGATTTTCACTTTCACTAATTCACCAGATGTTTGCAATACAAAGACAGTCCAGACCCATCAGCCAATGCTCGCCCGGCCCCACCTGCATCCCCCACAACTCTGCACAGACATTCAGGTTGCCTTTCTGTGATTTTCCATGCTCTGTAAGATTGTTCTTGATTTTAAAATAGCTGTACTTATAGAACAATGTCATACATATTGGATGACTTCATCTTTGGCTTTCTGGCATTTCTGGCCTCCTTCTTTCTGGTTTTCCTTCTTTGTGACAAAAATTCAAAGAAAGCCAATAATTGATGGTGCCTAAAGAGAATGGTGGTAAACCGCACTCGATTGACCAGTCTCTACATGTTCTGTAAACTTTGGAAGCACACATCTGTGTCAGATTGGGTATGACACAAGAAACACTATAATCATTTTACCTACTGTAGTTGTGCTCCTTGACAAAAAAGCAAAAAAAAAAAAAAAAAAAAAAAAAAAAAAAAAAAACCCAAAACACCACTTTTCTCTTTATTGAGGAATCAGATAAATCTGCACAGTAATTAATGTTTCAGGGTCTGAACCTGGCACTTTCTGAACACTGTCTTATTTGGCTATGAACCTAAAACTACTCTAAAAAGTAAAGTCTATTTTTAAAGAATAAAGACTAGGCTGGTAGCTGATATATTGCAACGGCCTCATGTGTTTAATACGCCCATTAATGTTATGTCCTGCAGTTATGAACCATTTATTTACAAGTGTTGATTGCATTTGAGTGATGAGCCATGGACTCATCATGCCCTTGGACAGGGGCAGTCTCCCAAACCGTGCCAGTAGTTGCGATACAGCACGACAGTTCTCACAGCTGGGGAGCGGCCCTAACAGAACAAAGTCTAGCAGCTCCCTGCAGCCCAAGGAGGGAGAATCTTGAAAGCAGGCCTGCTTTTCTGCCCCATCTTTCCAATACTTTAATATTGACCAGCTCCAAACTGCATGTTGCCAAATAATTCACTCGCTCCCTTCATTTTGAAGGCCATGCTCATTTAAAAGGAAATGTAATCCATATGTTTCTGGTTCCCTTACACTTAAATCATCAACACTATGTCATTTTGCAATAGCTACTAGATGTCCAAATGTTTCTGGAGACTTTTTTCATGAGGGCAGGAAGCTGCATTTGAACAAGAGTAATCACCAAAAGGCTTAAGTTCACAACTTGAAAATTCAAATCCCTAAGGTTTAAATTGCAAACTTGCTCAATCCTTACTCTGAAAAGGCTCCAAAGAGCAGTAATAACAAGGAACTGGCCAAGTATTCATACATGAACATCTGGAAAAGGAGGGTGGAGGTGGAATGAAAGGAGAGGACAGTGACCAAGGCGGACACCATAGGGAAGTGAGGCCTGGGCAGGGTCCCTTGACAAAGCCAGGAGACACGGTGTCCTTGGAGTCCCTGTTGTGGAGTCAGCAATGGCAGCAGCCAGAAGAACACACCAGGTGCCATGAGGGAATTAATGGTTGGAAACAGCTAGGAAAGATGCGTATTTTATATAAAACTGCAAACGTGCAGCTGGGCCCTGAGGCTCTCATTCAAATGTCATATGTAAAGGTCACCTCTGTGAAGCTATGGCAGAATCCCAGTCTGGGATATAGGTAAAAGAGTACAGAAAACTAATTTTTCACAGTGGATTAAATAATAACTCTTGATGAGACCTATATAATGTAGTATCTTATTATATGTTTATTTTGATCTCCATTTAGAAAGGATTAAGGATTTGCTCAGTTATAAAAAACATTGCCATGTGGAAATAAAATTTGATTAGCTTGAAAAAAAACAAGTGAATTGCTTTTAAAATTGTTGAAATGTAAATATCTTCTGTCATTCTATCTCCAGATAATGGAAAATAAACACTAAGATTGGATGATATCCAACCAGGTGGGTGTTCTCCTGGAGAAAAATTAAAATTACATGAGTCCTGTGTTGAAGAAATCATGTGAAAGTTAAAGGATGAATTGCAGAAGTAACAATAAAAAGTACATGATGGGGTTCCCCTGTGATATCATGGGCCTCATGGAGACCCAGGCAACATAGGTGAGCATGAAATTATTGTCACCTAGACAAGTCCCACATTGGTTGGTTATGTCCTTGAATCTCATATTACTCACATACATATCTCTGTCAAGTGCTACTCCCAGTCTCTTTACCAAGGAAAGATATGATGTGAAGAAGGGGTGCAGGGGGGCAGGAAGAAGGGAAGGCCCAAGGAGGCTCTAGGAACCAAGGAAGAAGATGCAGCTTGAGTGGTCTTTATCCATTTTGTCCTTCACCATATTGAACCTGGGGTCTTCAGATACATTGGAGTAGAAGAGGAGATTCTGGAGGAAGCCCACCCGCTCTTAACTGCCTCAGCCCAGAAGTGCCATCCATGACTTCTATTCATAGTCTAAGGGCCAGAACTAGTCACATGCCCCACCTTACCTGCAAAGGAGACTGGGAAATGTAGAGTTCATGGACAGTTGGTGAGCCCTGTTTTTGCCATAAACATCTACTTATCTTGTGCCTGTACTTTGACTTCCTTTGGGTCTCCTTGGCTTTACTGCTTGCTAATTCACTGAATTTATTCTGCTATCTTCCGAAAATCTCCAACCCCACAGAATGAGCCAACCGTTAGGGGAGGACATGGAAGGATTTTCCTTCCAGCACTGGAAGTCCACACACACCACATCAGGCTTGAGCTATAATAAACACAGAGCAAACAGGGAGCTTCTTGTCAGTGTCTCTGCATCAATTACACTATCTCTGGATCAGGTAACATGGAAGGTAAGAGGAAATGGTTCTCAATCACCTTTTCCATTTCTTTTTAGAGAAGGATGTATTCTTACTGGGAGAGAAGCCTGGCCAAGAGGCTCCAGGTGCAACTTAACAGAAGGAAGGATGGACCTGCAGAGGAGGGTGTGTAGGATTGTGTGGGTGCAAGGGTACACAAGCATATGCTCCATATTCAGTGTGGGTCTCATTCGTGGAAGAAGGTGTGCTGCCATGCTGCATAGGGCATGGCCCCCGTGATGCTAGCCCACACTGTCCAATGTTGTGAGCAAACAGAATTAGAGATCAGTAAGAAAAATATTCTGTCACTCACTGCCTGTCACCTTAACCTCTACCACATGAACTCCCGCTGCTCCCTAAGCTACTGTGAGGCCGTGGGGCCACCCTGAAGGAGCAGAGAGGGGACAGGCAAGAAGAACGAGGTGTTCTCTCCTGCCTCTGTCACTCTTGTGCTCTGTCCCTGCTGGCTCTGCAGGGCACTTCCAAGTTTAGGACCTTGGGTCTTATATATTTTATGTTTCGACCCTTCCTGTGAAGCCTCGTGTGACATTCCAGCTACTCTTGCCATTGCGTTTCTGTAGCATCATCTGATGGGGCTCTGTGCTTCCCACCTGTTCTAACAAGCTTGGCAGCCAGGGGCAGTGGTGAGTAACCCGGAGAGGAAGCTTGAGTGCTCAGGGATTCTGCTACCACCAAATGCTGAACTTAAAGCTGTCTGTCTATTCTACCTGGACTTCGGATATATCCAGTCTTTGTATACAAATGAATTCACATGTCTGGTAATGCCCCAAAGACACTGCTTTTCCCACTTAATAGCAAAAATTCCAGTGTTTTTGTGCAGGGGTTCTCTGGCCCTAGATATCTTCCCAGTGGTGTTGTCAATATGAATCAGAAATTCACTTCCATCATTGACACTACTGCTTCTGGAATGATTTTGGACTAGGCTCCTTGAGGCAACTGGGGGCCAGGGCTGGGGTGTAGAAGTTCTATATCCTTGAATTGCTCAACTTTTCATATTCATTACACATATTTGACAAATGCTAGACATGCAATACAGCAAGCTGGTTGCTGCAGAGTGGGTTCTCCAGAAGCAGATGCAGAGATGGAGTTTGGGGAACAAGATGTTTATAAGAGATCAACATCTGTGACAGGAAGGGGGATGGGGCAGGACAGCAATGTAGGCCAACCCAGTGGGAGCTCTAGAGTGAATACTGCCATTCAGAGTTGTCCCAAAACAAATGTCTTGGGCTTTATGTTCCTGAAATTAATGGGCAGGTCTTGTTCAGTTACCAGTTGCAGATTGCTCCAAGATGAGCAGGATCTCTCTGCAACTGAGGCAGACCCTGAAGAAGGTGACAGAAGGTGACTGTTGCTGTCTCGGTGGTGCATATCCATGTCTACCATACTGATGGGCTAGTTCAAACCAAAGAAGAAGGGGAAAGAGATGAGAAAATTAAAATGTGTGAATGGGACAAGGAATGAAGAAGCTGGAGCCACCTAGAGGGTGAGGTCAAATCCTACTTTCAATCATAAGGTAGGAAAGACACTCAAGTCAGAAGCAAATTCAGAGACAGAGAGGAAGAATGCGTCAGGAGCCTGAGGGTGCATGGTGACCAGGGTCCAATACAGGAAGTCCAAGTCAGGCATGAGAGGCTTACAACTGAGGCAGAGAGCTTGGGTTTGCCACTAACATCCATCCATTTATTCAGGAAGCAATCATTTTTGGAGCACCTGCTCTGTGCCAGGCTCTGTGCTAAATGGTGTGGATTGAGACATGAGTAATTGAGCTCAAGGGCTGTAGGCTGTGGATCAGATACCTCATGGAAGGGCTGCACCATCACATGCATTCCTTCTTCTGTGGGAGCAGTTTTGGTGCACAGTGGGACCTCTTGATCTTGACTAATTGATCCAGTGTTGACACTCCACCTAAGATGATGCAATTCAATTTCCTACTCTGGAATTTGTAAATTGTAGTGGAAACACCCATGGATAGAGAGTGTCAGAGCTGGGAGGCATTAATGGCAGAGCCCTGGAGAGAAGATCCATGCACACCCCATAGCATTGTTTTAATGTAAAAAAATGAAAATAACTCAAGAGCCAATAAATGGGGGATTAATTAAATAATTGGTCATGTAAGCACATAATATAATATATGTAGCCATTGAAAGGATGATGAAAAGCTATTAATATATTTATTTGCATGGAATATACCCATATTATTTGAAAAAGCAGTATTTATATATGTTAAACTGAAAAGAGCCAATGCATATGAAACAACTACTTATCTCTGGGGGAGAGAGATTATGGATGTGTTTCATTTTCTTCTTAAAATCTTTTCTCACCTTCTGAATCATCTGTAACAAATATAGTACTGTTTTCATAAAGGCAACATATTTTCACTTTCAGAGAAAAAAAGGAAGCTTAATGGTTTGTCCATTAGACCCCTCTTCGTGGCAGATGAGATGCTCTCAGCTTCATCTGTCTCAGGGCCCCTGGCCACTTGTTCCCTTCCAGCCTCACTGCAATGACCAATTCCAGGGAGCCTCTGACAACCTAGCAGGCCTTGCCTCTTGCTTGCTGCTCTATCCTCTTGGCTTGGGCCCCAACTCAATGCTGATGAGACATGGAACCACTCAGTGTCCACATATGTACAACCCCGACTGGGGAGATGACGGAGCTGGGCAGTTAATTTAGAACTCGTTGGCCAAAGGGAGGCAAAATATAAATTCTTCTCCCCTTCTCTGTGAGATTGAGCAATCAGCTGTGCTTACCATTGCCATGGGGCTGGTGATACACGGCCACATTGGCTTTCCTACTTCCCCGTCTCACTCCTTTCCCCCACACTCCTGCCCTGGGATTGTACTCTCTAAGAAAGCACTAGCGTATAAACTCCTGCCTCAGGCTCTGCTCTTCGAGGAAGCCAGGTTTATTTCTTAGGTTAGGACAAAATGTCTCAGGATCAAAATTCCCCATGCAGCAAAACAACCAGCCATGTGCAAATGTCGGGGCTGGTCCAAGGATCTCAAGACTTTTGCTGCGTGGAAAGAGACTCCCCACCCCAATGCCTGTCACCTACCAAGGGCAAAATCTAGATTCTGATCTTGCTCCTTCCTACTTCCCCATGTAATTAGAGCTTTAATGCATGCAAATTTGCCCTAATCCCTTGCCTTTCACCCAACCAAGAAGGAACTAAAAGTAGAGAAAAGTACTTATGTCATTTTCTCCCCCAGCTCAGAATGCTGGAATTATTAAGTGTGTTTGTGTTTCTTCTTTTAATGTGGGAGACTCAGAAGATAAAGAGCAAGAAGTGTTTCTATGTCCTTCACCTCCATCTGGTATCTGGTCCGATGCAGAAATTCGCGCTCATTGTTTAGTCAAATATCCAGCCTCTGGATACCTACGAGAGCACTTTCACATGTGCCTTTGAAATGAGGAATTCCTTGGCCATGGTGGAACCAGGCCAAATGAAAACTGAAGTCTACTAAACGGTACAGTTTACAGTTCCAAATACAGTACTACCAGACCAGTGTGATTCTTGTAATGGGGCTTATTTATATGTGTCACTCGAAGCACAGCAATTGCTTTGCACCTAAATCTATGATGATGTAGCTGAATCACCTGCTGGAGATCCTGCAAGTTTTTCCTTCTTTAAGACACTGACAGCAGTTCCATCTGAAAGGGGACGTGCTGGGGTAGCTATCTTTGGCACAGGGCTAGGGCCCCTATTTGCAAAAGAGAGTAGGATCGGCCCTTTAATGTTTGTAATTTTTACACTCTCAGAACACTGCCAGACACCATGAGCCCTTGGGGCACCTGGGGATTCTTTGGAACCTACTACTACCCTCAGCCAGAAGGTGAAGCGCTCACACTCTAGGGCTGAACTGGGACCCAGGGGACAGTGGGAAGGATTTAGCAGGATTGCGTAAGACTGAGGAAGCCTTAAGCTCTGTTATCTCCTTGTCTCCTCTTCCTTCTGCCCAATCCTCTAACATTACAGAAACAGGAGCCTCTCACAAAGAATTCAGCATGAGGCTCAGAGGGAATAATGAAAGATTAAGGAGCTGGTCAAATAGCAGGCTGCCGTTGTGCCAGCGCATAGCCCGAGACAACTGTCAGATGTTTGCGCTTCCACTTCTCCTTTGCCAGGGACGGTATCCTCCTGAAGTCACGGCTCCTTTCAGGAGTCTTTGGACAGGGCCTTTCCTTTGAAAGGACATCGTTTCCAAACAGGTGGGAGAAAGAAAACAAGAGTGAGATTAGGTCCACTTGAATTAAATGTCCAGGGCTCCAGGAAGAAACAGGGTGGCATGGACACCCGAGCACGGGGCTGAGAGAAGGGCCACTGGAACCCAGCTCACCGCTCCTGAGGAGAGAGGGCTGTAAGTGCCCCAGCGAGGCCCAGACCTCTCAGAAGTACACAGTTCTCATCTGCAAGAATGAAGGCATTAGCCTGTATTGGAGGCTTCCAAATTTGTTCATTGTAAAGCATAACACCCTTTATTCAAAACAGATTTTAAAAAAAGAAGAGAAGAAGAAGAAAAAGAGGAGCTTCTCTTATGGAACTTAGAAAGGAAACAATTGAAAACTACTGGGATTGCTAAAGTTCTTGACTAAAAACGTCCAGGCAAATGGTACAGCCCGAGGGTTCCTCTCACATGCCCTTCACCCTGTCTCCCCAGATCGACAATATCTGGTCCACCAGGAATAGGCAGCATAAGTCAAACTCTAGTGAATTTTCAAGTTGCAAAGTGATATTTAAATATCACAACTGCTATTCTGTTCTGGCAGCAAAGAAGATGAGAAATGACTTGCGCCACAGTCTGTGGTAGTTAGTTGTAAATGTAGCCACAATGGGAGTGACCCTTGATAAACAGGAGGAGAAAGTATGTCAAGGAATTTTGTTCTGGTTGCTGTATCCTGTATTTGCATGAGAGGAAATGGGAACACTGTATATGTCTCTAGAGTTGAGATCCTGAGTTTGCACACGGTTTAGAGGGTTGGTGATTTCTCATCTGCACTACAGGACAGCTAGCTCTTCTGTCCCTGTGGGTCTTCTTTCTACCACTACAGACAGCTTCATTCTACCTGGGTTCATCCTGACAGATCAGGAGTTCAGAGACCTCCCTGCTGACAGTCAGCAGTCTCCGGCCCCTAAGAAGCGCTGCCACTGGTTTCAGAGGATCCGGTTTTCCTTAGACCCTGAGGATGAGGTTAGGGAGACTGTGTGGTGCCTCCTGATTCAGTAGATGGTAAAACATCAAAAGGGAACTCTAAGCATGCAGCTGGCTCAGAACCATGAAAGTGCTAATCTGTGGCATTCCTGGTATTACCCAAATGTGGAGCAAAAAGGTTTTTTACATACCTCTTGGGAAGTCAATCTGTGAGCAGCGAATGAAATTCTTGAGAGTAAGGTGATATTCAAAATATTTACCAATAATTAATACTACATCATGTATACTGACAAATTAGAATGGATACAGAACTGGAGTGGATTCTAGAGAACTGCTGTTATGCCAAGTGTTGACTTTTAGCTGTTAGATGGTGTTATGGGTTGACGGTTGTCCTCCCAAAATTCGTATATTTAAGTCCTAACCTCCAGTACCTCACAGTGCAAACTTATTTGGAAATGGAGTCATTGTAAATGTAGTCAAGAGGAAGTCATACGGGAGGTAGGCCCCGAATCCAATATAACTGGTGTCCTATAAAAAGGGGGGACTTACACAGACATGCATACAGGGAGGGTGCCATATGAACATGAAAGTAGAGATCAGGGTGATGGGTGTACAAGCCAAGCCCCAAAGATTGCCAGCAAACTACCAGAAACTAGGGGGAAAGGCCTGGAACAGATCTTTCTCCAAGTACCTTCAGAGGAGCGTGACCCAGCCAACACCTTGATCTCAGACTGCTAACTGGCTTCTAGAACTGTACGACAATAAGGTTCTGTTGTTTAAGCAACCCAATTTGTGGTACTTTGTCACAGCAGCCCTAGCAAACTAACATAGATGGTGGGGATTTCTGGAAGTCCCAGAGGCGAAGCCAGAGTGGCAAAGGGAGAACATCTGGAGGCTTGGGGAAGTGCCTATTTACCAACAGGTATAAACGCATTTCAGTATTTTACCAATCAGTCTGGCTGTATCAGTGCATACAAGCTGCTTATCAGACTTGACAGAAAGATCATGGAGCATCACAGTCTCTCACTTCCAGGAAAGTACAAGAAGAAGAGAGAGACGTTATCTTTCTTGGAGAGTTAAAGAATCCACCTTTAATAGGGGGTTGGAAAAGAAGATTTTTATTTGGGGTTTAGTTCTGTGAGTAACTCGAGCACCATTCTGTATTGCGCACCCACTGCTCGTTGCTTTGCTGGCCGAGCCGAGGCACTGACAGTGGAAACAAGTCTGAGGCTGTGTCTGATCTCCTGGAATTTACAGTCTAATTGGAAAGACAAGACTGAGCCATTTGAAAGAAAAGTTTATACAAAGCAATTGAAACTTAAGTATGATTCATGTAAGTTACTATTATTATTAACTACCAGCTCGGATGACTAAACTTGAGTTAAAGATTTCCACCAGTCCAGGAGCTCTGCTGTGATAGGAACGGCCACTGCATGCTCGGGCTGACGGTTCACATCTCCCCCTGCCCCTTCTCTCCCTGCGGATTGCTCATAACATTTGGATGTGAGCATCTCTCAGCTGTGAGCTTGATGGGAAAAACCGTCGGGCACTGGGACGTGGCCGCTCGCCGCCTCCCCGCCGCTCTGCATCCCTGCGGGCGGGTGCTGTGCAGAGCGGCTGGAGGCAGCGGCAGGCGGGTGTGTGGATGTGTGCTGCTGGAGCCGGGCCTCGTGTGCCGGTCAGGGCCGGGCTCTATGCTGGGCCGCCTGCTTCTGTCCTCTGGCCACGCTGCTTGCACGATCCTGATTGGGTACTTTTTGAATCCCACTGTTCCTGATTGGATGTTAAAGCTTGTTCCTGATTGGATGTTATAGCTTGTTCCTCATTGGATGTTATAGCTCATTGCTGATTGGATGTTAATGCTTGTTGCTGATTGGATGCTTTTTGAGTCCTACCAAAGGTATAAAAGCAGGAGGAGACGGGAAAGGGGAGGGGTCAGAAGATCAGAAGTCAGCGGAGCATGTTGACAGAATAAAGGCTGTTCTCCACTCTCCACGTGCTGCTTGGTTATTTCCCGGGTCATGAGCTGTTAACACTAAGAGCCACACCAAGAGCTGTTAACACTTGCCGGAACAAGCTGACTCCTCCTAAAGCAATCGGAACAGACCCTATGCTTTCCACATGGGGTGTCAATGTTCCTCTCACGATTTCTTTTACAGTTTCAATCTCAATATTTTAATTCATTTTCCATTTGGTTTCTGTAAGTCCTTCCTGGTTGTGAAATGTCAGAGTGGTCAGTTTGTGTTTCACCAACTTCCTCTCAAGCCCACCGAGATTTCTGGTTTGCTTAGGGCATCTGGCCGTGGGCCAGGCCCATAAATGTTAGCTGTGCTTTCTAGCAGAAGCCAAGGGGAATTCTCTGTGTGGTGAGGTGAAGAAGGCACGTCTGACTGACAGGAAGAGGGAGGGAAAGGGTGAAGCTGAAACATAAGCAGCAGCAGGCCTTCCCAGAAGTGGCAGAATTTACCAAGGGACGCATTAGGGAACAGGGACTGCCAGGAACATGGTGCTCTTTTTAGCCCCACTGGGAGGAGAGCACAGCCTCAGCACTGTCACCTCTGAATACGAATGCATGGACTGAGAGGCCAGGGACAAGTTCCAATCTCTTAGAGCATCAAGTTAGGGAATCCTAAGGGATATGAATCTGGTAATAAAGACAATTCCAAGAAGAAGTTCCAACATGTGTTCCATCTGTGTCTGGGCCCAGACTGGATACCATGAAGCCAATTGGCAAAATGTATTATTTCTCCTGGCTGGAAGCACAGCATCTTTAGAAATCTAAATTCACCTTGACTTTTCTCCCATTTTCGTAAGTTGTTTTTGTTACTGGATTTTGTTTTTCTTCTAGCCAGATTTTCTTCCTAACTACTTCAAACCCTGAATTTGGACACACACTCAAAAAGAAAAATGCTGCCACCGCAGATTCTGCAAGCCTGGAAGACAGTAGCTTCAGGATGTGGAGAAGAGAACCAGGAAAAGAGAAATTCTGATCATTCTACTATTATTAATATTTAGAAATGGATCCAGATGTTTTATATACATTTAAACGTCACCTCATGAAACTCTTGTTGGCTTTGCCTGGATCTTTCCAGTGCCATAAACGTTTCAGGGTAACACTGATGTGGTAACATCTAGATCATTTCTACCCGATTATCAATCCTTTACAAATAATCACCTTGACTTGCACACTGCTTTGCTTCTATAAATTAAGAATTAAATTGTGTTTCTTTTTCATTTTACTCCTAGTCCTGGAGCTGATATACTGGTTTTATAAATTCTCCAAGAACCTTGACAGTCTGTGATGGCCTACAGGCAAATTCCTTCCAACAGGATGGAGCCTTCAAAAGAGTGTACTGGCGGATACTAAAGTGGGCTTTCACATTCCCCCTGCTGGTAACATCACATTTAATCCCAGAATGTATAATTTTCTGAAAACTATAGGCCGATCATCTTGGTTAATTAAAACATTAAGACACGTGCCCACCGTCTAATAGAAATCCAAAATGAAGGCCAATTGAAGAGTAAAGGAGTTAGAAAAATTTTAATATTTTCTCCTTTTAGTTCATTTCTGCTTGGGTTGGTTTGTTTTCTTGGAAATTTGCATATGTGACCCCTTCACTTGTTTTAATCAGCCATTCGTGGGCTTTTGGCCTGGTGCACAAGGAAAGCAGTGATGGGAGGGGTTTGAAGGGAACAGGAAACGGAAGTGAGTCTCAGATAATGGTCTTTGTTGCTTGTCACTGGACTTTGATGATTTCTGAAAATCGTTGCACCCTGTTTTGTATATTTACAGAGGAGTATCAATTTATAGGATAAATGAAGTTTTCTTCAGGGTCATTTATTACAGTGGAGCTGCTACCCCCGTGGTGCCTGAGCTTGGTACACAGAAGATATCCTTTGTACACAGGAATGTGTATTTACTAAATTTACATGAATTCCTAAAAGTTGTGTGTGAATTCAGTTTTTATAAGTTGAATCATACTTTAAAAACATACGGGGAGCATATTTAAAGGAATACTGCATTGGATCATTTTGTAAACTGAATATTCACCTCCTGATTTAGCTATTTTGCAAGCAGAACTGGGTTTATCCAGTTTCCTAAAAACTGCTCATGAAGATCCTCTGTTCCACATCTGCAACATGAGGGGGTTAGACTCTTGGGCCAATCTTGGATGTTTCTTCCGGTCTAAAATTCTTAAGTTTTAAAATCTACCTCCAATTAACAATATATTTTAAAAGTTAAAGATCTGGTCACTTTTTCTGCTTTGTGGTATAGGGAAAGAAAAATAATTTTTTCTTCAACCCTCATAGGTTCTTAGTTAGAACAGATCCCTGTAACAAAAGACAGATTAACAAGAGAAAAGCAGAAGTTTATTAACATGTATATTTCATATATACATGGCAGGCACCCAGGAAAAGAGTAGTTTTCAAAGAGGTGGTTTTGGATTCCAGCTTATATAGTAGCATCTTCAACAAAGAACAGTAAAGTTTTAGAGAAGCAACAAGACAAAGGAAAAGAACTTGGATTCTCTAGGGGTGGCAACTTGTAGAAGGCAAATGAATGGCAGATAAAGGCTAGTCAGAAAATGTTGTCCATGGGGATTCCTCTGGTGCCACCTCCAAGTCCATAAGGGTCTAAAGTTGCCTTCAGTAGTTAACCTTTGTTCTCCATGGTAGAGAGGGAGGAAGGATACCTTTGTCTTTGTAAAGCTATGTTCTGCTTTAAGGCAAATAGAGAGAGGGCGGAGAGCTTTCCTACATCTGCTTCTTGTTAATTGCCTTCAGTGCAACAATGTTTCATACTTCAGGGTGGCAATTCCAGTTTCCCACAGAGGGACAGGGAGAAAAGGTAGAGTGATTCTTCTCAAGATTTGTCTTCTTTTCATAACCAATCCTTTACTGCAATTATTTTATCCTGAAATAACAATTATTTGTATCAAGTTAGACCTACCTCTGACATTAGGGAGAACTCCACTATGAATTCAATGTGTTGCTGACTTCCTGACTACAAACTAATTGAGCTCTGCTGGATTGTGATGGGAGCAACTGAGCATCCCTCCTCCCTGTGGGGACTGACTGTTAAAGATGTGATGTATCTTAGCAGCAAAAGCACACAATTAAGGCACTCTGTATGTGTGTGTTCCCACAGGAAAAAAAAATTAAGAACATGTTTTTTTGTTTTTGATTATATAGCAAACTGCATTCAAATGTAATGATGGATTATAGTCATTCAGCAAACCCTCTCTTGGATCAAATACCCTGCATATCTTTATAAAATGAAAGAGTATGTTGATTTCTACATTAACTAGAATACTGTCAAGTCAAAAAGTTCTTGATTGGCATTTCTCTCCAACTCTCTCATTTAAAAAAATATAAAAGACTGTAATACTTTGATAGAAATAGCATGATTATTAAAAACAATTCAAGCAGTTCAGAAAATCACCCTAAATTCCACTATTCAGGTACAATAGTTCTTAAAATGTGGTGGGTAGTGTTACAGCCATTTCTCTATGTAGGTATAGAGAGAAGAATGGATGGAAGGAGAGATAGAGGTATGGATGGATGGAAAGAAGGAAGGAAGGAAGGAAGGAAGGAAGGAAGGAAGGAAGGAAGGAAGGAAGGAAATTCATACTCTATATGTTTTCCAGGTTTTTTGAATTTTTTTTTAAATATCTTCTAATTTTAAAATAGCTTTAGATTTATAGTAAAGTTATAACACACAGATAGTACAGAAGGTTCCTTTACATCTAGTATCCAGTTTCTCCTATTGTTAATATCTCACATTGGTATATTTGTCAGTTAAAACTAATGAACAAATATTAATACATTATTATTAACTAAAATTCACACATTTGAATTTCTTTAGTTTTTACCTGACGTCCTTTTCCTGACCCAGGGTCTCATCCAGGATACTATGTCACGTTAAGCCATTGTGTCTCCTTAGGCTTCTCTGGACTGTGACAATACCTCAGACTTGTTTTTGACAACCTTGACAGTTTCGAGGAGTATAGGTCAAGGTACTTTGTAGATTGGCCCTCCATTTGTCTGGAGTTTTTCTCATGATTACACGGGGGTTATAGGTTCCTGGGAGGAAGACCACACAGGCAAAGTGCCATTCTCATCACATCCTATCAATGGTATGTGCTATCAACATGACTTATCACCAGTGCTAGGCCTGATCACATGGCTGAGGTGGTGATTGTCAGGTTTCCCTACTCTTTTTGTCTCCTTTTCCACACTGTACTCTTTGGATGGAAGTCACTGTGTGCAGCCTGTGCTTACAGGACAGGAGTTTGCTTCACCTACTTGAGGCGGGGGCAGTATATACATAAATTATCTGAAATGCTTTTCTACAGATCTGCCTATTCTTATTTATGTATTTATTTATTTACTCAATAATTTATTTGAACTCAAGGTCATTTTATTCTTTGGGTTATAATCCAATACTATGTTACTTATTTTGTTGCTCAAATTGTTTCAGCTTTGGCCATTGGGAGCTCTTTCAGTTGGCTCCTGAGTCCCCTTGACATATACGCATTGTTCTGTTGTTTGAGCACTTCCTTACTTTCTGGGACCACGAGATGCTACAGGCTCATCTTGTATATCCTTGCCCCAGCCCTGGAATTAGTCATTTCTCTAAGAAACCTTGTTTCTCTTTATTGTAGAATGATATTTAGAATCCAAGCTCTCAGTTTGGGTGTCCTTACTGCAGCCAAAACTTTAAGCCCCAGGCTCTTTGTGCTGGTATCTAATGTAGCAGGTCTTCAAATGTAGATTCATGTGGTCTCTCCAGACCAGGAAGCTTGAAGAAGGTGAAGGTAGCACATCAGCAAATCTGTCCTTCAGCCCCACTGTCCAGTGGCTTTGTGTCTACTGACCTGTCTCTAGGGACATTCCTGTGTCTCCCCTGGGCCACCTACATCCTTAGGTTTGACCATACTAATCAGAGATTTTTTTTTTAGATAGACCTTTCCACAACATAACATTTCCTTTCAGGGAAATGTTTCTGGCCAAAGATCCTAGAGGGTAGGTTTAACTTTTACATTTCTCCCTCAGTTTGATTTCACAATATTTTGAGGATGCTTTAGAGTGTGTGGTCTAAATTTGCAACCATTTCTTTATTTCACTGAAGATGAAGGGGTTTTATTGCTTTCTGTTTGCAAGGGCAGGGGGTGGTGGTGTCTTTTTGTTTCTGTTCTATTATTATTAGATTTTTCAGTGAGTTTTGAGAATAGTGGACTAAAAATGCTTATTCAATTATGTTTAACTGGAACACTTGGTGTTTCTTTTCCGAACCATTTTCCAATTTGATGAAGCCAAATATTTCAAACACTGGTTGCGTGTGCATTTATCAAATACTCAACACAATACATTGTCAACATGCTCAAAGGCTTCCAAAGAATAACATCAGAACTCCTCAGCTTGATTTTCAAGGTCGAGTTTTCTTTTCAAATATCACACCCACCACTCCCTCTGTGCAGCCTTGCACTACTGAAAGCCTGATCTTTCTGTCCTTTAATAGGCCGGTTCATTCCAGCTCCTGTATTCTTGCTCATATAGTGCCAGGTGATCTAGTATATGAGGAGCCCTAAGATAGGTACAGTGATTTTGCTTTTTAATTATTTTACATATTTCACTTCATGAAAGTAGATTAAACAGAGAAAAAAGGTACTGTAAAGGTTACTGCAAAATTGTTTCTGTTTAGCTGCAAACTCTGTGATTCCTGGGTTGAAAACTTTGATCATCAAACCAGATATTGGTAGGGCAGAACTTTCCCGTTCTACACATTGAAATTGAATCCCTGGATTTTTAATTTTCCTGGCTGTTAATCTACAGGAAACTCTCATGAATAGTTTGCATTCTGTATACATTAATAAATCCTCCGTTGAGATACTTTCATCTTCATAGAAGCAGCCCACAGAATACAATAAATCATTTTGGTTTTATTTGGTAATGCAATCCTTATTGAGCAATGAACTCTTTGTATATAAGTCAGAAATTTATTGAATAAAAAAGAAATGTCTTAATAGTAAGCACTTGTATTGCTGTGGCATAAATAAACTTTGAAGTTTCACATTAAGAACTTTGTTGCACTTTATTTAGTGGTACTGAAACATAATGAAACGATCTATACTTAAACAAGCTTTAAGGATACATTTTAAGGTTTACAGAATAATTTAAATTTAACAGAAGATGGAATTCTTTGGGATTTTTTTTATTAGGGTGGATAAAAGCAGGCATGCAAGTGCCAGGTCAAAAGAGATGGCGTTTACTGTTGGTGAGCAAGCACTGTTGTTTTACAGGCCAAAGACAGCCCTGTGCCTATGCAGTGAATAAACTGGAACTTCCTGGCTCACAGATTTCTATTGCCGTACTTTTCTTATCCCATCTCAAAAGAACAACCCGTTGTGATTACAGTGACAGCTGTTAGGAATGACTAAAGCAATTTTTCCTGTTTATTTACCTCTTGAGTAAATAAATATCATCTTGTGCATCTCAAGGATGACACTGTGTGTGATGTTAGTGGCCCCTACGCCATCAGTGGAGCACCATCAGTCTGGACTTGCACGCACGGCACGTGGGAGTTCCCCACCCCCACCTGCAGCTTTGACACTGGTCACCAGCCAGCACAGCATGTTTCTAATCTGCCTCTATGTGACTATGAATGCAGTCTGGGAGACTCGGTGCCTTTATTATTATTTTTTTTTTATCACTTGTCTCTCAGCTCCAAATCCTCTGTTCTACTCCCTGCTCCGTAATACTGGAACTAGGACTCTGCGAACTGCCCAGGGCTCCTTTGCCAGCGGGCTCCCCGGTTCTACCGAGAAAAAGAGACTGGAGGGCAGGAGAAGAAACTTCTTGCTCTTTTCTGTTCTTGTCAAAGTCACCCAAAGTAGTTGGGTGACAATTGGCTACAACTGCTGCTAGCTCTTTTTGATTCTCCCAGAAAGGGCCATGCTTCCTTAGAGAGGCTGGCAGCAGCCGGTCAGCACCTCTCCGAGTCTGAACACCAACACATCAGGGCCCCACCTCTCGGCACCTACCTTTCTTTCCTGCAATTACCATTTCTGAATTAGTTTGATGTTCCTCTTTGCTCTCTCAGTCCTCCTCTATCTGTGTAACCAATTCCCTGTACTAAATCCCATCTTCCTGAAATACAGTGCGGTTACAGTTTTCCTGGCTGGATTCTGACTCCATGAGAGTGACAGAGTGTTCAGAGGACAAGACTAGGAAATCACCTTCACCAGAACTCCCAGACTCCAAATACACAATGTGTGATTCTTTAAAAATCACTTAATTTAAAATATATGCTTAAATTTATATAGAGTAAAATTCACTCCCTGTGATGTCCAGCATATGGATTTTGACAAATGCATAGAGATGTGTATCAGCTACTACAATCATAGTACTGAACAGTTCACTGACCCCTAATTCTCTCCTGTTACCCTTTGCAGCATCCCTTCCCCTTCCCCAGCCTTTAATAACCACGGTTCTGTTGTTCATCCCTACAGTTCTGTCTTGTATGGAATGTCAGGTAAATGGAATCATACAGTATGCAGGCTTTTGGGTTTCATTTATCTCTGTTAGCAAAAATGCATTTGAGATTCCTCCATGTTGTTGCATAAAATCACTTAATTTTAATATTAATATTCATGTACTATATCAGCATAGTTTAGATTCTGCTATGCTGATACCTTTGAATGCCTGTATTATAAAATTTTCTATTGCTGTATAATAAATTACCATAAATTTAGAGGCTTAAAACAATACCCATTTATAACCTTACAGTTTCCATGGGCCTGGAGTCCATCCTGTGTTCAGGGTCTCATAAGGTTGGGACCAACATGTTGGCCAGGGCTACAATCTCATCTGAGGCTCATGACCCTCTTCTAAACTCTCTGGTTGTTGGCAGAATTCAGTTCCTTGCAGTTCTAGGACAGGCCTCTGTTTTCTTGCTGGCTGTCGGCTGATGGTCTCTCTCAGCTCCTCAGCTTTCTCAGGCTACAGTTTCCTGCCACGTGGCCCGCTCCCCAATGAGGCAATTTGCTTTTCCAAGGCTAGTAGAAGTGTGTCTCTCTTGTTTCAAATCTCTCCCTTCAGCGAATGTGTCTCTCTTTTAAAGGGATCGCCTAATTAGACAAGGTCCACCCAGGATAATGTCTGTCTTGGTTAATTCAAAGGCTGCTGAGTAGGAACCTTAATTACATCTGTGAAATCACTTGGCCTTTGCCACATAACGTAACCTAGTCACAGAAAAATTCCATAACGTTCACGTGTGCTGCCCACATCAAGGGATTATTCAGGGTTTGTACACCAGGAAGCAGGGATCTTTAGGACTATTTTAAAAATTCTACCTACCACAATGTTCTATTCCATTCTACCAATTCAAATGCTTCTCATATAGGCCATCTCAAATCCCACTTCTTTATGAAGTCATCCCTCAATGATCATTTTGTAGGTAACAAAATTGAGGCCCAGAGCACACACAACCTGATGACAATGACTCAGCTGGTTAATGGCAGAGAGCCAAAACCACAAACAATCATTTCACCTCTCTAGGCCTTACTTTCCTCATTTGTAAAGGTAGGAATTTAAAGTGGAGACTATTCAGGTGCCCCTGGCTCTAACAGCAACAGATGCAAGTGGGATGATTCCACCACGAGAAACTGGGCACGTCACTGTAGGGGGAGCAGAGCAGTTCAACTTTCATCTTACTCACATATTGTCACACCAAGGAAAATTGCGTGTGAAAACATTTTTTAAGAACTTCAGGAAAAAACCTTTACTACCATTGGTTTAGCCTAACCTCCTCATCTTACAGATGAGAAAGCTACGGTTCCTTCTCACTCTGCATTTCCAGTTCTGAGAGGTGAGATGAAAGCCCTGATGGAGGCGCCAATCTGAGTAGGTGCAGAGGAGAACACTGGATGAACAGGCAGAGCAAAGGCCGGGTGTGTAGACTGAATAATGGCCTCCCAAGGTGTCCATGTCTTAATTCTCTGGACCTGTAAATGTTATTGTATGTGCCAAAAGGGAATTTTGCAAGCATGATTAAATTTGAGATAGAGAGATTACTCTGGATTATCCAGGTGGGTTCTATGCAATCACAAGAGTCCCTATAAAAGGGAGGCAGAAGAGAAGAAAGAAGGGAACATTAAAGAGGACAGATTTGAAGAAGACACATTGCTGGCTCAGAAGATGGAGGAAGGGGCCATGAGCCAAAGAATGTAAGGAATACAGCTCTACAGAAAATACAAGGAAAAGATTCTCTGCTTGAGCCTCCAGAAGGAACCAGCCCTCAGACACTTTGACTTTGGTGCAGAGAAACTGATTTAGAACTTCTGACCTCCTGAAAGAGAATAAACTTGTGTCATTTCAAGCTGCTCAGTTTGTGGTAATTTGTTACAGCAACAGGACACTAATACATCAGGGATTAGGAGAGAAGTGTATGTCCAGAGGATATGTTAAAATAAAACAGGGAGTCTCAACATTTTTGGTTACAACTCTTGGTAAGAAATACATTTTATATCAATATCCAATGTGAGCAAGCATACAGTTGTGCACACACAAACACACATAAAGAGACTACAAAATTTTGCAAATTGATATTTATTTCACAAAGTATACCGGTATTTTCTGTATTATTTTATTCTATTTCATTAGTTCATTAAAAAAAAATATTGGTTGGAACACATTAAATTGACTTCATAATCCCCTAATGAGTATCTTGAAAAACACCAGTGTTCAGGGAAGAGAGTAGGCCCTTAGAAGCGTAGATTGGGATCCAACTGAGATGGGCTTTAAACGTCAGCCTCTTGACAGCATATGACAGATACTTCTCGGTAGCTCATAGTCGGTGCTGCTGCCATCAGGGCCCTAACAAAGTACAGACTATATCAAGTGTTTCTCCAGAACTCTGAATTCTCTTTCAGTGGTTGCCAACTGAGGGTGATTTTGCAGCACAGGTCCCATTGGGCAGTGTCTGAAGAAATTTTTGCTGTCGCATCTGGGAGCGGGGCTGCCACCAGCATCTAGTGGGTAGAAGCCAGGGCTGCTGCTGGTAATCATCTTACAATGCACAGGATAGCGTCCACCATGATGAACTGTCCAGCCCAAAACGTCCCCAGTGCCAAAGTGGAGAAATCCTGCTCTCGCTGCATCTTCTCTCTGTCAGCAGTGTTCGGTGGTAGTTCAGTCTCTTTTGAAACCTTTCCCCGGCGGCGTCCTCCCTTACAATGCCCTGTGCTCCAAAACTATGCCTCTCCTACCTAGCATAACACGTCACAAGCTCTTGTGAATTAGGCTTGTGATAAGTGATAGCTGCATTTAAAAGAAGAGTTTATTAATGAATCTGAAAGTGGTGACTGGGACTGTGCCAAGTATAAGAGACCTTCTTGGCACAAAGCGGCCTATTCCAGGCTGCCGCTATAAGTGAACTAAACAAACACATCTGCACATTGTTTCAAACCTCCAAAACTGCAGAGTAGCTAATCTCTGTCATTTAAAAATCTGCTACTTTAGGTTATTGGATTTTACTGCAATCAGATCTAAAGTACTGTTTGAAGATCATTTGAACAGGGCACATGTAGCATTGGTCCATTGAAAACTGGGATGACGACTTCCACATTACAAAGCTGTTTAGGAGCTCTTTTCACTCTACTGGTAATTTTACCACTGTCTCTAAATCTGCACGTTCCATTGTAGCACACTAGAAAAGCAGCTTAAGGATAGAAGGAATAGTGAGTAACCAGCTTCTGCTGTTTCTGCTAATAACTGGTATAAAGTATACCATATGTTTAGGAAATGACATCTAATTAAAGTCAATGTGGGACAACTTTCCCTGGGAGGCCCAGGCTATATTCACAGGGCCAGTTCATTGGGATACAGTAGTGTGGTTAGTATCAAAGGATGGAATATGAAAATAATCTATTTTCACCTCCATATGTGGAGGCTTTGTAAAAAAACCACACGTATTGCTAATAATCCCAGGATAAATGTTTTATAGGTTTGGATACTAGTGTTTCTTCTTGTTTCACGGGAATATGAAAACACCTATAAAAATAACTCTAGGAAGTTGAAAGATACACTACAAGGACAGTTTTAAACATAATAATTAGAATTCCTGCCTCCTCAAACTAAAATAGCTTTACTGTGGAAAATACTCTGATGTTAATTTCTGTGCTGCAATACGCAGCCCCTCCCCAACCCTAAGGGAGATTGGCATGGTGGTGAGGAGACGTCTCAGCAAATCAAAATTCAGGAGCTTGAATAGTTAAGGAAGGTGTCTGAAAAAGTAGGTTCCAGAAGGGCATGTTCCAATCAGAACAAACATGTGAAAGTGAAAATATTTATTAACCAGTCAGGTTCCTTCTGTATTTGTATGGACTTTCCCCTGAAGCAAAGGCACATACATTAAAAAACAAACAAACAAACAAAAGCTACCATTTCATTAAATGCTGACCTTGTGTTTGGCACTGTGCTAAGCACTTGACATAAATTAGTTCATGCAATCATCACATGAGTACCCCATCAATTCTAGGGGGTAAATACCATTGGCATTCCCACTTATGGATGAGAAAACTGAGGTTTACAGGAGATTATTTGGTTTAAGAGGAGATGAAGCTAGAATTAGAAAGCAGACATTTTGACTCTAGAGGCCATGCAATTAATCATCCCGAGACATGCAGTGCAGAAGATTCTTTCAAGTACTGCCAAAGGATTATTTTACAATGGGCCCAAAGAGACGAGAACTGTTGAAGTGTGAATGGTTGAAATGGGAGGTCAGTGAGTTCCTTTTTTTCCTGTTCCCAATCTCATTAATTTCTATGGCGCAATCTATTACAGAAGCTAATTCTAACACAGAAATTATATTCCCCAAATCCTGTGATCTTACACAAGTAGCCGAATAGGTATCCTTACTTCTTTCTCACCTACAATAATCTTCAGTTTGGTCTCTCTCTCTTCCTCTCTCCCCCTCCACACAGCACACACACAGACACACACAACATACTTAACATCTGGCTTTGGAGTCTCACTGAGTGAGCTGTGGTAAGTCAGTGGCAGGAACGCAAGCAGCAGGGGCCTAATGAAATCCATCTCCAAGATGGCTGTGATTTCCACTAGATGACACATGATAACTATTATTTACTGTTCCCTGAAAAACGTCTTTTTGGTCAGACATCAATGAGCTGTGCAGGAATGGTGGATGGGGGCTCCTTTCTTTTCCAACTGGTCTCTTGATATGAGGAGCCTGAAATAACTAGAGGGCAGCTGTGGGTTAGAAGTTAATGTGTGCCTTGTGCCTGAAAGAAGCATTTCCTTTCCGGGAACCAAGACCTCTGCACCCATAGATCCTAGAGTTGTGAGGACTGGAAGCACGAATTCCTCAAGTGGGTCATGGGGAGTGGGGAGCGGGGCCACTCCTACTTCTACCCCTTGGTATTTGGACCTGTGGAGCCCACCTACTGGGGACACAGAACCATATAATGCTTGTTGATTTAGCGTATTTGTTACATCCTGTGAATATGCTGATCTCTGCAGAGTATCAGCTCCAACCTGGTGCTCAGGTGTACCTTTCAAAGGCCATTCCATTGCTCTATCAGTCCAGCAGCTTCTGGATTTCATGGTTTGTGGCAAGACCAGTCAATCTCACGGATCTGTATTCACTGCCATACCTCCTTTGCTGTAAAGTGGATTCCATGGTCTTTTGTGATGTGATGTAGTAATCCTATATAGGTCAATGAAGCTCTTTGTATGTCCTTGGATAGTGTTGTTGGCTGAGGCCATGCAGCCAGGAAGGATACGCCCATACACAGAATATGTATCAATTCCAGTCAGGATTAATTTGCTCCTCTTTCCAAGATGGAAGAGATCCAAAGTTATTTGCCACCGCATAGTTGCTTGGTTGCCTCAAGGGACGGTGCTGTATGAGAGGCAGAGCTTTGGTCTCTTACTGGTAGATGGGATATTTGGCAGAAGCAGTAGCTAGATCAGCCTTGCTGAGTGGGAGTCCATGCTCTTAGGCCCATGTGTAGTCTCCATCCCTGACACCATGGCCAGTCTGTTCAAGTTACCACTGTGTCAACGCTGCAGTGGACACTAACAGAGGCAGATTGACACTTTGCTGAGTCCTTCTGTCTATTTGACTGTATAGTGCTTCTTCTGAGACAGATGCTCTCTGATGTGTAACATACAATTCAAAATTTTCAAATGCAAAAAAATTGTATTTTCATGCTCATTCCCATAGGTCTTATCAAAACACATGCCTCTTATCAAAACCTCCGTGTTCCTGATCTTCCAATCATTTTGACTAACCAGTTAAGCCATTAGCCATTGCCTATGATCACATATATATTTTTACCTTGGGTTACTTTTATTTTCACACCCAAAACACCCATGTACGTGACCCAAAGCTCTGCCCATTGGAAGGATTTCTGCTCACCACTATCTTACCTAGGCCTGAGGGAAAGGCAGTGTTCAAATAGTGAAGAATGAAATTGGGGCCAGAACTCCAGCATCTAATTTGTACCCTCTGACCCGATTCTTTCCCACATACCACTTCTGTCTTACCACAGGTTGTTGCTGGGTCTGCCTAACCTCATAACTCTGTGAGTTGGACAGATCTCATCTTAGTTTGGGGTGCACGATCACTTTTCTCAACCAGGGCCTCGTAGCATCCAAGGTACAGTTTTTCAAATGGTATACAATTTCTCACTACAGGTGGCACAGCTTGGTTGCAGAATCCTGGGGGGCCTGTGCTGTGATTCTCCAACTGAGGCATGCCCATAGACACCACACTGTCTCTATTCCCATCACTGACAGCTCTAATACCATTGGGTCTGTTGGTAATATGGTCTAAGAGGAAGAATCACTTGCACAGTAGCCTGGACCTACTGCAGAGTGCTTTTCTGTTCTGAGCATCACTCAAAGCTAGAAGCTGTTTGTGTAGACAGGCTGGAATCATGTTCTCATATGAAATATACTGCCTCTAGAATCCGAAGAGGCCTACCAACCATTGTGCTTGCCTCTGAGTGGGGAAGTTATAAGATGCAATAAAACTCTGAAAGGGGTATCACAGACCTTTGGAGCCCTATAAATTTCACTGATATGGCAGGCCCTGAATCTTCTTCACAGGGTTTATTTCTCAACCATTGAGGACTATATTGTAACAAAGCCTTCAATGTGCTTGTAATTTCTTGGTCATCTCGTCCAAATCACACGATCTTATCAAAATGTAGACCAAGGTGATTTTACACCCAGGGGATGCAGGTCCTTCCATCTATTTGTCTTTTTATTCCACTTTTTAGGAATCCTCTCAACTTTATCTTCCAACTCTTCCATTAAATATTTTTTATAATATGTAAAAATATATCCAAGAACCTCCTTTAATTCCCCACATGTTCCTTTTTTGCCCTTATTTCTTTATCTTTTCCTTCCCTGGGTATCTTACTTAGCTGGGGTTCCCTGAAAGCATAGCCTATAACAAAGGCTTACACACAAGTAATTTTGAGGGAATGTAGTCCCAGGAAGGTGCAGAGGATATAACTAAACAGAGAAGGGGGGAAAGTCAAGAAAAGGATGTATTAGGGAGTTGGTTACTGCTACAGGCAACTGGCTCTCAATCCTATGAGACTTTCTGAGTAACACTTTTGAAATAATTCTCAGAACTATCTGTTAAGGTATAAAAAGGGAGAAGCATTTATTCTATTCACAGGGTGGTGTTAGTTTTCCCTCATCTCCAGATGGTGCGTATATATGAGTTCCCACAACATTCAGCTGGGGTAGGGAGAAGTCCCCGGACAGGGAGCAGGAGGTTACAGCTAGGGCCCAAAACAAGGCAATATCCAGTAGTAGCTGAAGCTGGTCAAGATCATGAAGAATTGGTTACTACAGCAGTGGCTAATGTAAGTGGTGAGCCAAGAGGACTTTTTTTTTTTTTTTGAGACAGAGTCTCACTCTGTTGCCTGGGCTAGAGTGCCATGGTGTCAGCTTAGCTCACAGCAACCTCAAACTCCTGGGCTCAAGCCTCAGCCTCCCGAGCAGCTAGGACTACAGGCATGTGCCACCATGCCCGGCTAATCTTATATATATATATATATATTTTAGTTGTCTAGCTAATTTTTTCTATTTTTTTAGTAGAGACGGGGTCTCGCTCTTGCTCAGGCTGGTCCGAACTCCTGAGCTCAAGTGATCCTCCTGCCTCGGCCTCCCAGAGTGCTAGGATTACAGGCGTGAGCCACCACACCTGGCCAAGGGCCAAGAGGATTTTGAAGTGATATATGTGAGAGGTGTCTGATATACTGGGGATAGTGATGATAACTTTCATTTTTTTTAAATGTTATATTTAATGTTATTCCTGTTAGTTTGATTATGTTGTTTGGTCCATACTTTTCATATGAGAATCTCTCCTCAAATGTTTGGTGATTTTCGGCTGTCTGCTCATGTGTGAGGCTCTAAAAACCTGACTGGAAGCTCTGTGTGCATGGGAGAGACTTTTCCACAGAACGGTTTTAGTGGAGGATTATATGGACTGCCCACACCAATGGGAAACCTTAAAACATCATTAACTATAGGTCTTTTCTCGTAGGCTAATTTCTCTAAAGAATAGGCTAGAATCTCCTGCCTGACAAGATGGAGTATAAGTCTGTTTACTAACAATCTGGGAGCTCAGGGGCAAAGTGGGCTGAGGTCTCACCATTCAGAAGGTATGTAGGGTGATCTCCTGCTCTTAGTTCAGTACACCTGCCCTCAGCTGTGTGTGTACCTGCAGTCTCCTGCAGGGGTGAATGAGAATTGCCAAGGTTTGTGATATGGTGAGGGTGATTTGAGAGTCTATCTGCTTCAATATAGACTTCTAGGTAATTCTAGTTTCAGTCCCACTTTACCTCTACTTCCTAGTCTTTCTGGGCCCTGTGGTGCAAATTCACACGCTTTCGTGATTATCCCATTGTCAACTTAAGTTTTAGTTCTCTCAGGTTTGCCTAGTCATATACTACTCATTTACAAGTTTTCCAGCTTCTAAAGTTTTATAGCTGTTATCACTTCTCGGATTCTTTTTTATTTTTTTAGAGACAGGGTCTTGATATGTTATCCAGGCTGGATTCAAACTCCTGGGCTCGAGGGGATATCTCTCTGATTCTTTTTATCTATTTAGGTCTATGTCTTCTAAAAAAATTCTTTATTATCACTTTAGTGTGGTTTGAAAGAGCACAAACGTGAATAAGTGTGTTCAATAATCTGTGTTTAACTGGGACTTTCTGCCTTGTTACTTTCCAAAATATCAAAAAGTTTAAAATTTATATCCCTTATTGTGAACCACCCGTGAATAAACGTTGTGAGAGATTGACAATAGGAACATTAAAGAACTCACTGTCCCTCTTGCCCAACCTGCTATTGGCTCCTTGCCGTTGCTCAAACATGCCTGCATGCCCCTGCCACTGGGCCCTGCGGTTTGCTATTTCCTGTCTGGATTACTCTTGCCCCACAAATTCCTCTGATGCTCTCCTCACTTCCTTCAGGTTTTTGCTCAAATGCTACTTCATCAAAGATGCCTTCTCCTACCCACTCTATACATCACAACGACAGCCCACGACACCCCTTGTCTGCTACTCCCTATCCCTTTTACCCAGCTTTATTTTTCTCCATAGCACTTAGCACTCCTGACATGTTATATATTTATTGTTTGTTCCCCCCATTTGAACTTATGCTCTAACAGACAGTTTTGTTCCCTACTCTATCCCAGTACCTAGAACAATGCCTGGCACATAGCTGATGTGCAGTAGTTACTGAAGGAATGAAGGAAAGTAGGAAAAGGGAGGGAAGGGGAGGGGGTAGGGAGCAAAAGAAGAAAGGATGGTTGGTTGCTTAGGCATTGTATTTGATAGAATATTATGGGAGATAAAACACTTTTGACTGTTTCTTGAGGTTCAAGTATGGTCTAGCTCAGAAGTTTTCCTAATTTTGGCATATCCTAACCAAACTAACACTTAACCTTCCCATAATTTTTCCCCCAAAACAAAGAGAAATGGGGGGGAAAAGGAGGTGTGGATATTGCCAGGGATTTTGTGTTATTGTATATAGCTCCTTGAGGACAGGGACTTGTTCAGCTGGCACAGTAGGCACTTAATAAACATTTGTCAAATGGCTGTAGACTAGGGACCTCCCTGAATGTTCTACTTTGCATAACCTTCCTTTAGGATTTTTACAAATCTTTGAGCTAATGGTAATCCCAATAATCACAGGCTGAATTTCTTGTTATGTCAATAGTCAGATTAACTTTATTTAGAAAAAATAAAGCGACTTTTCTTATATCCCAGAGTTCTTGGAGTAAAATTCATAAATGCTACAAATCTACAGAGAACATTTGGAGAAGGTGGACTACAATTATAAAGAAAACCTCAGTCTAACTGGAAAAGGAACCTCACTCATAGCTCATGAGACCAAATTAAAAAATGTGGGCTGCTGATGAGAACAGGACTTAAGAAAACATTAACTTTGACTCTGAGATGGAATAGTCAAGTGTAGCCCCAAGGTTTTTCATGATCAAAATCAACTAGGTATTTACAAAAATTATTTTTCATCATAGGGGCAAGAAGGGACAAGATGCAAGCCTTAAGCTATTTGTATAAAAAAGATTTCATTTTCTCAAAATGTATTTTAGAAAAAGCTTGTTACTTCCCACTCCAGATCTCACCCTATACAATATGCTATGAGATACACTACTCTTGATTTGTGAAATAATTGAGTTTCAGAATAATTTAGTAGGTTTCTGAATATTAAAAACATGAGTATAAAATAAATTGACATTAACAGCTGCTTAACAGTGATAAAATATACTTTTATTTACTTTGCTGAATCAGAGGGTTGTAAAAAAAAATTATTGCTAAAGTAGATATCAGGCAAACAGAAAAGTGCTTTAGAAGTCCAGTTACCTTGGAGTTTATTTAAACTAAGAGAAAAAGGTCATAATGTTTTCATGCAATACATACTTGGTTTTTTTAAATAACAATTGTGTAACAAATAGCAGAATGAATTAAGGAATGCTGCACTTGTGATCCATACAAAACACCAACATTTGGATTGTACATAATTAAAGAAATATCTCAAACACTTTCTGAAATACTGTAATAGCCAATATATAGAGGCATGCCTTAGGTGGCCATAGGAATGCAGTTTAGAAAAGAAAAAAACAAATCACACAGGAACTACTCAATTTCTTTAAAATCACTGAGCAAGAAAAGCAACACTGAACTTCCATACTGATTTTACACAATTTCTATACAGTACCTTGACTTAAATCCAAGAGCAAAAGTTAAGACTCTCCTCCTCTATTTTTGGTAAACAACTGCATGGTAAACTTAGATGACTTTTCCCCCTGGATTTTACCTGGGAGTGGCCTTTAATTTTTTATTTAAAAGAGGGCAGGTTTGGCACTTTTATACTGATGTCACCAATGTTAATATTTCTTGGGATCTCAGGAAGATTCATATTCTTTACAGCTGATACAGCACGGGCTGGAGCTCCCGCTAAGCCAGCCTGTATACAGAAGCAAATAAAAGAAAAAGAAAATGTACAACTCAGGTGTAGCTCATCATAAAACACTTACAATGAAAGACAATGATAAAAGATTTTCATATAACAAGTTTAGAGACCAGATGGTAGTTTGGACTGGTATGGGATGGTTACTTTAAATACTAATCTATAAAGAGAAAACTGTGACACATTTAAAAAATACAGTGAATACATGCAATGATAACAATGTGAAGATTTAAATACAAGTTAATGCATACTACCACACAATATTCACATGACAAAAGCTAAATCTTCAGCTACATCTTGATTTAACTGACATGACATAAGCACGAAGCATAATTTACATTAATTTCCTTATTAAACATCTCTTGCAACAATCATGACAGATTTTTTTTTTGGATTTAAAATGGCATTTATTATCAATATGTGTGTGCTGTGAAATAAAAACTGAAAGTAATAGACCATGCTTGTTTATTTTCTTTGCTCAGGGCTAAACCCTTAAAACATTTCAAAACAATAAAATTAGTTTTTAAAATTGTGGGGGCTCTTCTAAACTTTTCTAAGAAAGTTCTGGAATATTAAAAAAAAAATCAGGCTTTTAAGTGAAGCCTCCATTCAAACAGAATAGTTCTGCCTAAAGGTGAAACTGTTAGATCATTCCAACCCTTCCATGCATTAGTTAAAATATAATGGTTAAAAATGTTTTGTCATATAAAGTAGAGTCAACATATATTCAGCTTATAGCATACAAATTTAGAGAAAGAATAGCATGACAGCAAGAGGTATTATATATAAATAAATGAATTCTAAAATTTCCAGTAAGTATCACTACTGCATACTATTTGGCTTTCTTCTTAGTAGGAAAATTCATAATTTTTGAAGTAATTTCAAAAGAAGTAACCTTAAAAATAAAAGAAAAATGCACATATATCATATTTCTCAAACAGCTACATTAACAGCCTTCATATTTAAGGTTTAATTTATATAAGCAATTAGATTTAATTTTTATTCAGGCTATATAATAAAGCAAAGCTAACAAACACATCTGAGTTCAGTGGCATCGTTTTGTACAAAAGTAGACAATTAAATAACAAAAACAAATCTTCCACTTTGCTTATAAAAAACAATGTCTGTGAAATTAGAAACACTAATTTTATAGTCCTTTTTCATAATTTTAGTTTTTTCCTCTTATGTAATCCTACCTCTTTCGTTAATAAAAATAAAAATAATAATAAAGCTGTTACCTGAGAAAAATCTTGACTGATACAAAATAGGCCAGTGTAAACTATTTGCTGAATAAAGGATACAAACATTGTTAAGCAATGAAATAAAAGCCATGGATTATCAATTCAGAATTGGAAATAATAGAAAAATTAGTAAAATAGTATCAAAATAGATATGGTCTACACAGGCAATGATAAGGGTGATATGGATGAATAACTCCATACCCACTTAAAGACTGAACTGGGCTGGAGAATTAAATTTTTAAAATTTAATGGAGGTTAGTTGTTTCTGATGTACAACTAAAAATTTGACCTCTACATTTATACCTACCTGAAGCAATGAAGTTTTTGTTATACCCCATTTCCCTCTTGCTTCCCGCAAAAATGTTGAAGATACAACTAAATAATATTTAGGGCAGCATGTATCATATTCAAAGGGGTCTTCAATTTGATCATTTGAAGTTAAAGATATAGCTACTGAAATTTGCAATGGTTTAGGATAAAAAAATAATACAGTTCAAAGAAGTTTACCATCTCGTAGGCTTTCTTTTATCAGGAAATGTGTTGTCAGCCAACGGAACAAAAATTATTTAACAAAATTGCAGATAACCTGGAACTAGTATCATTTTTCTAGGTAGAAGGATTTTGTAATTATTCTAATTAAAATATCAATCTGTCACTATTTTACTTTGGGATTTCCATAAAGGATACAAATAATGAGTTGATTATAGAAAAGCATTGATAAATATTTGAATATAAATATTTTAGAAGTCATGAATTCTTAAAGAATTTTATTATTGCAAAAGTGAAACAGAATGTGAGTATATGCCTGTGTCTGTATATTTTACTGTGTGCTATGGTTTACACTTATAAATAGTAAACATAATTTTTTCAGTATTAAATTAAATGTTATGAAGCCTTATTTTCCATAATACCCTGAAACATGAACAGCTAATCTAAAGCAAAGAAAATGAATAAAAAACATATCCTGTTAAGTTTCATTAAATTGTTTCTTTGTGACCAAAGATGGTGTCAACCGTAGGCTGCTAATGAGAATACATAAAGTCAATATAGCAATTGATTTAAATAGCATACATGTGCTTATTATGCAAAACCAAAAGAAGTTTCTAAGTACAACAAACTACAATTCTTCTAAACATAAGCAGCAAGCCATAGACATGCAAAGGATGGGAACTATTCAGAACACGCAAATGAGTTAGGAGAATCAAATTATTTCTCAAGCATGTCCAATACTTTTGTGTAGTATGTCATGAATTTGAATGGTAGGAAATTAAACAACTGTAATATGTGCTTTAAGTTTTAATTAAACTAACATTTTAAGAAATCCAATTCTGCAGGATATAGATTATGAAGAAAATAACAAGAACTTCTGATCAGTAAGTAGATGCTTAAACATGCTATCAACGTTTATATATAAAAACTTAGGGCTAAAAAAAGACGACTTTATGTTACTCAGTCAACACTAGAATGGTTATAAAAAAACTTCATTTTCAGACTTTCATGAAAGTGAAGTCTGAAACATTTTTATTAAAACAAGATATAAAAGAAGTAATTTTCCATTGGGTAATCAGTTTGCTGACACAGAGGTATAAAATAATTTTCATCTTGGTTAAGATTTTTTTTTCCCAGTTAAGATATACTCAAAGCAACCAGATAACTTTTATTAATTCTTAACTTTTTCAACACTAAAAGTTACAGAAGTTTACCTGATTTGTTAGTAATACAGTAGTCCCCCCTTATCTGCAGTTCTGCTTTCCACGGTTTCATTTACCCGTGGTCAACTGCAGTCCAAAAACAGGTAAGTACAGTACAAAATATTTTGAGAGAGATCACATTCATATAACTTTGAGTACAATATTTGTTATAACTATTCTATTTTATTATTAATTATTGTTGTTAATCTCTCACTGTGTCAAATTTATAAAATTAAACTTTATCAAAGGTATGTACAGGAAAAAACATAGTGTATATAAGGCTCAGTACTATCTGTGGTTTTAGCCATCCACTGGGGGTCTTGGAATGTATCTATCCCCCAAGGATAAGGGGGAACTACTGTTTATATATTATAAAATGTAAAAATAAGATATTTCTGACAGTTCAACATAATTTTTAAAGATTTAAGATTACATAGTTGACACAAAGTAGAAATATAAAGAATGAAATTCTACTGGAGAAATAACTTGTTTCCATCTACGTTATACTGGAGCACCACCATGGCAGGTAAACTGTAGCAATTATACTAATAAAAACAAATATGTGAATCCAAAGCAGTTAAGAGTATGAATTGGATGAAAGAATGAAGTACAGTATATAAAAAGAATGGTCATGTTTTCTCTCCCATGAGATTAAATAAATTAACAGAATTAAGAGAAAGAAAACAAAATGAAGTCTGCAAGTATACCAAAATGAGGCCAAACAGATAGAAGACTTATACAGACATACTCTTGGAAATTTCAAGCACTTGAATCACAAAGATAGTAATGGATGGATATGATTTGTTTTTGATTTTGTTTTTAAATTGCCAGACCCAAAAATAAACAAAATATGTGCAAGCAAAACTGAAAAAGCAGCATTACTAAAATATATTTCAAAGAACCTGAAAGCTCCCTTTTCCTCATGCAGTAAGTAATTAACTTTCTTAAGGGAAAAGGAAAGTAATAGCCTAGTTATTTATTTCATTTAAGATACAAAATACCATCCTACCATCTTAAAATATTTTTTCCAAGCATGAAATATAGCATAATAAGATGGTAGTTGGAATAATATGTACATACTAAAACCTTTACCCACCCTTCCTGCTGGAAGATGCTATATGCACATTCATAATTTTGACCTAACAGCAAAGTGAAAGAACATTAACATTAATAAACATAGTATTAAATGGTTTCAGACTCAAAATCATTAACAAAATAATGGCAGATTTTGATGGCATGTTTTTGAGAAAAATAGAAAATTTTAATATTTTAATTTCTGAATATGAGGCAGAATAAATTTTAAACTGGGGATTTATAATAGGCTTGCTCTTTGCTTTAGAGACAGTGCTTTAATACTGTAATTATAAACAGATTAGAAATGCTGATGACAGTCTTCCAGTGAGCAAGAACTATGCCATTTTATAAATAATTTTATCAAAATTATAATGTTTAAAAATTTAAAAACCTTCCAAATTACTAGTCATTTTATATAGATTATCTTCAGTTATAGTTTTAATTTCAAATATGGCATTTCCCTATCTGAAAGAAATATAGCAAGCTAATGACATTCATGGATTTATTATTTCTAGTTCTGACCATTACAAGTGACCTCAGGGGTCCTCACTGTTGTGCATGTCAGGGTGGAGGAGCAGAACCAACTCAGGAACTGACTTTCCAACATCTGTATCTTAGGGCCACTTTTCTTATTCTCTGCTCTTTGAAAATAGATATTCAATTAAATAAAAAGCCAATTACTAGTTCTAGAGATGGAAGTTAACAGACTTCAGTGATTAGTGGTTCTTTGCTAGAAAACAGAAGTTTAATGTAAATACTGGAACACAGAAATTGGCAGAGATTTCACTTGATGGGGTTTATGAGATCACTATGTATTTTCTATACCAGGGATAAAGTAACACAGACACAGGGACCAAAAATGGTATGGCTAGCTTCGTGATATAGCCCACAATCTCAAAATAAGATATTGTAAAGCTACCTATATGTTGCTACTTCTCAAACATATCCAGAGTAATAATTTAATGGCTAAAAAGCAATGCCAAATTCTCAGTGATATTTTTCTAATTAGCAAGGTAGAACTTAAGTTTATAGATTTTTTTTCCCTCAATAGGATGCAATGATTTATTTTCATTTTAAAATTTTAAATTAGAAGCTATGAACATTTTTATTTTTCCTGAAATGGTTTTGTACAAAAGAGCTGCCATCATTACCATCTACAGGAAACGTTTTAAAAAGTAATTCATGATTAATTTATGGTGTGAAAAAATGTACAGGAAATATTAGAATAAAAATTAGATTTGTAAAGCTAGGAGTTTATTAAAAACATTTCCAATGTTTGCCAATAAGCTTTGCAAAAATATTCAGGGTTTTTATTCAATACTGGATAAAATATCATTCAATACTTTATTGAATCTGATTATGATATGTTTGGATGTCAGGTTTGTCAAAATGGAAACCCATTGTATTCTATTTTGGTCAATGTACTTAATTCCATTTTTAGAGTATTTAATTCAAGTTTTAGAAGATTTCTGATCTTATTTTCTGTTGGCCACTGTTAATATGCACTTGCAGATCAAAACTGTAAAAGCAATTCTGTTAAGACTTTGGAACTGAAAACCATTTGGGGAGAAAAAAGTACTATTTAGCAGTCACTCTTCTAAGCCTTCACTGCTTCCCACTTTGTATGCAAAACTCTAAAGGTTTTGGTTTTTAAATTCACAACTTCTAAAACCCAGCAGGCAATTTTACATTAGAATCCTAATTTGGAGGTAGAAAAAAAATCTGTGAGAGTTAAATTAAGATTGGTTCTGTTATATGATTCTCAAAATAAATTCTTAGGTTTTTATATACAAAGTAAATTGTCATTTCTACAAATGCGAATTTGTCAGTTAGATGACAATGTTCTTAAAAAAAATTTAAACTTTCCTCTTACAATGCAGGCAGACAAAACAGAACAAACATGACATCAATGATATACTAGTAAAATACACTAAGTCCAATAAAAGATGAAGAAACTACAAGGAGAAACTAGAATGGAAATAGGCTACAGGGACTATATGGGATCATTAACACAAAGAATTTTTGAGTCTGGCCTAAATAATTAATTGCCTTTGACATCATTTTGCTTTCCCTTTGTTAAAGTACATTTTTCTCAAAGTCAGCAATACCTTGTCTACCTGTCCTGTCTGGGAGACTGAAAGATAAAGGTCTGTAAGAGAGAAGAATGGAAAGAGCTAGAAAGATCAGGATGTTCGGGAAAAAAGAGGACTGACTTTTAAAAAGTAGTGACTAAATTCAGACTCATTTACCCATCTTAAAAATAACATGAAATACATAAAAGCTAACAAGTCTCCCCAAGGCCGCCACCCCCTACCTCCACCCCCAGGGAGCCCTTTTATTCTTAGCCAGATTCCTGGGTGCCTCTTATACTTCCCCCAAATCCCACCAACCTCCCAGCTTAAATCCTCCTCTCCCAAGATCCCAATGTTACAGTAAACCACTTTTCCATCAAAACAATAGATGACAACAGATTCAGAGTATATCTTTGCTTTTCCTCTCTTTAAAGATGGGGCATCTTTGCTTCTACCTGTCTAGGTATTGAGAATTAAACTGGTTTGCTTTATTCCATTACCAGAATGTTCCACCTTTAAGCCAATACAATAAAATCTTCGATTTCTGACAAAACCCCTAGATAAATCCTTGTTATATTTTAAAATCTGTACGTTAATTATGCCCAGGCTGATTTTTAAAAGGTAAATACTATTCCTACAACATTACTTATATGAATTGTTAAAATATGCTAACCAGTTCTTTTCATTAATCATCAAATTCTGGATTGCAATTAAGACTTTCTTGGGTTTTTTGCTTATATTTATAATAAATTTTAATGGAAATTTAGTAAGAGATTAATAAAAGTTTATACTTTGCTTTCAAATAATTTTGGATTATTCTACAAAGTCATATCTCTGGTTATATAACCAGTTAAAGTAACATGGAAATGAAACATGTCTGATATAAAGCTGGCAGCCTTTTAAAATATATGAAAATTGCTGAAAAATTACAGAGTCAACATAATTTTCAACACTGTTTTAAAAATATGGTCAGGCCTTACTTTAACTTGAAATCCTATTTAACTAAAATATTAGCAGATATCACATGTAGAGAACACTTGATAAATGTGTAATTTTGTGATTTATCCCCAATCAGATTCAAAACATACTTTCTTATAAAGCACAAAAAGGAAAACTAATTTGGTAGCAGAGAACAAATGATTATATATGTTACAAGATGATTGGTGGAGAATAATAGAAATGTTCAACAGTATTCTAAACTATTTTAAATAGCATTATTTCTGTGAAAGGATTTTATAGTATTCTTATAACTATTTCCTTCAAAAATGCAAATTCTGCATTTTACTGCTCTTTATAGATAAGAAAAATTACTTCATTAACAAAGTTTTACTGGACAATCAAAAAGTAAATACCCATTATGCAATTATTATAAGTTCTTCATGACTTTTTAAAAATACTATATACCACACTAAGGAGCAAAAAAAAAAGAAGGGACACCACCAACGGAAAGGAGGTATTAAGTACCTGGAAATATGAGAATTCCTCAAGTGATCAATATATTTTTACAAATGATTACACAGAATTCATAAATTACCATATATCCATTCATTTTAGACCTATTATTAATGGATTGTGTCACTGTTTGCCCAATGGCATTTAAAATCTATAACCATACAGTTTTGTAAAGCAATGTTTAACAAATTACATACATTTTAAGTTATCATTTTAAGACTTTATCAACTATAGTTTAGGGTTTATGGTAAATCTTTTCTGTACTAAATAATATACTGTGAGTCAGCTATACTAAATAATATTCTGAGTCCTTTTCCTTGTCCTAAAACAAATTTTCCCTATTAACCTAATTTATGTTTGTTTTCCCCTTTCAAAAACCAGTATTTTAAATATAGGCTATAGAATACACAAAGTAAGAGAGTCATAGCTCTTCATCACCATTACAAGTGTCTCCTTTGGGAAACCAATAGGCATGGCAAATTGAGGTAAGGAGAAATGCAACACTATTTTTAATTTAAAATAGCACATTAGAAAATGTTTTTATAGAAATCTTCAATTGTTTCTAACCCTCAGATTTCAGATTTATCTATCATCCTGTGTTTCCTTCAATTCAAATGAGTACAGAATTGCGTTAAATTGATCCTTTAACATGCCAACAAGATAATTTTTTCAGAACTCACCTGTTGTAAATTAATGCCAATATATTGGCATAACTTGCTGATTTCATAGTAATATTTACTTTAAATCAACCAAACATCTGAGCTTACACTATTAGAAATAAAATTTGTTTTTTTCAAGCTCAGTTATGACTATAAATATTAAATGTACAAGTAGTGTTGAATGATATATCAAGACTATTCATGGTTGATGGTAATAAACAACCAAAGTAATGTAAACCTGAGTGGCTCAGCTATAGCAAGCACCTGCTGCTGATATTCAGCCTAGTGCTTGAAGGAAGAGTCACTAAAATTCTAAAGCAGAGTTTTATACAGCACCTAAGTGCTGGTTGGTCCTCATACACCCAATCTAAGGTTCAATCTAACAGCACAAAGTTAGCCAAGTATAACAAACCAAATATTGCCCTCATAGAATGTAATAAAAACCATGAATATATATGTATCTATGTATGAAATATGTGGCTTAACTAACTTGTCAGTGACCTTTGGGAAAGATCCAGTATTAAAAGATTAAGGTATTGAATTTCTTTCTTGAATGTACACTTAGACTTGTTAAGCACCTATTATAAATTAAAACATTATTTCCTCATAAGCATTCCATTTCTTCTCCTTTCCCTTTCCAGAAATAGTTTTGTAACACTAAATTTACATATCTTTAAAATATCAGTTCTAGGATTTCTTTGGAAATCACTGATTGAAGTTTTATAAAGCAAGTATTAGGTTACATTATTCAAATAAGTAATTTTTTTTAAACAATAAGAATTTGGAATTGTAATTACTACCCAAGGTAGCTATGACTGTGTCTAAAAGAAGAATACACAAAACTATCTGGTAGATAGTAGTCACAGAACATTTAACCTACTAAAATGTGTATCTTCCATTTCTTTTAAAACTGAGTAAGCATATTGGTTATACCTAAAGGGTGATACTGAAGGACAAACAGTGAAAGCTACAAATCATGCGTATTTATGATCATGCTTAGAACCTTTCTTAATTAGAGCATTTTCCATTCTTACCTCAGATTTCTCCAGTTTATTTTGTGCATCAATTTGCGTAACAATCTCATTCATGTTGGTCTCCAATACCATTCCCCCCATCACCATTTCTGCAAGAATATTGTGAACCTAGAGGAAAAAATAATATACACTCATAAAGAAAACTGACTACAAAAAAGTTCCATGATTTCAGTAATTTTTGTTTCAAATTCTGCAACTGGTCAGAATAATTTGGAGTGAGGGTTCAAAATCCACTTTCATCACTACTCTGAAGCCCTAGGAAGTTATATAACCTCTAAGTCTTTGTTTAATGGGCTGTAAACTGAAGATAATAATAGTACTGCCTTCACAGGAGGTAATCCATGGAAGTACCCAAAGTAAATGATCAATAAATATTAACTATCATTATTATTATATTAAATTTAATAATCAAAAATGATCTACAAGGGCCTTTTTTTTTTTTTTTTTGAGACAGACTCTCACTCTGTTTCCCAGGCTAGAGTGCTGTGGCATCAGCCTAGCTCACAGCAACCTCAAAACTCCTGGACTCAAGCAATCCTTCTGCCTCAGCCTCCCGAGTAGCATGGACTGACTACAGGCATGTGCCACCATGCCCAGCTCATTTTTTTTCTATATATTTTTAGTTGTCCAGCTAATTTCTTTCTTTCTTTCTTTTTTTTTTAGTAGAGACGGGGTCTCGCTCTTGCTCAGGCTGGTGTTGAACTCCTGAGCTCAAACGATCCGTACAGGGGCTTTTTATACCAGATTCTTAGCCAACAATTATTAGGTTGTTATTTTATACTCATGGTACTTAATGAAGCCATGTAGTACAGTACTACTAATAAGCTCTAGGTCGGAAAAACAGTAGAATTTTCTTTTTATTGTAGATACTTTGTGCTTTAACCCCAAAACTGTCTATCCATGTAATACTCAGATTTCTTATCATAAATATAATAATTAAAAATAGTGTCTTCCATTGGGGAGTAAAACTCAGGTGTAATATAACCCAGGTGTTTTTTCATAAGGTATTTACTGGATCAAAAATCAACAATTCAGAGCTGAATGAGGTTTCACAGAATAGTATACTCTATACTCTGCTATAACTTCTTAAAAATAATCTGGTAAAGGTGCCCAACAATACATGAGTGGATCAACAAAATGTGGTATATGTATACCAT
>VBSM01002608.1:53111119-53163580 GCA_008086735.1 Cheirogaleus medius | reverse complement strand
TGAAATAAAAAAAAAAAATTAAAAAAAAAAGAAAAAAAAATAATCTGGTAAGTTAGAAATGGAGACACTGAAATTAGATAGGCATGAATACTGACTCTATCACTTACTAGTTGCATTCCCTGAGCAGTTACTTCACCTCTCTGAGTGAAGTAACTTATTTATGAAATAGAGATGGAAGTAGTATAGGCACCTCATAGGGTTATCATAAGAATTAAAAAAATAATTCATGTGTTTAGCACAGTACCACTAGGTATTATAAGGTATTTACTTTTTTCCAACAAAAACTTTTCTAAAGTTAAATATATAAATTAAATTACTCAATTTTCATTCCTTTATAAGATTTCATACAAATGTGTTCATGATTTTAAAAATATCGTATCATTATTATTTACTAATTTTTCATTTTGGAAAGAAGGATACCTCATGCATAAACTTTGAAGAAAGATTTATATTAATTACTTTTTCTAACAAACAACACAAAATCAGAAGTCACAGTTGTTTTGAAAACTAATGCTAAATATTGTAACTTCTACTATCACTCATGCGACTAGATATTATTTATTAAAGCTATGTTTTGATGCTGTACTTAGAGGATATAATTTAATCCTCACATCAACCTTTGTTACATCTGAGAGAATAAACTAGCTTACTCAAAACACATAAGCTAGTATGTGGCAAATCAACAACTGAAACCTAAACCTGAGTGATCCAAGTTCATTTACTTGCTTTCTTCCATAACAAAAATGAATGCAATTGACATAGCTAATTACCTTTTAGTCATAATCTATGAAAATTCACTTAATGCTCAAGAAGGTAATTAG
The DNA here is from genome assembly GCA_008086735.1 of Cheirogaleus medius. NCBI lineage: Eukaryota > Metazoa > Chordata > Mammalia > Primates > Cheirogaleidae > Cheirogaleus > Cheirogaleus medius. Next base: position 53,162,759 of record VBSM01002608.1, on the reverse strand, counting down.
GTGATAAAATAAAATTACCTTATAATATAGTTAATAGGTATTGCATGCAGGAAGAGTGTTCAGAAAGACCACAGTCAGAGGACAGAGATTTTTTAAAACTTCTGAAGTGGAAACTCGCCTCTTCTTTTTAAAACAAATTCTCATGAGAAAACACAATTTATAAGGTTCATAAAAGCCTTATAAATTGGGGGTGGGAGTGTAGTAACTCCTCCACCTCCACTTTACTCAGCCACCCTTAATGGGCTCAGAACCTCCTTATTCCTATGTGAATTACACTATTGCCTTTCCAGAAACATCTCAGAACACAAGCACTAGATTAGTGGAATCTATAAATTTCAGTACTGTAGAAATGTCTACAAGGTTCAGAGGTATTACAGTACGAGTGGCTCGCCAATGGGGGTCGCGCCCAAGAAATTTTAAGAATGTATGTCAATTTAAGAGACAAGAACTAAGATGTGAATTTGTCCTCAAAGCAAAAATAACTCCTATGAAAGGAAGTTCAGAAATCCAGAAGAGACAGAAAATAGAAAAGTGTCCTGTGAGCTAAATCCTTGCAGAAATATAATCCCATTTATTATAAAGATAAAAATGCCTAAAGACTATATTCTTGATGGGGAGGTACTATACATTATGTGTAAAATTCAGAAAGATAAACATGTGAAGATATGAGAATTATTAATTGTATGGCTACTCCAGTATTATGAAGGACATAATATCCAAAATAAGCTATGTCACATGAAGAGAGGAAATTTAGAAGTTGAACGTAACATGTCCAGTAATGAAGAATTCATGTTCCCAGAATTGGTAAGAATTTTTGCAGACTTAACAAAAGAAAGAGAATGATAAAAGATCTGCTTTTAGGTCAGCTCTAACTCATATGGTTGACATATTCTAGTACTTTGTTTCATATATATTTTATTTAAAACAGATTTTTATGGGAATAAAAAAAGAGTGACTACATGCCTATAATACAATTGATCTATTAAACTGCTTTGATGTTCACCTAAAATAAGAATTCAATTAGTTTTTATCTTTTTCTAAAATTGTATAGGTACTTACATGTTTAAGAAACAGTAAATACCACATTAACAATGTACTTCTACTGGTTTTTTTTTTGTTTGTTTTTACTATTTGTCCTATCTACCCAATGGCAGTTTCTTCTGGACAAAGGCCAGAACTTCTAAATTTCATTTTTATGGTTTTATTTATTTATTTATTTATTTATTATTTATTTATTTATTGAGACAGGTTCTCGCTCTATTGCCTGGCCTAGAGTGCAGCGGCATCATCATAAGCTCAATGTAACCTCCAACTCCTGGGCTCAACGAATCCTTCTGCTTCAGCCTCTTGAGTAGCTGGGACTACAAGTGTGAACCATTATGCCTGGTTAATTTTTCTATTTTTTTGTAGAAACAAGGTCTCACTACGTTGATCAGAAGGTCTCAAACTCCCGGACTCCAGCGATTCTCCTGCCTCGGCTTCCCAAAGTGCTAGGATTGCAGGCGTGAGCCACTGTACCTGGCTCATTTTTATGTTTTTAAAAAATAGCAATATAGGCAAATGACTAAGAGTTCAAGTCAGATATATGTACAAACAATAGTCTCCACCACACTCTGCATCTGTTATTAGGTCCCTCTATCCAAAGATAATCAGTTGGCTGTATCTTATATATCCCTCTAGAAAACTTGTTATGCACACACTTGTTATATGTGTGTGCATATGTATATCTAATTTACATAAATGAGACCATACTATATACTTTATTTTTATAGTTATGCAAAAAAATAAAGAATGGATTGAAAGTTAGAGGCAGGAGAGAATGAGGAATTAAGTTAAGAAAATCATAACTAAGAGACTGGTACCAGATAAATGTTCAAAAATGATCAATGATCAATGAAACTCTGTTGGTAAGAACAAACAAAAATACAAAAATGTATTACAGTGAATCTACACTATTATATATTTGTAAAATGAGAGTAATCTATAGATTACTGAAAAATATAGTTTATTAAATGAAAAAAACCAGTGGTACAGACATATCTATAATATGGTCCCACTGAGGTTTTACCAAAGAAATTTATACACTTGGATATGCCCAGAAAATTTCCAGAAAAGCATTAAAATGCTTTTTAATATATAGTTACCTTAAGAATGGGACTAGAGGAGTGAGGAAGAATGGAGACTTACCTTTCATTTTACAGTTTTGTTTGGAAAAATTTTAACATATGCATGTAAAGAAAAGAAAAAAAAAACCCAGCTTACTAAAAGTAAAAGAGGGATGGCAGTAATTCACAGGAACAACATTAAAGGCCTAAAGTAATGGCCATGCACATACTTTATTTATTTATGAAGTATTACAAAGGTGCTGAATATTAGTTGGTAATAAGAAAAGGCAAGGATGCCAGTTTTCACATGTGTTTGAATGGTAAGAACTCTATCTTATACATGTATCTATGCAGAACCTGGAAACCTTTGCTGAAAACTACTATAAGATATTTAAGGATTAAATGATGTATCATTTTATTACTATTTATAAAATATTATAAAGCACACTGTGGGTATCTAATAAATATTAAACATACTTTTTTCCTTCAAAATAATATATATCGATTAGGTCAAAATTCAAAAATTACAGAACAAAGTATTTATTTATATTCAACAGTTTTCACTACCTTGCAATCAGTAAATCATTTATTAAATATTTATATATAGTGCTTACAGACAGCAACATCCTAGCTAGAAAAAAGCCTATATAGTCATTGAAAAGTAGAATGAAAATAAAAATTAGGTCATTAAATATGTAATGTCCGATTTCAACTCAAAAGTATAGTTTATTATATCTCAAACAAGAAGTAGTATATACCTAAACTATCGACACAGTTTTGCCATCTTAACAGTAGCTTGCTTATGCCAGCAACAAAGAAGCTTGGAGAGCCAAGTGGCGATAAAATCGCAAAAGGCATTTTCTACAGCCTGTTGAGAATTGAATATTTTTCTCTGCAAGAAGTGGTCCAAAGCCTAGAAGAAGTGGTAGTCAGTTGGCACAAGGTCTGGTGAATACAGTGAATGACAGAGTTTTCAAGTCCAGCTTCTACAGTTTGAGCAGCATTCTTTGTGGAACATGTGGTTGAGCGTTGTCTGGCAAGAGGATTGGCCTGTCTCTATTGACCAATCTCGGCTGCTTAATCACAAACATCCTCATCATTTTGTCCAACTGGTTGCAGTAGACATCTGCTGTAATCAACTGACTAGGTTTCATGAAGCTGTAGTGGATAATACCAGCGCCGGACCACCAAACAGACACCATTAGCTTTTTTTGATGAACATTTGGTTTTGGACTGTGTTTCAGCACTTTATTTTCACCCAAACGTTGTGCTGAATGCTCACAATTGTCAAAAAGAATCCATTTTTCATCACACATAACAATACGGTATGGAAATGGTTTGCCTTTATGTCATGACAGCAAAGAAAGGCAAGCTTCAAGATGATTTCCTTCTGATGCTTAATTCATGCAGTACCCATTATATCCACCTTGCCCATTTGTTTCAAATGGTCCAATATTGTTGGAATAGTAACATCAAATCTTGCTGCTAATTCATGTAGGTTGGGATGGAATCGCTTCCACTACAGCTTCTAGGTCATCATTATCCACCTTGGTGTCAGTTCGCACACGTGGCTCATTTTCAAGATTAAAATCACCAGAATGCAACTTCTCAAACCAATGTACTGTGCATTCATTAGCCACATCCTTCCCAAACACTCTGTTGATCTTTTGAGTTATCTGCACTGCATTGGTTCCACAATGGAACTCATATTTGAAAATCACACGAATTTTTGACTTATCCATGGTTTCATAAAAATTGCTCTAAAAAAAAAAATTTGAAAGATAATCACAAGCCAAACCATGCATTTGAAAGAATGGGGTTATACTTTCAAAATAAAAATAAAACAAGAAATGCCAAAGTGAAATGTCAGAGGTATCAACTGTCAAACTTAGTACTTAAGGAAAGCGGACATTTCATACTTAATAACCTAAAATTTCACTTTTTAATAGTCACAGGCCCTATATTAGACTGAACTAAGATCTAAAAAAGAATAAATAAAGGAAAATAGGTCAAATTCTATAGATTCCTTTCTATAGATTGTCACCTGTTTTCAAAGCATAAAAGCTACTTTGTTATAGTTTATTTTAGAAATGAGGTCCTCCACACAAAATATTTTTGAATTTGATTACATTCGCAACCGACTATAAAACTGGTCAAGTAAAATACGGCATATTAATACTTCACTTAAGAATAAAGCTGATATGTATGCATTGACATAGAAGGATCTGAAGACAGATGATGTTATTAATAAAGTAAGGCACAGAACGCCATGTGAAATAAAAACAAACTTAATTGCTCACTGAACCAAATGAAGTATGTGTATCTTTATAAATACATAGACATCCACAAAATGTCTGGAAGCCTATCTAGAAAAACTATTGAGAGATTACTTCAGGGAAGCAGTGTGGGATGGGGATGGATGGATGTTAAGAAGGATAACGAGGTAAGAAAAATATTCGTATTTAATCATATGGCATTCAGTATTGTTTGATTTCTTTGTTTTTTAAATAAAGATAATTACTATTTTGTAATTTTAGAGTAATAAAATATTTTTAACATTTTAATATTTTTTAACGGTGTGAGGGAAGAAGAAAAGAGAGAGAGATGGACACAGATACACAGAGGCAGACACGTATCACCTATGTTCCTAAAACAATTGCAAGCTACTTGAAGACTGGGGTAAGGGCATGTCCTTTACATACCCTGCAGTAAGATGTGTTTTGCAAGGAACACATACTTCTTCTCTGCTTGCAAAATTGAACAGGAGCTAAAAAATAAAAATAGTGCCCAAAGCAGACTTATAAATCTACTCTAAAAACTATACTATTAGACATGATGCTTTCTTTCATTTTAAGACAGAATAGCCAATTAAGATAAAATGGTAAGAAATTATTTTAAATTATGTTAGTAGAAAATTTCTATTTATGTACTTCTGTAAGTCATGCTTTTACTAATCTGATAACATTTTAATACATATATACTCATTTGCTAATGAAAATTTTAAACAATGTATTTATTACCTGTATTTATAATTCGATCTAATCTCCCTTCACATTTTGGTATTTCTTCAAATCTATGCTACCATTAATTATAAAAAAAATTATTTTGGAACTTCTAGTTCCAAAATGGTGGAGTAGATGCAAGCTGGCTTTACTCTCTCCCACCTCTCCTCCGAAAACTAAAAACAAACATACAGCACTGAAATGCACACCAGCAACAACCTACAGCTCAAGTATGAGGGTGAGACAGAAAATTCCTGGGGCTATAGAAAAATGGAAAAACTCCAAGCAATAAGTCTGGTAAGAATATCAGACTTCCACATTACCAATGTCCCTCCCCCTATTCTGCCTGGCACCGAGCATGTGGAAACTCTCCCCTTGGCACACAGTTTCTACACTGAAAAAAGTGAAACAGGTGGTCAAAAGCTTCCCCACCTTCTGGGGTTCCCTGGCAAAAGACCTTGCCTTAACCCATGGGAAGCATCATGACTGCCTGAAAGGAAAAATGTTCATAAGGACAGACAGAGACAAACAGGAGAGGTGGGACCACCATCCCCAGCCTTGGAAACTCTGCTCTGTAACTTGGCCTAAGGAGATACCAAATCAGAGTGTGGCTGTTCAGAAGCACCATGCTGTAAGAGGTATGTTCCCTAGGTCCTCCAGGCACGAAGCCTTCCTATACTGCTGGAATAATCCCTGTAGGACTTCCCCCAGTTTGATAATTTACTAGAGCCAAGGTGAATCTGGACTTAAGGTGCTAGCTACCTAGAGCCAAAAAGGAGGTAACAACCCATCAGTGAAGATTCGCTATGCAAATATATTCAATAAAAGCCAAAAGAAGCCAGACAGCAAAAAACAGAATAAATAACTAATCCTTCATTGCAACACACGGACGTATACCCACAGAAAGCAAAAGCAAAGAGGAAACCATGACCTCTCCAAAAGAACAAAGCAAAAATCTAGTGACTGACCCTAACAAGATAGAGATTTGTAAGCTCTCAGACCAAGAATTCAAAATAACATGAAACTTAGTGATCTCTTAGTTTTTAAGAAAACTTAGAGATCTCCAAGATAACACAGAAATATCAATTCAGAAATTTAGCAGAGAAATTTTAAATAATAATGAAAAAAACAAACAGAATACTTGGAACTGAGAAAAATGTTTGCTGAACTGAAGAATTCTTTCAAGGCTCTCAACAGCATAATGGATCAAGCAGAGAAAAGAGTGAGCTTGAAGACTGGCTATTTGAAAATACATAGAGAAGAAAAAAGAAAAAAAGAACAAAAAAGTACAAAGATTGGCTACTACTGGGGTCCCCTACCCGCAGACCACAGACCAGTACTGGTCTGGTTGTGGTGAATCCTCTTAACTTTTGTTTGAGAAAGACTTTATCTCTCCTTCATAGTTGAAGGAGATTCAATTATGAGAAGTTAAGAGAATTCACCGCAATCAGAACCATCTTATAAGAAATGTTAAAGAGAATTTCAACATGAAAAAAAAAGATACTAATGTGCAAAAGAACACTTTTCAAGATATAAAACCCAATGGTTAAAATTAAGCGCCTGGGCAAACCCAGAATACTCCATTACTGTATTTGTGGTATGCAATTCACTTATAACTCTAGTATGAAGCTGAAAAGATCTATCAAAATTAATAATAGGTACAGGAACCTGTTAAGAGATAAGTAAAACAAAAATATGTAAATTAAAACAACTAAAAGTCAAAATGTGGGAGGATGGAGTTAAAGTGTAGCTTTTGATGTGCTTTTTTACCTTTGTTTCTATTCTTTTCTTTGTGATCTAAGTTGTCATCTCTTTAAAATAACATATCTGTAAGGTGTTTTTTGTAAGCCTCATGGAAACCACAACACAAAAACCTATAATAGATTCACTAAAAAGTAACAAATTAAAACATACTACTAGAGATAATCACTTAACCGCAAAGAAAGACAATAAGATAAGAAGAAAGAGTCTTAAAATAATTAGAAAACATGCAACAAAATGGCAGTAGTAAGCCCTCACTTATCAATAATAACACTGATTATAAATGGATTCAAATCTCCAATTAAAAGGCAGAGAGAATGGCTAAATGGATAAAGAAACAAGGGCCAGTAGCTGATTCAAGATGGCTGAGCAGAGACACCAGCTGCCAGAAGGAAAAGGTTTAGAGGAAGGACAAAAAGCGAACAGACAAATAAACATAGATTGGATGTAATTTTGAGGGAAGGGTGCCAGAATGTACAAGAGGCTCTATGGGAAGAAGTTGTGGAGAAGAACAAGAGGGAGCAAAATATCAGCAGAGTTCACCCCTGAGAGGCTTGGAGTCCAGTGAAAAGGGTATAATTGGAGTGGTTTGTTTCTCCCTCCCTTGCATCTCTGACAGTCGGCGGATTCCCAAGCTGCTGGAGAGACTTTGTGCCCCACACCCCAAAAGCTGCTGCAGCCAGTGACCTGAGAGCTTCTTGTGGACAAAGCACCAGGCTCCCAGCCCCACAGGGGTGCTTCCCATCACCACAGACACAAGCCGGGATGGCAGGCGCCATATTGCTTCTCTACCCACTGTGCATCTTTGTCCTCCTCAGGGGGCTTCAACTCCTCAGGTTTCGTCTTGCTCATTCCCACAAAAACATTTCCCAACTTTGGCCCCAAATGTGTGAGCCGCAGGGGTCCAGTGGGTCCCAGGGGATCTGTGGGACTCCAGAGCCTGGATGTTCTGGGTGGGCTGCCTTCCAGAGGGAGCAACAGAGATGACCAGAATGCTAGCTTTCCTCCATCCAGACTCTTTTCCTCCCCTTCCCCTCCCCCACCCACAGCTGCTAAGAGAGACAATTGAGCCACCCACACTAAGACTTCCACAGAGAGAGGGGCTCAAACTTTTCCTCTTGAGGTCCTGCAGCAGAATGAGGGGTGCTCAGACTGTAAGTTTCCTGCTCACCTGCCCTCTTTGGTGCTGCCTGCATGGTGGCTCCATCAGAGCAGGGCACACCCCCAAGCAAAAGGATGTCAAACCTGTTTGAGCACCTCATAGGCAACTCAGGACCAATGTGCTTCTCCCTGGCATGGTCAGGGATTGATCTACAGGGACCTGGAGACAGGCCCACAGGCCAGATCCCATACCCCCAGGTCTCGATGGTGTTGCTCAGGGGCACAGAGGGGAGATTTGTGAACTAATATTGGGAGGCAAGTAGCCCACATGGGTAGGGCTAAGAGGTGAATGCAGGATGGGTCCCAGCCACAGCACACTTGTGCAGCACCCCTCCCCCTACAGGAAGGCTACGCTCTCAACCCTGGTTGGGATCCTGGGCAGGGAGGTTCCCTAGTCCACAGTGCAGTCGCTGGAGAGAAACCACAGAACAGGGAAGTGGGGAAAAGAGCAAAACCCACTCCTGACAACCAGATGGTGGCTCTCAGACAGCCCCACCTCCACAAGCAGACTTTCTGGTTGGGTAGGGCCACTTCAGCCCCTTCCTAGTGGCTTTATCTAGAAGCTAGGAACAGACCTTTGACCCTTGCAGAAACAGCTACCTTGCCAGCTTCTGTGGAGCCTGAGGGCAAGCTCACCCAAGCTGGGAACAGACTTTTGACCCTTGCAGAAACAGCTACCTTGCCAGCTTCTGTCGAGCCTGAGGACAAGCTCACCCAACACAGACTTGACCAGCTGCACTCCCTGCCACCCACCTCTGCTGGGGTAGAGATTAGGGACTCACCTGGAAGTTCTGGGTCCCCACCCACCACTTGGGGCATTCAGTGCTTCTCCTAAGTGAGTAGAGCCAAGCACAGGACCCTAAAACAACATGGCAGCTTGTTCCTTCTGGCAAGTGCCACCTACTGGCAGGGAGGTCAATTAGCATGCCCTTTACTGACTCAATCTTATAGGGTGTGTGTGAGTCCAAGGAGTGGCCATTTGGAGGTGAACCTGGTTAGTGACGCTGAGCATTTTTTCATATGTTTATCGGCTATCAAAGCAATCTTAAGCAAAAAGAACAAATCTGGAGGCATCACATTACCAGACTTCAAACTATACTACAAGGCTATATAGTAACCCAAACAGCATAGTATTGGCACAAAAATAGAGACACAGACCAATTGAACAGAACAAAGAATCCAGATATAAAACTATCCACATACAGCCAACTGATCTTTGAGAAAGCAGACAACAATGTACACTGGGGAAAAGAATCCCTATTCAATAAATGGTAATGGGAAAACTGGATAGCCACATGTATAAAATGAAACAGGATCCACACTTCTCACCACTCACAAAAATTAATTCGAGATGGATAAAGGACTTAAATGTAAGGCATGAAACCAAAAGAATTCTAGAAGAAAATGTTCCAAAAACTCTTGTAGATATTGGTTTAGGCAAAGAATTTATGAAGAAGACCCCGATGGCAATCACGGCAACAACAAAAATAAATAAATGGGACTTGATTAAATTAAATGGCTTCTGCGCAACCAAGGAAATAATCAACAGAGCAAATAGACAACCTGCAGAATGGGAGAAAATATTCACAAGCTATACAACCGATAAAGGACTAATAACCAGAATCTACAAAGAACTCAAGCAAATCAGCAAGAAAAAAATCAAATGATCCCATAAAAAAAATAGGCAAAAGACATATACAGAAGCTTCTCAAAAGAAGACAGACAAATGGTCAATAAACACATGAAAAAATGCTAAATGTCACTAATCATCAGGAAAATGCAAATTAAAACCACAATGAGATATCACCTTACCCCAGTCAGAATGGCTTCTATTAAAAAGTCCAAAAACAATAGATGCTAACATAGATGCAGAGAGAAAGGAATGCTTATACACTTGGTGGGACTACAAATTAGTAAGACGTCTATGAGAAACAGTATGAAAATTTATCAAAGAATTAAAAGTAGACCTACCATTTGATCCAGCAATCCCCCTACTGGATATTTACCCAAAGGGAAAAAAGTCTTTTTTTGCAACAATTTGGATGGAACCATCCAAATTCTTGCCAAAAATATATATACAAAGCAACAATAATGCCAATAAAAACTTATTTAAAAACATTAAGTTGCTTCAGAATAAAGTGCAAAGTCCATGGCACTAATGGTTCTTCAAAATTAGGCCTCTTGATCAATACCAATACCTCCTCATAAAAAAGCCTGTATTTTACATCTCTGCTAGTAAGGTCACCCTCTCCTTTTCTATCTGTGAAATATCTACTAATCCTTTAAAATCCAGTTTAAATGTAATTTCCTCCCTTAACTCTCTTATGTAGAAGTGGTTCATTTGTGTTCCCATTAACATGCTGTACATCTGTTAATGCCATTGTTTCCTCCCCTAGATGTGAACTCCTGTAGGGGAGGATCTGAATCTTCTCTATCAAGTACTGTTCTTAGCTCATAGTAAAAATAATGAATTGAATAATAAAGGAATAAAAATAGAATTATCCACTAAACCCATGTTTTACTATGACAAACGCAAATTAATGTTTTTCTTAAATAAAAACTTACAAGATTTGACAATATAAAAATATTACCTTGTCTACGTGGAAAATCAAATCCAGTTCACAGACATTTTCAAAACATTTGTCTAATGTTTCCACGAATACCTACGGAAAAAGAAAAGAAAAAAAGGTTTTGTGAACTGTTTTAGTTCATTCAAACCTATTATCTACAAGGCAGACAATTCTTAATTTTGAACTAAAACTTTACTAACTATTACCACATTTTTCTTTTTAAAACTAAAAGCTGCATTAAATGCAAAAGGTGTAAGAAAATAGACTATTCTTTGAATATATAAGTATACAATACAATAAACTTTTTTGACAATGAACAAAACTAGAAAGCACCATTATTTACAAAAGCTCTTAAAATACTAAACTCAGGCTCCTTATCTTCATGTAAAGAAGGGAAAAAAAGATCATTAGAGATATTTATCAAGTGGGCACAGTCCAAGTCTCTACCATACCTAATGTAGCCAATAATTTTTAATTAGCAAATCAGTATAAAAGATGACTAAAAATGACTTACAGAAAGAGCATAGACTTTGGAATCAGACTTACCTGGGTTCAAACTCTGGCTTGAATAATTTATATGACCTTGTGTAGGAAAAGACTTACCTCAGCAGGCCTGGGTTGTTCAAACCCTGCACATTCCCCCAAATGGCCTGTTTTTAGGACTAGTCCTTGGCCAGCTCCTGAGAACTAAGCTGTGACCTTTTGAAAAGTTCTATCTGATTAGTGTGTTTTTGTATGCCTGTGGTCTTGGGCCATGCTGTACCAGTCTTAGCAGATAGTTTATGCTAATAATGTGATTCATGGAGAACACCCGCTTTTTCTCTGAAGCTCTGAAACTTAAGTAACAAAGGTCAGTCATGCAGGCACTACATGCCTATGTGACTGACCCCCAATAAAAATCCTGGACACCCAGGCTAGCATGGGCTTTCTTGATTAGGAACAATTTGCATATGTCATCATATCTTTCTGGAGGAATTAAGCATGTTCTGTGTGACACCAGTGGAAAGAGACATCTAAAAGCTTGCAAATGGTTTCCTCCACACCTCCCCCCAGCGCCTTTACTGATTTTACTCTGTATCCTTTCACTGTAATAAACCACAACCATGAGTACAGCAACTTCTGAGTTCTGTGAATCCTTGCAGATCATTGAGGTGGTCTTGAGGACCTCAACACAAACCTTCAAAAATTAATCTCTTAAATTCCACCTTGCATAGTTGTCACTGACTATTCTATTCCCATTTCTATTCCCACCACCGCTCTCTCAGTAGTAACCTTTACAGTTAGAGTGACCATACAATTTATCATCCAAACTGGGGCAGTTTTAAGAGTTAAGAGGGAAAAGCTATTAATTATTATTATAATAGTATACAATGTTATCATAATGTAATAACAGCCTGGATCAACAGATGTAACCCAGGACTATCCCAAGCAAACTGAAACATATGTTCACCTTATTCATAGGTGATCTTACTGGGCAAGGAGTAAAATCTAAGAGGCTTCTTGCTATAACTTATCCAACCTCAGGCCAATTTACGCAGATACACAATCCAAGGTTTTCTCCTGTCATCAATGTAGATGGATAAGACATGTGAAACTATGTAGATATATAACTACGGCTGACTCCTGAACAATGCAGGGGTTGAGATGCCAACCCCAACTCATAGTTGAAAATCCACATATAACATTTGACTCCCCCAAAACTTAACTACTAATAGCCTACTGTTGACTGGAAGCCTTACTGATAATATAAACAGTCGATTAACACATATTTTATGTTTCACAAAAAAGTGCAAAGTTTTCACACCTGCTGGCATAGCTGCAGCAAGAGCTTCACAAATTTCCTTTTTTTATAATAGTCCTTACACTGCCTTGAAATGTGTAAGTCCTCACACCTTATCTTGAAATGGTGGGCAATCGCAACTGCAGACTTCAATCTGTGATATATATCAAGCAAATCAACTACGTCTTGTAACATTATGACTTTTGTCTGCTTCTTGGGAGCACTTCCAGCATCACTAGTGGCACTTCATATAGGTTCCATGGTGTTGTTCAAGATTTATGGTATTTCACTAAATATGACAAAAAATTACACAAGAACCACGAGAGATCGCTTTTTACTGTGACACACAATTTACTAGAGAGATGAACTGCTCACGTGGAGATGATTAGCATTTTAAGCAGATACTCCCAACACATGAGCTAACCACAATAGCAACAGAAGGGGGCTATGAAATTATTACAGTAGTACCATATGTACTATCATTGATTTTATGCAGTTATGATTTCATATTGCATATTTACATTTATTTACAATTCTCTCAAATGCAAATGGTGCCATGTCTGGTCTTTTAAGTGTTCTGTGTCTAATGGTAGTAAATAAAATAGACTAGTATCTATACCTATCTTATGCATTCATGACATATCTTTTTCTTAATTTTTTCAACATTCTAGGCTACATGGTTCATCTGCGAGTTTTTTCAAATTGTTGAAAATCTCCAAAAATTTTTCCCATATATTTATTGAAAAAAATTGGTGTATAAGTGGACCTATGCAATTCAATCCCATATTGTTCAAGGGTCAACTGTATATAACTATAATCACTACTTTCTTAGACCAGGGGTGGGCAAACTTTATTTGCAAAGGGCTAGACAGTTAATACTTTAAGGTTGTGGCCCATACAGTCTAGCACAAAAACAGCCATGGACAATATGTAAACAAATGAGCATAGCTCTTTTTCAATATAAGTTTATTTACAAAAACAGGCCACAGTCTGGACTTGACCTGCAAGCTGTAGTTTGTTGACTCCTGACTTAGACCAACATCACCAGGAGAAATAATAGGTCTGCAGTAACCAAGAATATATATAGATTTACTCATCATCTCATCTGTGAGAAAAGAGCAAGTTATTAAGATGACAACCTCCAGGGAGGGGAGAGGGGCTGAAATGTTAAGTTGATTGCCAACAGCCAATGATCTAACCCGTCATGCCTACATAACAGGGTTTCCATAAAAATCCAAAAGGATAGAGTTAACGGAGCTTCCAGATAGCTGAACACCTAGGGGTGCCTGAAGGGTGGTGTACCCAGTAGGGAATGGGAACTCTGCACCCCTTCCCATATAACTTCGCCCTATGCAACTCCTCCATTTGGCTGTTTATCTGTATCTTTTGTAATATCTTTTATAATAAGTAGGTAATTTAACTGTTTCCCTGAGTTCTGTAAGCTGCTCTAACAAATTAATCAAACCAAGGAGGGGGTCATGAGAACCCCAATTAATTGCCATTCGATCAGAAGTATAGGTAACAAGCTGCAACTGGGGTCCAAAGTGGGGGGGAAGCAGTCTTGTGGGACTGAGCCCACAATCTGTGGGATCTGATATTATCTCTAGTGTCAGAATTGAATTATAGGACACTCAGGAGTTGTCTGCTGGAGAACCCCCACACATCTGGTGTCAAAAATATTGCACTGAGTGATTGTGGAAGTAAAAGGAAAAAATGGGTTTTATCCTTTTATAACAGGTCAACCTCAAGTGAGTTTTTAGTTTAATTTTGTGGTAGGTAGAAAATAAATATCATTGAGTATCCACCCAAACTCACAACTAATTCAGATACATTTCCCTCTTTAATACAACAGATTCTTCTTGCCAGAAATGAATGGGGTAATGCTGCAGAGTAAGCAATTAATAAACATTAACCTCTTGGGAAGAGTAAAAATAGTAGTGAAAAGGAAAAAATGCTTCCTATTGAGAAAGAAGAATATATTTATTTTGGAAATAGTCTTTAATTTAGAAATTGTCTGAACAGTAATTTATACAATCATAGTTAAAAGTTATGAGAAATGAAGCCATTTCAGTCACCCCCTTAGTAAATTTTTAATTATTACATATAGTACAAAATATCATAACATATAACATGATAGATTTTGTGTAACCAACACCCAAATCGAGTTTTAACATTACCAGCACAATAGAAGCCCCCTCATAGGCCATCAGTCAGTAGCACCACCAAAAGTAACCAATACTGGCTGTCTAACACTATAGAACCTGTTTTGCCTGTTTCTGAACCATATTTAAATGGAAACATACAATATATACTCTTTTGCGAGTGGCTTCTTTTATTCATTGTTATTTTCCTGAGATTCATTCACATTATGACATAATATAATAGCTCATTCATTCTCATTGTACAGTATGCCACTGAATTAATATACCACAACATATCCACTCTACTGTAGTGGATGTTCAAAATGTAGTAATTGTAAAATTGAAATAGTCATAGAAAATTCTAATTCTGTTGATAAATACTGACATAAAAGCAAAGTAACTACACACTCCAGCTGCTAAGATGTTCTCATTTGCTTGTTTACTTAAAAAGAAAGATGCTGCCCATATTTAAACCAGAACAATACTACCTGTAAAAAATGTGAATACTAAAAAAAAAAGTACAAAATGTCATTTTAACTACATGTTCTTAATTTATGAAGAGGATTCTTTAGCTTTAAGAATTAGCATTCAAATATTAAGTTTCATTTTAAAAACAAATCAAAGACCTTCTTCAAAAGGCTTTCCATTAATTTTATTTTGATTTAAAACAAATTATTTAATATAATTAGAAATCCAGAGCCCTAAGGTAGATACACACCGATGCCTGTTACATGGACAAGTCTAATACAAAACAAATAATGTACACACTGAAGAAATTAATTAAAAAAAATTTTTAAACGGTCTTGGTGGTTCCAACCATAACAAAAAATAATAAAATTGCTGTTTTATTGTTTTACAAGGAGAAAGATAAAAAAAAGCCAAGATCTAGATGTGACATGGTAAATAGCACCCTCTTGTGTGTCATTTAAAAAATGATACAAAGTTTAAAGCCAATTTTAATAGCACAGGTATCTAGCTACTAAGTAGCTAGTCAGGTGACAGGGATATATAACCAAATACTTACCTCTGGCCTCAAGGAATTCAAAGGTCAGTGGATGAGAAATTACTTTTAATTTACTAAAAGAATCATGTTTTAAATTTCTTTCACTTTACGTAGTATTCCAAAAATAAATTTACAAGAAATACTCAGAAAAATGCCACATTTACATATAGAGTACCCCTTTTCCCATGCTCTTCTAGCAACAGAACTTCCTTGTTTCCTTTATTTTTATTCAAAAATCTGTATGTCTAGGCCATAAAGGGTAACAGGAATCTATTATGAGGCAGCTTAGTACTTACAAATATTTAGTACTCAAAAGCATAAGCTTTAGCATGTCTACACTCAAATTCCAGCTTTGCCTCTAACTCTGCGATCTAGAGCAAGTTATTTAACTCTTAAGCCTCAGTTTTTTATCTGAGCATAATAATGGTACCTATATCCTAGAGTTGTTTTAGTAATTAAATAAGTAAAGGGCTTAGAATAATGTCTCACAAAGGAAAACACTCAGTACATGTTAGCTAGTATAATATCATACGCATGGAGAAATAAAAGTATGTACAAGGTAAAAGAAAAATAGATGCTATAAAATATCCTATAGCAATATCACTTATTTGGCAGACCCCCTTTAGAATTTCTAGATTAAAAAAATAGTTTCTTTCTGGGTTCAGAAATTTCTGCTAAAATTTAGGAGGAACAGATACTGCTGTTTAGAATCCATAATAATAAATAAAATACAAAAGGGTTAAATTGACAAGCAGGAAAAGTGCAAGAATAAGAGGCATAAATTTAAGAATACTAACAGTATGCCAAGAGACCTAAATAAATTTTTTTTAGTCACCAGCCAGATGTTCTAGAGAGATAAATCTCAGTTTAACTCAAAAAGAACTTAAAAAAAAACCACACAAAACAAAACAAAAAATCAAACCACTAAAAGTACTGATTGTACCAGTAGTTAATATAAGCTAGCTTTTTAAAGAGTTCTTTCTGTTGTAGCATATCTTTCTTGGAAGTGTTAAATAAGTTATGGAACAAATGGACATCATGTAGCTGTTGATATCAAGGACTGAGGACATACCATCATTTCTGTGGTATTCTTGCCAAAAGCTGCTTAAGTTGAATCATTAAGAGATATCAAAAAAACTCAAGTTAAGAAATATCCCAAATCCCTGCCAGTATTCTTCAAAGGATCAATGTACAAAAAACATGAAATGAATGAAAGACAAAGATGACGAACTGTTACAGAGTAAAGGAGACATGAAAACTACATGCAGTATGTGAATAAAATTTTGAATAAGAAAAACAATATTAACGGACAACTGGCAAATCTTAAGGTCTGCAGATTAAATAATAGCATTGTGTCAATATTAATTTCTTGATTTTAATAGCTGTACTGAGTTACAGAAGATGTTAAATTTGAAGAGTCTGGGTGAACATATGGTATGCAATAATTCTTCATATTTGCCATTCTTGTAAGTGGGAAATAGTTTCAACATGAAAAGTCAAAAATTATTTTTTTCTTTAAATTTTTTAAAACTAAGCTCAAAGGGCAAGCTCTTAATTCCACCCTAAAAACCAATCATTCTATACTAGGAAATGACACATTTACCCTAAATCAAAGGAAAACACCAACATAAGCTAAGTTTTCCCTCTTAGACTTACACAATAATCTACTGTATATTTCAAAATAGCTAGAAGAAAAGAATTGGAATGATTCTAACACAAAGAAAAGACAAATATTTAAGGTGATAGGTATCCCGAGTACACTGATTATCACTGATCTTTATAAATTATTTGAATGTATTAAATTATCACATGTACCTCAAAACTCTGTACATTCATTATACATCAATAAAAAATTTACTATATAGACATATACACCTATATTAAAGGGGAGAAATTAAATTCCAGCTCCAAAATTCTGATTTGAAGCATTTGAGTTCCAAAATATTTCCTTCACCACTGTGAAGTAATAATGTGTCTACTATTTTCTAGGGCCTATGCTATCTGCTTGGTTCTAATTCTTACAATAACACTGGCAATTATGAATATCAGCACTTACAGAAAAGAAAATTGTGAACAAATGAGGCTAAGTAATTTGCACAAAGTTATACAGCTGTCAGGTGACAGAGCCAAGATTCAAACCCACACCATCTGACTCTGAACACCAATTTGACACCATGATGCCTCCCAAGAGGACCACTTGAGATGGCAATAAACATGCAAATTAGAAAGGTAAGTATCATCAGGATTTATCCTGAACAAATCGCAATGTAAATAACTGAGAAGTGATTATTATCTTTCCAATTTTTGGAAATTAGACTTCTCAACCATGAAAATAAGATAGGACAAAAATTTTAGGAATCCTGAATAATTCTAACAGTGTCTAATTCAAACTATTTACAGAAATTTATTTATTTCTCATAAATATATGAAAGCAAATCTTATTGACAATGGACAGTTTCACATATTCTAATAACACAGTATGGTGTAGGAAGCAGAATCTTCCTAAAGTAATCCTGGACATTCACTCTGGATTGCCTGGAGAGCAAGCCTGATGGGCCAGGGCTCCCTCTTTCTCCAGCTGGAAGAATTGCACCAGAACCAGAACACATCTTCCCATAGGACCAGAGGTTTATTTCTCCCCAATAGGGGAGCTGCAGCTTCCCACAATCCCCAAGTTCTGAACTAGTTTTTCCAGATTAATCTTACAAATAAGTGGTACCCAAACCTTGATAGCCCAAGGTTATTTAAATAGCATATCTGTTACCTCACTGACAAGGGTGCTTTCAAGCCTACCCTCAGAATAAAAGAGAACAATGACTGGGGAGACCTTCACTGCCACACCGCTGCATGTTCAGTACATCAGCAGCTTCTACATTAGCATAATTTGCTATGCAATAACAGGAAGATCAGAGGATCTTTCTTCACTTAAGTATTCTCAACTTACAAGTTTCTCTAATTAAGTTTATTTCTTATCACATGAATGTGTCACCGTATAAAATTCATCCCAAGCCATTATACAACACAAAGGATAAAAAGATTCACAAATGCTTCTAAAAATGAGAAAGTTAGAAAGATATAAGGATTTCTTTATCTAATTCAGTCTGTGTATGAAACAATGAAATAATACTTTATATGCCTTTCTTATAAACATAAGCTTTAAGGGTAACATTAGCTAAAAACCACTGGCTACTACATGTGAATCATATAGCTATGGGTTTCAATGTACAATATCTTTTTTAAATCATCTTACCTACTCAATGGGTTACCCCCATTTTGCAGATAAGAAAAATTAAGGTCAAAGAGGTTAAATGATTTGCCCAAAGTAATAAAGCTAGTGTAGAGCAAAGCCTGAATGGTTTTAACCACTAAGACATACTACATTGCTTTAATTCACTGATCTTTCTAATAACCTCATGAGGTCTACAGGCAGCATGTTGAAGAAAGCATACTTAACAGGTGAAAAAAACCAAGGTCTATAAATATTAAATAACTTGCTCAGTATCAAACTAAATTAGCATTAGTAGACAGAAGTAAAATAATTTCCCCAAATCTAGTCTAACAGTACTGTAAGTAATAATGACAAATGTGATATATGGAGCTATAGTTTAAATACATATTCTAACACCATGGTCAAAACACATCTTTCTAAACCTAAAGAAAATTTGGCTGTTAGTTCTCGATTTTTTTCTACTAACTACAACTGAACAAGACTGATGCTGTGATAATTGTTACGTGTGGTACAAAAAATTATAACAGGAATTTGGAATTATTCAGTGAACTTCTATGTCTCTATTATCAGCCTGGCATAATAAACTAATTGAGGACAATATGACTGCTTATAAATAACTCAAACAATCCAACATTAATATTTAATGAATTTCTATCCTCACCCTGTAAATATTTTAACACTTCCAAGAAAGATATGCTACAACAGAAAGAACTCTTTAAAAAGCTAGCTTATATTAACTCTGAAATTTGCTTATATGGCAGTTAATATCACACTAAAATATTATAATACATATCAAGAACAAAAAAACGTTCACCTTTTCCCCCCAATTTACAAGGAATTAAAAAGAGAAACAAAAGAAAACAAAAGCTGATTATTCAACTGGGTGACATACTGGTATAAATTCCATATAGTATTTACTAATAATGCCTTCTCCCAGATTTTATATAAGATTTAAAGTCAAATCTGGGACATTTGCATACCTGAGAAATACTACATATTTACATAAAATTATATGCTTCCAATTATCATTGGAATGGTATCATTTTTAACATTTCAAACATCAAAATAATAAACATGTTTAGTAGTTATATATTGATGTTAGGTTTTCTTGATCTGTTCTCTAAAGAATACACAAGATGCAAGGGGTTTTGATCTAAAGTCTCTTGGTTTATAATTTTCAACTTTTACTTTTTATATTAAAGTTGCCTTTCTCAAAACTAGAGGGTGAACAAATTAAGAAAATAAGTTCTAAATAAACTCTGAATAGCTGTTTGATGAAACAGAAGCAGAAACAATTAAGCTACTCACTTCAATCTTTGTTCATTCAACCAATGTTTTTAAAGTGACTGACTCATGCACGCTCAGCACTCCCTCTTAAGTATTTAATGAACTGTGGTAACTGAAGGCGCAAGACAGCAACTACAGAACTTCCAACATGTTCACAGAAGTGACAGACTTAGTACCTGCAAGGTAAATTACAGAACTTTTCTGTTTTGTGACATAACAGATCAGCATGTGATAACTTAACACGGTCTTATAAAAACAGCACTAGCCTACTTTAGGAAGGGGGAAATGATGCAATCCTGCTGAAATCCTCTTTTCTGTATCTTATTTAATATCAAAACAAATTATCAACTATTGAACACTAATGGCTAAAAAATTTTGCAAAATACAAGAGATAGCTTTCACTTTCCATGAGCACATAATGTAGGATATTTGTTGTTTAACAATTCCCCATCTAATTCCCTTCTGAGAAATAACTATTCTCTCATAACAATTAAGATCAACCACAGCATCAAAATAATAATCAATGATGATGACTTAATTTCAGGACACAAGTACAAAATACTTCAGATGTACCTCTAGGAAAATTCACATTTATTTCAATTTTTCTTAATTACAATATTTCTTCTCAATAAAATATTAATCAACTGAGTTCGAAAAGATATACTATCTCCTATTTTTCTGTAACTCTAGTAGCTAGCACAGGTAAATAAAAAACAGTGTTTTAAAATGTAGCGTGTATGTTGACCACTCTCTTCAGTTATGGATAACCAAAAGAGAAATAACACAAAGAGAAATAGTAAAAATTTTTTTCTATAAAAATACGAAGCTTCCTTAACATAACAATATAATAAATTAACTATTCCCCTATATGGGATAAACCAAAAAATGTAATTATGAACAAGAAGGCAATGCAATATACAGTCCTGATCAACCCTTAACTGTTACCAAAAGCAAAATTTGGCTTCTCTTTCTTTACTAAAAAAGCCTTTGGGAAAACAAAATAAAACTTAAGAGTGTTTCCCAAATAGTCCCCCAGGAAGAAAGTGAACATATATCCAAGGGATCTTGGAGCATATTTACCTCAAGCTAAAAATTTCTTTATCATCTCCTCTTAGGGCTTTAAATGTTATAAAAAATTTGTATTCTACCCCATAATACATACATGTTTATCATCATTTCTTCAGGACCAAAGAAAACAAAGAAAAAAAGCATATACCAGAAATGTTTACCACGATTACTTTGTGGTTTCATGTAACTGGTACCTAGCTCCTCTTAGAAATCTAGTTTAAGAGTTACAGATTAAAAGTCATATGGCATATTGATAGCACCAATGATCACTTATCTCTTTTTTGACTTAATTAACAGTTTTTATTTCTAAAGCCTTAATCTAACCACCATACTCAGAATTTATTACCTAAGTTTTCTGCTTCGGTTAATTTCTCATCTATTCTATAATGCTAACTAGAACTCAAATCATGCCTCCTTCTTGCCAATTTCAAAAACGCTAAACTTGTTCTACAAAGAAAATTTCCTTTTCACATGTAGCTTTCTCCAATTTAGAACTTACCTACACCATGTCCCTATGTTTTTACACTGTCCAGAAAGAGAAAGAAAACACGAATTCAGCATATTCCCTCATGATAGTCTTAATCCAATATAATTATTTGTAGCAACTACATTTTAAATTGTGACAGTTAAATTTTTTATAGAAGTATTGCATATTGCATACAAAAAGAAAGTATAAAAATAAGTGTATATAGAGCTTAATGATTTTCACAAATAAAACACTGCAATGTAACCAGCACTCAGAACAAAAACAAACAAAAACATAATGTTACTACCATGTAGTAACTACTGTATTTTATTTTTCTAGCTAACTCTTCTTTTAATCAACCTTTGGGCTTTGTTGTCAGTTATTTCACACAGAATGCTAAATACAAGGAATTGAATTCATTCATTCACTCAATAATTATCTGTTGAGAACCTACTATGTGTCAGGTGCTATGTCATGCTATGCACTGGAAACAAGTGAATAAAATAAACAAAACTCCTGGCCCTCACAGAGCACATATTCTTATAAGGGTAAACAACACTAAACAAGTCAAATATATAGTATACTAGTGATAGGCACTAAGGAAAAAAATAATAAAACAGGAAAGAGGTTAGAAAATGTCAAAGAGAGAATTTTTAGAAAGAATGACTACAGAATACCATATTGAGAAGGTAACATCTAGGTCAAGATCTGAAGGAGCAATGGCGCTAGCCATGGGAATATCAAATGGAAGAACATTCTAGGGGCAAAGATAAGCAAGTACAAAGGCTCTTAGGTAGAAGCATGCCTGATATATTTTTAAGGAAAGCAAAGAGGCCAAGCAAAGGGGAAAGGAGTAGAAGATGAAGATAAGTAAGATGGGTGAAGGAGGGGAGTCAGATCATGTGGGGCTCATGGGTCATTGCAAAGAATCTGGCTTTTACTCTGTGTGAAAAGTGAAGTCACTGAAGAGTTCAGAATGGAAGAGTGAAAGATATAAAATATTTCAACAATATCACTCTGGTTGTTGCATTAAGAAAAAGACTAAAGGGAAAAAAGAGTGAAAGCAGGGAGACCAGTCAGGAGAATACTGTAATAATCCAGGCAAGAGCTGATGGTGGTTTGGACCAACGTGGTACCAGTGGAGAGGGTAATAACTGGTCAGATTGATATATGCAAGAGGATTTGCTGAAGAAGCATATGTGGGGGTCAGAAAATGGGATCAAGGATAAATACCCAGGTTTTGGCTGGTCTGGTTCAACTGGAAAAGTGAAGTCGTCATTAATTGATATGGGCAAGACTTCAAGAAGTACAGATTTTGATGGAATATCCAGATCTCAATTTGGAACACATTAAGTTTGAGGTCTTTATTAGATATCCAAATAGAGATGTCCAGCAGGCTAGCTGGGTAACAAAGTCAGGAATTAACAAGAAAAGTCTGAGCTGAAAATTCAAATTTTGGAGTCATCATTATATAGAAAATATTTGGTTAAGATTATCTAGCAAATGAAAAGAGTCAAAAAAGACAAGACATCCAAGGACTGACCCCAAGGGTGTTATCAACATTTAGAGGTAGGAGAGATCAGAAAACCAAAATGAAGTAACTGAGAAAAACCAGGTACGTAAGTTGTCCTAGAAGCCAAGTGATGAAAGTATTTCACAGAGAAGAGTGTTCAACAATCAAATAAAGAGGACTGATGAGAAGCCCTGGATTCAGCAGCAATAAGGCTAAAAGCCTGATTGGCATGGGGTCAAGAGAGAAAGAAGAAGAAAAATTTGAGACAGTCTGTACACTTTTTAAAAAAAGTGTTTTGTTATAAAGTGAGGGAAAGAAATGAGGCAGTGGAGAGGGAAATAGGGACAGGATTTTTTTTGTTTTGTTAAAGATGAGAGATCATATTATAGGCCAGTAAGAATGATCTAGAACAGCAGTCCTCAACCTTTTTGGCACCAGGGACTGGTTTCCCAGAAGACAATTTTTCCATGGACAACTGGGTGGGGGTGGCGGAGCTCAGGCAGTGATGCATGATGCAAGCGATGGAGACTGGCTGTAAATACAGATGAAGCTTCGGTGGCCACTTGCTTGTCACCACTCACCTCCTGCTGTGTAGCCCCCCCTTCCTAAATTTCATGGAAGACAATTATTCCATGGACAGGGGTCGGGCAGGATGGGGGGCAGCAGGGCTCTGTAGCCTGGTCCTGTACTGGTCCGCGGCACAGGGGCTGAGGACCACAGATCTAGAAGACAGGAAAAAATAATGATAGAGAAGAAAGGAGGAGAATTCCTCCTTTCTTGCTAGAACAATAATGAGGTGGAAACTAGCATATAAGTGGATTGGTTGGCCTGAGCCAGGAGAATGGTGAATTCATCCCTAACAGAAGACAAAGTAGAGTACATATGCACGGCTGTAGACAGCTAGGTAGATAATGGGAGCCTGCAGAAGTTCTCTTCTGATTGCTTTAACTTTCTCTGTGAACTAGGAAACAAGATGCTAGAAGTGCTAGAGGTTTGAGGAGGGAAGAAAATGCATCAGTACTCATGTAAGAATACAGAGGAGTAACATGACCAGGGAAATAGAAAATGATTACTGGGTAGCATTAAGGACTCACTGAATTAAGGGATCATGAATTGAAAGTGAGACCAATAAGCATGGTTACATTTTCCTCTAGGTATGTTCAGATGTATGGGTACCAGCAAGGAGTTGAGTATATACAAGGCTATGAATATCATGACTGACCATGGAATTTAAGCTGGATAAAGAACGTAAGATATCAGCAGGATAAATGACAATGAAAAAATTATAGATTTTAAAAACTGAGGGTTCCAACAGGCCCAAAGACTTTTTGGAATAATAGAAATAGTGATATGAAAAAATAAAAAGTGGTATACAGAAGAGAGGAAACCATGCAATTCAGATTATGGAAGAGTTACAGTTTGGATAAAAATAAGGTCTAGGAATGGGTAAGTAGTAAGGTGAGGTAGAGGGTAAAATTCATTGGGGGAGAGGAGTTTCAGATTTGAAGATATCAGGATACTGGAAGAATTATACATATGAACAATGGAGTCACTATGAATTATGAAACAAGCAATATTAGAGTGAATGTCAGTGAACTAAGAACCAAAATCTGTTAAGAGACAATTCTCCATGGATCTCATGTTTCTGAATAGATTGTGAGCAGAGGCACTGAATGTCTGTGTTTTGGACTATCTTTTTCAGCATGCTTGTACAACAAACAGCCCTGGAAAGTGGTGTCTTCCTTTAGAGCAAAAAATAGGTTTACTTATACCCTTGGAAGAAAAAGACAGTCTCTTCTTCCCAGGCAACTTGGACACACTTAATATCCATTATAAAAGATTCCAGCTCCCTAAGTTTGGGGTTGTTCATCTGTAATTCAATCCACTGTGTATGCAGGTATCACCTGGTCCTCTTCACATCACCCTTTGGGAACTGGAGAATCAGTGTAGGCAAATGCTGTTACATCGGCTAATCATTTTGCTTTAGTAATAAAGGTCCTTTGTCTCTGGCCCAGAAGTCTCCTGTCTTCTGCCAGTACACATGAAACTGTGGCAGGTTAATTTATTAGCTTGGAAGTAGAGTAAATTCTCAAACCCTTCACAGTTCTTGAAAAAATCTCCAGTGAATGGGAGATGGGGAGCAGAGATGACTGTAACTAGATGGATAGGAAGTGGTATAGTTTTATAATATGAGAGAAAATTTAGAGGTGTTTTAGAAGACAGAATGGTCTGAAAAAACACAACAAGAAGCCAAGAGAACACCTCTGGGCTCAGTGATATGAAGAAGCAGGAGAGAAAATGGCTACTACTTGAGAGGGTTGCAGATAGTATCATCAGGGAAGCAACATTTAACTTAGAGCAAAAAAAGTGAAGCAATATTAACAAAAAGGGTTGAAGATGAAAAGGAATTTGCTGATGACTGACCTTAAGTTCCAGGGATATTATGAAAGATATTTAGAAGACAGGGAGAGTTACAGTTAGGTTTTAGGGTCAGATTTGGATGCATGTGGTAAGACACTCATGAATCTTGGGGCCCCATAAATAGGAAAAAAGGGCATGATGTAATTAGTTTTGATTAGTCTTAATCAGATTAGTTTACTTATTTCTATATTCCTTGTCCCTCTTTTATCCACCCAATATCTACTATAAAACACTTTATTTCTTACCAAAGTATCATTTTAGAAAATTTAGAACATGTAAGTTTTCAAAAAATATAAACACCAAACTGTTATTTAAGACATAGTAAGAAGCAAGTGTTAACTTACTTGAATTAGATCTAAAATGCCAAGTTCACTTTCTGAAGAATCCACACAGAAGACAAAATATAACGTTGCGTAATGTCTATAAATCAGTTTGTTGTCAGAGCCTCCAATTAATCTAAATGACAAAACAAAACAATTGGAATGTTATGGTAAACAAAATGCAAAACATTTTCATTAGCTCAAGCAAATTGACAATTTGTTTAAAAACCTTTTATAAAACAAAAGGTGACATTTAATGGAACAGTGTTCAAATGAACTTATTTCAGAGACTAAGTAAATTAAGATGGCTGTTTTCTCCAGAAATGTTAAGTAAAAGACATTGTTTAATATTAGTTTATACATTCATTAAACTATACTCTGAGTGAGTACTATGTGCCAGGCACTGATAGTGGGGAAGGAGCAACAGATAAATAAATAAGAAAATTATCAGATAGTGGTAGGTGCTACGTAGAGAATCAAAATAAGATGATGCTATATTGATAGGCTTGATACTTCAGACTGGTTATTAAGAAAGAGGGACATTTGGGCTGAGATCTGATGATAAGGAGCTAGCCATGAAAAAATTTAGATAAGAGCATTTCAGGCTAAGGTAACAACTAATAAAAAGGCCATTTCATCAAGAACAAAGTATATATGTTCAAGGAAGAAAAAGAAGGCCAGTGGACAAGAAAAGATTAGTAAATGATGAAGTCAGAGAAGTAGGCAGAAATTAAGTCACAGTGCATTTGTAAGTGCTTACTAGATTTAACTCGTTAGGTCAGAACTTAAGACTGATTATCAACTAGGAAAAAAAATGACATTTCTTAAGTTTTGGACAGATTTACCATCAAGATCTCCAAAATTACATTATGTTCTGAAATATAAATGAAAGAAAACTAAGCTAAGTGATGCTCACTTCTTCCATTAAAAACTTTTATTTATATTAACTGGAATTCCAGCATTTTTAAAATAATTGAGGAATCACACCAAATATCTTATATTTTTCTAAACATAGTTTAGCTATTTCATAGTTAAGTTTACAATAATGAGCTCACCTTCTCAGGACTCTAAGCACTAATATAATTTAAAATCAAGGCTAAATATAACCAAAGCTAAGTGAACATTCAAACAGAATCTACCTCTTACTCAGTAAAAGTAACACTAAACTTACAAGTGCAGAACAATTTCTGTAAGTATACACTGCTTCCATGTTCTCTAATACTGCAGTCCCCGACCCCGGACCCGTTAGGAACCCAGTGGTGTTTCGCCTTAGCTCCACCCCTGCCATCCCCCCACTTCCATGAAACCATGAAACTCAGGAACCCAGGCCACACAGCAGGAGGTCTGCAGAAAAACTGTCTTCCATGAAACTGGTCCCTGGTGCCAAAAAGGTTGGGAATCACTGCTCTAAGCAAAAGTAGAAATGATCTTTGAAAAGCATTAAAAATTCTTACGATGCTAGATACTTTTCTAGAAAAGAAATTTAATTAAAAAATATGTACATGCAATTTTTAGATTCTGAGATTATATTTATAGACTATGATTGCAACTGTTACCTAAAAGAGATAAAAAGAAAACAAATAGCAGGCTTTACTTCATTCTGAATCAGCAATTTAAAGATTATCTTAAACTTTTTTTTTTTGCTTTGCTTTAAAAGATGATGACCAAATTTCTGAAAACCTAAGTTTCTAAAAGGCCATTAGTGTTATTTTTAAAAAGTAAAGATATTAATGTGGCAAGTACATATTTTGCCTTTAAAAATATAATTTTATCTTTACGCTATGGTATAATATTGATGCAAATTCTTACATGAAATGTAATATACCATATAAACCACAGAATTTTAGAAATCTTCTTAGTCCAAATATATCATTTTACAGAGGAGGACACTGAGGTCTGAGACTTTAAGTGACCTAAGGATACCAGCTTGTTAGTGACAAAACTAGAACTAAACTAGATGTGTAGCCTCATCTAATACAATATTTGCTTTCAATTTTTCACAAGGTTAGAAAAGAACAATCACAATTTCAACTCATAATTTCTAGTTCAAACAGTACCCTAGTTAAATCAATCAGGTTCTTGCACATCTACCACATGCAATGCACTGTGCTGGGTGATAAGTTTCCAAGGAGATAAGAAATTAAAGGGCTGGGATGAGAGAAAGTGATAGTAATGGCAAAGTTAAGTTAAATCAGTCCAAGTAAAATTAAAAAATAGAAGCAGGTACACTTGTCTCAACTATTAAATTAAGAAGCCTTGAGTTAATAGCAAAGTTTATGAGTTATAAGTGTGCACTGAACATTTAAGTGCAGCATGATATAAGAAATGCAAGTAAGCATTCTATAAGATAAAAAATAACTTATAATTGTGGGGTTCCCTGTTATCTAAACTATTTCTCATGCTATGCATCATATACATTAAAATACAGAAAAGTCTAGGTTTTTATGACTAATCTGTGATTTTCATAATAAGTCTCAGCTAAAGTTTAGTTCTTGAATTCCCAATGAGGAAATATCTTTAGTATATTAATTATATAAACAGGGAGAAAACATCTTTGAAAACATGTGAGAGCCAACTGTCTTAATAGAAACCATTAATTTAAAAGTATTTAATTATAATATTTGGCAATTATAAGTAATTATAAGTAATTCTTATTTATTCATTTTAAACATAGAAAAATCGATTAGAAGAATTCTATATAGGTGTGTAGATACGTAGATATATTTGAAAGACTTCAGTCTTGTTTGCAATATTAATATAAAAATATAATCTAAATTTTCATAAACATGCATACTGTAGAATAGTCTTAAAAAGAATGAGGTTGCACTAGATGTGTTTATATGCAAAGCTTTTCAAAATATTAAGTGAAAACTGGCAATATGCAAATGAGCATGCATGGTATAATCTCCTAAGTAAAATTGTTTAAGGTTTTACTTTAATATGTTAGTCAATGCAAAATTAATTTTCTAGAAGGATATACAAGAAACTGGGAAGGACTAAGGTTGGAAGATTCTTATTTTACATTTTATACTTCTCTGTAATGTTCCAATTTTTACTGTATGAATATATTGCATTTATATAAAATGTCCTTACAAGTTGGTTAAAAGGGGAAAAAAATTGCATATCTTTAAAAAATTCTTTAAGTTAGATTTATAGCTAATATTGATGGCAATTAATTCACTTAATCCAGTTAATCAAAACTAGAAAGCTTTTACCATAAATGGATTAAACAGTATATATTTTAATCATATAGTCAAAACTTAGAAATGTCTATAAAATGCTTTACTTACAATCCTCCTTCTAGGAAATTACAAACATTTTCATCTCTTTTAGATACCAAATGGAAAGTCTCCCTGATGATTTGCTGTTGTGTATCTTCACTCTGAGAAAGAATAATTCATATACGTTAGGCAGGTTTAACAGCATTTTTTAATTTTTAAAAATAAAAGATAGTAATATCTGTCTAGGAAATCCCTCTAAGAGAAGGGGTCCTTAGAGAACTAACTTAAATTATACCTTACAGAAGCAAAACTCATCATTTTTTTGATGGAAGAAAAACCAAAATAATGCTTTATAGTTTCCACTAAAATAAAGGTAATATATTTTTAAGTTTCAAAAACTAACAAGAAAAAGTATTAGATGAATTACATACACTAGTAAAAGGTAAACTACATAAAAGGGAACTAGATAAAGTCTATTGTTTTACAAATGAGTAAACTGAAACAGAAAGAGGTAAAGTTATAAATAATTCATGTAGCTAATCTGTATCTGAATGGAAGAAAGAAACATAAATTTGGAATTAAGTTTAATCTTTACTAAATGCAGATTGAGGTAAGAGTCCATCCATCTTACCTGTCTTTATATAAGCATGACCTAAAATCAAGATCAATAAATATTGATCTAAAACCAACCAATATTGATCTAAAACCAACTCAATAAATATTTTTTAAACTCAACTAAGCAATTCATATCCCAGTAAAAGTTGGCTTCCCAAACACTACAATAGAAAACTGAGAAAAATCATGAACAGGAATTTCACAACAAAGGAAATATGATGATCACAAACAAATGAAAAGATGCTAAACCTCAACAGTAATTAAATGAAATATTAATATAATTAAATGAGATAGCTCCACATGTATATTAGCAAAAGTAACAATATTATAATATCAAATGTTGACAAAGATGTGAAGCCACAGAAACTCTCATTCCACCAGTGGGAGGAGACAGAGCAGGGACCCCTCTCAGGGGTCTGCCTTCCCCTACTCCCAGCATAGGAAAAGGAAAAATTTTGAGTCTCTTCAAGGGAAATTCCAGACACCTACCTAGCTTTGAGAAATAAATGAGCAACCTGATAAGCAAGAAGATAGTAGTCTCCCAAGCAAATCAGAGTCACAAGGAATTTTAGTTCCTGATAGAAACTGAAACATAATATCTTATCATACGTTCTTGAGTTGTGTTTCAGAAACCCGGACCCCCACAAGATGGAAAATGCCAACTGGTATCACATGAACCTTAGATTAGGGGTAACTGAGTACTGAACTTGGACTGCCCTTCTTCATTCTAAATTTCTTCCTGAAGGACCTAGAGAGTCAATCACAGGCCAAACCTTAACATTCTTTCTGATGATCTCAAGTTTTTAGACAAAGCCTTATTTCCTTAATCAAATGCAAATCGAAGAATCTCTGAATCCACCTAAGACCTGTAAGCCTCCACTTTAAGATATCCTGCCTTTTTGGGCCAAACCAATGTATAATCTCCATGTATTAAGTTTATAATTTTGTCTGTAACTTTGGCTTCCCTGAAATGTAACCCTGACTTTAAAAACTCTTACTTATAAGCCATAGGGGAGTTTCAGGTCTTAAGCATTAGCTGCCCATTCTCCTTGCTTGGTGCCATGCAATAAATGCCTTTCTTTCTCTCACTACAAATCCTGGTTGTCAGTGTTTGGCTTTGTTGCAACTGATGAGCAGACCCAAGTTCACTTTGGTAACAGTCACTTGCAAAAAGTTTTATTAACCACTACTTTCACTCCTATATACTATTCTAAACCATATAAAACCACTGTTTTTGAAGATCAAAAACAATTGAACACTGGTAATTACACAAACATCTGACCCCTGAATGATGTGGGGAGTTAGGGCTCTGATTCCTCAAACAGTCAAAAATTCACATGTAACTTTTGACTCTCCCAAAACTTAACTACTAATAGCCTACTGCTGACTGGAAGCCTTACAGATAACATAAATAGTCAATTAACATATATTTTATATGTTACATTATATACTATATTCTTACAATAAAGTAAGCAAGAGAAAAGAAGATGTTATTAAGAAAATCATAATGAACAGAAAATATATTCACTATTCATTAAGTGGAAATGGATCATTATAAAGGTCTGCATCTTTGTCAGCTTCAAGGTAAATAGGTTGGGGAGAAGGATGAGGAGAGGTTTGTCTTGCTGTCTCAGGGGTAGCAGAGGCAGAAGAGGTAGAGGAGATGAAAGTGGACGCAGGCTCACTCAGTATAACTTTACAGAAATACATTGTAATTTCTTTTTTGCTTTTTCATTTCTCTAAAAATGTTTCTATACATTACCAATCTTTCTCCTACAGTTTGCTTTAGTTTCAGTGCCCATATCATAGAAGGGTCAGTGTTGCAAAAGAAGTCAAATGTGGTTTTGAAAAATCAGAATCCTCTGCTAATGTCAATTTCTTTTCTGGCATTGCTTCTTCTACATTTTCTTCCTCATTGTGTGGCACTGGTTCAGAAGCACTTATCTCCATCAAGTAGTCTTCTGGTAATTTCCCTGGTGTTGTGTCTATAAGCTCTTGAATTTCTCCAAGATCCATATCTTGAAACCCTTTACCCCCTTCCCCTTTTTGCCACATCTACAATCTCTTTCATGATTTCCTTGATTGGCTCTGTTTTAAATCCTGGGAAGTCATGCACAACAGCTGGGCACAGTTTTCTCCGGCAGGAATTTATTGTTTCAAGTTTGATGGCTTTCATGGCTTTTTCTGTAACAATGATGGCATCACAATCCTTCTAGACTTTCACGATATTCTATCAGGGTTCTCTTCAATAGTATTGACAATCCTTTCCATAGAATACTGGGTATAATGAACCTTAAAGAGCCTTATGACCCCCAATCTATAGGCTGAATTAGAGACATTGTGTTTGGAGGCAAGTTGACCATTGTGATGCCTTCAGTGTTGAATTCATGGGGCTCTGGGTTGCCAGGGGCACTGTCCAAAATCAAAAGAATTTTAAAAAGCAATTTCTTACTGCCAAGGTACTTCCTGACTTCAGAGACAAAGCATGAATGTAACCAATCCAGAAAAAGGCTTCTTTCTCTCTAGGCCTTCTAGTACAACCAAGAGACCAGCAGCTGGTACCTACCTTTTGGCTTGGTGATTAGCAGCTTTTTAAGGGCAGTCCTGACCATCAACTTGACTGCATTAGGCACAAAACAATATAGAGTTGGTCTATTTCTTCCTGCCTTAAACCCTGGTGCTCATTTATCTTCCTTACTAAAAAATGTCCTTTTAGGTTATTTTTTCCAAAATAGGGCACAGCCCTATTAAAAACCTGTTCAGGCAGATGTCCGTTCTCCTGAATGATTTTCTTAATGACATCTGGGAACTTACCTGCTGTCTCTTGGTTGGCAGAAACTGCTTCTCCTGTTATCTTGACATTTTTTAAGCCAAGCCACTTTCTAAAATTATCAAACCATCCTTTGCTGGCATAAAATTCTCCAGCTTTAACTCCTTCACACCTTCCTTTTGCTTTAATTTGTCATATAATGACTTCACCTTTTCTCAAATCACATTAGAATCTACAAGTATGCCGTTCTTACAGCAACCCTGCACCCACATAAAAGCTGCATTTTCAATATTGGATAAAAAGGCATTTCACAAAATGTGCAAGGTTTTCACAGCTGCTGGCATAGCTGCAATGACGGCTTCATGAATATTCTTTTTCTACAATGGTCTTTATGCTGTCTTCATCTTGAAATGGTGGGCAACAGCAGCTGCACATCTCAATCTAAGGTACGTATCAATCAATTCAACTTTTTCTTGGGATGTCATGACTTTGCTTCCTGGGAGCACTTTGTATGAGTCCAATGGTGTTATTCAAGGTTTACAGCATTACACTAATCATGATGAAATAATACACAGGAACCTCGAGAGATTACTTTTTACTGTGATATATGATTTACTGGAGAGAGAAACTGCTCATGTGGAGATGATTAGCATTTTAAGCAGACACTGGCAAAACTTGAGCTCAGCGCAATAGTAACACAAGGTAGCTACAAAATTATTGCAGTAGTACAGTATGTACTACAGTTAGTTTTATGTTGTTTGTACTTAATAGTACATCTTCACCTTTGTTTACATTTCTCTCAAGTGTGAATGGCAACATGTATAGTCTGTGTGTCTAACTTTTGATAAATTTTAACTTTTTATAATAGATTTGTATATATTTTATGGTAGTAAATGATAAAATAGGCTAGTATCTACATATATTTTATGCATTTATGGCATAACTTTTTAATTTTTTCAAGTTTCACAATTTTTGCAAGCTTTTTCAAACTGTCACAATGTCCAAAAAGTTTTCCAATGTATTTACTGAAAAAATATGCATAGAAGTGGACCCATGTAGTTCAAACCCATGTTGTTCAAGGGTCAACTGCATATAATAAACTCTTAACCTGTACACCAGTAGACACATAGAAGAATGTTCACAAAAGCACTATTTGTAACAACAAAAAAAGTTGAAAATAACCCAAATTCACTAATCACAGAATGGATGAATTATGGTATACTCATATAATGGAATCCTATAAAAAGTAAGGAAAAGAAGCAAATTACATCCTTAAATATAGATGATGCTCAAAAACTTAATGTGAAAAAGAGAAGGTGTCTTAGCTCTGGTTGCCATAACAAAATGCCATACAGTAGGTGGCTTAAATAATAGAAATTTATATTCTCACAGTTCTAGAGGCTGTAACTTCAAGATTAAGTTGCCAGAATGGTTGTTTCTGTTAAAGGCTTTTCTCCTGTCTCATAGATCACCACCTTCTCACTTTGTCCTCAGATGGCAGGGTGAGAGACAAATGCAAGCCTTACTGTGTCCCTTCTTAAAAGGGCACTAATCCTATGAAGGGGGTCCCACTCTCATTACCTCATTTAAACCTAATTACTTCCCAAAGGCTCTATCTCCAAATACCATCAAATTGGAAGTTGGGCTTCAACATATGAATTTTGAAGAGAGATAATTCTGTCTATAGCAGGAGAAGAAAAAAATACCAGAATGATATGTAATCACTCCATTAATATGAAATTCAAAAACATTCAAAACTAAGTAATATATTATTTAATGATACAAGTATAGTCAATAAAAATAAAACTATTAAGAAAATCAAAGGAATGATTAATAAATTTCAAAAGATTAATTTCATGAAAATTATATTCTCTAATCACACTGTAATTAGGTGAAAAAAATCAGTAATTAAAGCATTTTTTAAAAAACAAAAAAAACCAAACAGGCACCCAAATTGGAAAAGCAGATATAAAATAATCTCTTTTCATGACCTTATACCCAAAGAACCCTAAAAAAAATCCACAAAAGGCCTGTTAGAGCTAATAAACAAATTCAGTAAAGTTGAGAGATACAAAGTTAGCACACAAAAAAATCCACTGTATTTCTATACACTAGCAATAAACAATCCAAAAAAAAAATAAATCAAGAAAACAATCCCATTCATAATATCATTCAAAAAAAAATCCAAGAATATTTTTTAAAAAGTAATACTTAGGAATAAATTTAACCAAAGATATGTAAGATTTGTTATTTCCTTCCTTAAAGATCTCTAGTTTCCAGCTGACCAAAAATACAAACTACCTACCATGCCATAAAACATCCTCCAAAATCTAATCCAGACCTACCTCTGAAGTTTCATCATTTATTTCTTCTCCCTCTATAACCTTGCTCCAGCCACACTGAACTTCTCTTACCATTCACTCCCTTCATATTTTCCCACTTCTGTCTTGGAACACCTTGCTCCATTCTCTAGCAAAACCCTTTTTATGACACAGCTCAAACATTTTAACTTCTATGAAGTCTTTTCTGACTTTGTCAGAAAAATTAGTTTCCTCTTTCTCCATGCTTCCTTGGTAGTGTTGCTATTCCTATTATATACTTATAACAAGGTGCTCGAATTTTCTTTGTATATGTCTGAATCTTAACAGCACAATCTGAACTTTGAAATGCTAGCAAAGTGGCTGGCATAGAGTAGCCAATAAAAGTGTACTGAATAAATAAATTTGTAATCTAGAAGATAGGACCCACATCCATTTATATTATCTAATATCTGTATTACCTTATACAAAGAGGCAATAAAGTTAAGGCACTATGGTGCAGGAGTTAAAAGTATGAATTCTGTTCTAATTAAGATGGTAAATTAAACATACATCTGCTTTTGTTGCCTACCCAAATCCTAAGACAATATTAAAGAGCTTTTTTTTTTTTTTAAAAAAAGCATAAACCCATAAGGATAAGGAGAATGGGAAAAGAAGATAAGAACAATACAATTTTGAAAGTGATTGAATGAGTGGTAAAGTATTAAGTAGATCTTTAAAAATTTAATCCTAAATTGGTTGAGAGGAAAGTCCAAGAACTAACTCAATTGGTATCACAAAATAGCCAAAGGCTCAGGAATTGGTGCTTTTAGCTACTTCTGGAAGTGAGGATCCAGAGAGGAAACTAAAGTAAGGACTGACTAAAAGTCTGTTAAAAAGCAGAAGGATCACTAAATTCCCTCAATCATCCCCAAGAAAAGTCTATAGGCTTATTCTTAGGGAAAGATAAAATGGAAGATCTTTGGAGAGCAAGAGGTACTGTGGTAGGCTCACCAAAAAGGACAACACTCTAATCCCTGGAACCTGTAAATATGTGCCCTTAACATAACAAAAAGTCTTCAAAGATGTGATTAAATTCAGGACCTGGAGATGGGGAAATTATCCCAGATTATCTGGGTGTTCCTAATCTCATCAACGCGGGCATACACAATTAGAATACATTTTCCATTCTCCTTTGAATTTAGGTAGAGTCATACAACTTAGTTCTGGTCAATGTAATGTGACTGGTAGTATGCCAGAGCTGGCACAAAAGCCTATTGGCCATATCTCTTTCCAATTCTGCATTCAGTGACAGCATATCAGTAGCCTGAAATTGGTCATGAGGGGATATATTTATACCATGGAGATCAGCAAATGCTACAAATCAGATCTTTTTTCTCCCAGATGAGCAGGTTGTTAAAAATATACCATCCAAGCCTCAAACATAAAAATTCCTTCACAATCTTTCATGCAAGCTAGATACAGAAGTTCTTCTGACGCCTTCTCAGGAATGATAAACAAATGCTCACATGGAAGGTTCTAGCTGATCAAGAACACAAACCCTGAACTTTATGTGACTGAGAAATAAACTTTTATTGTGTTAAGCCATGAAGATTTGGGGGACTGTGGTTAGAGCAAATGCAGTTCTTATATTACCTAAACTGCCTAGCCAGATCACCTCAAGTAATGATCACAGAGACAACCTCTAATCATGGATTCAGAGCTTCCAATCAGGTTTCAGTACACTATTCTTAGATAGGAGCAGTAAACCAAGCATTACTGGACTTCTGAAGACAACACTAACATAAAATAGGAGGAAAAGCAAGTCAAACCAAGCAAGGAGAAGAAAATTACAAAATATACATTATCCATATCAGAGAAGTAAAAACAGATAATGCAACTATGAAACAACAATAGCATACTATAAAATTGTAAAATTGAGAAATAAAAAGGGAGCTCGTGGAAATTAAAAATATGAGGAGAAATGTCAGAATTCAGGAAAAAAACTGAAAAATAAAGTTAAGAAAATATCCAGGAAATAGAGCCAAAGGGCAAACAGAAAACAGAAGAGAAAGGATAAGAAACAGTCCAAAGAAATACTAAAAAAAAGAGAGATTCAAAAAGAAAACAGAAAACTGAGAAATAGCTCCAGTAGAAAGAACAAGAATTCCCACAATAAAAAGGGTCCATCAAGTACCTAGCACAATTAATGAAAATGCCATCCATGGCAAGGGTCTGTGAAATTTTAGTACTCTGCAAACAAATAGGAGTCTATAAACCAGAATATAAAAACAGATCATATACAAAAAACAAGTAATCAGAATTGCTTCAGATTTTTTGATAGCAACGCTGTAAACCAAAAGGTAATGGAGCAATACAATAAAAATTCTGAGAAAAATTATTTCCAACCTAAAATTCTATATGCAGTCAATGGAAAGTTATAATAAATATTTTTAAGCATGCAACGTCTCAAAAAATCTACCTCCCATGACCTTTTCTCAAGAAGTTACTAGAGGATGTTACTGGCTCCACTATCATAAGGTAATATACAAACAAACAAAAAAATCAAGCAACAAGAGATCTAACACAGGAAACACATAAAAGGAATCCCTAAGATAATAAAGATCCCAGCATGACTGCCACACAACTGATCCAAATTGGTCCTGGTCAAAAGATTCCAGAAGAAATTTCTTTAGGAATATGAAACTGATAAAAGATGCATATGATTTAGACAACTGGCAAAGATGCAAATTAGTGGTATATAAAAATTAGATCAAAGGAAAAGGTAATTATCATCTTCAAGGAAAATAAAATGTCAGGAAAAGAAAAAACTAAGCACTATTTACATGTTTTAGCCAAGGATAGTGTTTATATATACTAATAAATTAATGTAAACACAGAATATTGATCTAATCAAAATTATGAAATAACTCTGAAGAGAAGAGAGCTCAATAATCATTTTCAGCAGAAGTTAATAGATCATGTCTACCAAGTAAAAAATCAGGCAGTAAAACAAGCATGTTGTTTGTACACATGCATGTAAATACCAAAATAATCACTAAAAGTAGTTACCTATGGGAAGGGAGAAATGAGGGAATGTTATTTTTCATAGGAAATCTTAAAGAGCTATTAGATTCTTTAACTAGTGTGTATATATAACCTGGATAAACTAAAAATAAAGATGGGAGGGAGCAGATCATGGAATCTGCACTCAGACTATATGGATTTATTCTTACATGTACTCTTTGATAACTGTGTGATTTTGGACAAGGGACTTAACCTCTCTGTGCTTAATGGAGTTGTTATGAAGATTGAGTTCATGTACATAAAGCTCTCAGAATACGTGGCACATAATAAGCATGCATTATCACTAACTTATTTTTAAGTATCTACCTCTAGGCCTTATCTGTCATATAAGCTCTAGAATTCTAATGATAGTGTAAAGATCTTATAGGAAGTTTTCTTTTGAGGAAAGTTATCTTTTTGTATTATATTATTGTTTATCAACGAACAGGTCAAATATGCTAAACTTTATGTTTCATTATTTTGGCAACGAGAAGAATTTCTCATAGGAACTTCACCACTGCCACTTGGAATCTTCTCAGAATGCTGGCAGTACTCAACTGAGAACATCAACATAGGTAATTACCAGGGGTTGGGGGATGGAGGAGTAGGGGGAGAGATGGAGAAAGGGAAGATGTAGATGAAATGGTACAAAGTTTTAGCTAGACCTGAGGAATAGTTTTAGCCATCTATTGCATTGCACAGTGACCACAGTTAATAACAATGTATTGTATTTTTCAAAACTGCTAAATGAACAGATTTTTAACATCTTCACCACTAAATAAATAAGTTAGTGAGGTGATAAATATGTTAATTAGCTTGACTCAGTCTTTCCATAATGTAGACATAGATGAAAACATCACACTGTACACCATAAATATACATAATTATTACTTGTCAATTAAATATAAATTAAAAAGAAGAAAATCAATATGGAAAAGAATGCCTTAAATTTTTAATCAAACATCCAAAGTCTGAGCTAAGATTAAATAAATCAAGTCTGCTGACATTAGACCATTGCCCTTTCCTTAACAATCAATTTAACTTAACATCCCTCATAAAAGAGCCTAGAACTTGATTCAGGCTGATAGGATTTCCTAACACTGTAGTTTCAAAAAGGAAGTCAAAAAAGATACATTTCAGTTGGTCACAACTCCTAGATTACATTAGTCTAAAGACAATTAGAATTACATAAAGGCAATGACTTTCGTTATTTTAAATACTTCCTAATGCATTAATGAAAAATAAAAACAAACTGAAAAAATTCAGACATCTACTAATAAAACTTTCTCTTTTCCTATGTTCCCTTCCTGTCCTTATGTATATGTCATAAAAGTCAACTTTAAAATAAAACTTCCCTCTAATTAAACAGAAAATATGTCATAAAACCTCATCATTCTTAAAAAACGTTTAAGAAATTTTTTCTTAAAATACATTTATTCACACTGATGGATATAAAAATATAGAGGATTACCATGATAAAAGAGAAATAAATCCTTTTCTCAAAGCTTATGATATCATACAAGAAACAAAATATAAATTGGGTATAGTGGTGCATGCCTATAAGCTGCAGCAAGAGGATTGCTGTAGGCCAGGAGTTCGAGGCTATACTGTGCAATGATTGCACCTATGAATAGCTGCATTCCAACCTGGGCAATACTGCAAAAGCCTCTCTCTTTTTAAAAAAAAGACAAAAAAAAAAAAAAGACATAAAGTATAGACATAATTATTTAAAATTTTTATTAGGGTTTTGCATTTTGCCTTTTTATATTTCAAAAAATAAATAGAAATCTTTACAATAAAAAAGGGCAATTTCTGACACAAGAGCAGTACAAATAACATACTATAAAAAGTCAAGGGGAGCCACGCATGTGGTGGCACATGCCTGTAATCCCAGCTACCTTGGATGCTGAGGCAGAAGGATTGCTTGAGCCCAGGAGTTCGAGGTTAGCCTGGGCGACATAACTAGCAAGACTCTGTCTCTAAAAATATAAATAAATAAATATTAAAAATTTTATTTAAAAAAAAGAAGTATAAGGAGAACAATGATTTTGAGCAGATATTGAGGAAGGACCTTAAGAGTAGGTAAAATTAAAAAATACAGAAAATTGGGAATATGAAGATGCATGACATTCTAGGAAGAAAAAAATTGGACAAAAGCATAGATCAGAAAAATAAGGGAATATTACTCATATGAGGAATAATAATTAGTTTATTTTGCATTGAAAGGAAGTCTGAGGACTAAGCCTCAGAGTACTCCAACATTTAGGAATCAAGAAAAAGAGAAGGCCTCAGCAAAGAAAATCCAGTCAGTATGCTTTTATGCCAGACTCTTTCAAGTGAGAAGTCTGGCTAAAGACTCAGGGTACATGGGCAGGCCTCCCTTTAGCCTGAGTGGACAAAGAACCAGCAATCAGGATGGGGGTATACTTAAATCCCAAACAAGAAGAGACCAGGGTACCTATAACAGTAACTTTATTAGCACTTTCCAATATATTTCATTAAATTTCTTTAGAGAAGAATCCTCTGGTATTTTCCCTCATAAATGATAAAAAATGCTTAGCGCTACAAAGAAAGTGCTAAATAAATGGCAGCTATTATTAACATCCTAAACCATCATCTACCATACTGCTTTGATTTGAATATCCTCACAAATGGATTAATGTCATTATTGCAGGAGTAGGTTCATTATAAAAACAAGTTTGGCCCTCACTTGCTCTCTCCCAACCCTCTTTTCTCATACATCTCTCTGCACTTCTACTCTTTTGCCATGTGATAACACAGAAAGAAGGCTCTTGCCAGATTCCTGTGCCTGCCCAACCTCCAGAACCATGAGCCAAATAAATTTCTGTTGATTACAAATCACCCAGTCTCAGATATTCTACTATAGCAGCAAAAAATGAACTAAGACACACATTAAGATGTTTCCCAGTTTCAGTGGCAAAGAGCATATTATTTTATTTAAATAACAAAAACTGACATAGTAACAAAGTTTGAAACATTTAAAGAGAATCTAAAGCATGGTAGCATCTGGAAGGTCTGAAAACTCCAAGAACATGATAAAAATTGGGAGAAAAAAATTGGGGTAAAGTACCAAGGCAATACAATGGGGAAAGAATAATCTTCAAAAAATGGTGCTAGAACAACTAGATATCCACAAGCAAAAGATTGAAGTTGGATCCCTACCTCACACTAGATATAAAATTAACTAAAAATGAATCATAGACCTAGATGTAAGAACTAAAGCTACATAAAAGTTTTATTTTATGACCTTAGATTAGGCAAAGCTTTTTTAGATATGACACCAAAAGCACAGCAACAAAATCTGAAACCACTGTGCTGCAAGTAAGATCAGCAAGAAAGTAAAAAGACAACTCATGGAATAGGAGGATATATTTGCAAATCATCTATCTAATAAGAGACTTGCATCTAGAATATATAAAGAACTCTTACAATTCAATAATAAAAAGACAAATAACCCAACTTAAAAATGGGTGAAGGATTTCAATAGACATTTCTTCAAAAAAGGCATGTAAATGTCCAATAATCACATGGAAAAAATGTTCATCATCTATGATTAGGAAAATGCAAATCAAAATCATGAGATACCACCACCTTACATCCACCAGGATGGCCAGAATCAAAATGACAAACAATATCAAGAGTTGGTGAAGATGTGAAGAAACTGGAACCCTCAAGACATTGCTGGTAGGAAAGTAAAATGGTACAGTCGCTTGGAATACAGTCTGGCAGTTCCTCAAACAATTAAACATATTGTTGCCATATGATCTAGCAATTCTACTCCTAGTTATATACCCAAGAGAAATGAGAACGTATGTTTACACAAAAATTTGTATACAGACGTTCATAACAGCATTATTCAGAGTAGCATAAAAGTGGAAACAACCCAAATGTCCATCAACTGATAAATGAATAAACAAAATAATGGTGTGTTTGTGTGTGTGTGTGTGTATGTCTATCTATCTATACACACACACACCCATATAGAATAGTATTTGGCCATAAAAAGTAATGAAGCACTGATATATACTACAATATGGGTGAATTTTGAAAGCATTATGCTAAGTGACAGAAGCTAATCACAAAAGACTATAATATTTTTCTATAAATCTAAAACTATTAAAAAACAAAACAAAAAAGACTGTTTCATAATTCCATTTATACAGAATGTCCAGAATAGACAAATTTACAGGAACAGAAAATAGATTAGTAGTTGCCAGAGGATGGAGGGAGTGGGCATTGGAGATTAACTGCTAATGGGTACTGGGTTTCACACGGTTTGCTGAAAATGTTCTAAACTTAGACTGCGGTGATGTAATTTTTAAAAACCACAAATTACATACTTTAAATGGGTGAATCTTATAGTATGTACATTACATCTTAATAAATATTTTTTTTGATTCAGGGTCTTGCTTTGTTGCCTGGCCTAGAGAGCAGTGGCATCATCATAGTTCACTGTAACCTCAAACTCTTGGGCTCAAGTGATCCTCCTCCCTCAGCTTCATGAGTGGCTGGGACTGCAGGTGTGCACCACCGTGCCTGGCTAAATTTTGTATTTTTCTGTAGAGACAGGGTCTCACTATGTTGCTCAGGCTGGTCTTGAACTCCTGGACTCAAGCAATCCTCCCGCCTTAGCCTCCCAAAGTGCTAGGATTACAGGCATTAGCCGGGATGCCCAGCCAATAAAGATGTTTTTAAAAAGATTAACTCTTAAGAAGAAAAAGCCAGGGCAAGTTTTATAGCTACATTTTCTCCCAAAAGAAAAGTCTCCTTACGGAACTCTTCTCTGGAAAAGTCTTAGAGGACTTTGAATTTTATAATAAGAAGGAAGTACATTCCAAAACAAGGCCCACATAATTTAAACACTGGGGCCTTTGAGAAGAAATATAAGAGACACTTCATTCTAAGGAAATACAAGGAGTATTTTAGAACAATCTCTGGAATGTTCTAGTCCTTTGGCTACACGATCTTCCAACAAGGGATAGCAAGTAGTAGTAATGATAGAAGTAATTGTTATTATTAATTTAGGTAACAATAACTGAGTCCTTATTATGTGCCAAATTTTATAAGTATTTTCTTATTTAATCTTCATCAAGAAAACCTTACTCAAAATAAAAGTCCACAGTAGAATTCTGGTTAAATTATGCCATACTATACAATTAAGTATTAAAAAATGAATTTCTGGATATGACACAAAACACAAAAGGCAACAAAAGAAAAAATAGTTATGTTAAACCTCATCAAAATTAAAAGATTTTTGTGCATCGCAGGGTATTATCAACAGAGTAAAAAGGCAACTCATGTAATGGGAGAAAATATTTGCAAATGACATAACCAATGACACTGATATTCAGAATATATTTTAAAAAACTCCACAATTCAACAACAAAAAATAAACAACTGGATTAAAAAATGGGCCAAGGACTCAAATAGACATTTTTCCAAAGATATACAAATGGCCAATAACACAAGAAAAGATGCACAACATCACTAGTCATTAAATAAATGCAAAGGGAGTGTAAAATAATACAGCCACTGTGGAAAAACGGTATGGCAATTCTTCAAAAAAAATTAAACATAGAATTACCATGTGATCTAGCAATTCCACTTCCAGGTATGTATCCAAAAATAAAAGCAGGAACTTGAACAGATATTTGTACATCTATACTCATAGCAGCATTATTCACAATAGCCAAAGGGTGGAAACAACCCAAATGCCCATTGACAAATGGATAAACAAAATATGATATTTACATAAATACAATGGAGTATTATTCAGCCTTAACAAGAAAGGAAATTTTGGCACATACTACAACATGCGTGAATTTTGAAGATATTACCAAATAACCCAGTCAGGGAAGGACAAATATTCCATGATTCCTCCTATATGAGGTTCCTAGAGCAGTCAAATTCACAGAAACAGAAAGTAGAATGGTGGTTGCCAGTGGTTAGGAGAAGGGGAGAATGCAGAGTCAGTGTTTAATGTACACAAAGTTTCTGCCGGGTAAGATGAAAAAGTTCTGGAGATGGATGGTGGTGATGCTGGCACAAGAAAGTGAGAGACTTAATGCCACAGAACCGTACACTTAAAAATAGTTAAAATCGTAAATTTTATGTTATACGTATTTTACTACAATAAAAAAATTTATAACCCTTTCAGATTGTACTAAGATATATTAAAATGACAGGAAATAACAGGATACAAAGGTAGTACGAAGAACTGGCACTGTTTCCCCACTTAGTACCCAGGAACTGAAACAATTCAATGGGTCTGGAATATTGAAAAAGAGCCCTTTCCTCCTGGGTAACAAAGAAAAGAATGAATGACAGCAAGTGATTCTTATAATTACATCAGGCTTCAAGCAAGGCAGGAAAGATGTAAATGCTTCTCAGCACAACATATGTGGGTCTAGTGCAGTGGTGTCCAATTTTTTTGGCACCAGGGACCAGTTTCACAAGACAATTTTTCTATGGGACAAGGGGTGGTGGGGGGGATGGTTTCAGGATAATTCAAGTGCATTACATTTATTGTGCAGTCAAACCTCTCTGCTAATGATAATCTGTATTTTCAGCCGCTCCCCAGCACTAGCATCACTGTCTCAGCTCCACCTCAGATCATCAGGCATTAGATTCTCATAAGGAGTGCACTACCTAGATCCCGCGCATGCTCAATTTACAGTAGAGTTCGCGCTCCTATGAGAATCTAATGCCACTGCTGATCTGGCAGGAGGCAGAGCTCAGGTGGTGGTGCAAGCGACAGGGAGCAGCTATAAAGACAGGTGAAGCTT
Organism: Cheirogaleus medius; assembly: GCA_008086735.1. NCBI lineage: Eukaryota > Metazoa > Chordata > Mammalia > Primates > Cheirogaleidae > Cheirogaleus > Cheirogaleus medius. The sequence goes on along the minus strand of VBSM01002608.1, from coordinate 53,118,157 downwards.
TGCTTGCTCACCTGCCAGTTCCTAACAGGCCACAGACCTGTAGCAGTCCACAGCTCAGGGGTTGGGGACCACAGGTCTAGTGGGCTTCACATAAATTCTATTCACATACAATTAAGACAATAAGCTAAGAAAACTAAATGCTTTTCTTCTTGAGTTGTGTTACTTTACAGGAGACTTAGGACATAGAACCAGCTTGATCACAGGTCTTATTGGCACTCTTTCTTTCTTTCTTTTTTTTTTAAAGAGACAGAGTCTCACTGTTACCCAGGCTGGAATGCAATGGCATGATCATAGCTCAATGCAGCCTCAAACTCCTAGGCTCAAGCAATCCTCTTGCTTCAGCCTCCTAAAGCTGGGATTACAAGCACCACAGCTGGCTTTGAAGCACTCACCTTCACTTTCATTCATGCTAGCACCCCACTTTCTCCATAATCTAAGGATGACTAGATAGAGAAAAAAATAAGTGAGTAAAGTATCACTGGCTCTTCTCAAGAGGCATTATTCAACTGTGCAAAATACAAGTAGGATTCAAGAAGAAATATCTCCTTTTGTGGAGAGCATGTGGGGGATGATGTCATCAAACTAAAACATGTGAAGAAGGGGCATGATGTGGCACATAGGCATGATCTGGTCCTGTTATTCTCTTTAACCTCATCTCCTGCCACTCCTCCCTGCAATCACTCAGCTTGCCGTCTTGTTATTCCTGAACACATCATTTGAGAGACTGTGAGCCTCTTTCTGCCTAAAACATTTTTTCCTCTGCTTTTGTCATAACTCTCCCTTATCTCATTCAGCTCTCCTCTCAAATGTCAGGTCCTGAAAGAGGCTTTCCCTGATGATCCTATCTAATACTGCCTCTCCTCCATCACTCTTTATCCTCTTATGTTGTTTCATTTTTCTTCGAAGACTAATCACAATCTTACACAATTTGTTTATTTTCTATCTCCTATTACTAGAATGTAACCTCATAGGGTAGGGGTGACATCTGTCTTCCTCATCACTATATTACCACTGCTTCTAACAGGGCCACACCAACAAAAAATAAATACTTGTTGAAGGAATATGGGCAGGGAAAGAGAGAAGAGTGCAACAGAGGAACAAGTCAGGTAGTACCCAGAAAGGCTACTCCTCTTCTCATAGCCCTAAGTTTAAAAGTGCCTCCTCCACTTGGAGTCTTAAGAAAACACTGGTTAGCTAGAATTGGCCTTTATTCTCCTTACACTGCAATACCCTTCCAAGAGTTGCCTGGTCCTTTAGGAAAGAAAGCTGTTTATCTATAGTTCAAAGACTCTGAGAAGGGAAAGCCAACAGTACAGAATGTGTGAGGAAAGAAAGTGTAATTTATCCTAATGTGAGAGTTTGACATAAGAGGCTGGAAGGGGACTGGCCCCCCTAGGTGGTCCACAACTCAGAATCACCTTGGATTATCAGCAGCAGTAAAGAAATCCATAATCCACAAGTACAAAGAAGACTCTTAACTGATAAAGACAAGAATGAACCCTGACTTTTCTAACAAAAATTAGCAAAGCTTTCCCTTTGGAATGAGAGGAGAGAAGGACCCTGATACACTCAGGTTACATATGTAAGTTCAATTTTGTAAAAAAGAAAGTCATATATGGAGAAAAAAATATATGCAAATTATTAATGTGCTATTGACATATAATAATAATGTATTTTTAAAAATTTTAACAACAGAGTGGTCAGATATTAGCCTTTGGTAATCATAAAGCCATAAATGCTTGATAAATCCACCACCGCTTCAAAGCATTCATTTTGTGTTATTAACGTCTAAAAGTTATATACTCTTCTTTGGGACATTCTAGAAGAAAAAATAAAGACTGGAGGAATCACACTAGATGTCAATAATTATCTGAGTGTGGTGGAATCAAGGATGACTTTAGTGATATTAATATTTAAATATTTTCCACATAATCACAAAAAAGAAACTTATTTAAAATTTAAGACAATAAATAATTTAATAATCAAAAACTTTGCTAATGCTAAAGAATATAATATAGCCACCTTATACAGGCCTTCTTCCTGTTTAGAAAAGCCACAGAATGACCTATAATACTGTTCTATTTATAACATCTTTCCCAAAACCAAAAATCACCGTAATTTTCAACATTTTATTTCATCTTTACAACTTAAAGCTCAAAAGGTTTAATCTTAATTTTTAAGAAGCAAGTCTTCAGGCATATTCTACATAAAAATTGTGACTGTATTAGAATTTGAGTTTTTCAATGATCGTCTGACATAAGGAATACCTTGAATTAAAAACTATTGTAGCACATGTTCAAGACTACATATTACAATGAACCACTCCTTATATTAATCACCTCAGAAGCAATCCAAAATTATATATAGAAAAAAATTATATCTATTGAAAGTTAATAAAGAGGGAATAATGGTGATACGTTAATTAGTTTGATTTACCCATTTCACAATGTATACATATACAAAAACATCATGTTGTATGCTACAAGTATATACAATTTTTATTTGTCAACCATACCTTAATAATAAAATATTTAAAACATTTTTAAAAGACAAAATAGTAGCCCCTTGTTTGCCTATCTAACATCTACTCCTCTCTTCCATCTTTCCAACAGAGTATCAGTTTTATTCCCATTTATACTCTCATCTTCAGCTCTAAGGCTGGATTCTGATTAGGGTAAGCTATTATTAGTCTTGGGTAGGTCTAACCAGACTGAAGGAAAAGACGTATTCCAGGATTGCAGGAACAGATCACCTATCTTTGTGAATTGAACTGATGACCACTGATTTCAAGGAGAAAATCAGCCTTTGGAGATTAGTAATTTCATGAAGAGTAAAGCAGAGAAAGAGAAACTGGATCTGTGATGAAGTCATTGATCTGTTGAATCAAATAATTTCGGAGTCTGTCTACTACTCTGTACTTCCTATTATGTACCCTAACATAGTTCTTTTTAAGCATTTGAGTCAGGCTACATAAAACCAAATTTATGCAGACAAAAGCATTCTAACCAATATGAAAGAAAACCAAATCATCTGGAATTTTCTTCTTAACGAAAAGCTGAAACATTATGTGTTAATATGTGTTAACACCTTAATACTCAGAACTGTTGATAATTGTATCTTGATCACAAAAATAAATTTAACAATCCCATCTGCTACATTGTCTTAAAAGTCACTAAAAAGAGTCATCAGTAAACATGGATGCATCTTTCTCAAGGATTTTTTAAAAAGAAAAAAGAGTTATACATACTTTTAATACTCTTATATTTTATGGGGAAAAAGGAAAGAACAATCTTAGAGTTCCTCCTAAGAATGTCTGCATTTGGTTGACAAACAATCAGATATAGTTTACAAGAAAATTGAGGCAACTCATGTATATTAGTTTGAAAATTTTCCTGCATGCATATACATGCACAATCTTTTCTAACAGTGGGAACAACTGAGACAATTCATATAAAAGAAAAACTACTTTATTAAAGTATTTCACCACAGGATATACCATGGTACATTAATAGCACAGGAATCATAATCCTGTACTTTTTCTTGTTTGATAGTTATGAAAAAATATATGTGGTTTTTAAAAATGTAAGTCTCAGTCATTTACAGTAATACAAAAACATATTGTCTGGCAAATATTAAAAGACTAAAGGTTATTGTTGCCAAGTAGCTGCGGCTAAGCATCAATTTAAAAAGAGAAACCAAGAAAAACATTTGAACTTAGACAGTCACAGCCCAAGGATACAGAAGGCAAAAACAAAAGGGGATGCATTCTGAGTACACCCCTGAATTCTTAATGTATGACTAGCAGAATGAACCAAAACTTCAGGTTAGCAAAACAGGTGTGTGACTTCATATGTCTCACACATAACAGCTTGGAGGCACAAATCTAAAAATCTATTACAGTATGAAATGGAAATCTGCATTGTTAAAGGGTAGAGATGAACACACAGGTGTTATATCATGAAGGAGGATAAATAGGGAATGAAAATCCAGTGCATAGGGGAAACTTGTTGGCAAATGGTTAAACAATTTTCAGACCACTCAATGTTAAACCATTACAGTTAGACTCAAACCTCAGCATCCTGTCAGGATATGGTTTGAGTCTAGTCACACCCCTAGATATTGCTTAATAAATTAAGCTCACAATTGTCTTACTGGATATGTATTTCTTAGAGACTTCTTTCAACTTAGAAACAGCTGAAGTAACAGCTATTTCACCATTACTTTTGAGCTAAAGGCATGGGTTTTTAAAACCTTTGTTTCATGAAGGACTACATTTTAAGAGTTGGAAGTAAATTTAGGAAGTCAATTCTAATCCAAACTCTATTTCAAGCTAGCAGATTCTAAAGGAATGCATTTAGCAAAGATTTACTAATTTACTAAAAGTTCAAGGCTCAGTGTTGACTTCTGGGGGTTACACAAATAAATCTACAACCTGATACCCAAGGCCTGTTTCACAGCCTGGATTGCTCTTCCCCCAAGTATCTGCAAGGCTGGCTTTCTTACCTCCTTCAAGTCTCTGCTCAAATGTCACCTTCTCAGTGAGAACTTACCTGACTACTCTATTTTAAATTGTCATCCTCACACACCTTATCATTCTTTCCTGTCTTACTTTTCCCACAGCATTCATTACTAACTCCCACAAGAGCACAAGTTATGTGTGTTCATCTCCAGATTTTGAAACAGTGCCTGCACATGGTAGGCATGAAATAAATATCTGCTGACAAACTGACTGAAAGAACAAACAAATGGAAAAAATATCTGCCCTCAAACAGGTTATGGTCTAATGGAGGAAGCAAATATATAAATAAATTATCTTAAATTATTCCTGAAAGACAAAAATATACACAACAGCAAAATCCAACTTATCAAAGACTCATACACGGAAAGAACTTCTGGCACCCCACTTCTACATGGTCGATGACCACCAGATTCTTCTTTTTATTATACCTCCTAGCTCCCTGTCTCCAGTAGTACTGTCACTTATGCAGTGGCCAAAAATGCCACCAGAGCTGCCACTGCTGCCAGAACTGCCTCTTCCCATATTAACTTTCACTGCTACCTACTGAGTGAAGGTAAAGAATATTTCTGTTCCCACTGTTGGACAAGAGAAAGATATATTTCTGGATTTACACATTAAATTCATTTTTCTGCGGGTAGTTAAATTCTACACTACAGGAGTGGTTATATTGATATTAAAGGTGAGCCAAGAAACCTATTATTTTGAATATTGCTTAATTATTAAGTTTAGATACAGAAAAATAAGTTTTGAATTCTATTTCACTATTGCAACATATCTTTACTACACTAAAATGAATAGCACTGGCAAAATAGTTAAAAGACAAACTCCTTCAATAAATCTATAAAGTACTATATTTTAAGCAAAGAGGTACAATGTAAAATTAATGGCATTTTTTTCACTCACAAGGATCAATTATAATCGTATACTGGATTAAAGAACGATGTAGAATTCTTAAACAGATCATTAGTATTTGAGTTAAACTAAATTAAAACCACACAGGAAAAGTAGAAAATATTCTTTATCGCTAGCAAAAGGAAAACAACTTAAGTAAATGAAGAATAAGCTCAAGATTTCTCACTTCAACTAACACCTCCACAGATTGCATTATCATTTTAGGCAAACTGACATTTTCACATTTAATTTTTAATGGCAAGAATGATTTCCATCTGGGAGTCATATGCTTAAAAGTGTTAGCCTTGGCACAATTTCAAAACTGAATTGGAAGTGCATTTCTGGCTATAAGCAAAATGCCCCACTACAACACAACAGTTACATCTCACATTAATCCTGCCACTGGGAGCCCAGTTTTATGTGTTTTACCTGCTGGTGAATTTTGCCCTCAGATAAGCACATAAGTCATCTTTTTCGATCATCAATAAACTACTTATCTTTACTACCTGAAAGCCTCCTGCACTTACCAATATTAAACAATATTTACACTTCTAAAAGAAAAGTTTTACAAATATTACTATTCTTCATAAGTGTAAGGAAAACTACAAACTGGGGAAAATTCCCTTATGTAGAAAAATGCCAAACCAGAAGCTGAAGTCTTAACTTTCAAGTATCACAGTTCTCATTGGCCAACTACAAACGTGGCCAGTTATTTAGACAGTAAATAATTTACAGCCAGTAGGTAAAAAGCCCCATAAAAATATTAGGTCCTCACTTATCTTTCTCCTTAATAAAGAGACATCTGAAAGTCACAGCAGACAGTTTGATCACGTATCGAAACATACAGGACAGTACAAAGCGTGCAGTGATCAAGACGCAGGAAGGCAAAGTTCCGGCGCTATGAGAGGATTACAGCGGAAAACAGTAGCCCATCTGTCCACAGGAGAACAGAAAGAAGTCCACCTGGAAAGGTCAGGGAGGTGGGGCGGCGAGAGGAACGAGCTGGGCACTGTCTTCCGCCCCCCGGGCTAAGCGAAGCCGCGAGCCGCAGGAAGGCAAGAGCGCCGGGTGGGCTCGCCGGGCTGGGTCGCAGGGCTGCCGGGCGCAGGTGGGCTGAGGCTGCTGGACCGGCGAGGGCCTCGCCCGCGCAGCCAGGAAGCCACCCAGCCCACAGACGGGCGGAGGAGCCACCTGGCCAGAGCCACGTCGGAGGCTGAGCGCGCGGGGAGGCGGGCACCTCGCTCACACCCCCCGGGAGGCTGACAGCCTGGAAGCTCGCGGCGGCCGGGGCGCGAGGAGGGCCGCAGCGCGCCGGAGGGGGTCGCTCTGAGGAAGCCGCGCTGGGCGCTGCCCGTCGCCAACGACTCCCCCTCGCCCGGATCGGCGGCGGCTGGATACTCACGTAGGGCTGGTAGAACTTCGAAAGCCGCGGCTTCCCGTGGTTGTTGAAGATGAGGATCGCCTTGATCATGGCTGGGCCGGGCCGACCGGGTGGGCGCTGGCGGCCGGGGCGGGGGCGGGCGCGCGAGCCTCGCCTCGGGATCTCGCCTGCGATCTTTCCCCACCCGCCCCCTCCCGCACGCGCGCGGGCGCGCTCCCGAGCAGCTGGGCGGGGCCGGGGCGGGGCG
>VBSM01002608.1:53094482-53111019 GCA_008086735.1 Cheirogaleus medius | reverse complement strand
GGGCAGAGAGGCGGGAGGTTCGGATTGCATCCGACCAGGGGTGGCGGCCAGTAAAGAAGCAAAATTGAGGAGGGTTCGTCCCAGACATGCATTTTAATCAGTCCTCAGAAGAGAGAAGGTGCAGTTTCCGATTTTCCAAATCTTTGAGTTGCATTTCTCTCAAAATCATCTCTGGCTTGGTTAGGTGCCCTATAGATGTCGTGCCCCGTATTTGGCTGCCACACCACTTTTTACACTGTATTTTTATCTTCCTTGAGTTGGCCAGACTGCTAGCTCTTCGAAAGAGGGAGCTGAGTGGGATCTCGGTAGTTCCAGGTACTAAACACAGGAGCTAATGATTCAAATAATAGTTTACGGTGGTGTAGGGATGGTCAAGAAACCCTTAATTAATGTTTTGAAATAAAGAAAGCATAATGTCAAGGGACATATTCATAGTCTTTGGGCTTGCATATCTGTATTTTGGGTCATTGAAACCTTATGATTTCTGTCTCTGAAACTTTTTGTCCCTTGGTTATTGTATTTTATTGTTAATAACTTACTGCTTTTCTTTAAGTTTATTGAAAATTTGGTAGTTAGAAAAAAAATGAGTAAAACCAAATAATTGCCTGTAATGTTACCACTGAGAAATAACATTTTGGTACATATTATTCTCTATTTATGTGAGTATGTTTTTGTGATTGTTTTAATGAAATTGAGATCATATACATGCTGCTTTGTATTTAGAATTTTGCTGACTTTGCTGTTAAATGATTTTATAATGTGTTCCTTTAATGGCTGCTTAATAATCTTAAGGTTCCATAAGTATGAGTTATGTGCTGGATACTGTTCTAAGCATATATTAATGCATTTAATTCTTATAACAACCCTACCAGGTAGGTGCTATTATCCCCTTTTACAAATGGAGAAACTGTGGCATGGAGAGATTAAAAAGCTTATCCAGGTATATATACATACACACATACACATACATACCGTACATACACACATCTAGCAAGTGGTTGAGCCAGGATTTGAACCCAGGCAATTTAGAGTATGTGCTCTTTACTACATTATATAGTAGAGTGTAATATCCTTGTTAGATATTTAGGTTTACCTTTTTTTTCTATAAAAATAAATGCCTAAATGAAGGTGAAATCTTTCTAAGTGAATCTTGACACATCTCATATTTTCTTAAAACTAAATTTCTAGAAATATTACAGAATCAAAGTATATCTTTAAGTGTTGGGATCTGTATTAACATATTGCTTTCCAGAAAGGGTATATCATTTTATATTCTCAACACTAGTATGATCTACACTATTCTGATCTTTACCTATTTGGTCAGTAAAAATGGCCATGATGTTATTTTACTTTGTTGTTTTCTTCAAATCTTTATTGACTAATTATATTTCTTCTCTTTGGAATTGCCTGTTAAGTTAAAATGCATTTTAAAGATTAGTCCCTTGGGGAGAACTTTAGAATCAAGAAAAAGAAATGATGAAAAAGACTCTTATCATCTTTATATCTCTGATACATTAGGTTATTAAGTACAGAATGTCCGATTTCCCTAAGTACCAAGTTTGACAGTTGATAGCTCTGACATTTCACTTTGATACTTTTTTTTTTTTTTTTTTTTTTTTTTTTTTTTTTTTTTTTTTGCTGTTGTGTTTTTTATTGTGAAGGTACATTCTCATTCTTTCAAACGCACATTTTGGCTTATGATTGTCTTTGAAAGTTTTTTTTCCAGAACAATTTTTGTGAAACCCTGGGTAAGTCAAAAATTCATATTATTTTCTGATATGAGTTCCATCATGGAACCAACGCAGCACAGACAGCTCAAAATATCAATGAAGTGTTTGGGAAGGCTAGTGAAAGCACAATACGTCAATGGTTTTAGAAGTTCTGTTCTGGTGATTTTAATCTTGAACATGAGCCATGTGGGTGACCTGAGACCAAGGTGGATAATGATGAGCTGGAAGCTGTAGTGGAAGCGATTCCATCCCAACCTACATGAATTAGCAGCAAGGTTTGACATTACTAGTCCTCTAATATTGGACGACTTCAAACAAATCGGCAAGGTAAAGAAGCTGGATAGATGGGTACCGCATGACTTAAGCATTAAAAGAGAAGTCGTATTGAAGCTTTCGTTTCTTTGCTGTCATGACATAAAGGTGAACTATTTCTACATTGTATTGTTATATGTGATGAAAAATGAATTGTTTTTGACAATCGCAAGCGTTTGGCACAATGGTTGGATAACAATGAAATGCTGAAAGAGTCCAAAACCGAATATTTGTTTAGCAAAAGCTAATGGTGTCTGTTTGGTGGTCCAGTGCTGGTATTATCCACCACAGCTTCATAAAATCTGGTCAGTTGATTACAGCAGATATCTACTGCAGTCAATTGGACAAAGTGATGAGGATGCTTGGGATTAAGCAGCCAAGATTGGTCAATAGAGATAGGCCAATCCTCTTGCAAGACCACATGTTACAGAAAACAACACTGCTCAAATTACAGAAGCTGGACTCAGAAACTCTTTGTCATCCACTATATTCACCAGACCTTGCACCAACTGACTACCACTTCTTCCAGGCTTTGGACCACTTCTTGCAAGGAAAAATACCCAATTCTCAACAAGCTGTGGAAAATGCCTTTTGCAATTTCACACCATTTGCTCTCTAGGCTTCTTTTTCGCTGGCATAAACAAGCTACTGTTAAGATGACAAAACTGTGTTGAAAGTTAGGCGCATACTTTGATTAATTGTACTGCTTCTTGTTTGACATATAATAAGCTAAACCTTTGATTCAAAATCAAACATTCATGTTTAATGACCTAATATCTTCAGTATCATAAATATATAACATGTATATAGATTAAAGATTAAGGTTTCCTAAAGTCTTTTATATCACATTCTCTTTAAATGGTTCAGTGTAATTGTCAGTAATTTTTTTTTTCTTTTACAGTTGACATTCTGCTAAAGGCTGTTGGGGATACCCCTATTATGAAAACAAAGAAGTGGGCTGTGGAGCGAACCCGAACCATCCAAGGACTCATTGACTTCATCAAAAAATTCCTTAAACTTGTGGCCTCAGAACAGTTGGTATGAAACCAATGGCGATCATTTTCTACAAAAATTTGCAGTAGTTCTTACGCAACAACAAATAACTAGTTTATAGAAATGCATATGGAGCCACAGATGTTACTTTTTTGTTATGCTCTTTTATTTCTTTATTGGTGGAATTTACTTTATGGAAAGATTCTCTGAGAAATCCTGAAATGAAATGAGTTTTAAATTTGCTTTACAATGTGAACCATTTTTTTAAACCTACTGTATTGATTGTTTTCCTCAGAAAGTCACTGAATACCCATGCAGAAAAATCTATCGTACATTAGTACAGAATTTTCTGTAAATTTGTTTTCATACCAGTGTTGTTTTTTTTCTCATTTTTTTCTTGAGGTAAGCAGTGAATCTTTGCTATATATCATGAAAGAACTAAAAGCTGTACCTATTGCACATTCTAGTTTACGTTAATGAGCACTTCATGGTGGTTGAGGGGTTAATACTTTAAATGTCACTGGTTTTTAATTTGGCATTTGACTACAAAAGTATGTATCAGTCACCTTTATCTGCAAATAGATTACAATCCTGGGTATTATTAACTCAGCATATGAGTAGATAGGGAACTGAAGAATCACTAAGTATCTTTGAAATGCAAATTATGAATTTGTATGTGTAAGTGTTGGGGAGGGGTATATGTTTGTTTATGAACACAGGAGTGAGAACAGGTAAAATGAGTAAACTGATCATTAAAGTGGACCTGTTGGAATTTCTTTTTGTCAGTGAGGAGCAAAGAACTGACTGATCTAAGAGTTTGGCTATAAGTGGCTCTCACAAAGGGGGCATTGATATAAAAGTAAATGCAAGAGAGATTAATCACTAGAAGTTATCTGAGGCAAAAATGGCATAAAGCCAGGGATCCCTCCACGGAAAGTTGTTTGGGAAAAGTATTGAGAATAAATGATAAGAATGTCATATAGAATTTAATTGATGAGGGAATAGCAAGAGATTTTAGTGTTGTCTGCATGCACATGATTGCTAAACCCTCAAAAAGCAGAGGACCTTGCCTAGAGCTCAAGTCTAAATGGAAAAGTCAAGGGAATAGAATGTACACTTGAGAGAAATGAGCAGAGGCTGTATCTCTACTAAAGATGCAACATGAAGAGTTGATAAGGTAGGAAAGCAGAGTAATGCCAAGTAATTGAAAGCATTAGTTTTAGAAATATAGAGAGAAGAAAAATCATCAGAGGTAGCAACAGTAGGCAAAAGAAAAAATGGAAGAAAAGATGAAATGATACTATGTCCTATATTAGTGTTAGTGTCTTGAAATTTTGTATTGCCTATTTTCAGAAATCTGAAAGGACTTGATATCAATATGTATTTGACTGAACCATGCAAAATTGCCATCAATCAACCATCAAAAACAATTTCATATGGGTCAAATTAAAGTTTCTGTAGTGAATTTTATAATCCTCTCCTATTTAAGCAGTCAGAAACATAAATGAGTCATTTTGCTATTAATAATTTCCCAAATTAGAACTTACATTTTCTCACTTTTATCAAGCTGTGTCTAGGTCCTGCTTTGGATGTTAAAGAGAAAAAGTAATGTTAGAAATTCTGGGAAGATAGCAGTGGTATCAGAAGGCATAGTTGAAATCTCTTTGATTTTTCAGAAAAATTTAGTCAACTAGATAGCAAAACTAAAAACCAATGAGTAGTACTTATAACAAAGCTAGGTGACAAGATATCCTCACCAACCCAAAACACAAACCATCAACCACAGGACCTGCATGGTGTCAGCATCTGTGGTGAAAGAAACAGCAAGCAACAGGGTTAGCATCTGATAGCACTGAGAAAATAGTAACAGGTCCTCACTGGAAAGCAAAGTAGGCCAATTTAAGATGGAAGTTGAAACTAAGGGATTTTGCCCTCTGCTAAAGCTGGTGATTGCAATATGCCTGCACTAAAGGGGCCCAAGCTCTAAATATAGACCCATTATGGCTCCCTTCCAGGACAGGAGCCCATACTAAAGATAAATTATGGGAAATGAAATAAAAATTGAGCAGGATAGGAACATGAGAAAGAAAGGAAAGAGAAGGAACAAATCCAAGTGGAGGGGAACAGAACTTGGAAAACCCAGAAAGCAAACTTCTGTATTTTTGAACACTACAAAAAAACACCAGAAGAGGGAGCTCTGAAGTTGGAAAAACTAACCTAACTCACCTCATTCTAAAAGTTGAAGAAAACTAATTTCACATAAAAAGGAGCAACAGGAAGTATCAAGGTCAAATCCTGTACAATGTTACAAGGAAAAAGTAAAAGCAGAACAATATCCCTAAAGACAATGAAATCATGCCAGAAAATGCCTACAAGGCAAAGTCAAAAACTGTAACTTTGTATTTCAAAACAAGCTGAAAGATACTAAGAAAGTGGTACAAAAATATAAAAGAACAAGATAAATCAGCATTAGTAAAACTAAGAAATGAAGTGACAGCTCAGGAAAAGAATTAAAAGTAAAATCATTTCAGAAATGGATACTAAACTAGAAGGAACATAAGAACAAATAAACAGATACTGCCTTAAAAATAGAAGGCATATTTTTTAATTTAAAAAATTTTAAAAAGTCAAAAGAAAATGACATTGAGTATGAACAAATGAGAATGAACATATGAACAAGAGTCCCAAAGCAAGAGAACAGAAGAAACACTATAAAACTATCATGCAAAGGAAATTTCTTAAGATAAAATGAAATTTGAAACCACATATTAAAAAAACATACCAAGTACCTGAGAATATCAACCTAGAATGAAGAATATCAAGACACGTTCTGATAAAATTACTGGACTTGCAAGAAAAAATTATCCTGTGGAAATCTAGGGGGAAATAGAAGGGCATGATTTAATGCTATCATTAAACTTTGTCAGGAAAGATACTCAAGGAAAGAAGGTGTGAGATAAGGGTTTTATATCCTGCCGGTCTGACTTACTGAGGGCACAGACTATTAGCAATGTGCAAGAACTCACAGTCACAGTTCAGGGAATACTATTCCCGTGAACCCTTGCTGGGGAATCCACTAGACAAAGAACTTTATAACAATTGAAATAACTAGAGAGACGTCAATTTAAAGACTGGTAACTGAAAAACTAAATAATTTAGTAAAACTAATTTTATCTGCCCAAGCTCTTGGGTTTTAGAGATTTTATTTTCATAAACCGAAGGCAACTACATCTACTTTAAAAGTAACAAATTATAAGCCACTTCTAAGTTTCTTCAGTGGAATTGATGATGATGATAACCTGTTACTTGTACAGAGCTTTATGGTATACAAACCCTTATGGCTTTATCTCTTTTAAACTAGCTGAATTGCTTTTTTTTTTTAATTGTATTTACTTCCAGTTGTTAACTCCTGTTACAAAATCACATTGAATTCCTTTTGTTCTCTGCTCCATGGATTCTGCTGTCCATATGAACACTCACGTTATCTTTGTCTCCTTTGCCTACAAATTTCTAATTACTACTTTGTTCAACTGGTTGAATCTTGCTTATTTCTCATGTATCTCTTCCAGGAAGCCTTCCCTGACCCTTTTGCTAGGCTAGGCTAATGCCACATTTCTGTGCTACATACATCATTAGATGCACAATTCTCATCTATATTCTTAGCTACTTGTATGTGTTTGCCTCTCCAATAGTCCATAAGCTCATTGAGGGGAGAAGTCATATTACTTTTCATAGGGCCATACCTTGTACAGTTTCTAGCACATCATAGATGCTCATGAATATTTGCTGAAATAAACTCATTCAGAGCCCTTCCTCTGATTTATTATAATGTGCCAAAAGAGTAAAATCAGTGTTCACTCAAAGTTAAATGGCCAGGAACTAAACACAAATTATGTCTGTATTATAGGAAATTCACATTAAAATGCACATTGCTTTCTGTTTTATTTCTGAGCATTTTTAAAAAATAATTTTTATTTATTTTTGAAGTGGAATCTCACTATGTTGCCCCAGCTGATCTCAAACGCTTGAGCTCAAGCAACCCTCCCATCTGACCCTCATAAGTAGCTGGGATTATAGGTGCATACAACCACACCTGGCATATTTCTGAAATTTATGTTAGAACTTTACTCAGACTTAACCATGAATTGATATTTAAACATGAACTATTTTTAAGTAATTTAATAATGGGTATTGAGTACATACACCAGACACTGATACTTTGTGTGTATTACCTCATTTTATCTTTCCTAGCAAATTCAAAAGGTATAGGTAGTATTATTTTCCAAATCTTACATATAAGGAAACAGGATGAAAAATGTTATTTATATTTAAAGCCAGGATTCAAACCCAGATCTTAATCAGTAGGACCTATAAACTTAATCACTGCACTATTTTGCCTAAGAGAGAAATATGAGCAATATTTATTCCTGTTAGAGTTGGTGACCAAAATAGTATCTAACCAACTGTTCTGATACTGTTTTTTATAAAAAATACTATGTTAGGTCCAAGGTATTTTAGTCTCAGTATTTGATTATAGATATTAAAAAGAAATTGAATATGTTACATTTGTTACCTGCAAATATCCTGTTTTCTAAAAAGAAAATTATCAAACGACACTTTGACACTATAATCTTTTGTTTCAGTATCTTTAGGAATTTTTTTTTTAAGTACTAGAAATATTTTAGTAAAAATAGACTAAACTGAAACATTGAACAGTGAATCCTTTAAAGAACAAAGTTCTAAGGACATTAGGTTTCAATTATGCTACCTTTTTTCCTACTTCATTTATCTGTAGGTGACTTTATGGTAGTGACACCCAACCTGAAGTTCAGCACCTTTGTTTTCAAAGGTGGGAAAGGTCAAAAAGAAAACCTTGTATGTCATACATTTACTCAAGAAAAATGCACAAAGTATCTTAAATATTAGATTTATTGATGTCTGGCTATGTGCATGAAATTTTGTTAGAAATTCTGTATTGGTGAGACAATTTTTATGATAATGTAATTTCTTGAATAGCCCTTTATTTTAGGGCTATTCAAGAAATAGCCCTATTTGTAAAAAATATTTAAAAGTTTCTTAGTTTTAAAAAGTTAGAACCACTAAGAACATAAATTCTGTTATTTTTATTCCTCTGTAGGAAAGATGTGATCTTCATAAAGATCTCTTTAAATTGACTATTTTATGAGAATTAGAAGGAGTTTAGGGAAACTTTCTTTAATTCTGAAGACAAAGAAAGTGAAATAGCTGGCTGATTGGAACCCAGAAAAATGCAAGTTAATCAGAATACTATTAAAAATGAATCTCTGTTTTTTGGGTTTTTTTCCTTTCTAGTTTATTTATGTGAATCAGTCCTTTGCTCCTTCGCCAGACCAAGAAGTTGGAACCCTCTATGAGGTAAAAAGTTACTGCTTTTTCTTTTCTTGATGGAGTATGCGCATCTATGTAATATGTATGTTGTAGTCTATACTGTGATCATTAATTCACATCTAAGAAATGGCATGCCGTTCTTAATTCTCTATTTGAGAAAGAAATGGCATGCCGTTCTTAATTCTCTATTTGAGAAAGAAATGGCTTTCTTGTTTTCTGTTATATCTCTAACACCTTGAACATAATAGGATCTTAATAAATTATACTTCAAGGTAATCTTTTGTTTGTATTCTCAGAAAGTAAGACTCCCTTCATCTGTATCTCATTTCTTTTACATTGTTCTTATAATCTGTAATCCAGATCTAGCTCCAAGAAAATGAAAAAAATGTAAGATTGACTTTATTCAACATTCTTGCAGTTTCATGGAAATAATCAGAGTATACATAGTAGTACCACTACTAGAAAACAACTGAAATCACATAGACTGATTGGAGATGTAGAAAAAGGGACAAGATTTGCCCATCCATGCCTAAGATGCTTAAAGTACAGGTTTATTAAACATTTATGACTATTGATATGTGTCTGATAGAAACTGGCATCTTTTGAAAGAAGTAGCCTATCACAGAGGTAACTTACATGTATATGAATATTTAGGATACATATGACTTATTTTTTCTTAGTTTCATCTAAAAATAACAAAAATTGAATTTGATTTATTGCCTTTTCTTTTTTGTAGTGTTTTGGCAGTGATGGTAAACTGGTCCTACATTACTGCAAATCTCAGGCATGGGGATGAACCACAGAGAAAAACAACTTGCTACTTAAAATGAATTTTCACAGAGGAGACAGCTCTGAAAAGCCAATGCTTGTGGCAAGAGACTTAACAGATATTATCTATTCAACGTGTGTCTACTGTAACCCATATTTATGTATAAGAAAACATCGATAGTGTGAATGGACTCACAAAAATGTGATTTGTATCAATACACAAATCATCATAAAAGATTGACATTAGAATATACCCATTGCTCCTACCCTTTACTACTATTATTGCTGCAGATCTGCCTCCAAGGTTGGATAGGAGACTAAGACTGTAAACTTCGTCGTAACTAATTCTCAAAATTACTGAATTGTTGTATAATTTAGCACTCCACTGATTTTTTTTTCCCAGTGGTAAAATTTAATTTGCCAAGCATTCTTATTCTCTTTTTTTAAAAAACATATTCAGGGAACTTCAGTTTGTTTGAGATACGGGAAATTTACATTTATATCTACTGTGTTACCTGGTAAAATTGCAATGACCTGCTGGCTGAATACCTTAAATAGTCCAGTAGAGGGCAGCCCGGCTGGCAGAAAGGTTTTGGCAGTTTGGTTTTACATATTTGCCAGGTGATAATAGGGGAAAAGGCTTTTCTTGCTGATTTCTAGCTAATATCTAGTCAGGAGAGCAAGCATGTTGGACAAACTGAAAGACTGTTTTAGAGAGTATGCATAGTTTAAATTTAACTATTTTATTGGGAAACAGTTTTATAAATCCTGGACAAATGAATCATACAGCTCTTTTCAGTTGTATCATTTAATGATTCTTGGGTCCCAATCATATAACTATGGTATTACTCTGTCATTTATAAAGTGTCAAAAGCACTCATTGAGTAAACCTGGCAACATCTTTGTTTCATAATGCATTTTCCAACTTGAATGCACTCGGTAATTAAAAAACAGCCTTAGATTTTATGCATATTTCATGCCATGACCAAAAAAATACCATTTTTAGTGATGCTATTAGACTGGTAAGTGCTTAAGATGAAATTTAACTTTTTTTTTCTTCATTTTCTATTTGTAATGCCACATTTTTTAAAAAGTATTCCAATAAATTGAATGGAATGTCCAAACAGGATCTAAGATATATACTAGAATTCCAAGTGTTTGTTTTCAAAAGTAATGTTGGGAATGATATGATTTTATTGAAGGACTTCAACTAATGTCCCTTAAATCCCAGAATGCACTTTATGGCTAGTGATCTGCCATATGTTAGCATTAGGGGATACTAAGTAACCTTTAACTTTGCAGTGATAAAATCACTGTTCAGATCTCATTTTCTGCCCAAATGTGAATTTTTGAGTTCCCTTATACCAATGTTCCTGTGTAATAAATTAATATAGCTAATAGTTAACACTAGAATAATACAAGTTGTGTAAAATTAGAAGATTAGGGAAGAAATTTGTATGTTTATTGAAAGCTGGAAAGTATACTATTTTCAAGTCAAATAAGTCAGATATGAAAAAGATCTGTTCTTTAGTTTTTCCACTACAGTTTACTGAAGGATACATTTATATGTGTATATATTTAACAAATAGCAAAAATATGTTGAATTTATGTATTATGTTTGCTACTGAGGTTTCAGATGGTAGAATATTAACTACCTCAATCAGAAATACTTGAGTTTGAATTTGTAGCATCAATTTAATTATTTTTTATCTAAATTGCTTGTTTATTAACTCTAAGGTTAGCTAAATATGTATACCTTATTTTCTTCCCTAATAACCTTGAAAAATATATAAGACTTGACACTTTTTCAAACCATATTTGTTATTATCTCTTGATCTTTACCCAAAGAATTAATCGTTGTGTGCTAAATTTGTAACCGTTGCTTGTAAGCCTGGATCCCATAAGTTATTGGGTGACTAGAACTTAAAAGACGATTGATTCACAAATAGTTTTGCAGGTATCTAGTTTAAACTGTCTTAAGTCTAATTAAACTTGGAGGGGGGAGACTTAAACTTACAAGTTATATTTTAAGTTTTTCATGTTTACAACTAAATAGATGTCAATAATACCATGCTTTATATTACTGTGCAAAGATGACAGCACACAAAGTATATATGATATTAGATTATTTTGCTTCCATTTTTTAAAAGTATGCCAAGGACCTCATAATGAGTTCCCCATATTTAGGGAATAAGGTAAGTTAAGAATGTTTTATCTGTAATTAAAATGAGAGGGATACTTCCTGCAATCTATGATTTCTAGAAGTTTTGATCCTAAAGGAACCATAAATATCTAATCAGATTAGAAAACTAAAGTGCAGAATATGCCTCAGATTATATAACGCTAGTCAGTTTGGTTGTGTGTAACCTAAATTGGGAAAGCCTTGGGTGTTGAAAGAGTGTGAAAATGAAAATCGCCTTCCATGTAGCTTCTGCTTCATTTGCCAAGGGTTATAAAATGCTAGGTAAGCTTTTGGTACTATGAAAGCCAGTTAAAGGCCACATAATGAAAAGTATTTAGAAAACATTCATCAGGTTTAGTCTTACAAATACTATTTCCCTACAGTATTCAACCCAAATTGGATTGTCCACTATTCCCTGAACACACCTTGTATTTGTTTTCTATGTCTGCTTCTGCAGTTTACTTACATGTTTACCCCTTCAAATTCTAACTCTCCTTCAAGGCCTAATTAAGATTTTTTTTACAGGGTGGACAGGGTCTTACTCTGTTGCCCGCTAGAGTGCAATGGAGTCATCATAGCTCGCTGCAACTTCAAACTCCTGGCTTTAAGTGATCCTCCTGCCTGAGCCTGCCGAGTAGCTAAGACTACAGACACGTGCTACCATGTGCGGCTAATTTTTGTATTTTTTGTAGAGACTAGATCTTTCTCTCAGGCTGGTCTCAAACTCCCAGCCTCAATTGATCTTCCTGTCTCAGCCTCCCAGAGGGCTAGGATTACAGGTGTGAGCCACCATGCCCAGCCCTAATTCAGATTTTATCTCTTCCCAAAACCTATCTGAGTTACTTGAGGAAATACCCTCTCCTTCATAAGAACACTAACAGCAAACTACTACTATTAGCACTTAACTGCATACTGCCTTACAGGGATGTGTCTAACAACCCTTCATAATTGTAATGTCCCTGAAAATAGGATGTTGTTCGCTTTTTTATTTGATGCCCACACACATGTAATATTTAGTACATTTCCTTGCACATACATAATCAGTAATGTCACATCATATGTTGAGTGAGTGAAATTAAGTGTGATTACCAAAGCATGGCTTAGCTTCGAAAAACAACAAAAAAGGATATTTGTATTATTTAAATTTTTACACGGCAGAAGATAAAGGAAAATATTTGCAACATATGACAGTGTTTTTAATGTCTTTAGTATATGAACTCATTTCGGTAGGTAAGAAAAAACAAACCAAGTGAAAGGCAAACAGTATTAAAATTCAATTCACAAAAATACAAATGCCCAATAAAATGTAAAAAGCCTTGAACCCTATATTAGTTATAAAAAATGAAAATGAAACAGCGTTCTTTATCACCTATCATTAACAATTAAAAACAATGTAAATCTCTGGATTGACAAAGTTGTGGGGAAATAGTCTTGTCATATTTTTGGTGAATGGAACATCAATTGGTACTTAATCTTTAAGAGGCAGTTTGGCAGTATCTATCAAAAACCATGAAACCAAGTATAAGCTTTGACTTGTTCATAAAACCTGTTCGTTCATTCACATATTGAGTGCCTACTTTGTCCTCAGCACAAGATTAATAAAATCCTTTTAATGAGGGGGGACAGATTTTCCAATTTGAATTTAAATCTTGAAGCTTTTAAATTGAAATTTTAGAAATATTGGAAAGTAAAGATGTTTGATACCTAATATTTAGCTTTACCTATGTTTCTGTATTTAATATTAATGATTGAAAGAAAACATGTATGAATCCGAATAAAATCTTAAGAGTCCTTATAAATACAACTCCCGTAGTTCCTTCTGTTATCACAACAGATGAATCTTAACCTTGATTACTTCTAGTGATAGACACAAAGGAAGCCCTATCCATTTTGAGATGGCTCTATTTGTTATAGAACTGTCTGCCTTACAGCACACCAAAATCTGCCTCCCTGCCTCTGCCAACTATTTGTTCCTGGTTCTAGTATCTATCTACAAAGCATATATTTCCCCCATTCCCACCCCAGTTTTCCCAAATCATCTTTGTTTTAGTAAATGGTAAATCCATCCTTCCTTCCTTAGAATCTTGACTTCTCTCTTCCAACCCAGTTCTAATCCATAAGCATATCCTGACAGCTTTACTACCCAAATCAATGTACAGATTCAGTGCAATCTCTATCAAAATACCAATGACATTCTTCACAGAAATAGCAAAAACTAATACTAAAATTTGTATAGAACTACAAAAGATCTGGAATAGCCAAAGCAATTCTGAGAAAAAGGAACAAAGCTGGAGGCATCACACGACCTTACTTCAAATTATACTACAAAGCCATAATAACCAAAACAGCATGGTATTGGCATAACAACAGACCCATAGACGAATGGAACAGAATAGAGAACACAAAAATAAATCCACACATTTACAGTCAACTTATTTTTGACAAGGTCACCAAGAGCATACATTGGAGAAAGGATAGTTTCTTCAATAAATAGTGGTGGGAAAACTAGATAACCATATGGACAAATGGAATCACATAACACTAAAAAGCTGCACAGAAAAGTAAAAAGCCCACAGAATGAGAGAAAATATTTGCAAACTACCCATCTGACAAGGGATTAATAGCCAGAATATAGAAAGAACACAATAACAGTTAAAAATGGGCAAAAGATCTGAATGGACCTTTCTCAAAAGAAGACATATAAATGGCCAAATGGTATATGAAAAAAAAAAATTTCTCAACATCACTAATCATCAGGGAAATGCAAATCAAAACTACAATGAGACATCTCACCCCAGTTTAAATGGCTTTTATCCAGAGACAGGTAATGGATGCCGGTGAGGACGTGGAGAAAGAGGAACTCTCCCACATTATTGCTGGGAATGTGAATTAGTATAGCCACTACAAGAACAGTGTGGAGGTTTCCCAACTAAAAATACAACTATCATGATCCAGCAGTCTCACTGTTGGGTATATATCCAAAAGAAGGGAACATTAGTACATAGAAAAGATACCTGTATTCCCAAGTTTATTGCAGGACTATTCATGATAGCCAAGATAGGGAATCAACCTAAGTGTCCATCAACAGATGAATGGATAAGGAAATGCACTACATACACAATGGAATATTATTCAGCCATTAAAAATGAAATCCTGTCATTTGCAACAATATAGACAGAATGAGAGCACATTATGTAAAGTGAAATAAGCCAGGCACAGAAGAACAAATACCACATGTTCTCATGTGGGAGGTAAAAAAAATTGAACTCATGGAGGTAGAGAGTAGAATGATGTTACCAGAGGCTGGGAAGGGTAATGGGGAAGGAGGGATAAAGAAAGGTTGGTTAATGGGTACAAAAATACAGTTAGAAGGAATAAGATCTAATGCTCAGCAAAATAGGGTGACTACAGTTAATTATTATATAGTTCAATAGCTAGAAGAGTTGAATTAGAATGTAACAAATCAAATACTTGATGGATATTTCAGTTACTCTGATCATTACACATTATATCAAAATTTCACATGTATCCTATAATATGTACAACAGATGTATCCCTAAAAATTAGAAATTAAAGATTAGTTTTACCTTTAAAACATGTTTATAGTCCAACCATTTCTTATCTGCTATCACCCTGGTAAAAGCCACCATTATACATATATTTTTCATTTGAATCGTAATAGCCAACTAATTGGCTCCCTGGTATCTGCTCTCTTGCCAAAATTCTCCAGTGGCTTCTGATATTAGAGAAAAGGCTGAAGTCCTTACATTTACATTGGACTGCAAGGATCTAGCATTCCCCACTTACTCACACTCTGCCACCCTTATCTGTGTTCATCCCTGCTGTTCTTCAAACACTAAACTTACTCCCATCCCAGGGCTATTGCATTTAACTGTTTCTTCTACCTAGAAACTTGCCAGATGTCTTGCTAACTAACATCCTTCAGTCTTAACTCAAATATCACTTCAAGGAAGTGTTCCCCTGAACTCCCTCTAAAATGGCAACTCCTCACTACTCTGCATACCCAACTTTCCCTGCTTTATTTTTCTCTGTTGTATATTGTATACAGTATTTGTCCATTTCTCCATGTATACTGTGTACAATATTTGTTGGTGTGTACCTACCCAACCACCCCCATTAGAATGTAAGCCCTCTGAGGGCAGTCAATGACTTAGTTTTGTGTGCAGCACCTGAACCTAGTACATACTTTTAAAAATGTGTTGGATGAATGGATAGATGAATATTTACAGATCTCTAATCTAGTTCCCTTCTGGGAATCTATGCCCACATCAATGTCTGTCTTAAAATGTGACAGTCATTGCCCTGGGCAACTGTTAATAGAGCATATAATAATACCTTTTTATGACTACTTTTTTTTATGTAGTTGGGTTATAATGTGCAACTCTTTGGGGAAGAATTCTGGTGTCCTTTGCAGAGAAACTGAAAAAACCTGAGAAAAACAAGTCTTTGTTGGATCCGAACTCAGAATCCCAGGATCTCTAAAGAAAACTAGCAATTGAACTATTCTAGCCAATATGCTTTTCCTAAATTCATTATTCATGCATGCGCTCAAGAAGTATTTCCATCTGTGCCTAACCTGCACAAAGCACTGTGTGCAAGGAACTGCTGGGGATATAAAAATAAAATGTAAGAGGAACCTGTGCTAAAGGTTCTCACTGTCAAGGTGATCCACATATGGAACTGCAATACATGCCAAGAAATGGTAAGTGCCATAAGAAATTGATTATTGTTCCAATTGTTCAGGAAAAGGAAAAATTATTTGAAAGGAAAGCAAGAGCTGGACCTTAAAATAAGATTTGGACATACTGAACTGGCTGCCTAGAATCTAAGCAGAAGGAAAAGCTTAAGCAAAAGAATGTGTTTGGTAAGTACCAGAAACAGTGATGCATTCAATTTGGCTGAAAGATAGGTTTGTAAAGAATAGTAAAGGGTAAAAGATCAAAAAAGGTAGTTTAGAGCCAAAACATGGAGAACTTTAAATGCCAGGCTGACAAAACCTATAGTGTAGGAAAGTCAAAGTATGTGACCAGGAAACATCAATTCTGTGTTTTGGGGTTATTAATCAAGCAGCTGTGAATAATCACGGGGGAAAGCCAAAACCAGGGAATCCAGTTTAGGAGACAAGTGCATAATCTTCCTAGTCAAAATAGAGCAGAAGCTTGAA
>VBSM01002608.1:53056855-53086428 GCA_008086735.1 Cheirogaleus medius | reverse complement strand
TTGGCAAAGCAGGTTCATTCTCCATATATATTAAAGTCCTGTATTGGCATCGATACTTGGCCTAAATGTGTTAGATAATCAGAAATGCAAGTTACTTACAAAGTTCAGATTGTATGGGAAGATTCCCGCCCCCCTTTCACATAACACAAGAGTGTTAGTTTCCTATGTAGCAGAAAACTGTTACTCATTTACTCAAATATTTGAAGGTTGCTATATTTAAGGCACACTAGTTTTCCAAGAACAAGTCTGTTGCTTGTACCATTCACAATAAGGCCAAAGCCTTTCAGAGTAAATCACTTGCAGCTGGAGTCAGAGTCGTTGTGAAAATAGATTAAATCTTGAAGAATAGGTAAGCTTTTTCTAGGATCTCCAGTGCAAAAGCCTGTAGAATCCAAACAGGTAAGGAAGTGATGCAGGCCAGGGATGAGGCTGTGGTGAGGACTAAGATGAACTGGAGAGTGCAAGACACACTGAGGGGGCGGCAGCAGCCACCCAGCTCCAGCAAGATGGTCCTGACTCCTTTTTCCATAGAAGTTGGAAATTCTGGTTTTTATGTGAAATTTTGGCAGTCAATAAAACATTAGGTGGGATATGCTAAACTTTCTGTAGATTAATCACCCAAACAATTTAAAGGGCACAATTCTTAATCTCTGATTTTAACAGATCTCAGAAGTAGGTAGGGGCTTGGGGGAGAGGTGCATAGTGATCTGAGGAGGGATGTTCTAAGTGCAAGGAAGAACATGAGCGAAGACACAATCATAGAAACTCTTCAGGAGGGAGGAATCAAGGAGGAAGAATGGGCTTTGACAAGGGAGCAGCAAAAGAGTAGAGTGAGCTCAGGGCCTGGGCCTCCAAGACCAGCTTAAAGTAAGGGACTTCACTCAGCAGCAGAGACGTACTGGAAATACATTGATTTTGGTAGCAGCATGCAATGCAGGGTGGAGAAGAGGGGAGAATTGGGGCAAGGAGACCAAGTTTCCTATTGTAATGGGCCTAAGGGTGACAGGGCCTGGACCTGACTGCCCTTCATAAATATCACTGAGAAAATTTCAGCACTACTGTGACAGAGGGTACACCATGAATATAAAGGAAAAGGAGGCAAAGGTCAAAATGTAATAATAATGCTGGAATGTTAACAATAGTGGCTTCTCTAAAGGTTAGGTGATTTGTCTTTGCAAGGTCTTTGCTTGCAGGAGGGTCCAGTATGCATTGGTTGGTGTATGCACTTCCAGTGTTGAGCATTTGTTCAAAACTGTGCTTAAGCCCAGTGTATTGTGAAGGCAATAAGCTATAGGATTGAAGAGTTTGCAGAGAATTAGTTTGAGAAATAGGCCCCATTTTTAGAAACAAGGAAAACTGAAGATCCTAGAAGTTGTACTTGTTCAAAGGTGGCCTAGCTAGTCACTCTAGGGGTAGAACCTAAATCTTTTATTCTTCATCATGAGCACTCATGGAGCTAGATCACAAAGAAGAAAGCATAAAGCCACATTGAGTACCTACATTAATCATACTGAATTTCTTCCTTGATCCCTCAAACTCTCTTCTAACTGTATACATTTTTCTCAGTGTATTTTTTAAAAATTGAGTATATTGTCCTTTTAAAAAAATCTTCTTGAAGACATCTGTCCTGGGGCCGTTTGACTGCTTCAGTACAGATAGGTTGATCTCTAGGCCAGGGCTCAGCTGTCCTCCTGAGGTTCCCTTTGTACCATCCCAGGCTTTCCCTTCGCTCTCTCCCATGGTCAGATCCCATTTCCTGATCTCACATTTTCTTCACACCTTGGTTCATGCCCTTGTTTTGGTGGAGCATGTCCTCCAACAGCTCTATGAGAAAGATTAATGAAAGGGAAATTTTTGAGACCTCATATATCTAAAAATCTCTGTATTCAACTCTTAAAACCTAAATGGTAATTTACCTGGATATGGATTCTGACCTGGCAGACATCTCCCCTCAGAACTCTGAAGGTAATCTCTTTGTCTTTTAGTTTCCAGTGTTCTTGTCAAAAACCTGGTGCTTCCGATTCTTAAAATCTTTCTATGAAACCTATTCTTTCTGGAAACTTTTGGGATCTTCTCCTTTGGTGCCTTCTCTCTGTCCCCACTATTCTGACATTCACAGTGATGTATCTTGTTTGACCCATTCATTGTGCTGGGTACTCAGTAGTGGGTTCTTTCAGTCTGGAAATTTGTGTCCTTCAATTCAAGAAAATATTCTCAGGTTATTTCTTTGGTTTTTATTTCAGCTCTGTTTCTGAAACTCGTATTGTTTGGAACCTCCTGAACTATTCCTCTGATTTTTTTTCTTTCTTTTCTATTGTCTATCTCTATCCTTTTATTCTTTGACTCTTCCTCAGATGCTTCTGTGAACCCTTCTATTCAGTTTTCTGTTTCTAAAAGCTCTTTTTATTTTATGGTCCCTTTTATGTATTTCCTCTTATCTCTCTGAGGATGTTGATGATAGGCTTTTTTAAAGTCTTCTCCTGAGTAGTCACTGTGTCCAATTGCTTTTTTCTTTCTTCTCTGGCCTGTGTTTCATACTAGAGGCTTTGGTCAGATGTCTGGTGGCCTTGGCTATCTATGTGCTAATATTTAAAACCCAAGGACAAAAAAGTTAATGGGTAGCTCTGAACACATGAATGGGGCTTCACTCTGCGATAATCTGGCAGAGCCTTTTCCTTGAGGAACTCCCAGTGATAATATCTTTAGGGCTTTTTCTTGAGCTAATCAGATTTTCTGAGAAGTTGCTCCCATCTCTTGCCTGAGGAAAAAAATCGTGTTGGGAGCATTCTGGCAGCTGGGGCAGGGATTTTACCATTTAATATGTGGATTTTTGTTTAATTCACCTTTTTTTTCACCTGGTGTCCACCAGTCCCAAGTTGATCTATTGTACTCTTACTTGAGACCACATCTCAGTCTTCTGGGAGGGAGAATTGGTGAAAGGGATTGATACTCTACTTACATATGCTTTCAACCAGTTCTGGTATTTTTAGACCCTTCTTCACCATCATTTCCAGAAGTACCCAATGCTGCCAATTCCTGAGCTCTTTGGAGTTTCAAGATATGAATCAGGTTATTTCTTGGCTTTCCCCACAGATAGCTTAGAATTTAACTTTCTCTGTGTAAAGCCATCCATCTAACTTTCAAGCTTTCAGATTTTTATTAATGTTTCTCTTTTTAAAATTTTCTTTGTATGTTGATATCTTTTCTTTTACTGCAATTGGGGCAGATTTTCAGGAAGGAACAGAGGCTAATGCATACATGTCACTTACTACCTTTTAACGGAAGTTCAAGCCAGACACAGTGGCTCACACCTGTAGTCCTGGCTACTTGGGAGACTGAGGCAGGAGGATCACTTGAGGCTCAGAGCTCGAGATCAGTCTGGGCAACATAGCAAAACTCCATCTCTCTCTAAAACCGAAAAAGAAAAATTAGCCAGCCATGGTGGCTCCAGTCTGTAGTTCCAGCTACTGGGGAGGCTGAGGTGGGAGGATCACTTAAGCCTAGAACTTTGAGACCAACCTGGGCAATATAGCAAGACCCTGTCTCTAGAAAAAAAGAATAAACAAAAATTTTAAAAATAGGAATTCAAGTTAATTTCTATTAATTCCATATGTATCACAATTGAATTGTGATCTTAGGTGATTAACAAATATTTTTGCCTACAGCTATCACCTAGGTTCCTTCATGTATTCTTCCCTCTTGAATATTTAGATTCCATTGGCTTACATCGAGTAGAAAACACCAGCCATACAGAACCTGCTGTGAGCCTTCACTTATACAGTCCACCGTTTGATACGTGCCATGCATTTGATCAAAGAACGGGGCATAAAAATAAAGTCACCATGACATTCCATAGTGAATTTGGGATCAGAACTCCATTTGTAAGTACAATTTCTCTCTCCTATATTTAAATGCTTTGTGAGTTGGCACCATTACAGTGTAGGCATTGCTTTTTGTTATTCTGAATATTATTTGAATTTCTTAAGTTTTAAATATTCTTGAAGAATGAGATGAACCTTAACTCAGGGGAAAGACCCAATATATCTTAATTCTTTTCTTTAACTGTGGAGACTATATTTTCAATTTATTATAAAATACCATTAAGTTAGATGCAAAGAATTATTTATTGAGAAACTTCAAAATGTATGTCCAATCCTAAAGAAAATGTTTTCATTTATTTGGGAAATAAGAGTGAAAACAGTATCATTTGCTATAATTGCTATTGCCATGACTTACTGTTCCTAGGTCTAATTTGCTGGGACAACCCAAATAAGTTGCATTGTTAACCTTTGTAAAGTTGAGATCCTAGTCTGATGATATAACGAAAGAAAACTATTTTGTTTGCCAAGTTTGCTTTTCCTTTTTGAGTTGTGCTGCTATTTAGACCACGAATAATTAAGAAAGATTCTACTAACATGTTCCTTCTTGAGGAACAAGAATTTCCTCCTAAAAATAATGCAACCAGCACTAATGTGGTAGGGCAGTCTTTACCTCTGGTGAAATAAATTGGTCTTTTAGAGGAATGTTCTCTATTTAGTCATTGGAATGTCCATAAATAGCCAATGCATGCAAACAGACTGAAAACAATCCTCATGAATCTTATGAAAGCAAGCCTTTGAGAGAAGCTAGGGCAGAATTTTCAAGTCACTGTCTTGCTTCATCTTTGTCTTCCACATTCCAGACCCTAAGAGATGTTCTTACTGCAGGAACAAAACAGCAAGGCTCCATTGCCATAGCTGAGTTTTCATACACTGCTGGAAAAGCAGGACTGCTTTAGAACAAGCTGAAATGTCTTTCATAAAGATTCATACATAGGGTTTTTTTTCTCTCTCTCTCTTACAGACAACTTCAGGTTCACTGGAGAACAACTAAGGAGCACCAAATCCTGAGACCATGCTTTGAGGTCCACTGTACGTTTGCCTTGGACAGGAAGGCCACCCACCACTTGCTGTCCAGTAATATACTTCAATAAGCCAACACTTAGATCTACTGTAAGGCAGATGCTAATTATAAGGTATTAAGTAAGCAAATAGTGCCCTGAGCTACTGCAGAAGAAAAACCTCATTAAAGAAAAAAGTATTGTGATTTTTAAAAGCCAAATTAAGTGCTCTCCTAGTTCTATCCTCTAATTCCATTGAAACCATACTGGGAGTGTCAATGAGGGTTTTTGTAGCTTTTGGAAACACTTTGGTCTCTGACCTGTAATTAGCAATAAAGCCAAGAAACCACAAACATCAAATGCCTGCTTTGTCACCTGAAGGACTAAACATAGTTGTCTTTAATATACTTTGTATGTTCTTAATATTTGAAGAGAATTTTTTCAAATCTGTGGAATTTATTTTTTCAATTTTATTTTACAGATTCCTTTTCTATGAATAATAGATAGAGGAACTTAAGGCATTTTGCCATTTGGTAATGAAATAAAGAGCAGAAGATTTAGAAAAGGTACAGGTTCCCAAACCTACAACAAACCAAAACAAACTCATGTCTGTGTCCCGTGATCATAGTCACAGATTTTGTACTGCTATCAAAATTGCCAGATTTAATAAAACTGGATTTGAACACAGTTCAAAGTTGTCTGTCTTGATTAACATGATAAAAAAACTTCACATAAATCATAGTTTCTTAGATTTAAATAGGTTAACAAAAGCACTGATAAATGCTCTTATGATGTCAGAATATGAGAGGGCCAAAAATATGCATTCAAAAACAAGTTGCCTTTTTGGGCTTCACATGTGTTTGTTAATGGGCCGGAGATACCAGCCTGAGGACCTCTGGCTCTAGTGTAGCTCATTGACATGAACAGGTCTGCCTGAAAATTGTGTCTATATCTGTATGTGTTTAAGTGTGAGTTGGTTTTCAACATTTGAAAACTAGAGATTTCATAAAAGGTGAGGATTTCTAGCTTATTGAAAACTCGAATTATCTAGAATGCTGGGTCTGCACTGCATTTTCATTGCCATCAGTTAGCTAGGCTAGGGTCTGCCCCTGAAGTGGGGCCATCCCTTCAATCTACTACAGTCCCCAGCTCACTTGTTTCCATTATTTGTTACCTGCAAAGTCCACCTAAGCATTTGAATTTGCTGCTCCTGCTCTAGGCAATTTTCTTAGGAATCTCTGTCATAATCTTAGAGTTCATTATCTCTGGAAACTTAATTAGACAATAAAGTCCTCTAGAAATAGCTTCCTTGTAGGTCATCAGTTGTGTTTATATCATCTCAGAATTATTTACATCTTAGCTTCCTTTCATCTTTAAGGATATTAACACTTATTGAGTGCTTACTACATACTAGGCATTGTTATAAATTGTTTAAACACACTAGCAAACTTAATTCTGAAAAACAACCTTAATGAATTAGATACTGTGTTTTCTGCTGCTGATGTAACACATTACCACAAATTTATTGACTTAAAGCAATGCAGATTTATTATGCCACTGCTCTGTAATTCAGAAATCTTGTTTCACAGCACTAAAATCAAGGTGTTGTCAGGGCTGCACTCCTTTAAGACTGCCAGTGTTCCTCGACTTGGGCTCTTCATCTTCAAAGACAGCAACCCGGCAGGTTTAGTCCTTCTATGTCTCATCCACTTTCCCTTTCTACTTTGAGGGACTCTTGAGATTAGATATTATCTCTACCTCAAGGCTGTAGCCTTAATCACATCTGTAAAGTTTTTATTTTGCTACATGAGGTAACACATTCTTAGGTTCTGGGAGTTAGATATGGATGTCTTTGGGGAAGCCATTCTGCATGTCAGTCTGCTCTCTTGCCCCCAGGGAGCTATGTCTATCCCACATGGAAAACAGATTCACACACCCAAAGGTCCCGAAAGTCTCATTCCATTCCAATGTCAACTCAAAAGACCAAAGATCTTGTCTACATCTCATCTAAATTAGGT
Organism: Cheirogaleus medius; assembly: GCA_008086735.1. Classification (NCBI taxonomy): domain Eukaryota; kingdom Metazoa; phylum Chordata; class Mammalia; order Primates; family Cheirogaleidae; genus Cheirogaleus; species Cheirogaleus medius. Next base: position 53,079,531 of record VBSM01002608.1, on the reverse strand, counting down.
ATGGGAGAAGATCTTGTTATACTCTATGCCAGGACACAGTTCCTCTCTATGCATAGAACTATTAAGCATAGTTGGCTAAGAAATTTGCCAAAAGTTATCCAACCATAAAAAAATTATGCTATAATTGTGTGCTTTATACATGTTATACTTAAAAGACTGAAATGTTTAATAAATTGTGCCTTTAACACACCCAAATGAGGTAATACCCTGTGTGTGACAGTATTGGCAGAATGTAAATTTGAGGATCCTGTGAATGTAAGGTGTAGCCCAGCTGGCCACACCGCTCTCCTGGCCTCTGTGATGGGCCTGCTCTCTCCAGCCCACAGTGGCCTTCACACAGGAGCAGACATATTACTTCTCTCGGAGCTCAACGGAGCTCAACGTTGGCTTGGGTCATGGAAGTGCTTGCACATATGCAAGGCAGCGATGGCATCAGGGCTCAAGTGGAATTTGTAGCAGTGAGGAAGAACATTGAGGGCTGGAGTCATGCTGGAAGCTAAAGGATGGATGAAATGTATTAATAAAAGGGAGTAAAGACCTAAGGCTGGAAGAAGAGGAGTGAGCCCCGAGAGTGATGGGACAGGCAGGTAGAGACAGGTGGCCCCAGCACACTGTAGCACTCGGTAACTCCCATCTCACCTGTGGCTCGAGCTTGTGCCTTTGCTGTTCCCTCTGCCTGGAATGCCTTTTCCCAGCTCTTTTATATGGCTGGCTCATTCTTGCCCTTCAGATTTCAGCTCACATGCCATCTCCCCAGAGAGGAATTCCCCACCCACCCCATCTAGAGGTGAACTCTCCAGGCCCTCTCTATCCACTTTGACTAAAGAACTTACAGTTATTTGGAAAGTATTATTTCTTTTTTCACTCCTTTATTGTCTAAATCCTACTGATAGAGTTCTATTTAGCCACAAAAAACAATGGTGATCTAGCACCTCTTGTATTATCCTGGATAGAGCTGGAGCCCATTCTACTAAGTATCACAAGAATGGAAAAACAAGCACCACATGTACTCACCATCCAATTGGTATTAACTGATCAACACTTAAGTGGACATATAGTAATAACATTCACTGGGTGTCGGGCAGATGGGACGGGGGAGGAGGAGATGGGTATATACATACATAATGAGTGCGATGCGCACCATCTGGGGGATGGACACGCTTGAAGCTCTGACTCTGGTGGGGAGAGGGGGAAAGGCAACACACGTAACCTAAACATTTGTACCCCCATAATATGCTGAAATAAAAAAATATAAATAAATAAATAAATAATCCTACTGATAGGATGCAAGCCCATAAGGGAAGAGACATTCTGTTGTTAATTGCTGAATCGTGAGCACTTAGACTATACCTGACACATAGTAAGTGTTCAGTATTTATGAAATGAATGGAAAAAACCTCAACCTCCTCACATGATAATCTTGTAGTAAGGTACTCTGATGCTTTGATCTTTTCTGTGTGCCACCAAATCAAATGTGCCATGTTATTTTTATTAAGCATGGAAATTTTAAGGGTCATTTTCTTAAGTCACAGACTTCTTTTGTAAGGCCTATATCAGAGACATCTTTTGGTGTGGGTTCATTAATCATGTACTTAAACTAGTTAATTACCCTATTTAGCAACTTAGCCTATTTTTTTTTTTTTTTGATCATGGACCACTTTGCAAATCTCTGAATGCTAAAGAACTTCTCTCCAGAAAGGTAACACACAACAGATTTGCATACAATTTCAGAAAAGATTCACAGACTCTCTGAAGGCCGCTAGGACCTCTGAGTAAAGAGCCCTGCCATCTATGAGCCAAGTCTTATGGGAAATAGTGTCTATTTGACTTCATTTTCTGAAATTAAGAGGGCATTGGCATGCTGGGCAACAAAAGGTTACAATGGGGTTTCTAGAAAACACCAGAGATATGAGCTACCCTGTCCAAGGCACGTCCACACATTTCACAAGATCTGTTCTGCTTCTAAGAACATGAAAGACATTTCAGACTTTCATAACTTTATTTATCCAGTTGATAGATGTTTTCTTTAGGGAAAAAAATTGTATGTGTGAGAGTAAAATATGGGAGAGTAAAATACGAGACAGAGAACAACAAATATTGTATGCTCCCACTTATACAAGGTACCTAAACAGGTCATAGACAGAAAGTAGAATAGAGGTTACCAGGGGCTGAGGGGAGGGAGAAGGGGGAGTTACTGTTTAATGGGTATGGAGTTTTTGGTATGACAAAATGTTTTGGGTGCAGATAGTGGTGATGGGTACATAGTATTGTGAATGCATTTAATGCCACTGAATTGTACATTTACAAATGATTTAAATATGTATATTTTCCCACAATAAATTATTTCTTTAAAAAGTATATGTGGGGAAAAAACCGTGTGTGTGTACAGGTTGGTATAGGTAAGACATATTGATCATAGAAAATGCTAAAGATGAGAAAGGCGTAGGGTGAAAAGTCTCCTTCCATTCCATTCACCAGCACTCAGTTTCCCTCTCTGAGTAACCAATGTTACTACTTTCTCTGTTTCCTCATTTATTCCCCCCCCTTTTTTAATATACAAGGTAGCATTCTAAAGTCAATGTTGTGCACTTATAAGGAGGTCTTTCCATATCAGAATACAAACAGCTTCTTCATTTCTTTATACTGACAGCTGCATGCTATTCCAGTGTACGAATGCACCATCATTTAGTTAACCAGTCCTCTACTGATGGGCTTTATGTCTTTTCACCCTTGCACAGTTACAAACAGTTCTGCAATGAACAATCATGTACATAATGTCATTTCACAGAAGTCAGTTAATGTATTTCTTTATTGCAAAACAAACAAGATAACAGACCCCAGGAAATGAGGTAACAGCAGAAGGTCATGGTACACTGCCCTTGCCTGAGGCTTCCCTTTACTGCAGAGCCTGTCTGGTGACGTCCTTGTCTTCAGTTCAGCCCTTTTCCACCTTGTTCACTGACCTAACTGTGTTCAGGCGAAGCTCCAATGCTGTCAGAAGTTTGACACTCACAGAGAGATTATGTATCCCAACCAAGAAAGTCCAAGAGAAGTCCACCTGTTGGTAAGAAAAGTAATGATCTAGTCATGGTCAATTTAGAAGTCAGCCCCACGCTCAGTAGCAGAGTTGATGCATTCCTGACGTTTGTTTTTGTTTTATGTCATTGAGCTTTTTGTGTGGTTAAAGATGTGATAGCTTTATGGGCTGTTTGAAAACATGCCCCCATATATTGCTTACTGAAAGGCATTTGATTTATTTTTTGAATAACTCACAAAGAGATATAAGCCATGAGAGACCAACTCCCCCTCAGTATTCCGAGGGGCATTCTTATGCAAGCTCAAGGAAGTGGTCATCTGCTTAAAATATTTATGTCGAAATATCCATATAGTAGAGTGATATGTGTAATGTTTATGAAGCCCCTCTAGAATAGTTTCTTGCACATGAGGGGTAAAACTATTACAGAACTGGAAAGTAGTCTAAATGGAACTGAAGATCTATTAGCCTTTGATGGCAGGGTCCCTCCTAGGCATGTCATAACGTGAAGAAAAAGTGTCATTACAACAGTAATTCACCTTTCAACTGCAATTCACCTCTCAGTGACACTGCATGATTATAATGAGTTTATACAAGATTCATCTGATGGATAAGTACAAAATAATGATACTCATGGAACTATGAAGATGGAATGTACTTGAGTGAGGATTTAGTCAAACAGGTATTTTGATTAGTGAAGAAACTGTAGCAACGAGGTTAACAAACGTATAATCTCTGCACAACTTTGTGCTGGTGCAGGTTCATACGACCCCATTGGGGCTGTTACTGGGGAATTTGCAAGCAAATTGGTAGATTGAAATTGGCCATCATGGGAGTATTTATACCATAGAAATTAGTATTTCTAAAGTATCACTACAAATCAGAATATTTTTCTTCTCCCAAAGACCCTGTTGTTAAATATTTGCCAATATACAACTGTATCTAAGGTTATTCAACCAATTCAAACTAAAGACAAGATTTGCTTGGCCTATTTAAATATGCATTTTTATACTTTCTTTTTTCTGCTTCTTTTTTTTCATAGGAGGAAAGATGATGCTGACATTTTTTATACTTTCATTTTTATTGTACTTCTAAATTTTTAATCTCTTTTGCATATGTGTGTGTGTATATAAATATATATATATATATAGAGAGAGAGAGAGAGAGTCACTTCAGAGAAATACATCCTTGAAGGTAAGACAGATATTATTTCTCCCCACCCCATTTCAGAAATGGGAAGACTTAGGCACACCTATATTACGTATTTTGCCCAAGAACACACAGCTACATAATGGAAAAAACAAAATAGAAATCAGTCCTGCTTAGAACACATCAAACCTTTGGCCAAGGAGAAAAACTATTAAGCAGGTACAGAAAGTCAACAATGTGGCCAACGCAGTTGTGACTCTGGGACATTCCTGTCTGAAATCTGTCAACTGGTTTCTGACTTCATAGTTTAAAAAATATATTCAGGCTGGATGGGACAGAGAGTAGCTTTATTTTTTTCTAAGTGGAGCCAACAAATTATGGTGTCATAGCAAAGGTTGGGGCTGGGCTGAGTTTTATTCCTACGTATTTGACAAGGAACAGATGATAAACTTTGGGCCTACGTTCATAGCTGTCCCCATGGTGTCAGACCAGTATTCTAGGTTGGTTCAATTAGGACTTGCTCAGTTGCAAGTGACAAAATGTGACCCAAACTGACCTTAACAAAACAAGCTCATGTAACTGCAAAGCACAAGGGATAATCAGGCAAGGTGAGCCAAGAGGTTCAAACAGCTCTCCACATTTCTTGACCCTAAGTTTACATTTGCGGTATGACTCCCAACACCTCCAGACTTACAACCCAAACTCTCCATTTCAATTTTGGCAAAATAAGGAGTTATTTCTTCACTATCTTTCCATAGGAGATGATGAATTCAGCTGTGTGGGCTTTAGTTGCGTCACATGCCCATGACTGACCCATTCACTGGGGCCGGCGGAGTGTGATCTCTGACCTGGCCTGAGTCTCATGTTTGCCTTTGGAGTCGGGGGTGGAACCAGTGGCACCAAATCAAATGGATTCATGTGGGGGTGGGGTCACCAAGAAAAATCCGAATTCTGTCATGAGAAGAAATGGGGAAAAGGGAGACTAGATGCTAAGCAGAGAAAATCAACAGATTTCCACTACGTAAGAGCTCTATAGAGGTTTGTTGAATGAATTACTAAGAAAATGAAACAAAAGAATATAGCAACTAAATCACTATCACCTTTTCCCCCCTGATAAGAGCAATTTTAAAAAGGCAAGACTAATTGCTTTTCTTTTTTTTCTTTTACTGATGGAACTTATAAACACATCCTCATCACTCCAAACTCAGAGGACTTTACCGTAGACTCATGGGTGTGCCCCAAGGCAAGCTCCAGTCTCTAGACATCTTCCATCAGTCCCAACTCATGTCAAAATTCTTCACCAGTGTTGCAGCTCTATGTAACAGGAGACACAGGGGACTTTTCCGCTGTCCTTGAATCTAGCTAAGGACTAAGGCTGAAAACAAAAGGTGTCAAAAACTCTCACATTATAAAGTCACTAACAGCTTGGGGTCAGGTAGGCTTTGGCAGAGCCTGTTCTCCTAGCAGCACCCTCCCCAGCACCATCTTTGCATTGCCTTTGCAAGTTACTCAAATGTTCCTTCTCCTAATGTTCATTCCGGCATGACTACATCAAGTCTGGTAGAACCACAGTCCAGCTTCTGCTGTGGCCACATGTCTCGGTCTTGCTACAGCCCCAATCTACTTCCCTCCTTCCCCTCCTGCTGAGCCAGATTTTCCACTCCTTGGATCTTAGGCCTCCCTGTGCCCTGGACAAATAACACTTTCCTACTTCACTGGCTTTGTTTTCCTGCCTTCTTCTCCCTAAAATGTACTCTGCCCCAGTTCCTTGCCTTCTGGGGAAATATTAATATTAATAGCAACTCCTCTCCAAGACCCAGCTCAAATATCAATTCTTTCAGAAGTTGCCTCAGTGGGAGGGAATCTCTCCACCTTGAGGCTTCCATAGAATTTTATTTTCACTCTCTTGTAGTACTTACCACATTTTGCTGTGTTATAGGAATTAGTTTGCTATTTGCTCTGCTACCAGGTAACAGGCTTCTGAGGCACTATGCCAATTCTTGCATTGAGTTGCAGCAGATCAATTTTTAAAATTAATTTTATTTTTTAGTTGACAAATAAAAATTTTAATTTTAATTAACCTTAGTTTTCAAATTTTAATAATAATTATAGACCAGGCGTGGTGGCTCATGCCTGTAATTCTAGCACTTTGGGAGACCGAGGCAGGAGGATAGCTTGCCAGGAGTTTGAGACCACCCTGAGTGCGAGTGAGACCCCATCTCTATAAAAAATACAAAAATTAGCTGGGCATGGTGGCATATGCCTATAGTCTCAGCTAGTTACCTGTAGCCCCAGCTACTCAGGAAGTTGAGGCAGGAGGATCGCTTGAGCCCAGGAGTTTGAGGTTGCAGTGAGCTATGATGATGCCACTGCACTCTAGCCCAGGCAATAGAATAAGACACGGTCTCAAAAAATAAATGAATAAATAAATACATATTCATGAGCTACATAATGATGTTTTGATACATATAATGTATAGTGATCAGATCAGGGTAGTTAGCATATCCATTATCTCAAACATTTATCATTCTTGTGTTGGGAACATTCAGTATTATCCTTCTAGCTATTTGAAACTATATAACACATTATGGTTTCCTATAGTCATCCTACAGTGCTAAAACAGTAGAACTTACTCTTCCTATTTAGCTGTGATTTTGTATCCTTTAACAAATCTCTCCTTGTTCCCCTCTTCTCCCTACCCTTCCCAGCCTCCAGTATCCTCTGTTCTACTTGTTACTTCCAAAGTCTTTTTACTTTTTTTTATATAAGTGTTTATTGCTATAAACTTCTCTCTTAGCACTGCTTTTGCTGTATCCCATAGATTTTTAGTATGTTGTATTTCCATTTTCATTTGTTCCCAGAAATTTTTAAATTTTCTTCTTAATTTCTTCATTGACCCATGGGTTTGTTCAGGAGCATGTTGTTTAATTGCTGTGTGTTTGTGAAGTTTCTAAGATTCCTCTTGTTGATTTCTAGTTTTCTTCCACTGTGGTCAGAAAAGATGCTTAATATGATTTCCACTTTTTTGAATTTGTTGAGACTTGTCTTGTGGCCTAAGATATGTTCTGTTCTGGAGAATGTTCCATGTGCTGATGAAAATAATGTGTATTCTGAAGAACAGGAGTGAAATGTTCTATAAATATCAAGACTATTAGGTCTAGCATAGAGCTTAACTCTGATGTTTCTCTGTCAATTTTCTGTCTGGAGGATCTGTCCATTACTGAGAGTGGAGTGTTAAAGCCCACTACCACTATTACATTGCAATCTATCTGTCCCTTTAGATCTATTAATGTTTACTTTATATACTTGAAAACTCCAGTGTCAGATGCATAGATATTTATAATTATTATATTCTCTTGCTGAATTGATCCTTTTATCATTATATAGTGACCTTCTTTGTCTCTTTTTACCATCTTTGATTTGTAGTCTCTTTTATCTGATGTAAGTACAGCTAACCCTGCTCTTTTTTGGTTTCCAGTTGCATGGAATATCTTCTTCTACCCTTTCACTTTCAGTCTGTGTGTGTCTTTATAGGTGAAGTGAGCTTCTTGAAGGCAGCATATAATTGGGTCTTGTTTCTTTATCCATTCAGCCACTCTTTGCCTTTTAATTGGAGGATTGAGTCCATTTACATTCAGTGTTATTATTGATAAATTAGGACATACTACTGCCATTTTGTTGCTTGTTTTCTGGTTGTTTGTATTGTAACTCCTCTCTTCCTTTCTTATTGTTTTCCTTTGTGAGTAGTAATTTTCTTTCTTTCTTTCTTTTCTCTTTCTCCCTCCCTCCCTCCCTCCCTTCCTTCCTTCCTTCCTTTCTCTTTCTCTCTTTCTTTTTTTCTTTCTTTCTTTCCTTCCTTCCTTCTTTCTTTTTCTTTTTCTTTTTCAAGATAGGATCTCGCTCTCTCACCTAGGCTGCTGAAGTGCAGTAGTGCAATCATAGTTCACTATAACCTCAAACTTGTGGACTCAAGTGATCCTCATACCTCAGCCTCCCAAAGGGCTAGGATTACAGGTGTGAGCCACTGAACCTGGCCTCTGGTAGTATGTTTTAGTTCATTGGTTTTTATTTTAGTGAATCTATTATAAGTTTTTGTGTTGTGTTTACCATGAGGCTTACAAAAAACATAGATATAACAAGTTTTAAAGAAATGACAACTTATCTTAGATCACAAAGAAAAGATAGAAGCAAAAGGGAAAAAATGACATAAGGAAACTACACTTTAACTCCTTCTCTTCCACATTTTAACTTTTATTTGTCTCAATTCACAAATTTTTATAGTACTTATCTATTAACAGATTGATGTAGCTATTATTGTTTTTGTTATATTTGTCTTTTGGGCTTTATACTAGTGTTATGAATGGATTTCACACCATAATTACAGTGTTCAAGTATTCTGTGTTTGTCCATGTACTTAATTTTACCAGTAGCTTTTATACTTTTTTTTGTACATCGGTGCTTTTTTCTTCTTTCAGATTAAAGAACTCCCTTTAGCATTTCTGGATCTGGTAGTGGTGAATTCTTTCAGTTTTTGTTGGTCTGGGAAAGATATTTTGAAAGATAACTTTGCTGGATACAATATTCTTGTATGATAGTTTTTTTTTCTTTTAGCATTTTGAAAATATCATTTCACTCACTCAGATCCTGTATGGTTTCCATGGAGAAGTCTGTTGCCACATGAATTGGAGCTCATTTATATGTTATTTGCTTCTTTTCTCTTGCTGCTTTTAGGATTCTCTTTGTCCTTGACCTTTGAGAATTTGTTATATATCTTGGGGTAGTCTTATTTGGGTCAAATCTAGTTGGTGTTTTCTGACCTTCCTATACGTGGATATTTATATCTTTCTCAAGTTTTGAAAATTTTTCTGTTATTATTTCTTTGAATAAGCTTTCTACCCCTTGGTCTTGCTCAACTCCCTATTGAACATCAACAATTCTTAGATTAGGTATTTTAAGGTAATTTTGTGTATCTTGTAGGTAATCTTCATTGCTTGCTTTTCATTCTTTTTTCTTTTTCCTCCTCTGACTGTGTATTTTCAAATAACCTGTCTTCAAGCTGACTGATTCTTTCCTCTGCTTGATCCATTTGGCTGTTGGGAGCCTCTAACACATTTTTCAGTTCAGCAAATGTATTTCTCATCTCTAAGATTTTTATTTGATTTTTTAAAATTATTTTAATCTCTTTGTTAATTTTTTCTGATAAACTTCTGAATTGCTTTTCTGTGTTATCTTGGAGGTCACTGGGTGTCCTTCAAACTACTATTTTGAATTCTTGGTCAGAGAGTTCACATATCATCATCTCATTAGGGTCAGTTACTGGTTACTTACTTTGTCCATTTGGGGAGATCATGGTTCCCTGCTTGCTGTTTGTTGTTATTTCTTGTGCATATACATCTATGCCTTTGCACTGAAAGATTAGTTATTTATTGTAATCTTCTCTGTCTGGCTTGTTTTGGTTTTTATTGGACATATTTGCTTGGAGGTTCTTTATTGCTAAGACACTGCCTCCTTTTTGTCTCTAGCTATCATCTTAAGACCAGGTTTGCCTCAGCTTTAGTAAACATTCAGAGCATTGCTCTTCCAAATGGAAGAGGCACTATAGGGAATTTCTCAAAAGTGTGGAAAGGCTGGCTTGGGGGTTTTTGCTCAGGCACCTGAGGGATGAACATCCTACAGTATGGTGCTGCTGAACAGCCACTCTGATTTGTCATCTCCTTTGCCTGAGTTACATCCAGGGTTGGGAATTGTAGTCTTGCCTCTCACATTTACCTCTGTCTGTCCTCAGGGACATTTCTCCCTTCAGGCAATGCTTCTTGTGGGCTAAGGCAGGGATAGGTCTCCTGCAAGGGAACTCAAGTACTGGTGAAGTTGGTTGCCCACCTCAATCTCACTTTTTCCAGTGTAGAAACTGAGAGTTGAGGAAAAATTTTCCATACAGTTGGTGATGGCAGAATGGTGGAAGGTGAGGAAGTCTGATTCTCTTACTGTCTGATCAGATTTTCACTTTTTTGTGGCCCCAGGAACTGTCTCATCTTCATATTTGAGTTCTGGGATATTTCTGATGATAATTTTGGTGCTTTATATATTTTTCTGGTTTTCTGTGGGGGATGGGGAAGGGGGTGTGAATCCAGCTTGCTTATATGCTGACATTATAGAACCAGAAGTTCCTACATTTTACTTCTTTGTGATCAACATTTTTAAATTTTGACATATGAGCAAGAACATGCAGTGTTTAACATTCCGTTCCTGGCTTATTTTACTTAGCATAATGTCCTCCAGATTCATCCATATTGTTGCAAATAACAGGATTTCCCCCGCCCCCTTTTAAGGATGAATAATATTCCATTCTATATATATACCACATTTTCTTTATCCATTCATCTGCCATCTAGGCTTATTCCCTATCTTGGCTATTGTGAGTAGTGCTGCTATAAACATGGGGGTGCAGATGTCTGTTTGATATAATGGTAGGACAATTTCTTAAAATAATAGTAATTGTGTCCTGTTTTAGAGAAATCAGAAAAATTATCAGCCATTGATTTTTGTTGTTGTTGTCGTTGTTGTTTATTTTATTTTTCTCCCTCATTCCAAAAGAGTAGTTAGATTTTGTGTTTGCTTGCCTCAGGGGTTGAAGAAGTTGCTTCAGGATGAACTTTTCTTTTGGCTTTTTTTTTTTTCAAAAGCCTAAATTGATTGAAGAGATTATGTTTTTAGGGGTTGGGTAGGATGGAGAGGCAGACTCCTACAAGTCTTTGTGGATGGTAGCCGAATGGAAAAAAACATGTTTTTTGTACTAGTAACCTATGTCCCATTCCCTGGAAGCAATTTTAAAAGAGTGGAAGCTGGATTCTGGGTATCAGTGTCTCCAGGCTTGGCATAAAGCAGGTTCTTTTAAGAGACCATACAGATTTAAGCAGGAAGCATATCAGTGACTACCAAGATGAACTGAAGCCTAAAGGTATTTTTTTTCTTTTTTTATTTTATAAAGTCTCACTCTGTCACCTTGGCTAGAGTGCAGTGGTACAATCATAGTTCACTGGAACATCCAACTCCTCGGCTCAGGTGATCCTCCCACCTCAGTCTCCTGAGTAGCTGAGACTATAGGTGTACATCACCATGCCTGGCTAATTTTAAAATTTTTTGTAGAGACACAGCCTCTGTATGTTGCCCAATCTGGTCTCAAAACTCCTGGGCTCAAGCCATGTTTCTGCTCAGCCTCCCAAAGTGCTGGGATTACAGGTGTGAGCCACCATACCCGGCCTTCTGAAGCCTACAGGTATTTTCTTTACTTTTTTAGCATCACATATGCTTCCTGAATTCCTGTGGAATCCTGAGAGGAGAAAAGAACTCCCTTCAATAAAAGCTAAAATTAAATTTTCCACCAGTCTAGTAGGATGTTAGTCAAGAGTTGAAATTAATCTGATATGCAGAAAATAAAATAATACAGCATCCAATGTTGGGTAAGATACTGGCTGCTGTGAACTGAATGTTGAGTCAAAAGGAGTTTTCTCATGGGTTGTGTTCAGATTCATAGACTTGTACTCTACTTGAGCCCAGGACAAGAATCTGCTGATACACCTGGGTTCTAACTCAAAAAGGTCCAAATCATGAGCGAAAGAACACAGACAGTGTAAGAATAGAGGACAATTTTTTCCACGGATCAGGTGAGCACCTGTAGGCTATAGAGCTGAGAGATGTACTTTGTCTTGCCTCTTTCTGAAAATGTGCACTCTTGCATTATAGCAAATTATAATAAATAATCCTTGGTTCCTGGCAGGCAAGAGGCACTTATCAGAGATTCAAAATGTATATCCTATCAACAAATACAGTAGTTGAGTACTTCCTATAGCCATGTATTAAACATAGAAGCCATCAAATCTTTGTCAGATAGGAGATGAAGAAGTGTTATTGGATGCCTGGCCCCAGAAACTGACAATAAAAAATTGGGGAAAATATTATTTAAAAATTATAAACACCATTTGAATTTACTTTTGGGAAAAACTACCCTTATTTCTTGGAAAACATTTTCAAATAGTCTTTTAATAATATAAATATAAATCGAGGAGTCAACAAGCCCCCTATCCCTTTGCTTTTGGGAAAACTGATGTCATTGTTTGCCTCCTTACAGATATTGCAATAAATAAGCTAAATGTTCTAGGGAGTCATATGAATTGGATGGATGTCTCTGCAGACTTTGTTGTTCCATTGGAGTAAATGACTCTTTTCTCTTTATGGACTGTGTATGGGTTCAAGCTGGGGCCACAGGAGACTAGTTGCAAAGACCTCTAGGAGAGACAGGAGAGCTTCATGGTCACTTTGTTCCGCAGAAGGGACTGTGGAAAGGAACTGGGCTGGCTTGGAGCATTCCTTTCTCGGTGATGTTCAAGAGTGAATAAGCCAAACTTTGGGAAGGTGTTGATGTTGGACTGTCTTCACTGTGAGTATCCTGCTGGAGCCACAGGGCCAGACCACATGTTCCAGGGATGGGGTAGGAGGAGGGACGGGGCTGGACAGGCTTTCCCAGAAAGAAGTGCCCATTTCCTCTCGGTCATCCTGGGAAGAGGTAGATTCTAGCTGAGGGAACACGGGGAAGAGGTGGGCCATAGACTGAAAGGGGAAGGATATTTTTTTCCTCTTCCCCAACAGAAGGGCGTAAAATGTGGAGACAACCCGAGCATTTTTGTGGAGGGAACAGGGCTGTTCTCTGCCATGGGGAGGCAGGGGGTAGACCTTTAAAGGACCCAGAGCAGGCCTGAGCTGAGGGTCTCAGAGAAGCCACATCTGGCAGTTCTATGAGTCTCTGTGCAAGACCGTCTGCAACTCAGGATGGTTGAACTTTATGATGGTTCAAAAGTGATATACACTCAGGAGAAACTGTACTTGTTTGGGAGTTCCCAAACAACCATTCTGTTTCACTTTAAGTACACTAGTCAATAAATTACATAAAGTATGCAACACTTTATTATAAAATAGCTTTGTATTAGATGATTTTGCCCAACTGTAGGCTAATGTAAGTGTTCTAAGCATGTTTAAGGTAGGTTAGGCTAAATTATGATGTTTGGTAGTTTCAGTGAATTAAATGCATTTTCAACTTAGGATATTTTCAACTTATGATGGGATTATCAGGATGTAACCCCATTGTAAGGTGAGGGGCACCCATATATAGCTCATTTCAGTATGCCAAACACTCAGTGATATAGTGTTCATTTCAACTTAGTCTGTGCTGTGAGGATTCAAGAGAAGGGTTGGGTTGGGCCCACAGAAGGTCTGTAGTATCTGTCCTCTCCACGAGGCCAGAGTTGGGGATATGGTGACAGGCCCAAGAACAAGTCATTTCCAAGAATCACTGGCAGCACCGTCATGCTAGGCAGCAAGGAAGAACAAAGGGGACTTGTGGCACATATATGAGACATTCACAAAAATATCTGAGGGTGATTTTGTGAGGACTCATGTCCAAAACCATGCTAGTGGGGGCTGGAGCCTTCACCAGGAGGATATTTAACAGAAATGTGCTGCTATAAGGTTATAGTTGCAGGCTGGTGAGAATTTGTCTGAGCAGCATCTCCAGGTGAAGCAGGTCACCTGGTCACGCAGCTCGCATTCTGTGCCTGCACATTCTACCTTTCAGTGAGACTCTTTCGCTCTCGTTCCTACTGCTACCACCCAGCCTGGCCCTAGTCAACATGGTTCCCTCTACAATGCCTTGGCCTATGCAAGGATAAAGCTACTCTCCTCAAATACTGTCAGCATGGTATTATCTCAATACTGAAAGAAATCACTTCATACTAAAATAAATTTTAAATTTTACCTCAAAAAAAGATCTGAAAACAAATACTGAACTCTAATTATAAACAGGCTAAATTGTTTTAGGCTGTATGTTTGACAATTTTCATAATAAAATATTGACAAAAATACATTATACGAAAAGACATTATAGAAAATACAGTTTTTCAATATACATATCCAGACCCGACAATAACTTTACTACAGGGTTGCCCAATTTCACAAACACCTTCCTGGATTCTTTCTCTATACTCCAGCCTGTCTCCGTGGGCAAGTGCCATCTTACCCTCTACCATACAACAATGATGTCCTAAATGTTTTGTTCTTTTTCATTCCAGTTGCCCACCTTGATGCTCATCTCCACGTCTTTCCCATTTGCACACTGAAGGACAGACCTTCTTCAGAGGTGGTTAACGCTCCAGAATAGACTGACACAAGAATGGCTGTATAGACCCACAATATCATAAACAACGGCCTAGTTGCAGCATATTCTTACAACAGCAATTATGCAAATGTGTTAAGAGGAAGACAATTTCTCTTATACTTTGCTATTCTATATGGCAGATTGTATTTTCTAAAATGGCTACAGCAATATTTCTGGACCCACATACTCTTCTAGGACCTATTCCTATTTCCCTTCCCCCTGAACCTAGGTGGGGCTTGTGATTGCCTTAATGAATAGAATATGGCAGATGTGATGCTATGTGATTCCCAAGGCTAGGTTATCACCTTCTACCTTCTCTCTCTCTCTCTCTCTCTCACACACACACACACACACACACACATACACAGACACACACACACACACACACACAGCATGCTCACTCTTGGAACCCAGCCACCAAGCTGTGAGGAAGCCTAAAGCAGCCCGTACAGAGAGACTACATGGAGAGACCCCCATATGAGCAGCAATTGAAGCCCCCAGCGATCAGCTGGTGTAAACTGTCAGCGATATGAGTGAATGAACTTTCAGATGATTCCAGACATCATAGAGCAGGGAAATACCATCCCTTCTGTGTCCTGATTGAGTTCATGATGTTCATAATCACGAGCATAACTAATAGTTGCTTTACACCAGGGGTCCTCAAACTTTCTAAACAGGGGGCCAGTTCACTGTCCCTCAGACCGTTGGAGAGTGTGCACTGTGGGCCCGGGACGAGTCGGTTGCTAAGCAGGACAGGCAGCGGTGGCAAAAACACCCAGCGGGCCGGATAAATGTCCTAGGCGGGCGGCATGTGGCCCGTGGGCCGTAGTTTGAGGATGCCTGCTTTACACCATTACACATTGGGCTAATTTCTTACCTAGCCACAGTAACTGGGACACTCTGGTCAATTGAAGATACAGATATCAACTGAATCCAAGAACACTGTCTTCATGAAATTTACATTCCCATATTTCTGAGATTCCTTTCATAGCTGCTGCACACACAGTGGGAGTTTCAGGACTGAGTTTGGAAACAGTTGAGAGATAGAGATAGTGTCAGGAGCCAAGACATACAGAGTTGAAAATTTTATCTCTGTTCCTGATAATGTTGATTGGTGATCATGGCTTGAGAACTGTGGTCAAGTAGGTTTGCTACTGTCTCACTCCCCAATTCGACATAGTGACTCACCCAGGCACTGGCCCAGCTGGATAACTGCAGGCCTCCTGCTCCACCTCCTCCCGGTCACACAACTCTCCCCAGCGGGAGGTACCGTGCTGCAGGGCAGAGAACATCTCTTGTCTTACACGGAGGAGGAGGCTAAGTGAGCATGCCAGGTTCCTTCTCCCAAACTTACTGATCAGAGCACTCCCTCCTCCCCCAGTAGAATGAGGGGTGGGGAAAGACACCAGCTGTATTAGTGCAGCTGAGCAGCTATTACACAAAAACATGAATGTCATACTTCTTACCATATTATTAAATATTCATTATGTTTCTTTAATTTTTTTCTGCTTTAGCCTTGCCCTAAGCTAATATTCCAACAGTGTTGTAAGTTCGACTCATTAACTATATATATTTTCTAATATACATTAAAATAAATACTGAACTATTAAAAATTGTGCACTACTTAAAATAATTTCACATGTGTCAGTGGATATGTGTCACACTTAGGGAAATGATGCTGTAAGCAATTGACACAAATCACCCCACAAAATGAGTAAGCTCTAACTCACCCAGATATATAATTCAATGTTTGGTCAAAGACAAACGTGAGACATGAAAATTGATATTAAGTGAAAAGATAGAGATTACATTTTACTGTTTCTTTTCATCAGTATAATCTTTAGGTAGAATGGTAGCAGAAGATTCATGAAGCAGGGATTAGAAATCATTTTACATTATAATGGAGTCTCCTGCTTCTTTTATAATTGCAGTATTCTGGGCATGAGCCAGTCTGATTCTACATTCTGAATGATTCCATCATTCTGGATTCTGAAACTTAGTGCATTTTCCAACTGTCAGTCTATGGGCCTTTGAGGCAAATTTTTGTTGCCTTACATGTGCTCCCTCCTCAACCTCGGTGACAGCAGTTGCTGTCAGATTCCTTTCTCTCTCCCTTCTTCCTTTCCTGTGAGAGCCCACTGTGGAGCAGTTGGAGACAGGGAGCCAGCCCATGATATAATCACAGAACCATGGCAGGACGAGGTTTACATGTTCTCAGTTGCTAATAGTGGTCTCTCAGGACTGTTTCCCAATGTGATTTAAATATAAATTTGAAAGCAAAAAACACTGACTTTCACCCCAAGCCCCAGGAATGGAGTGTCCCTCCTCATTTGTCTTCCTTCTGTGCCATGCTAACTTGTTGCAGCTGCTTCTACAGAATTCTGCCCTCCAAAAGGAAAAGAGGAAGGGCTCCAGAAGCAAGCCGGACCACAGGGGTAAGAAGCAGTGCTCCCAGCAGCAGGCAGATGCCCTCTTCTACCACCGGCCTTTCTTTGCCAAGAGGGGCACCCTCAGCTAAGGTTGGATGACTGTCTCTCAGAGGACCCTGTCAAAGAAAGAGCAGAAGCAGCACTGCAAGCTCATCCACTAAAGCCAAAATGAAAACAGGAAAGCACCTTTGAAATCTGGGGCCACTGTGCCTCTCTTTAATATTACCTAAGGCACTTTTAAAAGTCAAAACCCACATAGCAGCAGCTACAAGAGATGGTCTGCAGTGGACACATCCAGTTAAGGTGCTAACTGTCCTGCCTTGGTGTGAAGGCCACTGCGGGAAGGATGGAGTGTGCCATTGCCAAGTGTAGGAATCAACTTGGGGAATTTCTTAAAAATGCAGTTCCCGGGATCCACCCCCAGAAAGTCCAATTCTGTGGGTCTGGGGTGAAGACCAGAAATCCACACTTTTGTCAACTTTCCCCAGAAATCTAGGGCATTTTGATGCAGAAGGTCTATAGAACACACTTGAAGAAATACCACTGTCATTACTATTATTGGGAGTTCCTTCTGCTGTAATGTGAATGCCTATACTATTTCTTTGCAACGTTTGTGAATATTTTAGTCTGTTTCTCCTTTGCCTTTGTTTCCCAGGAGAAGTGGAAAGAACTCTCAACCCAGAGACCTGTGTTGTACACTTGGTCTGTCATTAACTTGCGCTGGGGTGTTGGGCTGCTAACTTCTTTGGACTTGGTTTCTTCAAAATTCAATTACAGGAATTTTTTTAAAACTGAGCTCCATAGAACCCTAGGATTCCTGGATTTGCCCCAGATCCAAAGATTTAATGAGGGTGAAAGGACAGACTAAGACGTCTGGGATTTGGGTCCCCCAACCTTCCTCTAGCAACCAAACCAGCTAAGCTTTGAAATTTTACTGTATATCCTTGGATTCCAGTAATGGTTTTGACCCACTGATGACTTTTTCTTAATCCACAGGGTTTACAGTGGTCTTTAAAGAGTCCCTTTGATCTCTAGTGTCTATAATTCCAGAAACCCTGGAAGGAATCTCTGACACAAATCCTTCCTTATGGGATTTTTCCACCCTTCCCCTCAACATCCAACCTATGGTGGCCGGTTTTATTAGTCTGCAGAAAAAAGATTCACTTTTGGGAAACATGTTGTATTAAGAGCTGGGGTATGAGTGGGTAACGTGGGTATTGTGACAATTAGTGCTACCAGAGGATCTACTCAAGAGTCATTTAAGCCTAACTAGCAGAGAAGGACAATGTTGCATCTATTTCTTCTTAGTCTCCACCAGACTAACTGCTTCCCTTCCATTTCAGCCCTCCTCACAGTGATGCTCCTCATAAACTATCGACTTCAAAGTTGTGGTGGGGACAGAGACAATAGAGTTTGTCCAGAGGACACGCAGAATGCTTAAAAGGTACAGTTCCACTCTGAGAGGCATCATAACATCTCAGGACAAGATAAGATGATCCCTGTGGGTTCTTTCTCTCTGTTCAAGGACGATGTGCTGTCACCCCAGCAGGAAAGCCCTTGGAATGGGCAGTCATGATCAGCAAATAAGGAAGTCATCCTCCCAGGCTGGGCAGTGGTGGCTAAGTTCAGGCACAGTAACTTGTTAACCAGAAGGGGTGAGGCACCCACTTCTTGGCAGGAGCAGACAAAGTTGGCCAGAGGGATTGAGGTAGGGATTAATGATTTCTGTTAATTGAAGACTCAGGGGACACTCTTTCTGTTTATTTGTATAATTAAGGAAAGTGCAGTTCAAAGAAATACCTGCTGTCTCTGGATATGTTGGAAGATGCAAATGGCACCTTCCCCAGATTGCCAGCAGCATCATCTGCTGGGAAGAACTCCGTGTCCCCCTCATCAAGCACCTTCTCTACAGAACACAGCTTAGCAGCCATGAGTATTTACCTGACCTGGACTTACGCCCACAGCCATTCTAATCATCTCCCGACCAGTACGACATATATTATTGTTATCACAGGAAGTCCCTAAGTTGTTAGAAAACTAAGCTTCAGGGTTCATAAATTGCAGAAAGAAAATCTGCTTTGGGGAAAACCAATACAATAAATAAATTCATTCATTTATTCAACAGACATCCATTGGCCCCTCTTAGGTGTCAGACCTTGTACTAGGAGTTGCTGCAAATCTAAATAGAACACAGCCCCCACCTTGAACAGGAGTATAACACACATGTGTACACACATGGTAAGTATCACACCAATAAGAAAAATGATAAATGTCACTAAAGAGATATGAACCAAGGACTATGGGAGTTGATGGTGGGGAACTCTTCTGTCCAAAGGGTAGGTAGGATCTTCGCAGGTAGACCTAATGAATAGCATATTGTAGGGAGACAGAAAGTCTTATAATAGCCAAGGCTCACACTTCTGTGTCTCATACATTTAAGGAGGCTTTACTAGTTACGAAAGCTGTGAATCCAACTTCACTAAAGGGTAGGATGGGATTGGAAGGCTGAGTGGAAAAGCAGAGGACAAAGGCTGAAGACTTTGGCTTCATTCTGGTAGTAAAGGAAGGAGATCCAGACAGAACAGTATGTGATCAGAGCTGAGCATTAGGAAATTTTACCTAATTATGACTTTGTTGGAAGAAAGAGAGAACTGAAGACAGGAAAATCATTTGAGAGGCCTCTGCAAAAGTTTGACAGGGCGATCTGGACTAAGAGTTGGCAGTGGAAATGGACAGGAAGCAAGGGATAGAGGAGCCATTGCTGAGGCAGCATCCATAGGAGCTGGTCATGGATTGGTGAAGCGAGCAAGTGATCAATGTGATCTGAAATCTCCACCAGGCTCCAAGGAGAAGGGATCTGATGCATTTAACAAGGACAAGTCAAAAGAAACATATCTTGGGAAGGTAAAATTAAGCTTGATTTTGGGTAGTTTCATTAGAAAATAGAATGTATAAACTCACCTGCTTTATATTAAGTCTCTTATCAAACTGAATTACATTGCTATCAGTACAATATGGCAAGAAGGGAAACATGAGCGAGTAAAATGAATGCAGCCAGTGAAAGGATCGAAGATGCTTTGTAGGGACAGCCTATTCTGTGTGAATTTCCCAGATAATAAAGTACAGATTCACTTACTTTACTAGGTAAACGGATGTTGTGAACTAAATATAGCAGCCTACTTAGGTACATGGCGGGAAGAATGGTCACATTTTCCTCTTTCAGAAAAAAAGAAATCCCCATACAAATCATTAAAGGTGGTTTTAATGTAAGAGCTAAAACCACAAAATTCTCAGAAGACACATAGGTAAATCTGTGACACCTTAGATTTGGCAGTGGATTCTATGTTTATGGCATACACTTGCTTTTCTATTCTTGAAGATTATGTTGCATCTCTTGAGCAATGACTTTTTAAAATGTTGCCCAGTGGCATAAAAGGGCATAGTTGTTTATTTTTATTCCCTTCTTTTTCAATAATACACATGATGATTTCACTTGTTCTCATGTTGAAAGAGTATTTAGTGACATTTCTGTAAAAGAATCAAATTCTTCAAGGGATGATATCAATTTCAAAGCATATTTATAATAAGTGTCATAATAATTATCTAATTCAAGTGGATTCTATGACACCAAATAGCAAAAATAAATTAAAACGATATTATGCATAAATTAGATTTAATCAAAATTAAAAACCTTCTATGCTTCAAAGAACACTATCAAGAAAATGCAAAGATAACACAGAAAATGGGAGAAAATATTTGCAAATAATATAGCTGATAAAGACTTGCATCTAGAATATATAAAGAGCTCTTACAACTGAACAATGAAAGGACAAATACCCTAATTTTTAAAAATAGGTAAATGATGTGAATAGAGATTTCTCCAAAGAAAATATACGAATGGCCAATAAACACATAAAAAGATGCTGGATATCATCAGTGATCAGGGAACCACACTGAGATTCCACGTCACACACACTAGAATGGCTGGAATCAAAAAGCCAGGTAACAGCAAGTGCTGATGAGTCTGTGGAGAAATTGGAACCTGCACACACTGCAGGTGGGACTGAAAACCAGTGTAGCCACTTTGGAAGGTAGTTCCTCAAATGATCAAACATAGAGTTACCATAGGACCCAGAAATTCCACTCCTACGTAACAACCCAAATGGAAGCAACCTAAATGTCCATCAGGTGATCAATGGATAAATAAAACATGTTACATTCATATAATGGAATATTATTTGACCATAGAAAAGAACGAAGTACCAACACTTGCTACGACATGGATGACCTTGAATACATTATACTAAGTAAAAGAATCTAGTCACAAAAGACAACGTATTAAATATTATATGGTTCTATTTATATGAAATGTCTAGAATCAACAAATCTATAGACACAGAATGTACATTAGTGCTGCACAGGGCTGGGGTTGAGGGAGGGTGTGGAGAATGGGAATGAAAGCAAATAGCTAAAGGGTACAGGTTTCTTTTTGAGGTGGTGAAGATGTTCTAAAATTGTGCTCATGCATCTATCTGTGAATATAACATTAAATAAAAACCATTGAAAAATATACTTCAAATGAGTGGCTTGTATGGTGTGTTTATCTCTCAATAAAACTGTAAAAAACTACACTATTCTAAAAAGGTAACATTGCTAATGATATTGCATAAGAACAAAGATTAAAATAACTCTAAGCTTGTGTAACCAATAAAAAGGTAAGCAATGTTCCCAAGTCTTACAAAATAGGCAAAATTATAATATATACAAAATGCCCTGATTTATTATAAACTATAGATATGACACACAAAAATAAAACTCCATTAAAATTTAAATCTGACCTATAGAGTTGCCGTTTTAGCAAATAAAAACATAGTATGCCCTGTAAAGTTTGATGTATTTCTAATTGCACATGCATTTAGACAATTGAAAAATATTACATAAGAAATAATTTACTATAAAAAGTATTTGTTGATTATCTGAAATGAATTACAACCATGTAAATTACATAACATTTTAAAAAATTTTATTCCCCTGATGACTTGGCTCTCCTTAACAGCTCCTTGTTTTGCAGAATTTGCTTATAAAGTTCCTTGTGGTTACAGTCTATATTCTACTTACATTGCAACATATCATCTACAGTGGTCACATCCAACTTATTTTATTCTCTTGTCCATTTAACATTTGTCAGTGAGAAAACGTGCCCTTTGTGAACTGGTATACTGAACATGTACTGACCCAAAGTTAAAATTCTGGTAATTACTCTTCAAATTTGATTAGCTGAAGCACATGCCATCTTTTATGGCATAAACTTGCTGTTTTATCCTTGAAGATTATGTTGCATCTCTTGAGCAATGACTTTTTAAAATGTTGCCCAGTGGCATAAAAGGGCATAGTTGTCCATTTTTATTCTCTTCTTTTTCTACAATACACATGATGATTTCACTTGTTCTCATGTTGAAAAAATATTTAGTGACATTTCTGTAAAAGAATCAAATTCTTCAAGGGATGGTATCGATTTCAAAGGTAGTTATAATAAGTGCCATAATAATTATCTAATTCAAGTTGGAATTTCTTTTCCTATTCAAAAGTAATGTCACTTTTAAAAAAACAGCTTTGATAATTAAAGGAATAAATGTTTCATCAATTCACTTTTTAACACATGTAACAATTTCTTTAAATAATTAAGTACTTCAAAAACATTGTTTGCTCTTCTTTCAATTTGCATAATCCTCTTGCTAAAGTGATTGCAAAATATGAACAAGAAATAAGTAGCCTTCACTTAATAAATTATTTAAAGACTCACCAACAAAAATAAATAAATGGGACCTGATTAAAAATCTTCTGCACAGCCAAAGAA
>VBSM01002608.1:52994793-53054401 GCA_008086735.1 Cheirogaleus medius | reverse complement strand
AAAAACATAAAGCAAGAAATGCACATTAAAATGATGTATAACATAACCACATTTGTTTAAGAATGTATTCCAATATCAAAGGGCAAATTTCAACAATGCTAAAACTGAAATTACTTTTGCACCAACCCAATAATCCAGTAAAACAGAAAATGAATCTAAAAAAGAGAGAAATATTTGGATTAAAGAAACAATGAGGAGCCAAGAAATTGTTAAAGCATAGATTTATGTCTAAGTAATCATTCATGCATAATATAAAAAAACTAATAGCAATCTGGGACTAAAATCATAGACTGTTTCAACTAGAAGATAAAGATACATATGAGGGATTCAGAAGAAAGTGAAAACATGCTAAGTTTTTGTTTTATGTGGGAGCTAGACAAAAAATAGAGATTATATCTAGACACAAATATGTAAACACAGAATTTTAAAACTGTATTACAAATTTCTTGGTAACCAAGAAAAAAAATAGATATAGGGTTTATAACATGCAAATGACTAAGAAAAGAATGGGGCAAGAAAAATGTAATCAATGTAACAAAATAAAAGGAAGAGAAGAAAAAACAAGAAAATGTGATAAAGAAAATATTAAAAAATGAGGCAAGAATAAGAAATGCTGTATCAAATTGATACTTAAGTAAATCGGTTATATTTCCCCATTAACAGATAGAGACACTGATTAGGAAAAAACAAAAATTCTATTTTCCTGCTATTTTATAAGAGAGATTGAAGAGAGAGAAAAAGAAATTCATGAGAAAACACTAACTAGATAAGCTATATAATATTAATTACTCAAGGACAAAATCATTCAATGGGATAAAATAAATATTTCACATTGATAAAAGACATAATCCACCAAAATGATAAAACAATGTAGCTTCAAAATATATAAAGGAAAAATTGGTAGAAAACAGAGAATTTGACAAATCCACAGTAGTAATGGGAGATTTAAATGCTCTTCTCTCAAATCAAAGAGGGAAAATTAGTAAAGATATTAAAAATTTAAATAAGCCAATTTAAGCTTGATCATAGGGAATATGCATGTGGGATATTATTAAATATATGTGGGATATTCATAAAAATTGACCATGTATTAAGTCTCAAAGGAAAATCTTCTTTTAGCACATGTAATAAGAACAGAAATTAACAAAAATAAAAACAAAAAAACAGTCAACTTGAAAGTTAAAAAAAAACTCGACTCTTCTAAAAAATCTTGGGTTAAAGTAGAAATAGTAATAAAAACAAATATTTTGCAACTATTTAAAAATCAATGATAATGTAAGCACATGATATCAAACTTGTAAGATTAGACTACAGATGAAAAATTATGCATACTATGTCAGAAACAGTGTGAAGAGTCAGCAATCTCTGATTCCCTTCAATCTGCCTCTTACTCATCTTTGTGGCAAAAGAGTCTTTTTGAAGTATATTTTATGCAATGATATTATGATGCTATGAAAGATGGATTATATAAATGAGAGAAAGGCATGTTTATCTCTTAGGCGATCCACTCTGAAGAATGTGTAGATCCATAGCAAAGGGGTTTTATCAGCCTTGGCTTCAAGGGGCAAACTGGAGTTGCTGACCTTGGGCAAGTAGGTCTTCTGGGCTAAGTGTTTGGGTTCCCTGTAGAATGTCCTGGAAGCTTTCAGAAAGTGGGAGGCATAGAGCTGGAAGGATTAAGGGAGATCAAGAGAAGAGGGGAGTCATAGGATCCCGTCAGAGAGCTTTGTATGGATTAAAAAGCAGCTCAGTGAGGAGAAATATTTTCTGATGTGCCATCCTCTACATTCCAAGCTGTTTATGATCGGCTATAAATTAGCAATTCTCAAAGTATGGACAAGGGTACCCTTGGAGACCCCACATCCTTTTCAAGAAGTCCACAAGATCAAAACTGCTTTTTAAATAATACTAAGAGACTATTTGACTTTTATATTCATTCTCTCATGAATGTGCAGTGGAATTTTCCACAGGCTGGATGACAAGTGATATCATAGCAAACCAAATACAGAAACAGACAGAAGGATCTAGTTTTCTTCTATTAAGCAGGACATTAAAGAGATTCTCAAAAATGTAAAACAGTGTTCCCCTTCTCATTACTTTTTTTGTTTTAGAAAATAGTTATTTGTTATTAAAAGATTCAACATGTAATGGATCTATTATTATTTTTAAATAAATTAATACGTAAATATTTTAAAGATTATGTGGTTTTAATTTCTATTACACTGAATATCAATATATATAATCCACATAAACAAAAGCTCTTTGAAGTGTTCAATAATTTTTAAGAAGGTAAAGTCCTGAGCCAAAAATTTTGAGAACAATTGTCCAAAATATATTTTTCTCTCTAAAAGAAACCTAAGAGATCTCATTAGGAACTATTCTGGTCCCTGATCACCCATACATTCTGAATCCTTATTGATTTATGACAAACAACTAGTTGACCAGGTGAGCAAATATTGGGATTTTGGTGAAGCCCTTTGTCTATTCAAGAGTAAACAGTGATGGTTTCCACAAAGACTAAGTAAAAAAGTAGAAAAACACACTCTCAGAATTCCATTCGAGTAGCCAAGTTTACACAACACTGAAAGAGGAACAGATAGGGTATTAATAAAACAAAGATGTTTTAGGCTTGCATAATATGACACAGCAAAGACAGAATTGTCCTTGAAGGAAGCATTCTTGGAGTCAAGATATCTTTTCTTGCCCTCTATTTGATCTTGAGCAAATCAAACCTCTCTAGACCTCAATTTTTCATCTGAGGTTTATACGGAAATGGAACATTCATTCATTTATTCATTCACACACATTTATTAATTCATTCTTTCTTTCTTTATTCAACAAATATTTATTAAATATCTCCTTAGCTCCAGACATATTGTTAAGCATTGGAAATAGAGAAGTAAATGATCTGATGTTTGACCTTGAGGTATTCAGAATCTTTGGGGAGATAAATCTATTTAAAATCTATTTAAACATTTAAGTTATGTAGGAATAAATAATTAATACAATTAGCATTAAAACTAATATTTTTCTGACTTGAGAACCACATCTCTTAATCTTTTTATTCTTACTACCTCTAAAAAATGGCTTGTTTTTTTTTTTCTATATGATCCAGACTGTGGCCCCAAGAGGCAGGTACCTAATCCAGGAGAACATTCGAGTTATAGGAAATAGTACACGATTCTAAAATTACTCAATATGCTCAGATAGAAAGCAACTCCAAACAAAATGTTGTTCTCCTATTTTTCCATTGAGATTAATTTTTAAAATGTTTAAGGGACCAGCTTGAGAATATTAAGATTTATTGAAGTAGATGAAATATTTAAATATCAACTCACGTAATTTTTCTTGTTAAATTTGCCATAATATTTAATATGACATGTTATATAAAATAATGCACTAATTTAAAAACATTTTTCACTCTAACATCAAAAAACCATTTTATTCAAACTTTCCATATGCATCTTTCATATCCTTGCTACACATATTCATGGATCAACAGCACTGGCATCCTCTGTGAGCTTGTTAGAAATGCAGAATCTCAAGCTCTACCCCAGATCTACTGAATCAAAATATGCATTTTAGCAAGATCCCCAGGTGGTTGGTATGCATGCTAAAGTTTGAGATGCTCCGATCTACATAAATGTCTTGTAATCACTAGCATCAACTGTTTTCCAGAATAATAACCTTCAATTCCATATAAGCTGCTTGTAGTATAGCATTCTTTTAACCTCTGACACACTGCACTGCTCATTAATCTCCGAATAGTCATTAATCGTCACCTTAATTACAGAACTCTGATTTCGTTTGAGTGAAAAACAATATACCCAGTTAGAAATACTCAGCTTTCCAGACTCCTTTGCAGCTACAATTGACGACATAACATGGTTTAACTTCCAACCAATGAGAGGTAAGCAGTAGTTGCTGGGTGGGGCTTCAGGGAAAATTCTTCATAAAGTGAGTACCCAGCTTGCATGTACCTTTTTGACTTGCCTTCTGATCCTAATCCTTCCTTTATTTCTGCCTGGAATGTGGACATGAAGTTGGGAGGTAGAACTGTCATCCTATACACAATGAGGACCGTGGAAGGGAAAGTAAAAAAGAGAGTGTGTTCCTAATAGGATTGTGGTACTGCCATACCAGACCTGGACTGTTTATATCCAAACTTCTTGTTCTGTGAGAAGAATTCAATCTTTTTGGATTAAGTCATTGTAGTCAGGCTTCTATGATACACAGCTGAGCAGAATGCTAAAGCAAGCCACGAGTACACATCCACATAACAGCAGGAAAGGCATTTTTCATCCCTTAGGTAACAACTTACTATACTGCTTTTAAAAGTAATTTTGAAGAGCCTTGTGGACAAGAATGTGTAATCACCATTGTGTGGTCATATACCCCAGAATAACGAATCTATTTTCCCTCTTTGTTTTTAACTAAGTCCATCAGGCGACCTCTGTAAGCAGCCAAAGTTAGGATTGACAGAGTGCTTGCCTAGAGAGTGCCTGGTTTTCCAAAATGAAATAACTGAGATAGGGCCTTAAAATAGGAAGACTCAGTAAAATCTGAAATGTAAGGCAACTTCTTCTTTCTGATAATCTTGAACTTCTATTAAGACATTTATAGGCATCAGAATGAATCTGTGTACTGGCATTCTGAATCTGGGTACGGAGTCAACAGTGACGTGGCTGGTCTGTGATGGCTTCTCTCCTTCTAGGCAGGGCGATCTCTCTGGGGTTGGGAATTAAAGGTAGAGTAAGGAATGGAAAAGACACTCTGGGAGTTTGGGATAAAAATCCTGATGCAAAGGCAGCAGCAGTAGTGGGCTTGCACTTTTCTAGAGAAGCAGCAGTATTCACTTCAGGAGTCCAATAGCTCTATTAAGTTATGCTTTAGGAGACAATGGAGAAGAGGCTATGCCCACATCATGGCATAAAGTGAACTGGAGAGAAAACCATTTGAAGAATCAAAGTTTCCTCCCAGAAACTTTGGGCTTTGGATTTCCAGAGTCATATGAAATGAGACTTTAATTATTTATTTAGGTGTTAACAGACAGGTTGCCCCTAGGCCATTGGAGGATTTGAAAAGGACTGGAGCTGCATCTGTAATACCACCCCGCATGTGCATCTGGCATGTGGTAGAGACCCACCACGGGCCTGTTGAATGTGAATCTGTTCTTTTGGCCCGTCTCTGGGGTAAGTGCCGGTGTAACACAAAAGCTTATCTGGAGTATAAGTGAAAGCAACACTCCTGTCAAACCGAAGTGTTCTGCATAAAACTTCAGAATTTGAATTAAAGATTCAGAATGAGCAAACACATATAGACCATCTGTTTTGTGCTAAGTACTTTTACATGCACTTTCACCTCCTCTTCCTTGCAGCGATCCTCTCCATAGAATTTACTTCACTCATTTGGCCAAAACAGAAGCCCCAGCTGCCTCGGCCCAGCCCTCTTGTGCCAGTTATGGCCAGGGAGTTCTGCCCCAGCGAAGGAGCCCCCCAGCTGGCTCTGAGCCTGTGTTTCATTGTCTCACTCTCACAAGGCCGCTGGATAGGAACAAATTTTTTAATTATCTGTAGTGATTCGTACTCCTGCTCAAGTACTATATTTATGCTTAAAACAATTACTGCCCTTCCTTTAGTCTGCATCTTTCTATTGAAAGAGCTAGAGCATAGTAATCTCACCTGACTACATCTCATTTAAAGGAGAGGGTGGGAGGAAGTTTTGTAGTAGAGAAACTGAAACAAAGAGGGACTAATCCCAAATTATAGTTATATATTACAGTTTTCAATTTTTAAAAGTGTACCAGACCACTGTTCCTCAAATTTGAGAACTGTATCAATCTCTTAAAGGGAAACATTTTCCTAAAGTCCCAAAATTATGTCCACTTAACTTCAGTGTGGGAAATACTACTTTACGAAACAGAAGTCCAATTCTATAAGCAAAGTTTTTCAAATGTGAATTATCACTGCTAATAATCTTTTTTACAGCAGGTAAGATGACTTTTATACTATCTTTAAAAGGAAATCTCGACATTTAAAATCCCTCCCAAAACTCCCCAAGCCCCTGAGAATGTAGCCAAGCCTGCCCCGCCCAGTTTGAGGAAACCTACACCAGCCACAAGTTTATTTCTACACAAAACCATCCCAATTGCATACACAGTCTTTGGAGGCCCTGACAGTGGAAGGCACCACACCTCTTCCCTTCTGTGTGGATTTAAATAGAGAGAGAGAGGAAAAAGCACAGCATAATGCTTTCAATTTGTTTATGTAAGACAGAGTTAATCTGCATTCTCTTTGAGTTTGCTGGGTGTGTAATGACTGATGTCATGAGGGCACACAAAGTCTTCAACTTTGTTTTGCACGTGCTTTAAGCCCCACTTGCATTCTCAAGTGTCAGGCGCTCTCTGGGGTGGGCTGATGGCCATGCTCCCACCTGGAGACACCCGTTTCCTCCAGTTACCAGCAGCTGCTAGAGTTCCAAGGCCTTGGAAGAGCTTATTCCTCTGAGGCTGCTCGCCTCAGAAGTATGACCCAGAAATCCAGGTCATACTTTTGTGATATCTGGTTGCTTGCCATATGGTGTCTCAAGGGTCTGGGATCATTTTCTGTAAAAATTCCACAGTATCATGTTACAGTGCCCAGGGTCTGAGAGAGGCACATAAGAAACACATTACTACTGAAAATCTTCTTAATGGCGCAAACCGAGGGAAGGCTCTGATTAACTCATTAAGGGGCAAACAAAGCAAGGAGGGAGTTGTCTGGGACTCCCAACAAACCTCAGAGTTTAAAGGGTGCATAGTAGGACTAGAATGTTGGAAAGACATTTTAGAGTGATAATTTATGAATAGTTCCATTTGGTTCCTATAAAAACTATTGTCTCAAAAATACTGATCATTAGAAGTCTCATAAAAAATTTATTATTTTTTTTATTACTGGATGGAACGGTGTCACATTTCTTACGTTGTCTTTCAGTGATAGGTTAACAGATGATTTTTTTCTTGCTTCTCTGTATATTGCTGTACTTTCCAAATGAGCCACAGTGATGTAAGTGTAGGCATTCAGTTTCAGACTGACTGGCTCCACTATCTAATACCTATGTGGCCTTGGGCAAATCACTAATCTCACTCTACTTCCGTTTCCTTCTGTAAAATAAGAATAATATGTATAATACCTTCGTACGGCTTTTATGAAGATTAAATGAGGCAGTACAAGTAGGGGCTTAAACAGTGCCTGACACATGGTAACTACATCCACATTTCAGCTATTATTACTATTATTACTATACTTCATTGACTCATTGGCTTCATTGACTCACCTCTCTCTCTCTCTCTCTCTCTCTCTCATTTTCAGCTTCTTTCTAATTGGAATGTATCTTACCATCAATAGTGTGACATGGCTTATTGGACAGCCCTTTTTTCTGTCTCGATGATACATGAAACAGAGATGTGTCTTAAGCTGGTGGTATTATTTTATGTTGGGAGAAGAGTTATTCCCCACTCTTGTATTTCCTTCTATGCGATGGGATGGCATTTAGCCCTAATGCTTCTGGCCTCTTTCTACCCTCCCCTTACTCTCCTGGGCCAGCGTCTTCCCAGCTGAGGAGCAGGGCAGAAGCTGAGCTGCAGGGACTCACTCCTCCCCTTCCAGGTCCTCTCAGGGCTGAGTTACCTAGAGGAACCCCCACTCCTCTTGGCCCTGCCCTGTGGACAGTGGTGGGTACTGCAGTGGGTTAAATCCAGGGGATTGGTGGGCCTTGGAGCATTTATGACAAACCTGCAGAAATAGATTAAGAAGTGGGATTAATTTGAGTAGCAAATGGCAACCTTTTATGGAAGCTTTAGGTGAAGCCAGGTCACGCAAATTTTTGACTGTGGTAGTTTGAGGCAGCTGGTCTGAACAGCTGTGCAGTTAGCTTTTCACCGCTGCAGCCTAGGCCAGAGGCTCTATCTCCTGGGCCATGTGGTATTTTGAACTTGCTGGTTATGGCTGTTTATGAAGCTTTTATCCAGAGGGGAGTGGCTGTCTTTATGGAGGCAGACTCAGCAAATGCAAGGGGCCACAGTTGCCTTTAGAAGACAGACAGGAGGGAGCTGGCAGGCAAGCAGACACTGGCCTTGCTGTCCTCAGCAAAGGTACTATCCCCCAGTGGTGGATTTACTGGGCAGGCGCCGCTTGTCCTTGGATTGCACTGGCATACCTGCTCTGGCCTCCTGGGCTTCTCCGTGGATACCAGCGGGCCTCGAGGGCTTAATAACTGAAAGAGCTAAGGCAGTAACCCAATTGTAGGGGGGAAAAGTCTTTGGACATACTTTTAAAGCAGCATGCTTTTGCTGCTTTTAAAGCACAATGCAGCTAAAAGTGCGTGTGTGTGTGTGTGTGTGTGTGTGTGTGTGTGTGTATGCGCATGCGTAGTGCAGAGGGTTTCAGTTAGCAGTGCCAGACCTTGGTAGGGAGCACTACATGAGCTCCCCAATTTCGTTCTGCATCCAGAACCAAGGAGGAAGCTGTGAAAGAGCTAACCTTGGATTCACCGAGCTTGTGTACAGATCCAAGAATCGCTCCCCACTGTGTGATCTCAATATGGCCCAGGTTAGAATGCAGAGTTTTAGGGCTAGTGACCTGGCAGCAAAAGGTTGTAGAAACAGCCTCTGTGGTCACAGACAGAAAAGGCCAGCTCACAAACGACTGTGGATTCTATGTAGCTTGGTGGTGCCTACATTCAGTTCAATATTGGGGGTTAGTGAGGAAAGATGTGTGATCCGGCGGAAGAGTATGTAACTGTGTCACGCCTAGACTGGCACGCATGTGCCCTTCATGGTCTTCTGATTCTAACTCTGTGGGTCATTTGATTCTGAATCTCTGTAAGTTGAAAATAACTGATAGCAATCAAAATAATCCTTGTCTATAGACATAGAAATGAATTTTTTTTCTAGTGGAGGGACAACACTCACTCCCCCATCCTCCCATCTCTGCACCTCCATGCAGAAGCCAGTGTTGCATCTACGTGCACATTCATTTCAACATTTCGTACGCCATAAAAGTTTGTGCTTTGACTTCTCCTTTGAACGAGTTGCCTAGTTTTTCCACTTAGGTAATGAGTTAAACAAAATCTTTAACACGCGTTTATTCTATATCTAGAGATAAAGATATAGAATCATGAAACTCACATTTTTGCTTCTTTTGAAAATATTCTTTTAACACTAGAAATGTGAGATTCAAAGGATAAGTGAAAATTTAGGAAATTTTAAATACTCGATGGGAAAGAAAGTCACCTCAAATAAGACTGGGGATGCCACCAAGTCAACTCTCTAAATTTTGCTCAAAACAGCAATATTTCAAATGCTCTTCTCTGAGAGGAGACAGAATGCATAGGTGGATTCTCTCAAACTGAAAAATGGTTCCAAAAATAAACTCTTGCCAAGAGATATTTCCTAACTAATTTTAAACTCACAGGCCATGGCCTTTGGTTAAGTCGCATAAACTCTGGAATATTTGTGCAGCTCAAACCAAGAAGGTATCCCTCTCTTAATGCTGCTGAATCTCTGCTGTGTTCTTTGCCAACTTTGTGGTTTAAACTAAGTACTGAGTTCTGGGAATATAATTTTGTTCCGTGATAACTGCCCTAAGGACTGAGGATGAAGCGATTTTCTATACTTGGTATAGGTGGGGCCAGTGCTATGATATTCTTATGTCCTACTAATTAACTCTGTGGACTTTTTAAAGGGTGGTTCATAAAAGATTTAGCGTTAAGTAATACCACTTCTTAAGAACTGCACTAATTCTGACGAGGGGTAGCTTAAGCAATAACTGCTGAAAGAATCACTATGTTGCCCAAGACAGAAAATCTGTTTATCAAAACTGAACAAGGTAAGAAATTGGGAAGGGTAAATTTTGAATCTGAAATGTCTTTGAACTTTAACACTGAAGGGAAAGGGAAACTGATTCTGGACTTTCAATTCCTTTGAACCATAGTGTTTTCAGCGTCACCTTGTAAGCAGGGCTTAGTTTATGGACCTCAGTTGCTCTTTGTGAATTCTTAATGGAAGAGAGTTTATATTCATATTTCTATTTTGACCATTTTCTGTTGGACTATCTTAATGTTGTCATAAGCATTGTGAATCTCTAATAGACTATGTTGGCCAATGAAGCTGCTCAGGATTTGTGATGAGAAACAGTTTAGACAGTCAACTGTTAGAATTGGGTACAAAGTGGCCTTAGACTCGATTTACCTAGTGTACTGTTCTGATGCATTTAAGAGCCTTCTGGGGGCAAAATCAAAACTGCCCACCAGTGGTCCCAGGATGGTATTCAAAGGGGAAGATGTTGGTATTGGAGAAGCACTTGTGAGGCAAAAGCATGGAACTATGCTGAAAAACTGCTGCTATTCTCCCCCAAGGGGGTGGCGGCACCCCAGGGTGAAGGGTTAATAGAACACACAACTAGAGAATATGTGTAGGAAACATTTCTGACGTTTCCTTCCATGTGAAAGATATTCTCCACTCCCCACCACTCATGAATTTAGAAGGAGAAAATGAGCATACATAGCAGGAACTCTTTATTTTCCCTTCCCTCTGAGAGTGAGCTGCCCAAAAAGGAACACCTGCCTTCCTCCTCCACGTGGAGAAGGTGGCCCTGTCCATCCCCGCTGGGAGAGAAGGGTCTAATTCTGGTTTGAATATTAGTGCTTGTCTACAAATATTAGCTCCCTTCTCCAGTATCATTTTCATCAGTAATAAAGGTGATATTTGAATTTCACATTTGTTCTTTTGATCTTATTTCAAAATTCAGGGAGAAGAAAAGTGTCACTTTTGGGCTTTCCTCAATCCCAACGTTGTGAATTACTATTTTTAATGGTAAAGTGTATGTTATTTAAAAATTATCTGTTAATCATTTAAAATAAGTTAATCACATTTCAAATCAATTTTATATTCCTAAAACTAATCCCAAAACCAATGTGTATATATACACCGTATACTCCTATATTTTCAGTATTTGAATGAGAGCTAATCTACTTAGGAAGATACTTTAATAATTCAAGAAAGATAACAGCTTTGTCCAAAAGAAAAAAAAAAACACCCTTGTATAAAGTCCCCAGGATAGGACTTTAAGCTAAATTCATCTAAATTATAATATTTCTGTTAGAATTTCGGTCTCCCAAAGACATCATTCACCAAATAACTTTCCCTATAATGGGATACAAAAAATTTAATATGTACACATGAACATACAAATGTGTTTATAAGAAAAATTCACAGTTACAGATTCAGAACACTAACGAGTTTTTCAGACCCTATTATCTCTATGATTTTTGGGTTTTTTTCAGCTATCTGTTCTACCTTTATCCTCCTGAATTTTCTCATATCCCTGAAGGGAATATACATTTTATATACATATACATATATATGTATAGCTATAAATATATCTATATATGTACTATATGTATAAGGTACAAATATATGTGTATATTTATGTATCTCTATATAAAATATACATAACATATATTTATATCTTTCTTTTCTCTTCACAATTAGTACTTTGATTTTACTTTTATATTAGGTAGTTGTAGATAACAGAAAAAAAATTATCAGAATTGTTTCCTATCATCAGAAAAAAAATTATGTATAAAATCTTCGAGTGTCATCCATGTGGAAAACAGTAGCATAGGGGAAGTAGGACACAGTCAACAAACCACAGTATAAATCTTAGCTCCCTAGTTCTCCAAATAAGACTGAAATCTGTGTGTCTCAGGTCCCATCAGTCTGGGGCCACCATGAAGGTAGCACATGGGTTTACTGGCTCTGGTATCTCTCCTGTATTGTGGGATTTCTAGACTTTTCCAAATCCCTGGGGTGTCTTATGTGCTGCTCACACACAGTGCTTTTAGCTACAACCTAACGTGGGCAATTTAGAACTCTACTCTCCAAGTTTCTTGCACAGCTCTGCAGATGGTGGTCGTGTAGAGGAGTCCAGGAGAAGAAGGAAATGGGCCAGGGAGGGATGAGAACCACAATTTCTCAGAAATGCTCTCTTCTCACTCAGTCGCTGCTCTCCTGTCACCTTCTCCTGTAAATGCTTCCTTTTCCTTAGATGGTTCCTCCTCAAGGAGCCCTGTGTGCCTTCTTGTAGTGAGCACATACCTCTGAGTCCTAGGCAGGCCCAGATTGGTTTTAAGCTAAGGCCTTCATTACATTTTCTGATTGCCTGAGTGTCTGAGTTTCAAATAGTTAACCATTTATTCTTTGAAAAACAAAACAAATATTTTAAATACAGTTTGGATAGAAATGGAGTTCACTCTTCATTGATGCTTTAAATGATGTCATCTGAACGTGAGTAAAACTTTCCCTGGTATTTCAGGGTCAACATTATGAACACTGGCACTGTTCTATAATATAGCTGCTCCCTGCTATTGAGCTCTGAACTGTTTGCTACCACTCCTAAACCACTACACTTTTGGGGATCCTCTGCCTTCTATTCATGGTTAGAGTGTCATGTTATAGTCAATGTCCCTGTGAATTAGAAACTAGAAATCTTGATAAACTTGGTATAAACAAGAGTAAATGGGCTTTGCTGAGAATTATTGGAGTTTTCCCATAAATACAATATGTGACCTCAAGTGAATTTGGGGGTCTTTGTTTTGGCTTCTCTGATGCCTTTTGTGATTTGGTTCTTGGGTCACAGCTAAATCTCTGATCTGTGACTATATATCCTGATTTTTCTGTGACAGCTCTAATGTCTTGGAGTAATATAGTGATGGTGTCCTCTTTCATTCTCAGAAATGTTTCAGATTGGATAGTAGATTAAATGGTCACCCTACAGATGAGTGATAGCATCAGGATGATTAAAGACTGTACTACTTTCTTCTCTAAGTGATGTATGTATCAGGATTATACTCAAGTTCACAACAAAATTAAAAAGAAAATATGAAAATGTATAGCGGAGCTCCATTCTAAAGATTTCTAGATTTTCCTGCCTAACAGAAAACTGAGAGAGAAAGAGGAAAACTAATATTAAGTGTCTACTGTTTACCTTGACCCATGCTAGACATATTCACATTTACCAAATTTGTTTAATCATCAAAATAGATATAATTCCTTCCTAGATAAAAGGAAGTTGAGTCTCCAAGAATTAGCTCATAAACCTCAGCTTTGACAGAAGAAGAAAAGAGAGATGGTTTTGTGCCACCGGTGAATTTATGTCAGATTCTTTTATTCCTGCGGTCCCCAACCTCCTGGGCTACGGACCGGTACCAGTCCATGGCCTGTTCAGAACAGGGCAGCACAGGAAGAGGTGAGCAGCAGGCAGCCAATGAAGCTTCCTCTGTATTTACAGCCGCTCCCCAACCTTCGCATTACCGCATAAGCTCCGCCTCCTGTCAGATGGGCAGCAGCATTAGATTCTCCTAGGAGCACAAACCCTACTGTAAACTGAGCATGTGAGGGATCCAGGTTGCAGCTCCTTATGAGAATCTAATGCCTGATGATCTGAGGTGGAGCTGAGGCAGTGATGCTAGTGCTGGGAGCAGCTGCAAATACAGATTATCACTAGCAGAGAGGTTCAACTGCACAGTAAATGTAACATGTGTGAATCATCCTGAAACTATACTTCCCCACCCTGGTCCATGGAAAAATTGTCTTCCGTGAAACTGGTCCCTGGTGCCAAAAAGGTTGGGGACTGCTGTTTTATTCCATTTCTCACTACAGTGTTAGTAATATCCAGGGGCAGCTAGACAACCTCTTCCTGGTAACATTATAACATTGTCCTAACACTTGGTTAAGAGGTAGAAGTAGGGTAGGAAAAAGGACTTAATTTTGAAATATTTGGAAAGCCTTGGTTTGGAGGCAGTGCTGAATGTTATATCATAGCTTTAGTTAGTTGTAAAGGCTACACAACTAATTACTGCTCTGGTTTCTGAGTTCTATGGCTTTGAAGAACATTTTCAAGCATATAATGAGTCAAAGGCATGGAAAATCATGGGGGAAATGTAACTTTAACTATTCTGGGTGTGTCTGAGAATGCAAGCCTTCATTTTAACAAATGAAGGTTTAGAGCACAAAATAATAGGATTCTGAGCAATGTGGATAGCACCCAGCCCATCCATCATCAAAAATTATCCATATATTAGGGCTTAAGTCTGTGATTTTGGTTTTTTTGTATTTTTTCCCTATGTTTTTCATTTCTCTGTTTTCTTTTTCCTGCCTTACTCTAGGTTACATAAACATTTTCCATTTGGTTCTTTTTTACATTTCCTTCTATTTTTTTGCTAAGACTTTCTATTTTTTCCCCATTTTTTTCAATTGTGTCATAAATCTTGCTGAAGTTTTTACCATAGCTGTTTTAGAATTCTTGTGAGATCATTCTAACATTTGTATCATCTCAGTCAACACTGAGATATGGTATGGTTTGAATTTGTACCCCAAAGTTCATGTATTGGAAACTTGAACCCCAATGCAGAGGGGTTGGAAGGTAAAATCTTTAAGAGGTGATTCGGTCATGAGGGCTCCACCATCATGAATGGGTTAATACCATTATCATGGGAGTGTTGTCATTACTGTGGAAGTGAATAAAAGGATGAGTGCAGCCAGCCACCTCTCTCTTCCTCCATCTCTCATGCTCTCTTTGCCCTTTTGTCATGGGATGACACAGCAAGAAGGCCCTTACAAGATGCTAATCCTTTGATCTTTGACTTCCCATTCTCCAGAACTATGAGCCAATAAATTTTTGTTTATTATAAATCACCCAGTCTGTGGTATTCTGTTATAGCAACACAAAATGGACTAAGATAGCATTGTCTTTTCTCATTCAAGTTGAGATTTTCCTGGGTTTTGGTATGATGAGCAATTTTTTACAGTCTGGACATGTTGGGTATTATGTTATAAGACTTTGGATCTTATTTAAATCTTCTGTTGTAGCAGGCTTCCTCTGCAACTATACCTGCAGGGAAAGGGAGTGCTGCCCCATTATTGCCAGATGGGAGTAGAGGTTGAGGTTCACAATTCGGCTTTCATTGACACTCTCGGGAGGGCAGAGGGCACCTCATTACAGCTGGATGAAGGTAGAAGTATTGGCTTCTCAGTTGAACTTTGCTAACAGGGGAGAGGGCAGGGCTACAGTTTTCCTATGGTGTTTGGCTATAGTCGGGTAGTTATTGCCAAAAATTTTCTTTCTTGCTAGGCTGACTCTTTCTTGGTTTTCTTGGGGTTTCTTGTTTATTGTCTGTGCCTGTTGGTGTTTTGGGTTTTAGGCTTCTCTAGCACCCAGTCTGGAATTTATAAGGCAAAATAAAATCTAGAGGCCTCAATGCCATGTTGTTTTTAAGGTTTTAAAGTCCCTAACTGGTCTGTCTTCTTGTCTCCACCTTTCAGAGTGTTCTTATGTGTGTTTTATATATAACAGCTAGAGATTTTAGCCATATCTAGAGGAAAAAATAGGGAGAGATGTATGTACTTTATCTTCCAGCCATAATGTTTTAGCTCTTTTGATGTACCATAGGGTCCAAATATTTTGAAATAACCATGAGCCCCAGAAGGTTATATAACCAAGATGGATATGTGGATCTCAGTGTCAGCTGGTCCTATTAACTACATACATAAATTTGAGTTGTTATTTGTGATTAGGGATATAAGTTTACATTGATTGACTTACCTGGGTTTAATTTGCCTTTGTTGAAATTACATTCTGCCAGATGACTTTTGGCCAAATTTCCTTCTTTTCCCAAATTTTGTGTAACTCTTCAGGCTAAATCCCTAGTCTCTAACCTCCTGAGTGAGTATAAACTTTCTTCTAATTGGTGAAATAGTTTCAGAAAAGTTTGCTTTGAGTTTAGAAGTGAAACTGCTTTCTCTAATCTCAAAGCTCATTTCACACATAGGGCTGTTCTGCAGTGAGCAGGTAGATGTTTGACATTTTATTTGTATACATTCCACATACCAAATATCTTCTTCAGTGCCCAGTTGAGGAAGAAAAATAGAGACCAAATGATCATACTACTGGAAAGAAGATGAGGCTCAATGGAATTCCAAATGAGGGAGATTCGAAGGCTTTTTTTAAGGATGTGAATGATCTGGCATTGTGCCCATGTTTGACCCGAAGAACATCTTTCTGACTATCTGGGAGGTAATCAAGGTCATAAGTTGGTGCCACATATCCAGAAATTTCCTAGATTCCTAGGTACAGTGCTCATTCTGTAGTGTGCCAATCAGTACTTTGCAATATTATAGTATGTAAACATTGGACTCTTGGTATTCATCCCCTATCCTTTGTGCTATTTGGCCAGGTATCTTTAGAATAATTCTTTTGTTTCTAACATGGGAGGCAAGTTGACTAAGCTGGCCAAAAGATGAAGTTAACCAAGTAAACTCATCCCATATTTGTGTTATACCATTGGAGTATTAGGTTATTTTGTTCTTTAATTGGAGCATTGCCAGTGGGAGAGCAAGTGAGTTAGTTTCATTGACAGAAGAACTCTTCTCTCTTGTCTCTTATCAGAAAGGGTAGCATTAATGGACAATTGGGTTATTTCATTTCTAGTTATACTGTGTTCAACACCATTATGTAGTTTTGCGAAGCAGTAATATATTCCTGATATTCTATCAAATCTCATCCTTGGAAGGGAGATACCCAGCATGGCAGGCCAGAGCACCAGAGAGTGGCATGAGGCCACATACCCAGCAAGTGTTTTTCTGTAAGCCAACGGCATAGTCATGGGCCCATTGTAGGGAAATGTTTGCTTCATAGGTAATAGTTGGCGATAGCAGTGACAGAGCATAACAACTAAGGATGAAAGAAACTTAGTGAGTACTTGAAAGGGAAAGTCTTCATTTAGAATATTTGGTAAAGAGACAGTGCTTGGCTTTTGTAAAGGGGCTGTGTACCATTATGGCACCCAGGGGATGAAGTGTCAGTAGCAGTTGTCAAAGTAATTTGGTTGAGAGTACACCATATTAGAGAGCCCACCACTGTGCCACAGGGTATGTGTTTCTTTTGACCATTTATAATGGGTGACTGTGGGTCTAGTATTCCAAAGGATCAGTGGGGACCACTCTAACTATCCAGGACACTCCCCTCTCTCTGTCAGGAAATAGCCTATCCCACCTAGGGGTATTTGTCATTCCAAGTCCCAGTGAAGTGTCCTCTTCCCTGGAAGTATGTCTATTGGCATTTTATGCACAAAACATGCTAGTTGTCAACCAGGTCTGGGAGCAAAGCAGTTATCTCAGTTACTCGTATTTGAACAGTGGTTGGCTTGGGAGACAGTTGTCCCAGCTGGTCATGTGGGGCAGGTGGGAGTCCCCCATTTGGCTGAATTTAAACAAATAAGAGCTGCAGATAACACATTTATACATCCATGCAAGGTAGATGTCCCCAGGGAAATTTGAACTTGTGATTTTAATAGGCCATTTTTTCATTTCAATTAACTCTACTGCGTGGGGGTTATATGGGAGATGAAAGTACCATGCTATATTGTGTTCCCTGGCCCAGTCCTGCATGTGATGTTCAGAAAGATGGGTCCCTTGGTCATTGTCAATGCACTGGGATATCCATACATAGTACTGAGACCCTCTAGTCTAAACCTTTAATAGTACTGGCTTCATTAGCTTGCTTACAGGGAAAACCTTGCAGTAGTCCAGTAGCAGTGTCCACACAGGTTAACATGTATTTCTTTCCTTGGCTTACAGGGAGGAGTCCTATATAATCACTCGCCAAGCTGTTACAGAGTGGGCAGCCCTGTGAATGTATCCTGCTTGATATGGTATATGCCGTGGACACATACAACATGGTAAACATGTTGTAACAGCTGTTAAGAGGTCACTATATTTTAAGGGCAATCCTACCTCCTTGGCTATCTGCTAGCCTACTCTTGCACTTCTAGGACCACTTTTGTTATGTACTCAGATCACTGGTTCAGTGGCCTGGGCTGGCATAATGCTTCCAATTTTTGTTAGGGTGTCAGTTTCTATATTTCCTAGAACTGAGTCTTTTTTTCTGTGGCCACATCAAATACAGTTAAGTCAGGTACAAGTTCTTGGTTATTGCCTGTAGTTTCTCCTATATGTCTTGCCACATGTTCATCCCCCATACAGGTTTGTGCACAATCATCCACTTTTCTTGTTCCCATTGGGCTAGCCACATAGTTAGGCTTTTCTTTTCTCTTTTCTTTTCCTTTCTTTCTTTCCTTCCTTTCTTCCTTTTTTTCTTCCCTTCTTCCTTTCTTTTTTTTCTTAGAGTCAGAGTCTCGCTCTGTTGCCCAGACTAGAGTGCAGTGGCATGATCATAGCTCACCGCAGCCTCCAACTCTTGGGGTGGGCTCAAGTGATCCTCCTGCCTCAGCCATCCAAGTAGCTGGGACTACAGGCATGCACCACCACACCCTGCTAATTGGTTAATTTTGTAGAGATGAGGTCACACTATGTTTCTCTGGCCAGTCTTAAGTTCCTGTCTTCAAGTGATACTTGCTCTGGCTTCCCAAAGCACTGGGATTACAGGTGTGATTATTGGGATTACACTGTGTTCAGTTCATAGTTAAGCCATGGAATACAGCCCAAGTATCAGTGCAAAGAACCAGGGCCCAGGGCTCATCAGTGATGAATAACCAAGAAACTTGCAACTCAGCCCGCTGACTACTCTGATGCATTCCTGGATCAACCAGATTGTCTCA
Source organism: Cheirogaleus medius (assembly GCA_008086735.1). Classification (NCBI taxonomy): domain Eukaryota; kingdom Metazoa; phylum Chordata; class Mammalia; order Primates; family Cheirogaleidae; genus Cheirogaleus; species Cheirogaleus medius. The sequence continues at coordinate 53,035,747 of VBSM01002608.1, read as the reverse complement.
GTTTGCAGTTGTGTAGCAACAGCAGTCCAAGTACAAGGGTTTCCCCTGCTGGAGACATCTATATACCAAGCATTGTCTGGGATAAGTAATACTCCTTTTCTTACTGTGTCAGATACTTGAGTAGGAGGGGATAAAGGGATGTCCTTTGGTTGCTTATGTGTAGCAGGGCCTAATATAGCATGTAATTCTGGGCTTGATGGACTCAATCCTAGAACACTTCATTGTTGCAAATAGGCATGCCATTTTTTCAAAGTAGGTGTTTGGGCTACAGTAGAGGTAGGTCATTTATACAATCCTCCTATCCATCCCTTGATTGGTAGACCCATTCTTACAGCGATGGGAAGGGTCTTTGTTAATAGTCCATCTGCTATAAAGCATTATATACTGCTAGCACTGTTGTTCAATGGAAGAATATCTGGTTTCAGCTCCTTTCCATAAATTGTGACCAAAATCCTAAAGGGACTGATTTACCATACTGTGGTTGCCATAGGCCCAATTAATAGCCAATGAATACACCAAAATTATAGCTATACCCTCTGAAGGGATGCCTAAGGCTGGTGCCTGCCATACTAGCACTTTATCCTGTTCGAAAGATTCCTGCTGATGTGTGTCCCAGTCCCAATGTGCCCCTTTTCTGATAAGTATATGCAGTGGTCTCAATCTTTGGACTAAGTGTGGAATAAATGTTCTTCAATAGCCCAAAAGACCCACAAATGTTTGGATTTCTTTTATCATTTTCAGAGTTGGGAATTTTTTGTCAATTACTGTACCTGGTATCAAATGAGTCTTACCAACCATGTAACTTCTCTGTGGGACCTGGGCCCTATATCTTCTGAGGGTTTGTTGCTCATTCTTGTTCCTATAGATGAGCACACAATGCCATGAGTTTCTTATCATTGCTGAGCTAAACTGGGGTCTGCTTACCTGGTGGATCAAAGCCAGACACTGGAGCCAAGAGTTACATCAGGAGAAAGAGGCATTTTTATTGGATGATGCCATGCAAGGAGACTGGGCAGCTAATGCTTCAGATCCAAACTCCCCAGTGGCTTATAAGCAAGGGGTTTTAAAGGCAGGGGTACATTTTAGTTGGGTAAAATTGTAAATCAATACATGGAGGTTATACATTGGTCTGGCCCAAAAGGTGGGATCCTGAAGTGGGGGCCTATGGGTCAGAGGTGAATTCAGGAATTCTTGGATTAGTGGAAAGGAATATTAAGATGGGTGTGACTCTCTCCAAGCCCCTCATGGAGAAATTTAGAACAAAAAAGTGGCCAGAGTTCAATTCTTCTGTTCCCCCTTACCTGCATTTTCCATGTGGTGAGGGTTTCTGAAAAGCAACACATGAAGGTACATTAAGATGCCAGCCATCTTTCAGTTTCCATAGGGAATCAAAACACCTCGTGACTCTGACTTGCTTGGAGGGCCATTGTTTTCATCAGGTTGTCCATTTACATTTCAAGGCTATGTAGGTGCCCAGAACTTCCCCTGGAGGGACTCAAGATATTCCTTTATTTCCATACTTGGGCCACTCCACCGCCCACAGGCCCCTAAAAGGGGCCCCTGCTCTGTCTCACTATAACACATTAAAATCTTCAGAGGTTAACATAATGTCATCAATATAATGAAACCACGAAAGAGGAGGAAACAAGAACAAAAACAAGTCCTAGCCACTACTCCATGACAAACAGCAGGACTGTGAAGATATCCTTAGAGCAACACTTCAAAGGTCCACCGGCGGCATTGCCAGGTAAAAGCAAATGGATCTTATGATTGTTTGGAGAGAAGAAGGCTGACAAAGGCATAAGCCAAATCTGAAACAGGGTGACGTGTCCCCAGTGAAGACACTGTGTGGTGGACTGCCTGAATAATACTGGGAATTGCAGCATGTGTGGCTGGGCTTGTTCAATTCCTGGGAATCCACAGTCACCTGCCAGGTATTCCAGATAGGACTGCTAAACAGACTTTGAGCTGGGCGGATAGTGTGCACCTTTGCCAGGGTCCCCACAGTGGCACCGATTTCAGCATGCCCTCCAGGCAATTTTTATTGCACAATATTGATGAGCTGCAGGGGCAAAGAGTTGTTTGGGTTCCCATTTTGCCTCTCCCCTGAGAACAGCCTTTACTACACACACCTTCGATCTGAATTCTCCCACTGAAGTCTGCAAAGCCTTTCCTGGCAGAATGTCCATGTCTGAAATGTTTTCTGGGATAGGGGAAATAAACACCACATATGAGGCAGGAGAAGGTTTTCTAACTTCTAGATGTGTTAAAGTCGTTTTTACCAGGATCATTTATCCCCCATAACCATCAATGGCAGCCAGTTGACCAAGGTGTCTTTCTGGATTCCCATGGATTAAAGTACATTCCACCACAATATCTAAATTAAATGGCTAGAGGAAGGTGCAACTAGACAAAGATATGTACCTTTCTACTTCTCTCACTGTGTCCAACTTAGCAGACAAAATTGAAGACCAAGAGACAAAAACTGAATTGTTAGCATGTAGATTTGTCTGCCTAGGGGGAAAGAAATGGAAATGACCAAAAATCAGAGCTCAATTGGGATGTGAAAACTTGGAATCCCTGGGAATGTTATGGAAAGGAAGACTCTGATGACATAGAAGTCATAGAAGAGGAGGGGGACGAGGATTATTGGCAAGCTCACCCACTCATGCAAAGGGAAGTGAAAGCTCAAGAACTACAGCAAAGTAGGGGTCAACCAATACAGGGGACTCTTACTACCAGGGAATATTCCACTGCAGAACTCTTAGAGATTGCAAAGACCTTTCAACAATGATATAGCACTGGACCTCTCTATACTTCTTTCTGGATTTATTTTTTTCCTTAGTACTTATCTCCATGTAATATGCTATATATTTACTTAATAACTTGTTATCCTTTGTTTAAATAACTTGTTATCCTTTGTCTGTGTCTCTGTCTCCAACCTCACTTAAATGAAAATATCATGTAACTCCATGATGATTAGGCATGTTTGCCTGTTTAGTCACTTCTGTATCTCCAGTATCTAGAATGAGGCTGGTCATGTATTAGGTCCTCAATAAGTGACTGTTAAGTGAATGACAATGACCCTAAAACGAATGCTGGGTAAAGAGTAGGAATTGTAGATACCTGTGGCAAACTAGAAAGGGTGTGCCCCTACAAAATGGCAGTTACTACCTAGTTCCCATGATTTTTGGCAGGTGAAAATGAGATCAAATGATGCCAGACATTTTTATTTTCAGTAAAATCTAGATTTCTCAGTTTGCATATAAATATTCCCAATTTTTTGTTTTTTTACTTTGTTATAGAATAAAGTACATATATTTAAGTGGTTAATTTGGTAAGTTTGGATGAATGTGTATATCCATGAACACATCATTACAATTAAGATACAGAACACTTCCATTGCCCCCCAAATTTCTTATGCCCCTTTGCAATCCATCCCTCCTTCTATTTCATCCCTCAGACACAATCTGCTTTCTGTCACTATAGACTGGTTTGCATCTTTTAGAATATTATATGAATAGGATTATATAGTGTACATGTTTATTTTCTGGCCTCTTTCACTCAGCATAATGACCTTGAGATTCAATCCTATTATATGTCTAATTAATTTTTTTATGGCTGAATATTATTTTATTAGATGAATAGATCCCAATTTGTTTATCCATTCATTTGTGGATGGACATTTGGATTATTCCTAGTTTTTGGCAATTATAAATAAAGCTGCTGTGAATATTTATGCACAAGTCTTTTTGGGGAAGTATGTTTTCATTTCTCTTTAATTATCCTGATTTTTAAATATTGGTAACTAATATAAAAAATTTTAACCCAAGCAGGCCAGTAACAAGTGGCCTAAACCAAACACATCTGCACACCTGATCCAGCCTGTGGTGGCCAGTTTGCCATGAATATAGAGGTTCTGTGGTTTTCTCTTTGGGAACACATATATCCAGTATAGTTCTTTGGCTACCCTTGTCCTCTGAGACTTGGCCCCAGATTTTGTGTGTTCACCCTTCTGAGGTTAAGTCATCTGGAGCTCGTGATAGGAAGTCATAGTTTATGGCCTCAGTTATGCTCGTCTGCTCAGGGACCGTCGGCAGGGTTGATGGTAAGAGCGTCTAGGAGTGGTGTGAGGCTGTGTTGGCTCATCTTCTCTGAGGGACTAGAACTGGCAGAATATTTGTCATAAGTCTACTTGGGGTGCTTCTGTCTGGTACCCCATCACTCCACCAAACGAGCAGATTGGAAGTCAGGCAGGCTTCTTTCATTTCTGTGGGTGGTCCAACTGCTCTCGTAGCTGCTCCGAGAAGCCTTCTGGACAGGGCCTTGCAGTGATATTTCCGGGAAGGCAGCGATACAGAGATCCTTTGTTCTCTTTGACCTGAGAAGGAGGGAAAAGTGCAGAACTAGTTTGAGAAATTAAGCCCTGTTTATTTTTTGTCTTTCCTTTCTATCAAAGGCAGAGAAAGGGGAAAAGAGATTACTACCAGCTCTGGAAGGTAGCAGTGTCCTATGTGGTAGCTGCAAAAAGGAAAGTCAAAGGTCAGTTTGGGCTGAGACAGGGATCGTAGCCTTGTAAGATCTCCAGTCCCTTGCTTGAGATGCTGGCAGGCACCACCATCAGTAGTGTGGGGTGGTCCTTGCCCATGTGAGGAGAGCTGCCCCGTGGAGCATTGGCAGGGACATCGCTGCAGAAGAGGGGGAGATGCGAGACCCAGGTGGTAGCCAAGAGGGCTGGTTTTGGGATACAGATGGGACACCACCTGCAGATTCCGCAAACAATTTGGAATGAATTTGAAGGGGCTGGGCTTCAGTAAAGCAAGTATGGATAGATCCAAAGAAATATTGTTTTGTCATCTGTACTATACTTATATTTTTAAAAACCGAAATAATTTTTCAGTTGGTGATATGGAACTAAAAAATTTTTTAAAATTGAAATAGCTTTATTTTTTCTCTTATAATAGTAGGAAATGCTTATAAAAATTCCATAAAGTTCAGAAAAGTATGAAGAAGAATATAAAAGTCACTTGAGCTTTCATTGTATGGAGACAGCCAATAATAGCTTCCTGGATTTTTTAATATCCAGGGAAATACACACACACAGAGACACACACATACGTGCTATATACACTATATACACATATATACATATACATACACATATCTAATTATAAAGAGAAAATCTTGTTCTGTTTACCTTCCTCTCAGAGCCAGGTGTTGGCTGTCACCAATGCTTCCCAAGAATTGGGCACGAGAAAGGCAGAAGAGCTGTTGAGACCGTGGGAGTCAGAGTGATCACCACCACCATGCTCCTTAAGTTAAGCAGCCATTATTTCATAGCTTACCTTCCTGTAATTGCTTACCTCTTAGGAGTCATGTATCCCTAGCTGTCAGAAGATTTGTAACTCCCCCCATCAATTCTGTAGATAACACTACTATTGCAAAACCTAAGACTGGTCTTTGAGATATTTTCCAGAGTCTACATTTGGATGGACCAACTGATGCCAGCCAGACCAGTGGCCATACATGGGACCTGACTCAACAGGTCCTGCGACCCTCTACCCAGGAACTGTTTCAGCACAAGAAGATGATTTCTGCTTCCCAACCCTATGAGTTTATCTCCAGCCAATAAGCAATACTGATTCCCTAGCCCTCCACCCACCAAACCATTCTTAAAAATCTCTAGTCTCCAAATTCTCAGGGAGACAGACTTAAGAAATTCCTCCTGTCTCCTCACTCGGCGGCTGGCAATATTAAACTCGTTCTCTGCTGCAAGCCCTGCTGTCTCAGTGTATTGGTTTCCTTCTGTGCAGCAGGCAAAGAACCTGGCTGAGTGGTAACAAATTTGGGGGCCAGTATGGAATGGCCCTTGTGGGGACTTGCCTATAGTGTGCCCTTGTGGCAACTCAGTCCTCTTGGAGCGAGGGCCATCTCTGGTACCGTCCCCACTGGTAGGACATTGTTGACCCACAGTGCTTGAACTTGCTTGCAATGCAGAAACAGTTTCCGAACTAGAAGATGTCTTTGGTGAGTATTGTAATTGCACCCAGCACCCTTCCGTCTCTTAATTTGATGGCCTCTCTGGAAGTATTGTCGCTTCTTCATGGGTCTTGGTCAGCACTCCCGATATTATAGACGGATTCTTGTCTTGGGGAGATTTCTTCCCATTTGGACAAAGAATAGGGGGCTTGTCTGAAAGAATACTCTTGAGAACTTTGTTTTGAAAGGCCTTTTTTGTTTGATCTGCCTTGTGTGTCTATGTGTGTGTGTGTGTGTAATCATTTGGTTTGACCATGGCACCCTCTTGTGTCCCTGTGTCCCCTATCACTCTATTCCCTATCACGCCTCCTAGAGGATGATGGGGGGGGCTCACCATAACCTGCAGGACCCTCAGGAGACTTTTGAGTGCCCTCCCACTTGCCCCCACCAGAGCTGAGGGGGCGTTTGGGAGACTGTTACGATGCTTGTTCAATGCTGCCATGAGATTGGCGGACCCCGTGTAGTCCAGCCATTGGAGTCTGCCCTTAAAACTCTTCCCCTCAACAGTGTCAAGCTTGAGCCACTCCTTAAATCCCAGTCCTAGTTGCTGCAGGGACTGACTGGGCTCATTCAGCTCGAGCTGAGTGGGTGACTGAGGTAGCAGCCCCCCCCTTGGCTGTGTCATCTTTCCTGCAACAACCGTCGGACAGCAAAGGTGTTCCTATCTTGGGGGCTGGGGATTCTGTTCAGCAGCAATGAGAATGCATATTACAATATCCCACCGAGATTCATTTGGGAGGGTTATTGTGAGGCACTACCCAGCAGGTGGGGGAGCGCCTCCATCCATCTTCTGGGGTCATGACTGCGGTCATTGTGCTGCTTCCTCTGACCCAGGGGAAGCTGCCAAGTACCTCTTCTGGCATTCTGGGCTTCCTATCAGACTGAGAAAATTGAGACTTTGATTTGGGTCCAGTCTAGCAGATTGTGCATCCCTACAAGCCATTGAAGACTCCCTCTTGGGGACTGGAAACAAATTTGTAACAGAAAATCAATAGTATGGGGGACCAGGTGTCTGCCATACCAGAGGATAGCCCGCTGGGGTGCCTCCTTGAGAAATAAAAATCCTTCAGATATTCCCCATTGACTCCCAAACAGTTATTCTTTGTAACAATGCTTGGCCACAGTCCTCACTGGGATCAGAGCAGTGGTTTGTGAACAAATCCCTTAATTACAGTACAATTCTGCAGTTAAATTTATTCTGTAAAAGGGAAGAAAATGGAATGACATCCCCCATGTGCACTGTTTTATATTACTCTGCCAAAATAAGCCAGTACAGAAGAGGTGTAAGGTTATGATCCAGCAGGCTAATGATGAGAAAAAGCCTGTGTTGCTTGAATCCTAAGAAAAAGACGATAAAACCCAGATCACCCAGTTAAATGAGCCATCAGATCCCCTTCACCTCCCTATGGAGGGGCTGGAGCTGCACCACCAGCACCCAAGCCAGGGTCCCCACCTCTGCAGGTCCAGGTACCAGGGTCAACCGGAATCATCTCTCCCTTACCTGACAGCAGACCCAAAGCTGTCAGGGTACCATTGTACCTCCAGGAGGGCAATTGCCCCTTTGGCAGATACTTATGGGGGCATTGATGCCCCCACCAGTCAGCCCATGGGGCTTATCTGGGTCCACTCTCTGGTCTCCACCTCTGAATTATGTTGATAAAACAACATGCCTACATATTGGGACAAACTGAGAAAAATGGAAAGCTTGTTTTCCTCAATATTTGCAACCCACACCCCCACTTGGGCAGATGTTCAGAATCTGCTTAACACTTTACTGACCTCAGAGGAACAGGGAATGGTTGTAGATAAGGCCAGGGAAGAGGCAGACCATATGCATGCTGACTCTCTGGGTACCCGTATCGGCAGCTGCTCAGAGAGCAGTGCCCACCTCGGACTCGAGATGGAATGTAAACGATGGAGACAGACCTAAGCTAAGGCATTACGGAGACTGCATCTTGGCTGGCCTATGCAAGGGGGTGCCGAAACAGAGGAGTCTTAATAAGGTTCAGGAAGTCAGGCAGAAGCCTATTGAGAGCCCCTCAGAAATCTTACAGCAGACTTTCAAAGGGTACAAACAATATACGTTGATCTGGAAGCACCAGCAATTCCAAAATGGCAAACGTGACTTTCATCAGCTAAAGCACTCTTGACATTTGGAGAAACTTACAAAAAATGGATGGGGCTTTCGGTATGCCTGTGTCTCAATTGGTGGAGATTGCTTTTAAGGTGTTCACTGATTGAGATGATGTGATAGAAAAAAGAGAATAATGGAAGATGGAAAACCGGCCAGCCTCTGGCTGCTGCTTTGACTCAAAGAATTCCAGGACCACAGTGTGGACCTCCCTCTGGTGGTCCATCCAAAGTAGGACCCCTCACAAACAGGGCCCCAGACCCCCAGGAAAAAGGAACATCCCACTGCAGGTCCAATCAATGTGCCTATTGTAACCAGGAAGGGCTGTGGAAGAGAGACTGCCCATACCTTAAAAGGGCTAATGCTGGGAAGAATCCCCTTCCTGTTCACCAGATACCGGAGCTAGCTGGGAAGCGTGAAGCTGAAGATGTCAAGGATGGAGCCCAGGAATGAGGGGGCCCAGGAGTTCCTCCTGATGCAGCAACAGCCTCCATATTTCCCACATGGAGCCCAGGTCATGATGATGGTGGGAAATCAACTTTTGGACTTTTTGGTATATACTGATGCCACTTACTTGGTAATAAACACCTGGCTGTCTAAACTGTCTTCAGAGACTATAAAAATGACTGAGGTCTCGGGAGAAACCTTGATGAAGCCATTCCTACAATCTTTGGAGTGCCAACTAGGCCAAACCCACTTGAATATAGTTTCCTGTATATGCCTGAGTGTCCCATTCCTGTGCTGGGACATGATCTGTTAACCAAACTGAATGCTAAAGTCACCCTCCATCCAGGAAGACTGAATATCAGGATGACTCCAGAACAAGCCTGTCCCTTGCAGGTTGCCCTGCTGCAACCAGAAACCTCTGAACCTGCTCCCATCCCTGAACAGATACTTTGAGAGGAGAGTTCAGAGGTGTAGGCAGAAGGGAGACCAGAAAAGACTAAGACCGCCATCCCAGTGCAAGTCAAGGTACATGGGCAGGAGTAGCACCACCACGTTTAAAACAATACCCATTAAGGGAACAAGTGTGACGGGTAATCCAACCTCTGTCATCCACTTTCCTTCACTTTGGACTCATTGGACCTTGCCAGTCGCCATATAACACGCCCACCTGGCCAGTCCAGAAGCCTGGGACTAAGGAATATAGATTTGTTCAGTACTAAAGAGCCAGCAATCAAATTGTAAAAGACATTCACCTGGTAGTCCCCAAGCCTTATACACTACTCACAACCCTGACAGGTGAGTTTTGCGGGTTCATGGTCCTAGATTTAAAAGATGCTTTTTCCCGCATCTCTTTGAGCCCAGAGTCACAAAAGCTGTTTGCTTTTAAATAGGAAGACCCAGAATAACAATAATGTTGGACAGTTCTTCCCCAGGGTTTTAAAAACTCCTCTGCCATCTTCAGAGAGATTCTTGATAAAGACCTTCGAAACCTCCAATTGAAGGATGGGGCTCCATTGCAACATGACAATGGCGTATTAGCTGCTAGCACCACAAAGAAGGCATCTTATCAGAACACCATACTAATGCTGAACAAGGGTGCAAGATATTCAAGAAAAAGACTCAGCTTTCATAGCCTTCAGTTAACTATCTTGGGTGTGAGCTTTCCCAGGGGCAGAGAAACCTGCTCCCTGATTGGAGGGAGGCCCTCGTCAGAGCCCCAAGACCCACCACTCAGCAACAGCTGCGGGGCTTCTTAGGCACTGCTGGATTATGCTATATGCAGATTCCTAACTTTGGACTAATCAGTAAGCCTCTATATGATGCCTTAAGCGGAGGAGATAATGAACCCTTAGAGTGCACTGGGGACTGTCAAAAGGCCTTTTAAAATATCAAGGAAAAGCTACTGACTGCCTTAGCATTGGGGTTCCCAGATATAAGAAAACCTTTTGATCTTTTCAGAACAACCCTAAAAGTAGCCCTCCCCCTTTGCCACAAGGAGTTCAGGCAGGGGTGAAGGACCAAGAGAGGACTGGAAAACTGATTTTATTATGATGCCAAGGGTAGTAGGAAATTTTAAATATGTTCTCATTTTTGTAGATACCTCAGGCTAGGCAGAGGCATTTCTTTGTCAGACAGAAAGAGCTTCTGAAGCCATTAGAACCTTAATAAAAGATATTATTCCTCTGTTTGGAGTACTGGTTTCCATTCAGAGTTACCATGGTGCTGCCTTCATGGCCCAGATCAAGCAGGACATTTCCCAAGCCCTTGGTGTAAGTTGGAACCTCCACACAGCCTGGAGACCACAGTCCACTGGAAAAACTGAAAAGATGAATCCTATTATAAAGGAGACCTGATCTGAGATTTGTCAAGAAACTAATCTGACCTGGGATAAGGCACTGCCTATTGCCCTACTTAGAGTAAGAGTGGCCCCCAGAAGCAGGCTCAAGTTGAGCCTTCTTGAAATTCTACATGGGAGACACTTCCTGTGCTCTAGCTGTAGACTATGAGACCCCATCAGCTTACTCGTCAAAGAATCATATACTATTAAATATATACAATCCGTAGGTCTGACTCTGTTTTTCATGTTTGCTTCTAGCAGGTTACAGTTCCTGGTGGAAGTTCCATTACACCACATCTGGCCTGGAGACTGAGTACTGTGTAAGAACTGGAGAAATCAACATCCTGACGACCAACTAAGGCCCCTGTGGAAGGGGCCCTGTGAAGTCTTGCTGGCGACCTGCTCCTCTGTTAAGCTTATGGGAGTAAAACCCTGGGTTCATCATAGTCAAGTGAAGCCAACCTTGCCTGATTCTTGGCCCAGCAAGAAAAACCAAGAAGATATTTTGGGCTCTCATGGGTGGAGAAGCAAGACCTTGTCAGACCTTAAGTATTTCTTCAAGAAAAATCCTAGATAATTTCTTTTATCTTTCAATAAAGTTTAAATGAAAATACATACCCTCCTGATTATAATCATCATTTTAAGCATCATAAGACTCACTACCATCATCGTTGCTTTATGCAAAAATGTAGGATACCTGCTCCCACTTTTCTTTCCCTACTAGATGCAAAATCCTTATATTTATTTCATTATTGCTTTGATTATTGTTATTGCTGGAATCATTAGCATTCTAGACATCTTGTGCCATGCAAGAGTTCCTTGCCTCCCTTATTTAGACACCCTTAACACTTAGGCTTATCAAGGATGATACCTTTTAGTGCTGTGACCTCAGCCACGCTTTTACCCTTTCCTCCTTTTGTCACATGACCTAGAATGGCATGACAACACAATAGTTAAACTATCCCAAGTGTTGTAACAGGGGAAAATCAGTCTGATTGTTGGATTTGCCAGCATCTTCTCAAATCCATCCAAAACAAACATCAACTATCCATGACTCCTGTAACTGACTTTTAAGATGTCCCTGACAAGACCACCCATTTAGGTCTTCCTTTGTCCCTAACCACTTTTCAAGTTCACCTATCAGGATACCCGTTACCCATGTTTTGACTTGCCCCAATTCCTCAAGATTGGCCAAGAACAGTGGTCCATGGGACCACCTTGATCCCTAGTTTACAGGAAAATAAATGTAACCAGGTTCAGATGGGTTAAAGAGGTGTTGGCTTTATGCCAACAGGTAATGCACCTGAAATAACATATACATGGATTTTGGAAAATTTGTAAATATTATGATCCTTGGTTTGATTCCATGTTGACTAAACTCTCTACAAATAAATCCATAAATGAATACACTCTTGGAGGTATTACATGCATGCCCTTGGGGTATATGTTTGTCTGTGGCAGGGGGTCTGATCTTCCATCACTGGGGTGGACTCACCATTGTATAGATAGTCTGCACATAGAAGGCTCTTGCCTGCTAGGTCACTTCATAACTCCCTTTTCTATCCTTCCTAACAATGAGAGTCTCCACCCCATAGATTAAAGAGAAGGCTACCAGAAGTATATTAGGGAACTTGGTGGCAGAGCCTTCTATAGATTTTAACATGGTTCTAACAGAAACATGATCAGAAACTTGTCAGCCACCTTGAGGTTGATTGCCAAGGAAACTGAAAAAAGCCTGAGGGCTTAACAGAAGTCCATTAACTGGCTGGCACAGATTGTCCTTCACTACAGAGAACCCCTAGCCTTCCTGTTGGCCAAACAAGGGGCAGTTTGTGCAGTGCTAAACACCACGAGCTGCACCTATATACATACCTCAGGAGAAGTTGAAACCCTAATAGAAAAGATTTCCCAACAAGCTGTATGGCTACAATAGGTTCCACAAGTGATCCCACGATTGATTGGTTCTCAGAATTATTCACCTGGACACCCCAAGGTTTCAGATCAGTTCTATAAGATCTTTTGAAGTTGGGACTCTTGCTCCTTCTGATAGGATGCATTATTTACCTTATTGTATGTTTCTCCTTTAAATGCTGTACTAAAGCAGTGGATAAGAGCACTGATGTCTTTGTCATGTAAACCTTGAGTCCTCATCCTACAGACACCTGCAAAATGGTTTCGTTCCTCTTACCCTAGGTCCCACTCCAACCATGCCCCCTGTCAGCAGGAAGGAGCCAGAGTGGTCATCATCCCTCTCCACTTCATTGGCTCATGAATGAGGTGCAGTCAAGTCCAATGGGGACTGAAACCACCTATATTAAGGTAAGGCAGGGCCATAAGGCAAGAACTGTGGTAGAAGTCTGATTTCTACAAAAGTATTGGCATAGCTAAAAGTTATGTTAAGCAGCCATTGTTTCATAGCTTGCCTTCCTGTAATTGCTTACTGCTTAGGAGTCATGTGTCCCCAGGTGTCAGAGATTTGTAACTTCCCCAGTCACTTCTATAGATAACAGCACTATTGCAAAACCTAAGACTGGTCTTTGAGATATTTTCCAGAGTCTGCATTTGGATGGACCAACTGATGCCAGCCAGTCCAGTGGCCATACTTGGGACTTGATTCAGCAGGTCCTACAACCCTCTACCCAGGAACTTTTTTAGCACAAGAAGATGATTTCTGCTTCCTAACCCTATGAGTTCATCCCTAGCCAATCAGCAATACTGATTCCCTAGCCCTCCACCCACCAAACCATCCTTAAAAACCCTAGTCTCCAAATTCTCAGAGAGACAGATTTGAGATATTCCTTCCATCTCCTTGCTTGGCACCCTATGATATTAAACTCTTTCTCTGCTACAAGCCTTGCTGTCTCAGTGTATTGGATTCCTTCTGTGCAGTGGGCAATAGAACCTGGTTGGGAAGTGGTATCTTTATTATAGGCTTGGGCTTTAGCCAGATTGGGAGCAGAAATCTGACTCTATCACCATTGGCTATATGATTGTTGTCTTAGCTGCTTATCTGCAAAATGGGGAGTATATTCTCTCTCTTCCTCCTCCATTCCCTCCCCTCCATTATTCCTTTAACAAATACTTATTGAGCACCTACTAAGTGCCAGAAACCATGGGATGTAAGATAAAATAATGAATAACATAGGAATGCTCTTCATTCTCCTGAAACTGTTTTAAGATTAAGAGGGATGACAAAAATGAGCATGGTGATAGACTATATGTGAGTTAGATGGAGTGGTGGATAGAATTGGGTAGGTATTGTTCAATAAATGAATGCTGACGAGGAGAGACAAAGGGAAAATAAAATTCTTTTTAAAAATATTAATATATGATTGATTACCATATATTTTTAAAAGCAAAAAAAGAATGAGCTAAGAAAAAAATTCAAAGGAGACAGGAGATATGGATGCAAAAGAAAATTAAGAGAGAAAGAGGGACAATGGAAGATGAAGAATAGATAGGAGTTAAGCCAGTAGGTTAGCTGAGGCATGTCTGTAATATCATCAGGACAGAAAAGTGTCACTCAATTGTAGCTGAAAATATGGTTAGCACATCCCACAGTTCCCTCAACTCACTCATGGCTGGATCCCATGAGCCGCCTTTCCCCTATAGTTCAGCAGTCGAATGTGGAAGGACAGGAGAAACTGAGGATAACTCGGAATCCGTGAGCTCGTGTGGCTGGAAATGATGACACTATTCAAAGAAATAGTGAGGGTAGGTATAGAAATTAGTTCTTGAGTGTCATTTAAAACTTGAGAAGTTTCAGGTGTGAACAGTTTGACCAACTAGTGGCTAGTTGGAGAATGGAATGCACTTCGTGGAAGTAGTTCTTTTGTAAAAACACCCTTGAATAATGTGCAATGAAGCCCCAAAACTGGATAATTCCCTGAAGGAAAGGATGGAGACAAAGATAAGCCAAAGAGTAAATACTGAATCTCGAGGTGAAAGAAATCAAAATATTTCACCTCTAAATATCGAGGATTCTTAAGTTAAAGACAGTGAATATGCAGGGAGCACTCCCCCTCCGCCTCTGCGTGCCTGACGGTTGGACAAAACGCCTCCTTCCTGGAGACAGGACTTGAGTTTTGGCCCGGGGGTGGGGTGTACCAGCTGGCACCAGAGGAACCTGGGAACAGTTTTACTATCTTTCCACATTTTCCCGCCTTTTTAAAAACGGGAAGTGCTCTCTCTCCTGTCACTATGTAGCACTTATGGCTCTTTGTTAAAATACTACGTAAGCCAGGGTCCTAGGCCACCGCGTTGAGGGAGAAATGCTTTTAAACAGCGGCCTCTCCCCCATAATGAGTGCAGCGCGCATGAATAAGCTTCTGTTTTTCTTTTGTTAGCCAGAGTCGTGTTTTCAGGAGAGCATCTCAACTAAAAACCTAAAGAGGAAAAAAAAAAAGAAAAGAAATTATGTTTCTCCCCTACAAGGGTCCTCACCTGGTGGTAATTAAAGTCCTTCGGGTGGTAAGAGGAAGAAGGGCTGCAATCAAAGAAAACTAGAGTTGCAGGTGGAAGAAGAATTTATAAAGTATGGTGTCAGCACACCTAAGAGAAGAAAATTTCAAGCAAAGGGTGACAGGTGACAACAGTGGTGATAAACGATACTGTGGACGGATTAAACAAGATGAGGACAAGGGATGGAGCCGTTGGGTTTGAGGCTAAGAATGGTGACGTTTAGGAACCATGTCAGCGAGGTGGGAAAAGTGCACCTCAGCTGGCACGGGCTGAGTGAACAATGGAGAGCGGAGGTACTGACTGCAGTGTCCTGCAGAGAGGGCCTCACAGGTAAGTGTGTGTCACCTGAGTGCTCACTTGAAGTGCAGATTCTCAGACTCCTGAAGAGAATCTGCATTCTAAAGCTGCTCCCAGTGATTCATAGGCACAGTAAGCTTTCTTTTTCTTAAGGATATTACCGGGGTACAAACGCTTTGGTTACCTAAATTGCCTCTGCACCGCCCACTAGAGGCAGAGCTACCAGAGTGCCCATCCCCAAGACAGCAGGCACTGCACCCTTAGGTGTGAATTTACCCACCCCCTCCTCCCTTCTCCCCCCTACCCAGTAAATGTTATGGGCACAATAAGTTTCAGAAGCCCTGCTGTAGAGTACTTGCTCAGGTGACTGGGAGGGAAAGACAGTTGACAGAGTAGTAGTTTGAGGTGACAGCCCTTCGTAAAGAAGAGTTTCTCAGAGTAGGGGAGATGTGCATCGGTTCTTAGTCAGAAAGGATAGGGACAGGAGGAGGAGAAGATATTAAAAAGAAGAGAGTTGCTGAAGAAAGGACGTGGATGGAATCAGGAGGGGTGGGGCAAGGATTACTCGGACAAGGAAGAGAGACAGACGCTTCTTCCTCCTCAGGAAGGAGGGAGGATGAAGGCAGAGGAATTCTGAGGCAGAGAGGGAGATAGGGTCACAGAAAGTGGAGGAGAGGTGGTGGTTTTATAAATGCATAGACTTGAGGGCAGGGGCTGGCCTGGGTCTTCTATTTTGGGGCCACCCAAAAACATTGCTGCATCTTAGTAATGATTCATGGAAGGAAAACAGGTGTGCAGTATCCGCCTCAGTAAATGCAGCGTAATCTATTGCCTGTTGTGATTTCTGGGGCACTGGAAAGAGACTTACCCCAAATCATTTCCTTAATTGTTTAAAGAAATTTTCGTGTTAAATGGCTGTGTTGCGTCTTTAAGTAATATTTTTAAATAATATCTCTCTCACTCATATATGGCTTCCTTAGAGTGGAAGTTCCACACCAAATTAAGTTTTCTTGCAATTAATATGCATTTAGTATTCAATATTCAATTTAGTATGTGCAGTAGTAATTTGCAGTAGCCATTTGCAAACGTGTTTTACAGGTAAACAAAAAAGAATGAAGGGGTACAGAGTAAAAAGAAC
Organism: Cheirogaleus medius; assembly: GCA_008086735.1. Classification (NCBI taxonomy): domain Eukaryota; kingdom Metazoa; phylum Chordata; class Mammalia; order Primates; family Cheirogaleidae; genus Cheirogaleus; species Cheirogaleus medius. The sequence goes on along the minus strand of VBSM01002608.1, from coordinate 53,019,397 downwards.
TCTGAAGAACTGTTTTATGGAAAATAAAAATATGATTTCTTTTGTTTTTCCTTTTGCTAAGTCCAGAACTACTACATAATTAGAGCATGTATGTATTCAGCATATCACAAGAAATTGCATATCACAGAATTGCAAAGCACCTTCGCTGATGCCGCGATGTGACAAGACTGTTAATAGAACAATCTGCAGGCCAGATGCTGCTGCTTAATGTTTGATTTGCAAAAGAAAACCACAAAAGCCTTTCATTACAAAAATGATTGGCATTCTTTGAAAAATTTGCTTTAGAGGAGAAACATCATTAGAGTTTTTAAAGGGGGCACAGTCACTCTTCCCTTTACATTTTTCCTTTGTGCTCTTAAGATCAGAAACAATCTTTGAACTGGAGCTTTTTAAAAAATATCTAGTTTTTTTGTGTCTTCCTATTGGCTCATTTAAATATGTATGGGAGAGAGTATGGTTACTGGGAATGTGTGTGTTGAGTAGCATAGGAGAACCTGTTAAAAGTGAAGGAAAAGTATTATATATAAAAGAGATTATGTACACCAAAGAGAAATTTCTCCTGTATCACAAATGTTCTTAGGGTCACCTTAAAATAAATTTTCCTTCAATTAATGTGAATTTAGTAGTCAAGTTATGTGGATGGCCCAGTAGTTATTTGCAAACTTGTTTTAAAAATTGTTCTGACTTTTTATTCATGATTTTCATTTTTGCTTCCATAAAAGTTCAATTTTCCAATACTCAGCATTAAGATTGAAAACATACTTCTTTTCCATATAACTGATTGTGAAATAAAGCTGAAACATAATGTACTCTTTCTCTAGAGCAGAAAGAGTTTGAGATTTTTAAAATCCATTGCAAATGTAGAGAGTCGATTGAAACGTATTCAGAATCTCACACTGTCAAACTCATACTCGTGCCATGGCTGCTTCAAAGTCTCAGTGCTCCCAGCTATTTTTGTTTTAGAAAAAAAATGGTTTGATGCAACTTCACAGTTGAGACTTTTTACATAAGTTGGAATTGAGAAATCTTAGCTTGTTCTCACCTACTTGGCTTCAGTTTAAAATATTCTTATAATTTAGGCAAATAGTTGCAGAAACAAAAATACACCATGGAAAGGCTAAGTGACAGTTGCTATGGTAAGCAAGTGCCTTTGACTCCCCTGGCCTTGTTGGGAGTGGTGCTCCTGTCTAACTTTATAGAGGTGTCTTTACCAGGGCACTCTGCCACCCTAGATGCTTCCTCAGGGGTTTCAGTGAACAGTCTGGGCTCTCACCCAAGTGGAAATTTCCTGTCCTCTACGTGTGCCAGTAGATAAGTGGGGTTTCAAATGTCTCTGACGGCTTGTCGTATTGAATACTGAAATTCTGCTGAGACAGAAAATTATATCTTGTGCACTCCAGAACTGATGTTTTTCTTTTGCTGGTCTGGTTGAAAGTTAGATGATGCGTGGACTAGGACAGCAGGGTTTTAAGAGCATTCTGGTATCTGCTTCCCTCAGCTTTAAGCAGTTAAGTAAAGACCACTCATCTCTGGAGTCCAGAATCAAGGCCTTCCTTGCCACCCTCGTGGAGAGATTTCGCTGTGCTGTGGTGGGCAGACCATCCCATTGCAACAGAACCTGCCTGTGAGTTACTGCTTGCAGGAAGGGTGGCAACATTTGAGGTCTCTCTCTTTTCTTAAGGATTCTAGCCAGACTTGCAAACTCAAACGTCTATAGGTACAGACAGGTGATGTAATTGAGCGAGGTAGGCAGATGAAGATCTATGGAACTGGAGAACTCTCGCCCAACATAAAGGCCCTGGCTGGGTTTGGAGTAGCTAGCACCCCTCCACTCCAGCTAGTTATTGTCATACAGGAATGTGGCTCCATCCTGCCAGATCTTTGGATTTGTTAAGAGAAGTCAGATATTTACATGAAATTTATGTATTATAAACTATTGGTAACAAATACATAAAATATTGTGAACGCTTTGTGAAATATTCAGAAAACATTTCGCCTCTTTCAATTCCTTGCTCAAATGTCACTTTCTCAGTCAGGATTTCCCTGAACACCCAATTATAATTGACAACCCCACTTGACCCTGGCACTTCCTTATTTTCCTTCTCTGCTTTATCTTTCTCCCTGGAACTTAATTGCTATCCACTTCTGAGAGCGGGAACTGTGATCCAATTGCTCCTCTTCTGTGTGTCCAGCACCAAGAACAGTGTTTGGTCCACAGAAGTTACCCAAGAGTATTATCACCTGAATGACTGAATAAAGGAATGCAGGTCAGATGCAGGAAGAGGATAAGATGAGTGAGGCACCTAGGGTGCAAAATTCTGAAAGGCACTTAGCTTTTTAGTGTGACTGTGGCAGTGAGCGCCTCCTTAAATGTTGTGTCCTGGGTACCTCTTTCGCCCTAGCCATTGCCATGCCGGTGCAGTTGCCACAGTGATCTCTGATCTGATCCTGGGGGTGGGTAAGAGAGAGAAAAAGGGATTAGGATGTTTAAAAGTTAATATGCTACTGTTATTTAAAAATTTATAAGTCCTATGAATCTCTAATATGCCCATAAATAGCATGATATTGACCAAAAATGGTGTAGCAATCTTCAGTTAGAACGTAAACTTTCTGAGCATTGGAAGTTTTTAGTTTATGCTCTCTTCTCCATTTTTACATAGATAAACATAACACATCGGGAACTCATGAAAATTTTCCATCAGCGTGGAGAAGCAGAATTGATTTCAATTCTAGGCATGGAATGATTAGAGTAGAGAGTGCCTATTTATTGAAAACCATCAAAATGTGGAACAACTTGATAAAAAATTAATGATTGTAGAAGAGGTACTATATTCCATTTTCAAATTGAAGTCATGATAAAACTCTGAAGGAAAAGTAATAATTATAAGAAAAGTTTTCAGGTACTGTAACAAAGGCCAGCCAACATTTTTCATATGTAGTTTTACTGGCTGAAAAGGAGTATTATTCTACATTCACACCCACTAAAGAGACAGTGATCCATAATATATAGCATTAATGTAATGGCAGGTGTTATAGGCTTTTAAATGTGAAGTTTTCCTGAGGCTCTGAGATATGATAGCTGTCAGAGTACCAAAGGGAGTAGTAGGGCAGATCGGAATGCAAATTATTGAAGAAACTGTTGGAGAACTGGTTTCTCAAGCAGAGCTGCAGTAGGAGGAACCTATCAAGGGAACCTCTAAAGCATCAACAATAAATAGTCCCCGTGGGAGAATCAACTTTAAACATCTCCCATGCCTGATAGTGCAAAGCCCTTTAGAGTGATACCAGTGAAGGGAGAACTTTCTGTACTCCTTCCCGGCTCCTCCCTCCAAACCCAGGGGACAAGGAGTCTTGCTTAGCAGGTTGGGGAGAAGGAGGGAGAGAGAGAGAGAAATATACCACCACTCTTCCTTGAAGTCTGTCCTTCCTAGGAGAGGGAATATTTCACAAAGTGTTCACAATATTTTATGTATTTGTTCCAATAGTTTATAATACATAAATTTCATGTAGCATATTATATAGGACAAGGCATTTTCATTATTGGGTAGAGACTGTTTTGTGACATAAAGTGACCTACGACTAAGTCCTAAGAGTGAGCAGAAAAATCGTGGAACATGCTGGATTTCATTCAGGGGAAGCAAATTTTAAAGGGACAAGTAGGAAACAAAGCTCCAGTTTCCTTTCAATCATATGTCATGAATGTGCTTGTTCAATGTGCTGATTACCTAGAGCTAAAGCTGACCCTGCAGTAATCCTATGGCTAGTGTCCGCAATTACTGTTAAAATTTCTAGAAAACTTGCTCTTATGAAGAATAACTATTTGCTTAATAAGACTGAAAAGAAAAGGTGATCAAGTATAGACATAGGTGTATTTGTATGGCCGTGTAGTAACTGAGAGTTAAAGAATTGAAGGAGCTCAGAGCAAAGATCTTGGAGGGAAGAATGGAGCCAACCAGTCCTGAGAGTTGGGGGTGGTGTCTGTGCCCTCCTTGAGAATTTACCCTTCACCAATTACTAAAGAAGAGATTCTTCCTTGCAAAATAGAATCCAGCCCTCTTAGTTCATACCTTTCTATCCAGATGTTGTAAAATGTGAGATATTGAAGCACAATTTAAAAAAAGCTCTAATGATTAAGATGATTAAGATACATTGTTGAATAAGGCAAGGAAATGGAAGGAACGTAGTCTTGGAAGACAGAAGTCAAATCTGTCACCTGTGGTTCTATGCATCTTAGTTGCCTTGTTTATTAAAAATGTGGATATTAATACAGCTTTTAGGATTGCTGAAATGATTAAATGAGCTTATACATGTAAATAAAGTATCTTAAACAACTTGGACCACAGCTGGCATTCAATAAATGAGAGATACTATTATTAAAGTAAATGCTAGAAGACTCACCATCTATATGGGGAAAAAATCACTTGTATCCTTTTACTTATCTTTGGTGTCATCAGTACTGTACAATGATAGGCTTATGAACATTTTTGCAGAAAATTTATATTGGAACAAATGTATGTATTTAATGTAATTTTCTTGCCTACCACAAATAATATAAGGAAGCACAAGACAGGAGACTTTTGTATTAATAATAGTGGGGGGAACACCCTACACATACCCTCCTGGAATATTAGCTCTTTTCAGTTTTATTTTATAGCCTAAAAATACATTTGGAGGGTTTCAATAATAACTTCAAAATGCCTGAAGAGGATTAGGAGAGTTGTTATAAAGTGAGCGATTTTTTTCTAGTTTTTCTGTCTTTAAAAGGGAAAAGGTTAGTTTATTTTAGGGTGGTAGAGTCTCAGCCTAACGCAGCTGAAGTAACAACTCCCAACGCAAACAGTTTTGTAATTTTCTTTTGTCTTATGCCATCTTGGTAAATATTTATAGTGCCTGACACTTGGGAACTGGAAAACCCTTGCCCAATATGAAGGCCTTGACTCGGTTTAAAGTCGCCAGCTCTTCTCAGTTCCATCCAATTGTCATACGGGAATGTGGCTCTATCCTGCCAGATCTGGCACAAAACAAGTGTTTAAAAGAAATAGATATTTGGGAGGTGTTTTGTTTTAGCTAACACTTTCGACATTCATGGAGCACGTATCACATGCCAGGCACTATTTTGAGTGCTGTACCTGTGTTAACTCATTTAACCATCAAACTCTAGGAGGTAGATGATATTAGACTCCATATTTTACAGGTGACAAAACTGAAACTCAGAGATCTTCAGTAATCAGCCCTATTGGGCTGATTTCCCAGAGTCCCAGAGCATGATTGGAGATTTTTTTGATATGAATGTCTGCAGTTTTCGGGAGTTTCAACAAGATATAGCTCAAGTTGTGGCAATAAAAAATAGATATTATCAATGCCTGTGTTGGTAGGGTCAGCAGCATCACATGCTGTGAGCTAACAAGAAGAGATGGTCAAATTCCAGCCCTGCCTCAATTAGTAAAAAGTTGTGATTTTGATGGTGGTTACATACATTACTACATACACAGATATTTGAAGACCGTTTGACCTTAGGGTGTTCATGCCTATATCGTATCTATACCTAAGTCCCTGATTTGCAATCTGCCATCCCTTTGTGCACCTGAACTGCTTTGAGGACTGCTCTCCCTCACTAGAGCTCAGGGTCCAGCTCCCTCAGTGAAGGGCTGCTGCTCTTCTAAGCTGGGAGTGGGAATATTTTGAGGTTGGGAAGGCAGCATGTACAAGTTCAGAATTTCACTTCCTGCTACCCAAACTGTGTCTTGATTGCAGTTGTGGTTACATGTGCGTGTATGCATTTCTCAAAGCTGATTGAACTTTACACATCAAACAGGTGTACACATCTGTATGTAATTATACCTCAATGAAATTGATTAGAAAATATTCTCCAATCGATTTAATAAAAAGTAATAATTGACACTAAAAAAAAACCCAAAACACTTCAGTGGTTCCCCTTTCCTTATAAGATTAAATGAATTGCTGAGGAAGATATTTAAAGCTCTCTACTATTAATATTAATATGTGGTCCCAAGCTGCATTTAGCAGGGTTTTTAACCTATTTTGTGTCATGGATCCTGTTGGTGGTTTTGTGAAAACTATGCATCCCTTTTTAAATGTATGGAATAAAACACATAGGAGCACAAAGGAAGCCTATTATATGGAAATTATATCATTATACTTTAAAAATTTGTGATACAGTAATATATGCACTTCTTTACTAAATCATTAAATAACAAAATTGAGCATATGTCTAATAACTATCATAATTTCAAAGTCATCATGAGCATAAATAGTTAAAGATATCTGAAACAACTGTAACAGGCAATAAAATAATTTGTAATTTTTATTGGTGACAAAGTCACAAGCACAGCTAAGACTACTGTGATTTTTATTCCCACATTCAAAATGGAAGGAAATGGTAAATTTTAGTTAGAGATTAGTGAAAATGAAGGCGCATTTTTTTTTCCCCATCCAAGTTCAACCTCCCTCCTCGCACTCCCTCCTTCCCTCCCTGTCTTAATTAAGAACTCCTGCCTATTCCCTAGTGAGGCATTTTTTTTCCTAGCTTAAGCTCCCAGTAAGCTCCAACACACTCTGCTCTGCTGGAGCGCAGGGTCACCCACCCTAAAGCCTGCAGAGACAGAGAGTAACATGACTGTGTGGGTGGGCAGGTAAATCAGACAGTGGAGAATGATGAGTGATACAGAGCCCATGTCCTCCCTCAGGGCATTCAATATAACATTTGGTTTTTTTGAAAAACACAATAATGTACCAGCCAAATAAAGATTAGTCAGGAGTCGGCCAGTGTGTAACCAACTGTTTAATCAACCAGAATGAACTGCCAGTTCTCCCCCACTCCCCCACCCCTGCATCTCCATAGAGTCGCCTTTGTATAGAAAGTCCTTCCCTCTAATCTCTTTTAATCAAAATACAGCCAGTTCAGAGGTTGGCATCTTCTGCTTCCAGCAGCTAGAAGCCATCTGCCCCTTCTCTCTGTGCTCCAGGGAACTTGAGTCAAACCTTTCTCTGCTTTATTTATTTCTTTATTTTTTTTAGCACAGGTCACGTTTTGCCTTTATTGTGTTTATTGATGTACACGGTTCGCATTCTCAACCACAAGCTCCTCCAGGGCAGGACACCTACCATGTTTCCCTCTGCATCTCCCGCAGGACCTGTGCTCTGGGGTGCACAGTGCTGTGGGGACCCAGCTGAGTCACAGGGACATGTTGGGCCGGCCTCTGCCTCCCGCCTCTCCTGCCTTGTGCCTTTCTTTCTTTTATTGATGGATTTAATTTTTCAACCACTAGAAATAAGGCTCTGACCTAATTTTTCCTTCATTGAAGGTCTCACACTGTAGGCATGAACATCCCAGCCAGAAAAGTAATTGATGTCATATAAGGTCTTCCTCAAGGGATGGACATTCATTCATTTATTCAATCATTCATTCACAGAATCCTTCCTTCTCTCGAAACCCAGGTGAAAGAAGGCTTACGGCATGAAATACATCATATTAGAACAGGAGGTATATACAAACTGGGATGCATGTTTGTGAAATTTGTTCTCAGTTGTGTAGTTGCCAGAGTAGCATTCTATTAATACAGTCCGTCAGCAGTGCCCAAGGCCACACTGAGTAAGCATGCCTATGGACTCCCTATCTGCCGTGAAGTTACATTTGAAAGCACTAAAAGCAATAAAATCTTGGTTTGTATCCTGGCTTTTAAAATTCCCTACAATGTGACCTTGAGTAAATTACTGAAGATCTCTGAGTCTCAGTTTTGTCACTTGTAGAATATGGATGATAATATCATCTGTCTCCTATAGTTGTTAGACGGTTAAATGAGTTAATACACATATAGCACTTAGAACAGTGTCTGGTACACAAGTGCCCCATGAATGTTGAAAGTGTTAGCTAAAACAAAACACCTCCCAAATATCTATTTTTTGTAAGCACATGCTTTGTGCCACGCACTGGATTAGGTATTAGAGACATAAGGCTGAACAAAACATTGCCTTCTCCTTAAGGAATTCATAACATAATGTTTTCCAATCTGTGGATCAGAAATTTTGGGAGAAGACCTTTTCCTAGAATCTGTTTGTTCATTAGACTGAATAAATAATCTGCCTTACACAGATATGCTTTATTTTTTAAATATATGTAGTTACTTTGGGATTAATAAATGTCAAAACATTTATAAGGACATCTTAGTTCATATTTTTTGTCATTACTTATCATCTCCACCAATGTTAAGAGACCAAAAGTGATCATGCTGTGGCTCCCAACGTTTTTTGGAGGATATTAAAAATAACTTGTTATGGTCAGATTGGCTGGATCCACTGGTTGAGTGGATAATGCAGTCTGACAGAAACCCACATACTCATTTCTGCTTAGGCGTAGAGGCAATCCTGCCCCTGAAGAGTAGTAGTCAGTGCCAAAATACTGCAGGGTAGAGATTGACTGTCAAGGAATATTTGATTAAAGAGTTGCAGGTGCTCCCCAAAAGGGTTACAACCCTGCACAAAGAAGGAAGAGGTAGATGGAAACTCCCCAATTGACCTAACAGACAGGGCTCTGTTAAGAAGCTAACTCTACTGCTGTCCCTGTGGTCCAGCTGAAGTGGAAGATCTCCAAAGTTCCAAGATCAGAGTGGGTAGCCTGTGGTTGCTAATGCAGTCTAGACTTCTGCGGATGCCTCGTGTGCGTAAGCACTGATGGAGGTTCCACACAAGAGACAGAGGTTGCAGAGAAGCATTTGATTTGCTGCTGCTGTTCTGGCGCTGTAGAAATTATGGAACTGTTCATACTCATATGGTTAGTTGCCAAACGTTAGGTAGAAGTTCTTAGATCACCTCTTATAACAGTTGGCAGTATGTAGGGGGAAAGTATGGGTGAGTTGAATTCTGGCCCCTGTTGCAGTTTGAATTTTTTGTTTTGGCAGCTGTCCTAGGCAAAGTCTTTAAAAGACTGCAATGACTTTTCTGGAAATTCACTGGGAACTATTGCCAATACTAGGAAACTCATACCAGCAGAGATTGGACATGAGAGAAACTCCTACCTTTTTCTTAAAAGTCCCATGCCTTAAACGCATTATGGTGTAATGTTCCTTTATAGGAGAGATCATTAATATTTACTTTTTGATGCAAAGCAGAAAGTCGGCACACTTTGCTGCAGATAAGTCTTGGTGATTTTTTGGTAGGTATATCATTCTTAAGCAATTTGGTGATCTCCATGAAAATAGAAATCTGCCTGTTTTGTGTTTTGTTTGATTTTTGTTTTTCTTATCTGGGAACTACTGTCTTTGTTACTCGCCATAAAATAAAAATTCAGTACCAGGCCAAGTTCATTGGCTGGCAGATACCAGATACTCAGGTCGAGTTTATTGACTGACTAAAAAAATGACTATTCACATACCAATCAAACTTCAACCTGCGTGTTCTCCTTAGTCACATGCTCATACTTTAGGTATTTGCTTTACAGGACTTATCTTATTTTACTCAAAAAGCTGTTGTGGGCCTGATGAATAAGGGGTATTCTCTTATCATCATTTCAAAGTAGTGATGAACATATTACAAATGGTAGTTTAAGATATCTGCAACAACTGTAACATGCAATGAAATAACCTGTGATTTTTATTGGTGATAAAGTAACCCACCAACAATGACACCCAAGGTTACTCACGGGTTGGTGTGTTTGAGAGAGTCAGGATTATCTGATTTTATATATATGTTTTCTCATTTATTGTCATCTTAATCTAGACACCTAAAGCCTTCAGTTAAAAGAAAGGCTGGAAAAGACTTGCTTATTTTGTCAAGTTACAGGGCAACTTTTAGTGAAGTTTAATGTAATCTTGATAAGAGTTGGATTATCTCAAACATCAAGATAGAATTCTGTTTCACAGCCTGCTCAAGTCCCAGATAAATGTATTTTCCCTCTTTGGCCTTTTTCTCAATTTTATTCTTTAAGTACAGAATAGCATTTCAATTTTGTTGAATGCTATGTCTTGACTGAGAATTCTGAGGTGAGACTTTTCTGCTTACAATCTTCACATCCTTTTTCTTTTCCCACTTTTTCTTCTCCTTTTTATCATCATATCAACCAAAGGCCCTGGCCTAAGGTCTGCTCTCTTTATTGAAAAGAAAGAGGACTTCAGCATTTTCTTCCTCACCTCTTGTGCATTTCTGAGCATCCTTTGTATGCATGGCACTCTACTAAAGTACCAGTTAATGTTTAAGTCCATTAAATTCATTACATATTCTTTTTGCTCATAGTGTACCCAAAGAATGCAGCACAGCCAAAATCTCAGTGCTACTTAGGGTTCACGGGACTCCTTGTGACTGTGTACCTTTGTAGCTAACTCTAGGAATTCTGACTGTCCCCAATTAGTTTGTAAAATGTTTGCCATTGTACATTCTGTCTCTTAGAAAAGCTCTCTTAGCCCTGTGAGTCCAAAATTCAAATATGTCTTTTTAAAAAGTACCATTTATAATCACAAATATTGACCAGACAGGCCAGCATCTGAGGAGGTTCTAAGTGCCTCTTGGCTTTCTACTTGGTTAGTTCGGACAACAAGATGACTTGAACATTTTATGGAAGGAGAACAAGTATTTTGGGAACTTCCATCCAACCAATTCATCCAGGAGTAATGGGTAAGTGTTAGGAAAAAAATAACATGTCATCAGCCATAAGGCAGATCAAGGGGAAAGTTTCCTGTTACTTTTGCAAAGCTGCCCCTTTCAGAAAGGAACAAGACAAAGAAAGCCCTCAGACCTCCAGGAATATAGTAGCTCACTCAATCCCTAGAGCAGCTGTTAAAGTGTGATCTGCCAGTGACATAGAAGATGAGAATGGCATGTTAGCAACTCTTAGTACAAATAGCTCAGAGCCATGGGTGGAAAGGCAAAAATAATTACTAACTGGTGTTTCATATTTTTGCTTTTTGTGGCCACTATTCCTTCTTGGGAGTAAACCTCTCCCTTTCAGAATTTTTCCTGGCTGGATTTCAGGGCCTTCCTCTTAGTTATACATTATGTTCTGATTCATAAATCTTCGTGAAGGCTCAGCTTGTGAATAGATCCTTTATTCCATTGGAAAATTTGTGTAGTTGGAGTTTAGAAAATCTACTGAAGGGGAGGCCAAAGGCAATCTCCAAGTTCTGATCCCATACTTCTGCTCATACATCTTGAATTTCTGTGCCAGGAGAGTCCAGTGTTTTCTCTTTCCTCTTAAAGAGCTCCTATTCTCCTCCTTCACAATGGACAGGACAGGATTTATTAAAAGCGAGTCTGGGCATGTCCTCCCTAATTGTGGTACTCACACACTTGCAAACCTATACATACACATTTGCACCCCTGTACACACAGACTTGCACACAGACACACAAACAATTAATGTTTTCAAAGTCAAACTTATCTGTTGTGTGGCCATTTGCCAGCCCAGTTCTGTCCTGTTTCTACATGTTTTAGATTAATGGCCAAGTTCACCTCTTCAGAGTCTACTGTGCTCCCATCCTTGTGTCCCTGCAGCTACATGTTTCCATGCCCACAGCCTCACCACCTGGATCAAATTTAGTACAATGTGAAAGGCCCAGTCAGGAAATGCTCTAGGAAGAACAGACAAGTACTCAGTGACTCCAAGCAACATCTGGCTTTGGTCTTTGATTGTCTCTTGGAGCCACCACTTTAATGCTAAAATTTTCCCTTCTTGTTTCATTTCCTTGGTCTCTCCATTTGATTTTTCTTTGTGTCCAGTGTTGCTACCTGGAGATTGAGGCTTAAAATCATAACTGAGGGAAGTTTACCAACTAAAAAGTTCTAATTCATTCAAGATGGATAACAGACTTAAATCTAAGACATGAAACCATAGAATTCTAGAAGAAGAGGCTGGAAAAACTCCTAGATATTAGCCTAAGCAAAGAATTTATGAAGAAGACACCAAGGGCAATCACAGCAACAACAAAAATAAATAAATGGGACTTGATAAATTAAAAATTTTCTGCACAGCCAAGGAAACAATCAACAGAGCAAATAGACAACCTACTACAGAATGGGAGAAAATATTCATATGCTATACATCCAATAAAGGGCCAATAACCAGAATCTACAAAGAACTCAAGCAAATCAGCAAGAAAATATCAAACAACCCCATTAAAAAGTGGGCAAACGACATGGACAGAAGCTTTTCAAAAGAAGATAGATAAATGGCCAATAAACATATGAAAAAAACACTCAATATCACTAATCATCTGGGAAATGCAAATCAAAACCACAATGAGATATCACCTAACCCCCGATGAGAATGGTTTTTATTAAAAAGTCCAAAAACAATAGATGCTGGTGTGGATATAGAGAGAAAGGTACACTTACACACTGTTGGTGGGACTGTAAATTAGTGCAACCTCTATGGAAAATAGTATGGAGATTCCTCAAAGAACTAAAAGTAGACCTACCATTTGATCCAGCAATCTGACTACTGGGTATTTCCCCAAAGGAAAAAAAAAGTGATTTTATCAAAAAGACACTTGCACTAGAATATTTATTGCAGCACAATTCAAAATTGCAAAGACCTAGAATCAACCCAAGTGCCCAAGTCTGAGTGGACTGATAAAATGTGATAAATGTACATCATGGAGTACTATTCAGCAATAAAAAATGAATTAATACCTTTGCAATAGTCTGGATGGAACTGGAGACCATCCTGCTAAGTGAAATATTGCAAGAATGGAAAAACAAACAACACATGCACTCACTATAGAGTTGTAACTAACCGATTAACACTCATGTGCACAGATGGGAAGTAAAACTCAACCGAAATTATGCAGCTGGGAGAGAGGAGGAGGGGATGGGTGAGATCATACCTAATGGGTACAATGTACACTATCTGGGTGATGGACGCACTTATAACTCAAGCACTACAAATGCAATCCATGTAACTAAAACATTTGTACCCCTGTAATATTCTGAAATTTTAAAAAAGTACTATTTAAAAAAAGAAAAGAAAGTCATTATCACCCTTCTTAACATCTTTGTAGCTCCTCCAAAGTTTCTCTGTGAAGAACAGAGCCAACCGGAGCACCTGGGAGCTGGGTGCCAAGCCCTCCTAAGAGCAGACTGGGTTTCTGTCCACTAGAAAAGGTGCTCTCACAGAGTCTTCTCCTCCACCCTCACTCCTAGCCCAATTTTCTAAACAACTTCTTTGCCTGTGACCTTGTGCAGCAGAAAATGGATTAGTTGACTGGGAGTAAATAGTAGCAAAGAGCCATCATTTACAAATGAAATTAGTGGTAAGTGTATTTTCTAGCCTCATTCTTACCCATCATATTTATTTCCTTTCTTTACAGCAAGCATAATAATAGGAGTCATTCACTTATTCACTCGTGGACAGACATTTTTTGAGGAGGAGGCCCTGTTCTAGGCATGGGATACCTCTATGAGCAAGTCAGACAGGGTCCCCCATGTCGCTCATTCACATGCTGCGTGAACGCAATGCACTTAACAGTTCTGCCTAAACTCAGGAAGCGTCCTTCAAGAGGATTCCGAGAGACTATGGCAGACAAACCCTAACATGACCCCTGGCTATCCCATCTTCTGATACTCACACCCTCCACTTGGGTGTGGATGGAATCTGTGACTTACTTCTAGCAACGGAATGTGGCAAAGGTGATGGAATGTCACTTGCAGGATTATAGCATAATATATAAGATTTCATCTGCTAGCAGGCTCATTCTAGAAACTCTGTGGCAGACTTTGAAGTGTAAGATAAGTAGTTGTGCTGGGAGGCCCATGTGGCAAGCAGCTGAGGGCAGATACCAGCCAACAAGCAGCAAGAAGCTAGCTGGAATCTCCAGTCCTACAGCTGCGAGGAAATGAATCCTGCCGACAACCTGAGTGAGCTTGGAGGTGGATTCTTTGCCAGTCCCGACTCCAGATGAGAACACAGGCTTGCTGCCACTTTGATTGCAGTCTTGTGATATCCAGCCAAGCTATTCCTAGCCTGTTGACCCACAGAGACTATGAGACAGTAAATGGGTACTATTTCAGGCTGCTAAGTCTGTGGCTCTTTGTTATGTAGCATAGAAAACTAGTAGAGACCCCATGGACAAGAAGGGCAACCTGGCCCAGACACCATCCCACAAGCTCCTGTAGCTGGTTAGACCGGTTTCCTCTACCCATCTCTAGTACATCCCTTAGGATCTTGGATTGCAGAGTTCTAACTCTCTCCAGAACTCCCCTGACCTAGACAAGCATGTTTACAACCTTTCTAAATCCTTAAAATCAGGAAAATGATGAAGCAGAGTTGTTTTAAGCAAGACCATAGACAAGGAGAGATCCCTGCAATAGTGTGTAAGTTGGGCACTGTGTGTGTTACTGAGGGATTCCAAATACCTGTTCTCTCCCACCCCAGTACTTTCCTCTCAGACAGCCCAAAAGCCACAGATTCCCACTCTTGGGGTCACTCTTTTGAAGTGAGGAATTATCTCCAGGCTGTCCTTATTATTACATGTAGTACCTTTCTGTTTTTTCAGTCATTAATCAATAAATATTTAATTTCCTCATATATAAAATGGGTATAATGATAATACTTATACGGTTGTATAAATAATTGTTTGGCATGTTGTAAATACTATATAAGTCTATGCTATCATTATTAATATGTTTTGTGGATTGTTATTTATTATTATAGCACAGACAGGGACCTAGACATTGAGAATACAGATATGTGTATGACACAGACACTGCCATGTAGCTGGTTCCTTATCTACCTGTCCAAGAGCTAAGTTCTGAATGAGAAAGGTCACCAAGATAGGAAGTTCTATGGAATGGGGGTTTGAAATCAGCAACATGGATTTCAGAGCCACAGAGCACATGCTAGAAAAGCCCATTCCGGGTGGGTGAAGTCTGGAGGTGGGAGATATAAGAGATGGATCCAATCGCAGCTTATGTCCTCCTGGTGTCTCAGGAGTTAATCAATACTGAGACAAAAGAGATGGGAGAAGACAAACTCCACCTATATCATAATTTTTATAGGGTCAGTCCTGCTATTGCAAAGAAATTAAACTATGAATACTCATCATAGCCATAGGATTATTATTCCTGGAAAATAGATAAATAATAAACATAGGGTACAATAATATTTATTTAGGGATTATATAAAAGTGCAATTCACAGGAAAGTTAGATTCGATTGGTCTTCTTTCAGGAAAGCTCGTGGGAACTCTCCCGGTGAAGCAGTCTTCTGTGGTGGGTGGGAGCGGAGAGCTGAAACTACAGTCTGGTCCCTGTTCTCCTGGAACACAGCTCCTTTTTTGTGAATGGAACATGATGGAGCAAAGATTCCAGGAAGCAAAGGGGGGTGTGGGCTTCTCTGTCCTGCATGTTTAAAATAAATCTCTTAGGGACAAGCCTTGGCCTCCAAACAAGCCATTCAGAATTAAATCCATGTTTCCTTGGGGTTTTTTGATTAAGGTATCATCCAGGATAAGGGCAGAAATGAGATTAGGGCATGACTCACAGCATATTATAATTGGTTCCTGCTGAATGTGTCTCACTCTGTGGTTGGACTTTGTATTCCTTCTTTTCACCGCTGTACCTAGCATAGTGTCAGCCAATAACAAAATATTCCATATGCATTTACTAAATAATGAGTCACTGAATGCTGATTAATAAAACCAGACACAGAATGGGTAAATGGTCAAAAGAATGGTAAACTAACTCATAAATCAATAGTTCTTATTCCTGCCTGTGGGTTTCCACATTGAGAGAACATTTTGACCAATTTAGATACATTCTGGTAGGAATAGAATTTCAATCTAGAAACAAGAGACTTCGCTCAAATAGTAAAGTCAAAAAAATTGTCTATAGTAAGGGACAATTTCTAGAGATCTCTTAGACCTTCTTCCTGACTAGTCCATACAACTAGTGCTTTATTTTTCTGGTGTAGAAATGATGAAAAAAGAATTCTCCAGTGCTCTAAACTCCTACTCTGCAAGGCTTTGTAAATGTCTGTGTACCATGCAAAACCAGATGTTTTGATTTCCTCTCCTGGCCTTCCATAAGGTGCTTTGATTTTTGCCATTGTGGTTGTTCTAAGACTTGAGATCTTGTTATGAAAGACTCCTTTGCATATCAGATAGTGAACATATCAGTGAGTTTGGTTTGCTGTTTATTTCTTGAGGTGGAGGAAACATGAAAATGGAACATCACAAGGAGGCAGGGTGTGTAATGGTGAACAAGAAGAATTTGTGAAAGAATCTGAGCTCTATTCTCTGAGCTCTATCTTGAATAGATTATTTGAACTCTATAAATGCCTCATCCTCTAAAATGCCAATATAAGTACTTACTTGAGATAATATGGTTAATTTTTTCTCTTCTTTTTTTAGTAGATGTGGGGTCTTGCTATGTTGCCCAGGCTGGTCTCGAACTCCTAGGCTTAAGTGATCCTCCCACCTCAGCTTCCCAAGTAGTTGGGATTACAGGTATGGGCCACTGTACCCTGCTTATGATAATTTAATGAGATGGTTTCTATGAAAATGCTCAACATACAGTAAAGTGATCAATAATTATTAACTATTCCTATTATGCCTTGATTGGAAGGCAAAGGAAAGAGAAGGAAGTATTGAAGCTTGGGTGCTGTCCAGCACTGTATGCAAGAAGGAGGGAACACAGGAAAGAGAGTTTTAAAAGTAGTGATAGTAGAAAGCTACAAACAAATTTCTCTAAACTCATCATCTCTCAAAAGGCTAATTTTGGAGTTGATAGCTTGTTTTAATGCATTCCACAAGAACATCATACCTGCTCCCCACCAAATTTCTAAGATTCAGATGCTTTTAATATATTTTGTACAATAGCATTTGGTAGGCAGAATAACGGCCCACCAAAAATGTTGACTCTAATTTACAGAATCTGTGATGATGTTACTTTACATGGCAAAAGGGGTTTTGCAGATGTGATGAAAATTATGAACTTTGACATGAGAAGATTGTCCTGGATTATATGGGTAAGCTCCAACTAATGGTATAAGCCCTTAAAAGTGGAAGAGGGAGGCTGAAGAGTTAGTTAGAGAGATGTAGCAGAATAAGAAAGAGGGGAGAGCCAATGCTTGAGACGTACTCAACCCCCATTGCTGGCTTTGAAGACGGATGGAGGAACGTGGCCATGAGGCAAGGAGCCAGGCAACTTCTTTAACCTGGGTAAAGCCCTCAGCTGACAGCTAGCAAGGAAATGGGGACCTCAGCTCCACAACCATGGGGAGCTGAATTCTGCCAACAACTCGTATGAGCAAGGAAATAGATTGTCCTTTAGAGCCTCTGGAAAGAGATGCAACTCTGCAGACACCTTGATTTTAGCCCAGTGAGACCCAGCTTCAGACTGAGAGAAGTACAAGGTAATACATTTTTATTGTTTGAGCCACTATATTAGTGGTAATTTGTTTTAGCAGCAATATAAAAACTAATACATAGAAGTAAAGACAAAACCTTCATTTAATTTCATTCATTCATTTATTATTCGTTTGTTCATTTTTCAAACATTCACTGAGTAGCTACAATGAAGCAGGCTCTGAGTCAGTGCTGGTGAAAAGAAAAAGCATGAGTAAGAACCAGTCCTAGATCTCAACATATTTACAGAAAGTCAGTGGAAAAACCAGAAAAAGCCCTCATACTCCCTAAACAACTTGTTCTGCCTTAATACTCTGAACCATGCAACCTGTCCTCTTGAGTATGATTTCAAAACAATTAGTCACAGTGGAAGTGTGTAATGTTTGCAAACACATTGGTATGGATCTAGCATGGGCAAATTAAAGAAAAACTAATGGTTTTTTCCCCCTTGGTCTATATGCAATGAGATCATGACTTTGCTGCCCTTCACTGTGGGGCCTTGGCCAATTATTCACAATATACACCCATATCACACTGCTGTTGCCCAAGGACACCGTGAGATCCTCCTCCCTCCGACAAGCAGCCTGAAGAGGGTTGCCTAGGTATGCCTCAGAATCATCTGGAAGGCTCTACCTTCAGAGATTTTGATTTAGTAGGTCTTGGTGGGATCTGAGAATCTGCATTTCTCACAAGCTCCCAAGTAATGCCTCCTGTCTATGAGCCGCACTTTGGAAGGTTGCTCCTTGTTTATTGATAAATATGGCTCATGCAGTTAGGCTCGTCAGCAGTAGATAGAGCTCAAAACACGTGTGGCATACCTGCCAGTTGGTGCCATGCTTCTGAATGCCCAAGCCCTATTAGTCCTCCACCCTGGTCCTTCCCATTTTTGTTCTCGGATGAAACTTCCCTGCCCTCCTATGATAACCTTGAAATGCCCTGCAAGTTGCTGCAAACTCAGAGTGCTGCGAAGTAAGGGAGGGGAGGGGAGAATGGGTGGCGTTTCCTCAGCCCCAAGTCCAGACAAAGGGGCCTGATGTCCTTGTCGTCATAAACAGCATCCTCATTGATAAGGTAAATTGAGAAAAACATTGAAATCCCTGCTTATGCAACTTGGCATGAGGAGAGAGCACACGTCCTGCTGAGGGGCAAGCAAAGCGATTACACAATGTGCTCTGTGGATATTGAGGGCGTCATATGATGTCTCAGCCTCCTCCCACAGCCAGCCTCCCCTCACTGAATTCTGTTGTCCTTCATTTCCCTCACTGCTATCCTTCCATGACCATTTTAAGATCAAAGGGCACATCAGAATGTATTGACACAGACAACTGCAAATGACCTACTGCCCAGGCCTCTGGCACTGCTTCCAGAGATTTTTTAATTTGATCTATGAACGCCATAACCCTCAACACAGTGATTCCAGGCAATAACCTAGAATTCCTAAATTGAGTCTCTGTACATGTCACATCATTTTTATTGGCTGTACAGATTGTGGTTCCTCTTTTAAGATGCAGAAACATGAAATGGGATTTCGCTCTACTGTTTGGAAAAATCTAGTTGAAATTCCAAAGTATCTTCTCCATTATTTGAAAGAGCAGAATATTGTCAACTGTGACTTTGTCAAGTACAGCTTACTTTATTAAAAGGAAAACTATCTTTGTTGTGGAAGTCAGTTTTCGCTTAGGTGCTCTTCCTAAACAAAAGATCTCTGTAGAGCTATGGGAAGGTGGTTTATTTCCCAATAATTGTGGTAATGGTATTTCTTTTGTGCCATGTCTCTGCAAAAAGAAAAAGACTTGTTTGTCATATGGACATTTACACATCTGTAAATCTCTTTTATTTTAACAAGAATAAAATACCATGATTGCTTTTATTTGTTAAAGATTCTTTAGTTTTAGGGCCGGACGTGGTGACTCATGCCTGTAATCCCAACACTATGGGAGGCCAAATTGGGAGGATCACTTGATCCCAGGAGTTCAATGTTACATTGAACTGTGATTGTGCCACTGCACTCCAGCCTGGGAAACAGAGCAAGGCCCTTTCTCTAAAAAAACAAAAACAACAAAAACCATTATTTAGTTTTCTCTGCTTGCCCTAAAGCAGAGATTCTTTAACTTTATGCCATGAGCCTTTCTGGAAGTCTGGTGATACCTATAGATCTCTTCTAAGAATAATGTTTTAAAAATACCATATATAGGACTACAAAGAAAAACAATTATTTACAGGTACAGTTACCTAAATATTAAATCAAATTTGTGATACAGTACTCCATGTACTTCTTCTTTATTAATGCATTAATTTAGATCTAGTGGCAATCCTACTATTTATTATAACTTCAAAGTTGTGATGAGCAGAAACAGTATTTCGAGATAGTTGTAACTCTAAAGAGTATAAATATATCTGTTATTTCTATTGGAGATAAAAGACATGGTTATCTATTACTATGGTTTTCTGTCTACATTTTTAATCAAAAGAAAATCTGAATTTCAGAAAGAGGTTAATGAAAATAAAGATACAATTATTCCCATCCAGATCCACGGACTCCCTGAATTCTATCCATAGATCTCCTTGGGGTTGGGGAGTGGTCCGTGGACCACAGGTTAAGGAATTCCTAGAGCACCTAAGACTTTAATGTCTTCTCTCCCTCTTAACATCTCTTAATGAACTCTAAATTTTAATGAATTCAGTAAAAGAATTTCTGTGAATCAACCAGCCTTTAAGAAATGAAGGCTATCACCCTTTTGTGGGGATTGCTTCTAGGCCTCCTATGGAATTCCACAGACTATAATGGTCAAAGCCTCTGAACCTCATGGAGTTTTAATTATTCAAGTAACATACTGACCCATGATCTTTCAAAATTTTCTAAACAACACTAAAGAATATATACTGAATGTGAGGGGGAAGCACAGTTTTTCTCTCTCCCAACTCCTACTCTCTTGCCCAGAAGGGAATCACTGCTGACAATGCATTTATGTGTGTGTGTGTGTGCATATTTTAAAATTCTCTGACCTTCTTATGCCAGTGGGAGCATGGATGTGTTATTGCACTTTGCAGCAAAAAAGAAAGTAGTGGGCAAAAGGAAAGTACTCAATTTCTCTCTGAAAAGTGTACCAAAATTTGGAGAATTTGTGCTTTGTGAGACTGTACTGCTTAAAGGTTATGTCAGTGGGAACAATAGAGTAAGAACCTCTGAAAATCTGCTCCTCCATAAAAAATCAACAAATATACTAGCAAAGATTGTCAAAATCAACTTTTTCAGAACTCTGAAAATTAACCAATGACTTACAACAATCCAAGGAGTATTAATTCAAGAAAATTGGCTGAATCTTGGTAAGAACAATGAGCTCTGTGGTTTTTTTAACTTACCTTCTTCCTATTCACCTCTCCCCACCTCTGAATTAACCTTAAAAACCAACAGTTCTGCAATCAGAGTGAAAATCAACATCCTAGCAGCAACTTGAGAGTGCAGATCAAGTTTGGAGCTCTGTAAAGCAATCCTGGAGAACTGTCATTGTTTCCTCTGCCTGATAGCTCTCTGGAAACTTCCACTTGGAGGCTTGACTTTAATTGAGATGAATGAGAGTTCTCTCATTGTGAACCCTTTCCCTAAGGACAGCTGTTGGAAACAATTAGCGGCAATTGTTTAACATCTCAGCTGCCTGAGGTGGTGATACAGCTGGCGTAATGAAGCTGACCAAAAAACTTGAGATGAAAAGCTGGTGAATAAAATTTCCATAGGAGGCTCTGAAGAAAAGCTTATTTTTAAGGATTTTATATAGAAATTCTCCTTTAAAATTAGCTAAGTGGATTCCTAACACCTGTGCACACTACTGATTCCTCTCTTTAAGGGAATGCCTTTTAGCATTGTGAACTTATTTAAGAAAATGAAAACAACTGATTCAGTGTAATAAATGGAGTCATAAGAGGATAGTCCTTGTGAGGATGCTGTACCACGGTCATTTATTACCTTTGATTGATTAACATACAATTTGCAGTTTTAGTAGTAGTAAAACTACTAAATTGTTTTAATTCATTTCTTTCTTTTCTTTTTTTTTGCATTTTACTATAAGCAGTCAGGAGGAACCAAGCTATACCTTCAACATTTGCTTAGAAACCTCTTCAGCTAAATATCCAATTTCATCACTTGCAAGTTCTACTTTCCATAAAACCTTAGAACACAAACACAAGTAAGCCAAGTTCTTTACCAATTTAAAACAATTGTTTTAATGGTGGAAGCAATTGAGCCTTTAAATTAACTTTCATCCTCTGACTGTCTCTTAACTCTAACCTCTATAATGTTTACATTTCAATATCCAGTGAGTACTTTATCCATTAAAATAAATCCTGAAAGCACATGAAAATGGGCAAGGGATCTTGTTTCAGTGAGCAGATTTGTGAGGGTCCCTCAAACTGAGAACTGTGTGGAATACCCACTGGCCCTCATTGGACCTGGAGCTCTCCAAATCTTTATTTCCAAAACATTGTGAAATTACAGTTCCATTGTGGTATACTTATTATGATGTTGATTATGTACTAATACATTATACTAGTACAGCATAAACATCGTAAAACATGCACAAAGTAGCAAATAAAAGAGAATCATTTAAAATGAAATAAACATTGTAAATAACTTTAGAATGTGTACTTATAGAATCTTTGCTATAACTAAAAACTCATTATTATTAATCACATTTTAAATGAGAGCAATGTACTTGACTAGCCTTTTTTTTCACCTTGGTTCAATGTATTGTGGTGGAGCAGTACTAGGTTCAGTTAATTTCGAGATTTAATTTTAATGGCTGTCATAGTAGAAAAAGGTATTTTTTAAAAATAATCTTAGCTTGTTCAACATATGAATTTTAGGGGAACACACATTTAGTTTATAGCATTCTGTCCCTGGCACCCCCAATTTATGTCCTTTTCATATGCAAAATGCATTAATTTGGTTGCTATTGAGCCCCAAAGTCTTAACAAATTTGAGCATCAACTTTGACGTCTAAAGTCCAAAGTCTCATCTAAATCTCATCTAACTCAGATACGGGTGAGATTTGAGGGACAAGTCATCCTGAGGCAAAATTCCTCTCCAGTTGTGAACTTGTGAAATCAGACAAATTATGTGCATTCAAAATACCGTGGTTGAACAGGTATAGGGTGGATATATCAATTCCAAGAAGGGAGAAATAGTACACAAGGAAGGGGGAATGGGTTTCAAGCAAGTCCAAAACTTAGTAGGGTGAACTTCATTAAACCTTAAAGTTCAAGAATAAACCTTTTTGGCTTGATGCCTTGCCTTCCTGGCCCACTGAAACATCACTGCCACAGCTTGGCAGGATGGCCCTGCAGTGGCTTTCTGCTGGACTGTCACAGCTCTGCTGGGCTGGGATTCCATGCTTATGCCAGCTGGGATCAGGGACCCACAGTTCTAGGTGGCCCCATCCTCTGAAACCTAGGTGGAGGCAACCATGCCACCAAGGCCCATATATGCTGCCTGGGATGGGAATGGCAGCCCTGATGATCTCTGAATCACCTTTGGTGTAATTTTTTCATTGTCTTAAAAAATAGCACCAGCTTCTGTTGAGATGGAGGATCTATACTAATCTCCTTATTAGACAGTCACTTGGTCACATCCTTAGTGTCTTCTTCCTAACACACTCTCACCTTTTTACAATGTGGATAGGCTGAGAATTTTCCAAATCTTTAAGTTCTGTTTCTTCTCTTCTTAACAATTCCATCTTTAATTCATTTCATTTTTTCTTTTTGCATTTTACTATAAGCAGTCAGGAGAAGCCAAGCTATTCCTTCAACATTTTGCTTAGAAACCTCTTCAGTTAAATATCCAATTTCATCACTTGCAAGTTCTACTTTCCACAAAACACTAGAACACAAACACAAGTCAGCCAAGTTCTTTACCAATTTAAAACAATGCCTTTTCCCCATTGTCTAGTAACATGTTTTTCATTTCTGAGATCTCATCAGAATGGCCTTTACTGTTCATCTTTCTGCCAATATTCTGTTAGTTATTATTACACTTAAGTATTCTCTAAGAATACAGAAGCTTTGTCTATAGCTCTCTTCTTTCTGAACTTTCACCAGAATCACCTTTAAAAATTTTGTTCATAGCAATCTAGGCTTTTCCTAGCACACACTTCAAAATCTTCCAGCCTCTATTCATTACCCAGTTCCAGTGCAGCTTCCACATTGTAAAGCGTTTGTTATAGCAACACCACCACATCTCGGTACCAATTTTCTGTCTTGATCCATTCAAGCTACTACAACAGAATGCCATAGACTGGGTAGCTTAAAAACCAAATATTTATTTCTCTCAGTTCTGGAGGCTGGGAAGTTCAAGATCAAGGCGCTGAAAGATTCGGTGACTGGTGAGGGCCTGCTTTCTATTCAAAAGCAGCCTTCTTCTCAGTGTATCCTCACATGGCAGAAAGAAGTGGGGAGAGCTCTTTGGGGTCACTTTTATAGGGGCACTAACCCCATTTATGAGGACTCCACCTTCATGACTTAATTACCCCCAAAGCCCTCACCTGCTAATACCATCATATTGTGAGTAAGAGTTTCAACATATGAGTTCTAGACATTCAGTCTGTAACAAGTACTTAGACCTAGATAAAAGAAATGCTTTCTAAATCATGAGACTCATTTTAACAATTTTATGTAGTAATTATGCTCAAAGTCTGTTGCTTTTGAAATTGAGCTATTAAACAGCCAACTGTTCTTGCAAACTAATTGAAAGATATTTTATTCTAAACATTCTATTTCTAACTTTTACGTATACAAATATGCGGTTTTCATGGGTAACTTTTAAATTACTCTCAATGAAAAAAATAATTTCCAAATATTTGCTTTCAGATGCTCCTTCTATATAGCATGATTGAAATGTTACTTTCTCTCTCACTGTTAAACTACTACCTTTGCCTTGAAGCAACAGACTCTGTGTCTTTTTGAAAATATTTACTAGATGGCATAACACTGCCAGCTAATTTGTCCTCACTGAGAAGGTCAGAAGATCTGTAACCTTTGTTTTTCGATCTTATCTTTATGTGTGGTAACTACGTTAATAAACTTGTTTTTGCCATGAGGCAAACTTTTGTGTGACATGAAGATTTTTGTGATTATTCCTCATCATTTCAAAATAATCCACTCGATTGAGTGTGTATAAAATGCTCTAGGTTGTATTGCATGGAAAACAAATGAACAAATAGAAATATCACTGCCAATCTCTCCCTTTGTCTTTTTTCCTATGTT
>VBSM01002608.1:52958896-52987703 GCA_008086735.1 Cheirogaleus medius | reverse complement strand
AAATTCAAAAACAAGAAAAGGTTAAAAGTTAAGTGACAGAGAAAATATTTACATTTTATAGATAAGAGACAGAAATATTCTGAAAATATTCATAAATAGTAATCAAATGCAACAGAAACAAACTTAACAGAAAAAAATGGGCAAGAATCAAAGACTATAAACAGATAATTCGAAGGAGAGAAAATATGGCCAATAAATATAAAAATCCACTGTATCTCATCACTAGTCAAGGAAATTGCAAATTAACATGACAAGATTCCAATTTTTACTTACCACATTGAGCTCGGTGTGGTTCTGGTACCAGAAGACTGTGATAGGATTTCTACGTTGGGGAACATTTCTATGGTACTTTCTGAGCTGCTCCCCCATGACATCTCACATCTGGCAATCTCCTCATCTCAGCATTTTGCATAACACATGCAGAGAAATGCCTTCAAAAATAGCTTGAATCTACTCAGTTCTTGTGTATCCGTTTCCTACTCTCCATACTAAGGAACGAATCAGCTTGCTCTCAGAAGGGGTGAAGATGCCATATCCCTCCCTGGTCAGAGAATACACTGACCTGGGCCAGACTCAGGCCTGAGGGAGGCCAAGCTCTCTCAGTGACCACAGAGGGGCTCTGAGCACAGGCATTTCTGGCTGTGACCAATAACCACTAAAGAGCTGAAAACTCATCTCATCATGAATTCTGTCTTCCTCTGAAATTTTAATTCTGTTTGGTTTTGTTTTTACTGTAAAAGGATGCCAAATTTTAAGGAAAAAATGGTAATGACTCCAAATATTCATTGCATAAAAGTAAAATAATGGACCAGATTGTCCTGAAGCTTTAGTTACTCCTCAAATGGATAAAAATAAAAAGGAACAGTTTTGAACACTGACTATGTGCCAGGCAAGTGGCAAGAATGACAGCATCACAGTGATCACAGATGGATGAGGAAAATGAGGCACAGAGAAGTTACATAACAAAGCACAGCGTTATAATGCTAGTAGGCAGTGCAGGCACTCTGCAAACCCAGGTCTGTTGGAGTCCAGGGTAGCACTTTTAGCCACTATGCATTATTAATGCCTCTGTTTTATTGAGTGTTGTAGCTCTGTAGCTATAGCAGAAAACACTATAGACATGGTCCCTGCTTTCCTGAGGTTTACAGTTGAGTGGATAACTGTTGCAACTAAGCACAAAATTGCAATACAGAGTGATAAACTCTATGACAGGGATAACACAGGATGATGATGATTCTGAAATGCATAGAAGGGGCTCCTAAACCAGATATAGTTATCAATTATGCACTGTTTAGCTCAGAAGATTAGAGAAGGATCTAATGAGAGCAAGCTTACAGGCCAGTGAATTGCAACAGGAAGAGCCTGGACTAGAAACCACAGAACTAGGACCAGGTTTCTTCATTATGAGATGTTAGATGTGTAGTAAAGAATTAACTTTACCCAAAGAGGGGCCTGAACTTTGCCCTCAGCTCCCAGGAGCTGGGCTCTAAGCCTTTGGAATATCATGCCTGAGAAAAAGTTCTTTACTTACTGGAGGGCCTTGGGCCACACTGGATAGTTTAACAATGTGGGGGCTTGGGGCCATGCAGAATCAGCTCAACTTCTAAAGGGACTGGAGGGTCAGCCATGTAGTTAGTCAACCATATCTTTGTAACCGAGTCCCAATAAAAATTCTGGACATCAAAGCTCAATGAGCTTCATTGGTTGGCAGTATTCTGTGCACATTGTCACACGTTGTTGCCAGGACAAGACATTACTTTTCACAGCTCCATGAGGAGAGGACAACTGGAAGTTTTTGGCCTCTGTCCCATGCATCTTTTATAGCTGATTCAAATAGTATCCTTCCACTGTAAGAAACCATAATCATGAGTATATAACTTTCAGTGAATTTGTGAGTACTTATAGGGAATTACCAAACCTGACAGTGGTCTTCAGACCCTTGAACTTGCAATGGAGTCAGAAGTGAGGGTGTTCTTGTGGATTTCCCTAACTCTGCAGTTCTCATTATTAATCCTGGAAAAGTCAGGTGACATTTCTGGTCTTCAGTTAACTTGTCTGTATAATGGGAACATAATCATATCTGACCTGCTAGCCCTCATATAAGGAATAATTCAAAGGATCATACAACTGAAACAATATATTTGAAAGCACTTTATGAACCATAAAATAATTTATAAAGAATTATGATGATTGCTGCATGCTTTCTGTTTAAAGGAGTTCTAGGTGAGAAAGTTTTAGCTCGCATAGCTGTAGAAGTTAATGGTCCAGGCTTTGGAGTCAGATCTGGCTTTGACTCCCATGTCTACCAATTACTGAGGCTTTTGGCAGGCTATTTAATCTCTAGGCCTCACATCATCTCACCTATAAAATGTCCTCATCAATAAAATAGAGGTAATAATATTTAGTTCACATATTATTGTAAGAATTAAATAAGATTCTAAGTACTCAACATATGTAGTTATTGTTACCATCATTTTTTACTACCATTAATCCATTGTCTAATCAGTTGTGGGGGTGGGGGTGGGAATGCATCGGCCTATAGTTACATAAATCTCAACATGTCATTACTCTTTGTTTCACATTACAACTATCATATTGGTTAGTATGTTATTGTTTTAGAATATTAAGTAGCTGCCTATATTAACAGAATTAATTTAGATTTTTTTAAAAAGTTTTTATTGATGCATAATCAATGTACAGTTTCAGGGTACATGTGATAATTTAGTACATTCATATAATTTGTAGAGATCAAATGAGGATACTTGATATATCGATCACCTTAAATATTTGTCTTTTCTTTATGCTAGACCATTCAAATTCTCCTAGGTATTTTGAAATGTGCAATAGATTATTGGAAACCTAAGTCATCCTAATGATCTAACACTATGTCTTATTTATTGTATCAAACCATATATTTGTACCCTTTATAGCTTTAAAACCCTAGTTTACCACTAGAATGTAATCAGGATTGCATTTTATGTATCATTTTGGTTTTATTTACATACAAAAGCTGATTGGTTGTTAGTTGGTTGATTGAGTTAATATTCCTCTTCATGCTATCAATCATTAGAATTAGATTCTGACAAGAACTCATAAGATCATATAATAAAAATAGACAAGAAAATTAGAAGAGGGTTTGTGGAAACAGTACAAAGCCAGTATGTTTAAGAATAGCTTTAAAACTCTCAGAGGATGTTACCATTTTTCCTCTTTTCATCTCTTGAAAACACATTTTCCCCCTATTCTCTATCCTTTTCAAAGAAGAAAAGAATGTCTCTTTCTTTGCTAAAATAATTACTGCCAGCCCTTCCCTGCATGTTTTGTTCTCTGAATATTAACTTCTTGCTGAGAACTTGACATTATGCCATGCCCAAGCAGGGAGTCTCACCTCCCCCTGAAGGATACCTGAGACGCTCTCGAACAACAAACAGCTGACTGACAAGACTTTTATGCTAGTAAGCTGAAATTGGAATGGAACATGTATTTTGATATAACTGTGAGGACAGCTTACCAAAATGTGAGACTATTAATAAAACATAGATTTTATTTTTGCTTTGTTTTAATTTCTAAGTAGTGTATAAAACAGTGTATGAAAAGATCTGTTTCCACACTCTCTTTGCTAATTCCCAGCCTATCTCTGAGCTGTACCCCCAAGACTCTTCCCATCTCTGGGGCTCACCTCATTCATGAGTTGTGCCCTATTCTTCCTCCTATCTCTGACTCCGTCCTCTTCTCGGAAATTCACCCCACCCTGGACTCCCATTCCCATCTATAAGCCTCAATCTTTCTTGCTCCTACCTCACAGCTGTCAGAAGACAGGGAATGAAAAAGGCATGCCTGTCCCTTCAAAGATTTCTCCTGGAAAATGCACACTCTTCCTTTTACATTCCATTGGCCACATTGTAGTCACACGACCATACCTAGCTTCAAGGGTCCTTATTCTAGAAATTGTGCATTCTCTGCCGATACAACCTTGCCTGCCTTACACTTATTCATGATGCTATATTTTGAGTTGTTCTCTAGCACTTTATATTATCTTTTAAGATTTTAGTTTCAAAGATATGTGGCCATTGTAGAAAATTTGGAAAATTTTAACAGAATGCTGTTAAGAGGCAATAAAAATATTATACATAATCCTACCACCCAAGAGGAGCATTTGTTCATATTTTGGGACGTTTCCTTCCAGAATACTCTACATTCCTTTTAATTACCTAGCTCAGATTAAATTGCAAGTGCAATTTTACACTTCAATTGTTTTTTCATTTATTAGTTATCGTATTATCTAATTAGCTAGGGTTTTCACTTGAAAACCTTCTCTCCCTTATGAATGAGAAAGGAAGACATTAGCTCTATCCTCAGAGTCTGGAGGAGGAAAATGGAAGTCAAAGAACTGTGGTTGTGGGTGCATAAGATAGCAACCACCTGTTCTTTTCACAATCCAGACAAAGTGGTAGGGGCTGTGCCCTCTGAGAATGACTGTGAGTATGAATAATTCAAAGAATGAGTAGGTCCCGGCCCTTGATAAGTGAACACCAGAGGCCCTGGAGCCAAAAGCCTGTAGGCTAAATTGGGAGGAACATGGCCTATGCCTTTTGCACATAAACGGGCTTGTTCATGGGGCTTGTTCATGAGATCCAGGTGTCTGCACAAATAAGACTGAGCCTTCGAGTGGACAGGGATATCAGCAGACTGTCAGGTCACCCGATATCAGTTCACCCCCAAATTCATCTTCTGAGGGGTCAAGGCATCTGGGCAGTTAAAGGTCCCAGCTCTGGTGGCAAACAGGACTGATCAGACTGCCCAGTTTCCTGGGAGTTCTAACAAGGGTAGATTATGGGCAGGCCAGTGTGAAAGAAAGATATTTTCATATTTGAAAATTGATAGTAGAGGGAGTGCTCTGGTTTGGATATGATTTGTTTGGTCCCAAGTCTCATGTTGAAATTAATCCCCAATTTTGGAGGTAGGGCCTGGTGGGAGGTGTTTGGATCCTGGGGGCAGATCCTTCATGAATGGCTTGGTGTCCTCCTCGCAGTAATGAGTGAGTTCTCACTCTATTAGTTCCTGCTACAGTTCCTCTGAAAGCTGATTGTTATTAACAAAAAGAGCCTGGCACCTTCCCCCTCCTTCCTTCTTAGTTCCTCTCTTGCCCTGTGACTTCTGCACAGGCAGGCTCCCCTCCCCTTCCCCATGAGTGGAAGCAGACTGAAGGCCTCGCCAGAAGCAGATGCTGGTGCCTTGCTTCTGGTACAGCCTGCACAACCACGAGCCAAAAAAGCCTTTTTTTTTTTCTGGTATAAATTACCCAACCTCAGGTATTCCTTGCCAGCAACATGAATGTAGTAAGCCAGGGAGCATCACAGCACAATGGAGTATATGTTCACAGGTCCCTCCCTATTTGAATTGAACTTAAAAGGAAGAGAAGGAGGAGAAGGGAAAAAAAGAAAGGTGAGAGGGAGGAGGAGAAAGAAGAAAGATGCAGGGATTTTATTTTAGGAAAGCTAGGAGGAAGAGAGAGTTTCAAGAAGGAAGCAGTTGTCCCTAGGTGTGAAAGTTTCTGAGATACAAATTAGATGAGCATAGTAAAGGGTCCCTCGGATTCAGAAGTGAGAGTGAAATTTAAAACACAATGGCTTGAAAAGTGACTGGGTGATGAAAAATGGAAACACTTTGAGATATTTTATTATGGAAAAAA
Source organism: Cheirogaleus medius (assembly GCA_008086735.1). Classification (NCBI taxonomy): domain Eukaryota; kingdom Metazoa; phylum Chordata; class Mammalia; order Primates; family Cheirogaleidae; genus Cheirogaleus; species Cheirogaleus medius. The sequence continues at coordinate 52,982,011 of VBSM01002608.1, read as the reverse complement.
GGATAGAGATAGTGCTATGGACTGAATATTTGTGTCTTCCCAAAATTCATATTTTTGAAGCCCTAATCCCCAATGTCATGATATCTGGAGGTGGGGCTTTGGGGAGGTAATTAGGTGATGAGGTTAGAGTGGGATTAGTGCTTTACAAGAGCCATGAGAGAGATGATTCCTCTCTCTGCCACAAGGCTCCCATCTACACATCAAGAAGAGAGCCCTCATCAGAAACTTAAAGGGCCAGCACCTTGATTGTTGGACTTCTCAGTCTCCAAAACTGTGAGAAATAAATTTCTGTCGTTTAAGCCACCCAATCTATGATTTGGTTTTAAATGCAACCCAAACTGATTAAGACAGACAGGGTAGTGACTGGAGGGCAAAGACAACCAGAGAGCGTTTTCTGTTTTAGTGATGAGAAAGGTTTAGGGAATTAGTGAGAAAGAGTTCTTCGTGGATCTCTCACATTTCTACCTGTCTTGCAGAAGCACTAACTATCTTTGTTCAGGACTACCTCTTAAAAAACGTTTGTATAGTGAATAGTCTTAGAAGATAGAGATTCCATTTTCCTTGGATCGGAAGACAGATTTATTTACTGTTTAGTAGATAAGATAATGTCTCCTTCTGGGGCGAAGGTCAGGCAGGCTTACTGCCCATTATAAAAGATCCAGGTTCCCTAAGCTTCAAGTTCCTTTCCTGTAATGCACACTATTACCTCTGCAGGTATCACTTGACCCTCTTCACATTGCCCTGTGGGAACTGAGGCTCTAGGAACCAAAGTAAATAAACTGATGCTTGGGGTGCTTGCTGAACTGTGAATAATAAATTCATTTATCTGTGAAAGAAAAATAATGGGTAGAATAACCCAGAAGATCAACAGGAAACAGAAGACTTGAACAACACTATAAACCAACGAGGCCTAACAGATATCTATTGAACACTCCACCCAACAGCAGCAGAATATACATTCTTTCCAAGTGCCCACAAAACATTCTCTAGTATAAATCATGTGTTAAGCCATAAAACAAGGTTCAATAAATTTAAAAGTATTGAAGTAATACAAAATATGTTCTCCAATCACAATGAAATGAAGTTAGAAATTAATGACAGAAAAGCTTTGGGAAACTCACAATTATGTGGAAATTAACACAATTCTAAGTAGCCGATGAATTAAAGAAGAAATCAAAAGGGAAATTTAAAAATATTTTGAGATGAATGAAAATGAAGATACAACATATCAAAGAGGACATTTATAGCTATAAATGCCAATATTAAAAAAATAAATAAGATCCCATATCAGTAGCCTAATCTTGCACCTTAAGACACTTACATATAAACTAAACCTAAAATAAGCAGAGGAAAGGAAATAATAAAGATTAGAGTGAAAATTAATAAAATAAAGAGGAGAAAAACAATACAGAAAATCAACAAGCCAAAAGTTGGTTCTTTGAGAAGATTAACAAAAAATTGTCAAATCTTTAGCTGATTAAAAAAAAAGAATAGAGAAGACTCAAATGACTAAAATCAGGAATAAAAGAGGGGACATCACAACTAACCCTAGGGGAAAAAAATGCATCAAAATGGAGTTGCCAACTTTTCCAAAATGAAAGTAAGCACAACTTTCCTCTTGTCCAGCATCAATCTATTTGAAGCAGAGTGAAAAATTTCTTACAAAGGCATTACTGAAAGCCCCTGAGCTTAGTAGTTTTAAAATTGCTTGAATCTCTGCCAACGTAGAACAAAAGGCTCTGCAGCCTACCTACCCAAGTTGTTCCCATCTCCCACTGGAAAAAAAGAACTTGGTGATAACAAAGACTTGGAGAGGCCAAAATTAAAATCAAAATGGTAACATTGCAGCAATTACACAAAAACAAAACGATCTACATAAATAAAATGTATCATTAATTTATATTTATTATTTCAGGGACAGCAGCAATTGAAATCCTGACCCTCTCATGCCAGTATTGATGATGCAGATAATACAGTCCAGTCTGAGAATTATGGAAATTCTGATCTTTCTGTATATCAGGCACAATGGGGACTTTATGGCATTTGGTGGCAGCCAGATGCCTTGTATTAGAGTCGTTAGTAAACTCTGGCAACTGCTAATTTTAGGTTATGACCACCCAGTTCAGGAACCCATAGTATTTACTTAGTGAAAGAAATCTATATAATTGTACATTAGGCACCCATAAGAATAAAACAAAGACTTGCATGAAGAGGAACCTCAAAGCCCAGTAGTGTTTGGCAAATCTTATTTTGAGAATCACTGCTTTAGAACTGTCTGTGAATTACCAATTATCTATCTACTTGGGCACATGGCAGTGTCAGCAGGACCTTTCTGTCCTTTCAGAGAAAATGGTAAAATGAACTAACTCATAGAAATGAGCTCTTCATTGTCTCTCTCTAATGGCTTTTACTGCCTCCTAGTGAGACCTTGTCTCAAAACAAAACAAAACAAACAAAACAAAACAAAACAAAAAACTAGAGAGATTACCCTTTTTCAGCAGGAAAGTATAGCTCTTTTACTGAGATAGAATGAAAGGAGACAAGGGGGGTAGAGGTAAGATTCATTTGTACATGGCTAGGGTAGGGTAAGGGTTTGCTCATGCAATGACTTAGGTTTTCTCAGTGAAGTCAGGAACAAAGTCACCTGCTGACTGAGGCCGGAGTTAGGAGAGGGCCTGGCATTGTGGTTTAAGATCATTAGTTAACAGCATATCTAATCTATAATACTGTATAATCTTTTCCACCATTTTTACCCAACTATGGGTAGGAGTAGATGAGAAATGTGATGGCATAGATCCTGGGCTGTAGTTTTATCCAGTAAAATAGAAGGACATGAAGACGAGTAAGCAAATATAGTGATGGACCAAAAGTATCATTTGAAGGGAAGTGGTAAGTCAGAAGAAAATTGAGTGGTTCAAGGAAATGGATTAGATATACTGCAAGTAAAAAAGTGAGCTAGGAGAATAAGAGGTTGCTGGCCGGGAGGGCACACTATCAATGTTTAGCATATCAGTTGGGAAAATCTTTTAAATAATGATGTGGTCTGGACTGTGACCCATGTGAATTGTTTTTGCAGACTGCAGATGAAAATCACTGGCATTGAGGAAGATGAGGATCTCCTAAGCAAGGCTATTTGATTGGTGATCCACAGGGCCAGTTAGAGTGGGAGCCAGGGAGGGATTAAGAGGAAGACTAAGCCAGGTACCACAGGTTTCATGAGAGAGTGACCAGGAGGTTGGAACATGGCAGTAGCAAAGTCATGGGAGAGGAAAAGAAAACACTTTAATATTTCATAAAAATAATTTTATTTCTAAAAATGAAGTCATCATTCACATGGAATCAATACCCAAAATCACTCATTTTGTATAGGAATCAGTTTATCCTTGAGCAATGATGAGTGAGAGAAAACGTGGAGCTACTGGCATAGGAGGAGAGAGGGAAGTTGATCACCACCACAGTGCTTGATGCTTCAGAAAGATCAAAATACTAAAGTCTGATAGAATGGTGTGTCCAGATTTTGGTTTTTTAATGAAGGCTGAAAAGATAGTGGGTCACATGCCTGCTAGCAAAAGCTGAGTGCCTAGAAAACCTTGTAGTGGTGGATGTTGGGAGTTACTGAAACAGTAAAAAAAAGAATGCTGCTCTTACACTGCATAAACAAGTGCCTACACACACACACACTCACACACACACACACACACACACACTATCAAGGCTACAGGCATAATCCTCACACCAAAAGGCGATAATTATTGTGTAAAAGAGACAGATGGCTGAATGATCAAATCACTTAAAAGCAAAGAAAGTTTTCTTCCTATATTAAAAATCCACAGTGGTATTAATGGGATAGATTATAGATGAGAGCATCCATAGAGTATATAGAGCAATGTAGAAGCTCTGAAAATTTTTGCTCCGTTTCTGCAGAACACATTGTCCCTCTGGGGAAGTGGGATTTGCCTCTAATTTGACATTCTGTATCCGACTTCATTTTGTAGATCAGCATCTTACAAAGAACTGTTTACCCTTTCACAAGACTTCCACCAATTAATGAACAGGGACATTTTTGTCAGCCTACACCATCACTGGCCAATCCCATGAAAGAAGATGAACATTGAATTTTACTTTTCAGTCACCACTCTTTAGGTTTCTTGGACAAAATATAAGAAAGGAACAATTGCTTTAAAAGAAGACATCCTGAAACTGTGATAAACCAAGGGTTTCTACTCCTGACCTCAAGCAGCAAAGCTGAAGCTGCGAAGTGTTTGACACCAAAGTTGTTAGAATGATACAGATAGTCATAATAAATGTATCTTAAATGTCAGAGTATAATTTACAAAAAGAAAACTCTTATGCTGAACTATAATTCATCCATTCATTTATTCACTGTTTCAAGAAATATTTATGTCAGATGCCACAGATATAATAATAAGCATTGGTCAAAAGAAAAAAAATGTTTTTCACAAAAGTGACTTGCAAGTATTAAGTCATAGATAATCCTGATAGGAGGTGGATGTGTTTCTTGTTTTTTAGTTCTTGGGAGAATTTTAAGGGTAGTCTTATCTAAATTTACTCCAATAATTAAATATTTATAAATCTAATATGGCATGCAGCCTTATATTGATGCTATGCTATCAGTTTTTAGAAATAAAATGAGCAAGGCAGCAAGCCAAAAGAAACACTTTTATTGGTTGTTTGCTGAAAAGTGGTTAGTTTTCAGCATCTCTTAAGAAGGGAATGTAACTTGCTTAGGCTAGTGGTGTGTGGGGAAGGGCAGGAGGGGGAGCTCTTTACAGAAAACCCAACCAAGCCATCGTGAACTTGTTTGCTTGGGGACTGCAAGATTGTTCTTTGAATAGCCCCCTTCAGGAAGCTGTACATTTCATTAGTTAAGACTATCTCCTTTAGAGAGAAGAGTAAACCAGCATCTACAGTCTCTAAAGTTATGTCTGATTAACCACTGATAGGTATTAACTAAGAACGATTTGCTGTCAAAATTCGCCCTGTTAAAACTGGAATTGAAAACTATAACAATAAAAACTGCAAGCTTTCTTAGTGCCATGTTGTGTCCTTTTAAAGCACCGGAGAATCTGTTCAGCATCTATGGTGCAGGAATGCCAGGCTTTTCTCTGGAGGAGAGCACATTCATGAGCGAGTGTCTGCCAAGGGCTGGCTCGGTTTCCAAGCAGATCACAGGGTGAAATGGAGATTAGCTCAGCACTTATTCTGCTGCTCTGTTGGCATTGCTGAGATTTTATTTTCTTTATTCATGGATTCTGTGGGGGAAATTGAGGGTAATATTCGGAAGAGTTGAATTCCAAGTATTTGAAAAACCATGAGCGTTCAACACAGTTTCTAAGAGTCCTGATCTTTCTGAGCATTTTGATTGTGCCAGAAATTGTAAATTTCATCTTAGCGGCCTGTACCCAGAGGCTTCACAGAAGAAAAAGATTCTTCAGAAAAACTTTATTTGTGTTACAACTACAGAATGTGCATGGGCTCTGCCAGATTATTTTATTCATCTCCCAAATTTAAACTTAAACCACTGGGTGAATCTTTTAAAAATTCTAATACAAACTCATGCAATTTAGCAAAAATTTTGTGTATGTTGATGCACAATATAGAAATCATCTTACAAGCACTAATTTGAAAGGAAAAATATAACAGTAAGGGAAACTTATATAAAGATTCTGCAAACAGTGAGATTGAAAAAAAAAGTTGAGATAGATTTTTTGTATTGATCAACTGTTGCTATTAAGGCAATTTGTGTTGCAAGTGCAGAAATCTAGAACAAATTAGTTGAGGCAAAAAAGGCAATTGATTATGGGTCCAGGCATGGCTTTATCCAGGGCTTCAACAACATTGACAGCAACCTCTCTTATACTTTCCCTCATTTTCCATCTCTGATCTACTTTCCTCTATGTTGACTTCATTCTCAGGCAAGGCATTTTTCCCCTTGTTTTAGAAAGATGGTCTTCAACAACTCCAGGTTTAATTCAACCAAGCTAGTGATCTCAAGGAAAGAGATTGCCTTCTTCCCAATAGTTTCAGGAAAAGCCATAGGAATGACGTCGATTGGCCTAGCTGAGCAGGTGCTTATCCCTGCACCAACCCTCCTGTAAGGTTATGCTTTAAAAAAAAAATTCTCACACTGTCATCCAGGCTGGAGTGCAGTGGCGTCATCACAGCTCACTGCAACCTCCAACTCCTGGGCTCAAGTGGATCCTCCTGCCTCAGCCTCCTGAGTAGCTGAGACTACAGTTGCATGCCACACACCTGGCTAATTTTTAAATTTTTTGTAGGGATGGATGAGGTCTCACTATGTTTCTCAGGCTGGTCTCAAACTCCTAGGCTCAAGTCATCCTCCCGCCTCAGCCTCCCAAAGTACTGGAGTTACAGGCATGAGCCACTACCCCTGGCCAAGGTTGTTTTCATTAGCCCCAACTGGATCATGCCCTCAACATAGAACTAGGGGATTGGGTCAGCATCTTAGGAAACAAGACCCATTTGTAATCACAGTGTGTGAGGGGTGGTGCCCAGAAAGCTAAATGGTAAGTTGTTAGCAAATGAAGAGTGAAAGGAGGTAAGTCAGGTAAATAGAACAGGTTGCGAGAATTAGAGACAAATTCGAGTCACCTCTAGTGATAAGACTTTATTGCAAGAATTCATGTGGAAATAAAAAAGTTCATAAAACAGTCTCCACGTTTTCATGGAGAAATGCAGCGAAGTTCCTGTAAGCTGTGGTTCCAGTACTCTGTTACTCTGGAACAAAATAGCCACTCTAAAAATTGCCATATCATAAAGTCATAGAGTAGAGTCTGTCCTGCTTCCTTCTGTAGGACTTGTCCATTGTGGTGTTTCTGTTTCTTCTGCTTTTGTAGCTACTAACTCATTTCTGCTCTTCATTTTCTCTCTCTGTAATGGCTTTTACTGCCTTGTAGCTTCTGTTTATTGCTTTCTTTCTATGCATTTCTCCTCCTCTGTGCCACTATTAATATTTTTGTTTCTATTTTATCAATTTCTACTTTTAGCATATTTCCTTTTTTCTAGTTTTTGGAGTTTCTCTATGGTTCCTTTTCTGGCAATTTTTTAGTTAACCAGCTCATTAATTTTATGTCTTTCTTGTTTTCTTTAATATATGCAATTAAGGCTATAAATTACCCTCTAAGTACCGCATTAGCTATATCCCACCAGTTTTGGCATGTAGTGCTTTCTATGTCATTCAGTTCCAAATAATTTATAATTCTCATTATAATTTTTTCTTTATCTCATGACTTTAAAAAATTGCTATGAAGGTTTACTACACATGAAGTGCACAACTTTTAAGTGAAAAATTCAATGAATTTTACATATATCTACAACTATGTAGCCACTGCCTAGATCAAGATACAAAACATTTCCAGCATCTCAAAGAGCTCCCTGATACCCTTTCCCAATAAATACCTCCTGGAGGTAACCACTATTAATTAATGCCATAAATTAGTCTTACCTCTTCTTGAATATCCTCTAAATTGAACCATGTATCCCATTTTGTGGCTGACTTCTTACACTCCTCATTAGGTCTGTGAGATTTATCCATGTTGTAGCAACAGGGTTTTTTTCTTCATTACTGGGAATGAATATATTTTTACTTATTTGTCCATTCTACTCTGAAGGCATACTTGGATTGCTTCCAGTTTGGAGCTATTGTGAATAAGATATGTTTATTGGTCATTTGCATATCTTTTTTATTTTTTATTTCAGAGTATTATGGGGGTACAAACTCTTTGGTTACATAAATTGCCTTTGCACTGCCCAACAAGCATGCCCATCCCCCAGATAGTGCACACCTCACCCGTTAGGTATGGATTTACCCATCTCCTCCTCCCCCCTCCCACCTGCCCAACACCCTATGGATGTTACTTCCCATATATGCACATTAGTGTTGATCAATTAGTACCAATTTAATGGTGAGTACCCATGGTGTTTGTTTTGAGATTCTTGTGATACTTCACTTAGAAGAATAGACTCCAGCTCCATCCAGGATAATACAATAGATAGTTCATCATTTTTTATGGCTGGGTAGTATTCTGTGGTATATATAACACATTTTGTTAATCCATTCATGTACTGATGGACACTTGGGTTGTTTCCACATCTTTGCAACTGTGAATTGTACTGCTATAAACATTCTAGTGCAGATGTCTTTTTAATAGTATGTTTTTTTTTCCTTTGGGTAGATACCCAGTAGTGGGATTGCTAGATCTAGTTCTAATTTTAGTACTTTTATGAAATGTTTATTCAAACCTATTTCTCATTTCAAAATTGGGTTTTTGTTTTCTTATCATTGAGTTTAAGAGTTCTATATACATACTTAATCTGAGTCTTTTATCAGATATATGTATTGTGAATTTCTTCTCTCAGTTTGTGGCTTGCCTTTTCACTCTATAAATGATATCTTTTGATGAACAAAAGTTTAGACTTCATTGAAATCTAATTTTTTTTCTTTCATTGGCAGTGCTTTTTTGTGCCCTGGTTAAGAAATCTTTGCCCACTCCAAGGTAATAAAGATATTCTCATATACATATTTTTAGAAGCTTCATTGTTTTACCTTTTACATTTAAGTTTGTGGTTCATTTCATATTGATTTTTGTGTATTGTATGAAAATACAATAAAATGTTCTTTTCCATATTACTATCCAATTCATCCAACATCATTTATTGAAAAGATAATTTTTCCTCTGGTGAATTGCAGTGGTGTTTTTTTTGTGAGCCTGGTCTGGACTCTTAATTTGTTCCACTGGTTTAATTGACTATCCTTATGCATATGTCACATTGTCTTAATTAATGTAGCTTTATGGTAGGTCTTAAAATCTGGTGGTCTAAGTCTTCAAACTCTTTTTTTTGTGTGTGCAAGATTGATTTGCCTATTCTAGATTCTTTGCATTACCATATGAACTTTAAAATCAGTTTGTCAATTTTCACAAACAAAAAAGCTGCTGGGATTTTGATTGGGATTACATGGAATCTATAGATCAATTTTGGTAAAATTAACATTTAATTAATATTGAGTATTAAAATGTCACTTTCTAGATAATGCCCTTTGAAGTGTAAGAGTTTCCAATTTTGAAGTCTAATTTATATTTTCTTTGGTTACTTATGCTAAATATTATGGGTGTGATATTTAAGAAACTGTTGCTTAATCAAAGGCCATGAGGATGTCTACCTGTGTTTTCTTATGAGGCTTTTATAGTTTTAGCTGCTACATTTTGGTCTATGATCCATTTTTATTAGGTTATTAAATATGAAATGTCTGATTTCCTTAAGTATTACGTTTGACAGTTGATATTACTGACATTTCACTTTGACACTTCTTGTGTTGTTTTTATTGTGAAGGTACATGCTCAGTCTTTCAAAGTCTTTATTGAAAAAACTATTCTTTCCTCATTGAAAAACTATTCTTTCCCCATTGAACTGCCTTAGCACCCTTGTTGTTGGCATTCTTGTTACCTTGGCACAATTGGCCATAAATGTGAGGGTTTATTTTTGGCCTCTCGATTCTATTTTATTGATTTGTATGTCTATCCTTATGCTAGTATCACATGCTGTCTTGCTTATTGTAGCTGTGTAGTAAGTTTTGAAGTTGAGAAGTGTGAGTCTCCCAGCTTTGTTCTTTTTCAAGATTGTCTTAGGTATTTGGGATTCTTTGCATATCAATATGACCCTTAGGATATATATGCTTGTCAATTTCTGCAAAGAAGGCAACTGAAATTTTGATGGAGATTTGCATTTTATCTATAGCTAACTTGATTTAAACTTTTAAATATTTATACATATGATATGTAGGTCTTTAGGCTCCGAAAATACAAGGTGAGACCTGACTTTATTTACATTATTTTTGTGACTCACAGTGACCTTATGAAGAAAATATTATTAAGAAACTTTCTCAAAATCACACATTTAGAAAGTGGCTGAAATGGGCTACCAATCCTGGTATGTTTGATTACTAAAACTATAGTCTTCTCATGGTATCATGCTATCTCTAATAGTAATATCTTATGATTTTTTGAGCTGTATGTTTATGTAATATTTTCTTAAGTATTCTCATTACTCACAAAAGCTACATAAATTAGAAAAGATAACAATTATCATCTCCCAATTTGCTGTCATAGTGCCCTATGGATGTCCATCTTGTCATAGCTCTCCTCACACTGTATCCTACAGGATTGTTCTTTATCAGACTGTGAGTGCCTTGGGTACAGAAATATGTCTGTTTTGGTCTTACCTCTCTAGTGACTGGAGAAATGCCTGGCACCTGAAGGGGCTCTGTGATAGATGAGTGAATAAATGATTGTATTATACCTTTGACCCTCAGCATTCAGAGGCTGGCGTTGTAAGTTCCACTGTACCTGAGTGTGCTTCATTTCCCCAACTGCCATGGGGGAGCTCAGGAGCAGAGACCAGGCCCTCAATGCATATGACTGAGGGTCCAGGCTGTGGTCTCCTGGGTCCAAGAGAAAGAGCCAAGCCAACTAGTTTTGACAAAACAAGCACATACAGTCCACAGCAGAAGAAATACAAATGGCCAATAAGTATGAAAAGATGTCCAACCTCACTCTTGATCAAAAAGACACAAGGGAAACAAGAATTAGCCTTTGACCTATAAAATTAGCACAGATCAAAAAGTTGATAATACTCAGTAAGAATGCAGGGAAATGGGCCCTTGCTGGGGAATGTAACTTGGTGTAAGTTTTCTGAAGTGCAGTCTGGTAATGAGTACAAAGTTGTAAAACGTGAATATGCTTGGATATAGCAATCTGCGCTCTGTACAAAAGCACAGTGTTGGGAGAGATGGTCCTCCATAGGCCCCTGGTACTCCTCTTCTGAGTATACCAAGACTGTAAGACCCCAACTGCTCTTCTACTGGTGCCATTTCTCATGGTTATTGTATGTGCTGGTAAATTTGAGAGATAAGGTACAATCTTCCTCTAGATCAAGAGCAGACTTATTTAGTCCTTGCTATAAAAGCAGTGAATTCCCCAAGTGCAGTGTTCCTTAGCTGCAACACAAACCCAATGTGTGCACAGCATCCATCCAGCCCATATTGTGTCACCTCTGTGTGACTTGGTGGCAAGGGAAACCAACACAAACATGTTGATACTCATGCTGCCTGCTGTGCAGTGAGCAACAGCCCTTTGTCCCCGAAAAAAACTATCATCCCCAGTTTCTACAGATAAGTAAACTGGGGTTCATCAGAATTAAACGGCCAGCCCAGATCACATGGTTTTTCACTTGCAGACAGAACCAGATCCCAGGGTAACTGAGCCCTGACAGCTGAACTCGGAGCACCTGGATAAGCAATGTGACAGACTGACAGAGAAGAATCACAGGAAAAGCTCTCAGAACAAACTTCACTTACTCAGCCTGCTGGATTACCCGGCATTCTCTAAGCACTCTGCGAAACACCCAAACTGTTGCCTGTGGCCTGCTGAATGCTCATGGCTACCTGCTCACTCACTAGGACAGTGGTTCTCTAAGTATGGCCCCCAGGCCAGAAGCATCAGCACCCTGGATAACTTGTTAAACATGCAAATTGTCAGGCCCTGTGAATTGGCCTAACCCAGACCTCCTGGATTAGCTGAGAAAGATGCAACCTGTGCTTTCACAAGCCCTCCAGGTGATTCTGAAGCACACCAAGGTTTGAGAAGGCGCTGCTCCCGCACAAAGTACAACTGCAATCCCATCCGCTGAGTGCTATCCTTACCAAGGGACTGCTAGGTTTGCTCTCACACCTGTTCATGCCACTTTACTTGTCACGCTGTTTATATATTTTCTGTTTACCATGAAATATGAGGGCAAAAGAAAACTATTATTTCCATGACAACTATATTGAATCTTTGAGAAAGAGTCAATGAAGACAAATCACTAAAAAATGTTCTTGAAAGAGGGAGAAAAATTGGTGAACATCTTGTGTTTTGTACTCTGTTTTGTGAGAGTCTTTAAATATTCATTCCACTTTAAATACACCAGATCTTGAGATAACAGAAAATGGACACGGTTTAGGCAAGAAATGTGGAGCAAAATACCAAGCAATGATTTTATATTCAAAGAAAAGTCCTCAGGCCTGCATCAAAAGATTTGTAAATGAATATGAATTTACATGTTTTAAGTTAAAATGTTTAAGTAGTGTATTTATTTTTTATAATTTCACATTTAACTTATTTTTTTTTCTTTATTAATTGAACAACTTCTGGTCTCCGCTGTGTCGGGGAGAGAGTTTTCCTTGAATATGATTTAAATCCTGATAGGAGATTATAAAATACAATGGGGGGATAAGACACAACTTTCTTCTCATTGCTTGTCCTTTCATTCTTGGCTCATGAAGAAAGAGGTTTTACTCTCTCCCCTCTGCTTCTCCTCTTCTATCTCTCAACCAAGAGGAGACCATGTTTGGACAGCTGTACCCTTCAGCAGCTGTTATCAGAGGCATGTTTAATGGCAATACATGGGACATGTCCTGGCGTCCATTGTTAAGCCCAGTGGCTGATCACTTTGCAGTTTGGACTCTGGTTAAAAAATCATTTGTCCTGCCCAAGGGTGCAGAAGCATGCAGGACCAAGCAATCAGGAAGAAGTGCTAAGAGGAACCCTATCACCATCACACTATCAGGGAGAAGCCATTTATCCAAGAGAGAGAAGCCACTGTTCTCCCTGTCCCAACTCCCTCCTTAGAGAATCCTTCCTCACTTCCTTCTCAGAAATCTTGCTCCCATGTTGGCCCACTCCCTTGGGGCATTGGACCCAGGGTGGAAACCTAAGCCCTGCTTGTCAATCTTTGTTTTCCTGCAAATGTGGATTTGGGGTACAGAGACTCTAAGTCTTTACTGAAGGCGTGAATTGGAAAGGATGAACACTGGGACTAGCCATGTTTTCCCACATACTGGGATAAGCAGGAAGAGCCAGGCTGGAAGAGAGAGAATGAAGTATTTGCCCAGAGAGGATCAGAAACAAGAGATCCTATGAATGTGGATGGTTGCATTTCCTGCCCTTAAGGACCATAAGTCCCCCCCAACATCCCCACCATCCTTCTAATAAATTGCCTTTTTTTGGTCCTTAACTGCATTTTACTAGGTTTCTGTTATTTGCCTGACACTGTTCCTGGAGCAGTAAGTACTTAGTGCCAGGCGTCTTGGTGAGCATATTGAAAACAAACATTGGCAATTCTATGGTGATGACTCTTGTTGTTTAAAATCTGAACTATCCTGCAGATAGGATAGTTTACTGAGTAGCAACAGGGACTCTGACAAAGACAGGTGACATCCCAGTATGGAACAAGAAGAGGCTGAGAATCATTTAAAAAAAAAAGGCAGAATTTGGACAGTGTATCAATGAGACATTCAGACTCAAGCAGAGTAGAGATTATTCTCCTAGCTCTTCTTAGCCAACAGAATTTTTAAGCAATTCTTTAGTGGTAAAAGAATTGGACATTTATATCAGGAACATTGTAGAGCATTTGTTTATTTATTACACATAATCATGGTTAAATTAGTTTATTCTGTGGTGTGAATTCAGTTACTACTCACAAAGCCTATTGGCGTTTTAATGAAATCCGAAGTTAAAGAACCCTCCTCCCTCCTGCCCTCCCTCCCTAGGGCACTGTGGAATGTGGACAGGTCACGGACCTCACCTGCCTAATGCAGTCACGACTCTGCTACCCAGAGTGGTCAGTATCAGGTGAGCAGCCCAGCTTTCTCTTTTAATGGGCCTCATTTCTGTCTAGGAGTGTGACACACTCTAGATACCACCTAAATGTAGCAAAGGTTTCTTCCTGCATCTCATTGCTTGTGTTCCTTCCTCCTAACCTCGTTAAGAAAACAGATAGTGAAGGTCTGTCTTGGAGGACCCAAAGAAAGAGGGCAAGCTACAATTTAGAGAAACAACTAAACTGAGATTACTGTAGGCATCTCTGCCTGTGGGCTGGAGAAGGGCTTTGGGACTGAGGCAGGATGTTGGGGAAGAAGCCTCAGACACGGCTGAATGGAGTCATGGCCTGTGGTGGAGGAGGAGATGCGGGGGGCTATGGGGGGCAGGCTGCGAAGAGATCAGTTACTTTTTCCCATGTAAGCCAGGGTCCTTTAGGTAGTTGTCACCACAAAGGATAAGAAATTGATAGGAAATAGATAGAATAAAAGAAATAAAAGAATATACAGAGACGAAGATATAGTTTTATAGGTTTATATAAAGAAAGCAGGGGTACTCAGGAGTCTGCACTACCCTTTGCCAGTAGTGCAGCCTCGAGGTTAGATTTACATAGGTTTTTATGGTTACAGTTATCAATTATTAGTTGCCAAGGTAACAGATTTACATATCAGGTGGTTGTTATGGGTAACAGATCTATATATCAACAGGTTTGGGTTGAAAGTTATTTTAAAGGGCTTCTAACAATTTTTAATCTATCTAAGAGAACAATTACAAAATATTTTAAGGACTGACTTTTAAGTTTTAAGAGATAGCTATCAATTAACAGAAGAGTAACAAAGGAACATAGTGGCCCTATATTTTTTTGATCTAGTTATTGTGGGCTTAAGGCAGATAGTCAGGAGAGAGCAAAATAAATTGTTTATAACCACAGGGGTGTGTCTTTTGCCTAGGGCACTTATTGTTTCTGGCTCTCATCTTGTGAGCCAGATATTTATCTGTCTTGTCTTTTAAGAACAGGAAGGCCTCACAGACCCGAGATAACTGAGAAGCCTCATGGAATGCATCTGTATTAGAGCTTTGAGAGCTCTCCCAAGACAAGGCAGCTCTTGATATGCGAACTAATGAGTTTGCATATTTTTTTAGGGCAAAACCCCGTAAACTTTTGTTTTTGTCTTTAATATAGCAATATTGGGTGATACAATAAAATAATGATCTTATGAGCCACATCTCATTGATTTCTCAATCATATTTCCTCAACAAGGAGAGAGCTGGGATAGGGGTTCTCTTCCTCTTACTGCACACGTCGAAGTCTTTGCCTTTGGGAAAGGAGAGAAGTAAGCGTAGGATTCAGGTGACAGGAGTGGGAATAGTGTGGTTAAAGTAGAGTTAGATGGAAAGGGTGACCGTCAAGAAGAGAAGTAAAGGAAGAGAAAGGACAAAAGGCATGACAGAAGGGACTCGTGCATCTGGGCGAGGCGGTATGTGTATCAGTCAGCAAGGGCCATGCTGTGTGTGTGTGTTGGCCACAGAACAGACTTTTAGTGCAACGGTTTCAATGTAAGCAGAGCACATCCACTTCAACTCCTCCTTTACTTCCCTGTTCCCTTAACACAACCTACAGCCCTCGCGTTGGTTTTCAGTTTCTCTGGGAAGCCTTCTCTGACCACCCTGGCTAGATCAATACCCCAACTCCACACTAGATGCTCTCCCTGCAGCCTGCACCCTTCCTTCTTAGACTTGTCACAGCTCCAGTGTTACGGGGCTCTGCCTTATCCGCTAGATTGTAAATTCCATGGGAGCATGGACTGTAACTATTTTTACTCACTATTATATCCCACTGCCTTACCAGAAGGTCTGGTTCAGGATAGATACTAAATATTTGGCGTGTCAATAAATGATGACGATAAACTTTGCCTTTTAAGGGTAGCTTTTTATAGCAAAATAAAGTTTATACTGTGTTATCAGTGAAAGCCTGGAGGAAACCATCTATTTTGTAAAATATATAATTTTTTAGTCTCTCCCAGTTTAGATTTCCACATCTGTAGGTTGGGCGCTCTCTCTTTCGCTACAGCATCCTGCCTGCCGTGACATTTTACCTGCGAGGCTGCAGATGAGATGGAGGAGGATATGACACAGAAGTACAAAGCCCAGAGCTACGGGCCATTGTGGGAAGGGAAGGAGAAAGTCAGGGAGCCCCGGTTCTCCTCTGTAGGCCATAGGTGGAAGTGTGGTAGATGGATTAAGGGACGATGTTCATCCAATTCATGTTTGAAACACTCAGGCAATTATCTCCCAGTTTGCCTCACACCAATAGGAAGGTTTGCCAATCGATTGTGTGGTCTCATTAGACAAAGGGAGGGCTGGGATTAACTTTCCCAATTCTCTATCAGTTCCCAAGTGGCAGGACCCAGAGATTCCTACATGACATGGAGGAGAGTGTGAAGAAGGCCGTGTTGAGAGCTAGCAGCCCTGGAATGTGTTGCATGATGAGGGAAGAAGCCACCCTGCTTCAGAGGCTGTGCAGTAGATTGCTTAGATCAGGGGCTAGAGGGGGCATGCGGCAGAGACTCAGAGGGGCCACAGCACTGGCAAGAGCCCAAGTGAGGCTGCAAAAGAGGCGCCACCAGGCCCTGCCCAAACTAGAAGACCCTCTGCTCACAGACCCTAACTGAGCTTTATCAGCCCCAGGCCCCAGGCATCAGCCACTCGTGTCTGCAGGGCAGGAAGTGATCAGCACTCAGGAGACCGCACTAAGGACAATCCAGAGGATACCGTGTGGATTCAATGACTCCTTTCTTCCCCTGCAGCACCCTGTCCTATACTTAGATATAATTTTAGAGAGGATCAGAGGAAAAGGACAAAGTGATTAGGAAGGCTGAGCATTTACCTAAAGAGGATGGCGGATGCTTGTGTGTGTGTGTATGTGCACATGCAGCCTTCTTCACACTGTCCCCTGTGTCGTGTGGGAATCTCTGGGTCCTGCCACTTGGGAACTGATAGAGAATTGGGAAAGTTAATCCCAGCCCTCCCTCTGTCTATTGAGGTTGCGCAGTAGATTGGCACAGTAGATTGTGCATGCAGGTGTGCGGGAGTGAGCGCACACACACACTGTATAACAAGCTCCGATAGTCTGGTTAGACTATTTAAACAAAAATAATCTGAAATATTTTTTCAGTTGGCACTTCTAAGGCATCTGGTATCCTCCTACCTTAGATAAGGTATTACCCAAAAGGATGGGGGTTCAAGAGGTTCATGAGGAAGATCCAAGCAGAACACTTTCAGAAAATACAGCAATTTTGCACATTTAAATCCAGTGAGTACTGGCCGGGCGCGGTGGCTCACGCCTGTAATCCTAGCACTCTGGGAGGCCGAGGTGGGCGGATCGCTCAAGGTCAGGAGTTCGAAACCAGAGCGAGACCCCATCTCTACTAAAAATAGAAAGAAATTAATCGGCCAACTAAAAATATATAGAAAAAGTTAGCCGGGCATGGTGGCGCATGCCTGTAGTCCCAGCTACTCGAGAGACTGAGGCAGAAGGATCACTCAAGCCCAGGAGTCTGAGGTTGCTGTGAGCTAGGCTGACGCCATGGCACTCTAGCCCAGGGAACAGAGTGAGACTCTGTCTCAAAAAAAAAAAAAAAAAAAATCCAGTGAGTACAAAGTGTGACCCTGCCACATATTCAGTCAATCAAGAAATATTCACTGAGTGCCCTCTGTGTGCCAGGCACTGGGTGGGTGCTGGGGATACAATGGGTGAGTAGATGTAGAAAAGTCCCAACTCTCCTGGGCTTACCATCTAGAATGCGTTAGACTGACTTAGGACCAATAAGCCAAGAAATAATTAGTTATGATTGTGCTCAAGGCCATGTGCTCAAGTGAAAGTACCAGCATTAGCAGAGGGTGTAACAGGGGGACTACATCCATTCATTCATAGTATATAGACCAGTCTCCTCCACTCAGAAGCCTTTTCACCTAACTCCTGCTAGTTGAAATCAGGTCCCAATCTTAGCATCACTTGCTCCCACCCATCCTGATCATGAGGATTCAAATTTCTCCTCTAAAGGATTGCCAAAAGCGAAAATAACAATCCCAATCCCCATAACTTAAACCAGAACAGACTTACGGCCACCAGGGAGCCCCTTGTGACTACAGGAATGCCATGTGCATCAGGCAGAGGTGGGGCTCAGTTTTAGAGGCCTTTTCAGACTGCCAGGGTAGTCTCCCTATCTCAAGGGCTGCGTGGGGATATGGCAGAGTCAGCAGCCCCTTCTTTTTTGAAGCCACTGAACAATCATTGCTGGGCTACCCTACAGACCCAGCAGGCAGAACTAAGCAAGGGAACTCCGGAACCGGGTGTCTGGTCCGAGCACACTATAGACTCGCATGGTCCCTGAGCCAGGATTGTCCTGTAATCAGTTCCTTTGCTTAAGTCAGTGCTGCTTTTTTGCAGAACTGGAAGGATTATGCTCAACATGCCACAGTGTCAGGTTCATTGGTCAGTTTTGGCATGTAATGTTCCAGCAGGCAAGAAGGGTGAGGTGTAGCATTTATTGGCTAAACTTCTAGCAGCTGGGTAGGTCAGAGATTGGCTGCCCTTTTTGCACCATCACACAAGGAGTTGTAGGAGGTAACAGGAAATTATATTACAAAGTACTGAGGGGTAGAGTAGCAATCCCTCTCTATCCTTTATTTTTGTAAGATATTTTCCCAAAATTACATTGGACTGACCATGTATGAAAAAGAGCATGATGGGTGTTCTAATCTGGGCATTTAAAATGGAAAATTAAAAGACCACCATTGTGTTGACGTGCATGTGGGTGTGCGTGTGCACAGGTGTGGCACCTTGATTGCACAAGTGACTGAAGGGACCTAATGTAGAGGACATCTTTGGCTTGTGATTGTGTAATGCACCAATCATGGGACATTCTCCTCCTCCTCCTGTCACAGGAGTGGATGTCCCAAGCTAGGCCTGTCACATACTCTGGAGAATTTGAATCATGAGCGGAAACACAGGAATTGAAGACTCTTGGACCTGAGTCATCCTATGCAGAGGTCCTTGGAGCTTCCCTGATTCTGTTCCTTCCTTAGGTCTGGTTCTGCATCGACTCAGTATCCTTTCAACAGATACTCTGTTCAGCCAAAGTGAGCCAAGTCTGCTTTCTGTTGCTTGTAGCCAAAGAACCCTGACTGATTCAGATACTGGTATCAAAGAGTGCGTGAGAGGCCATAGTACCTCTGGGAAATGTGCTGTATTTAAAAGGACTGACTCTGTTAAATGATATATTTAAAAAAATAAAAACATTTATTCTTTTGCTTCAGGTTGAGAAAGAAATTCAAAGACTTCAGAGGACAGCCACGTTGGATTGGATCTATAATAAGCATCCCTGCCACCCACTCTCTCACTATTATCACCACAGAGTTCAGAAGATTCTCCCTTCACTCTTGTGATAAATTAGTGACAGGAGCACTGGAACCATTATAATGTCCCTTCCTGGCTGTTCTTAGTAAGTAGGAAAAGCCGGTGGGAGAAGCTGCAATGAAACAAAAGGCTGGGCAACTTCTGCTCAGACTCCAGGATGTGAGGACAACCACCCGTGGCAGGCAATGATAAGACAGCTAACCTCTGAGGGGCTGTGTTCCGGTTCAGATCTCTGCGGTACAGGGGCAGGAGGTTTGTTCTTGAAGGCAGCAGATTATAAAGTAAAAGAAAGGCACATGCAAATGTTAAGATTCTTCTCTCAAAGAGCAGTTCCATATTCTGAACAATTCCCGTGACTGCTGGAGCCTGAGGTTTCTGAAAACCAAACCCAGAAATTAATTCTTGGGCTGCCTTACTACAATGTTAGTTGAATTCACTTTACTACAACTCTTAAGCAAATTATGATAATGGTCAAGAAAAATTAGGATCCTGGCAATTAGAAGAACAACATCAGGGCACATTTAGGACTTGGAGAATCCATAGTCCTGAAAAATTCTTCTGAAATATTTCCCCCAGGAGAGCCATGGTCGCTCCCCTGCCTTGCAGAAGAAACCTAACAATCACGACCTGAGTCTCCTTGCGTTTTGACTTGGCTTATAACCAAAATTCAAACTCAAATAGAGTGAAATACAGGACCAGAGCAGAGAAAACGAGAGCTACATTCACAAGGAATTGCAGGAATTTACTAATTCATGTCATTAAAAATCTGGAGAATATTAATGGAAAAAGACTTTGAAGATTCTCGGCTGGGGAGGGAATATTTTCAGAGAGCTCATGTTTTGATGCAGGTGTTGCCATTGATTGAGCATGCTCAGGCAATCAACTATGATTCTAAATGTGTGCTGGCTGAACCAGCAAATACAAGCCTTCAATGAATGACTCATTAAACGACATTAAAAGGAAGCAAATTACTTTGCATGAGGTTGAAGAAAGACTTCAAAGACTTCAGAGGACATCCATCTCATCCACCTTCAACTGCCACTGCAGCCAAGAAGACTCTGCTTTCACTCTTGCCATGAGAGATTGGTGAGGAGAGCACTGGAACCATTAAAACACACCTTATTGGCTGGTCTTGGTAAGCTGAGAGGGCTAGAGGGAAAAGCTGAATAAAAAGGGGCTCCCTGAGCCCAGTGGAGTGAGAAAGATTCCCTAGAGACCCTGCCCTAAAGAATGTGGTTCTTCTAATTATAATAGGCAGCAGAGTGGGTTTGTTAATTAGACCTAAAGAAGGGGGCAAGATGTAGAGATTTCTGGTTGTGGTTAACTCATGGGGTCCACAGGAATAAAATCGATAAGCAACCTACTAAGGTTCTACTTGGTTTATACAATCTCAACTCCAAGTAAGGTGAAGGCTAACAGAAATCTTGTTAACACCCAACTGGGTTCCTTGCCCATCGCCCAGATAAAGGCCAATATACTGAAACAGCAGGAATCGCAGCAGAGAAAGGGTTTAATGTTTCAAGGCACCAGACAAGGGTATGGGAGTAATTTCCCAAATCCATCTCCTGGAGAATTTGGGGGCTAAGAATTTTAAAGGTGGTTTGGGGAACAAAAGTCTAGGGAATTGAGTGTGCTAATGGGCTGAGGATGGACTCATAGGGTTGGGAAGCAGAAATTGTCTTCTTGCCTGGGACAGTTTCTGGGTAGGGGGTCACAAGACTTGTTGGATCCATTCCCACGCATGGCCACTGGTCTGGTTGACATCAGTTGGTCTCCCTGAATGAAGAGTTTGAAAGATATCTCAAAGACCAGTCTTAGGTTTTACAACAGCAGTGTTATCTATAGAAGCAGTTGGGGAAGTCACAAATCTTGCCCTGGTCAAGGGTACGTGGCATTTAAGCAGTAAGCAGTTACAGTAGTAGGGATGTTAGGGAACAATGGCTGGTTAACTTTTAGCTATAGCTATACTTCTACAGAAATCAAACTTTTATCCCTATTCCTGCCTTATGGCCTTACATTATTTTAATATAGGCAGTTTCAATCTGACCTGAATTAGAGAGTCTGACCACATTAGAGAGTCTTCCCTTCAGTTCTAGACCTGAGTGAATTCCCAGACCTAGAATGGTTTGAATAAAAAAAGTTGGATGTCCTTGAGAAAGGCCCTTTCCATGATCATACTGCTAGCCTTCCCCCAGTGGGTCTTGGCCCTTTACCTTAGAAATGATCCACTGGAGAAATAACTTTAATTCCGAGGATTATTAGATACTGGCTAAATAACACTGATTCTTGGGCCCCCAAACATCACCATGATTCATCAATCAGAGCAAGCACATAGGGGTTGTGGTATCTTAGAAAGTTATTCGGTCTTTGTCCCTGGTTCCTGGCACAGAGCTCCGAAAATCCTTGGAATTTCCTGAGTGATAATGGTGATGGGAGGTAACTCTTGGAAGGCCCCTAGACAGCTTCAAGATGGGGGGTGGTCACCAGAAAGATTAAGCCTTGATTACAAGCTTGGAACTTTCAGCCCAATCCCCAAATCTCCTGGAGAGACAGAGGCTAAAGATTGAGTATAATCACCAATGGCAAAAGATTTAATCAATCATGCCTACTTAATGAAACTTCCATAAAAACCCTCAATGACAGGATTCTGGGAGTTTTCATGTTGGTGAACATATCAGGGTACTGGGAGGCTGCTGTGCCCAGAGAGGGAAACAAAGCTCTGCATCCTTCCTTCTTTGCCCTATGCATTTCTTACGTTTGGCTGTTCCTGAGTTGTGTGCTTTATAATAAGCTCGTAATAGTAAATAAATTGCCTTCCTGAGTTTTGTGAGCTGTTCTAGTGAATTATCAGACCTGAGCAGGGAGCTGTGGGAACTCTCGGGTTATAAATGGTCAGTCAGAAGTACAGGAGGGCTGGGACTCGAGATTGGCATCTGAAGGGGGGGCAGTCTTGTAGGACTGAGCCCCTTTAGGGGCTTGTAGGATCCCTTTAACCTGTGGCATCTGATGCTGACTCCAGGTAGATGGTATCAGAATTGAATGGAATTGTTATGTATCTAGCTGGTGTCAGAGAATTGGAGAAGTGGTGTACCTCTTATCCAGTCTTCACCTAGCAGCCAGCTTGCTCCTTTGACAATAGAACTCCAGTTAGGTTATTTCATAGTTAAAACTCTTCAATGGTTCTGCACTGCCCTAGGAAAATGTCCAAATCCTTTAACATGACTTTCCAGAAGCAGTTGTCAATGTTAATTTTATGATCCATTCACTAATTGCTTCTCATTCTTAACTCCTTTTTATTATCTTGGTGCCTTTAGCCAAGTGCTACTCAAATATTTCAAGTGAGCCACTGTAACTCTCAGATGAAAAAGGAGCAATCCAGTGTTTGTGCCTGGGCAGAGATATTAAAAAGGGAGCAGCACCACCTAGCGGCCAGCATGGTGTTGGTGGAGGCGACAGGGGAGAGTTGAAAAGGAGAGAGGGTGAATCTGGAAGCCCACAGTGTGGTTTCAGGCCCATCTGCCATTTACAAGTGAAACTTCTCCCTACATTGCTCCCTACATTTTGGAGCATGCCAAATTGATTTTTTAAAGGAAGGTGATGTGTTTGTTACTGTGTTCAACTTCCATTTTGTAAAACACAAAAACATTTTTCAAATGTGGATTTAAAACATTGTCCCATAATATTATGCTCATACCCTGAAATCTTTACAATGTTGAAGAATTTCTGTAGGGAGGTGAACAATATGATCTGACTACAGAGCTTTCAGAAGAGCTGACAAAAATCCAGTAGACTGGGTTCCTGGCCCCCAGAGATTCTGTGTTTTCTGCTTCAGCCATTGGTAAGTGGCTTCTGAGGACTAGTGGCTTCTGACAGTCTGTTATTTTCTTGAGACACCAATGTGATTTGCATGACTGGCCAAGATCAGGGTCTCCTTGTGGTTTTGTTCTCTATTAAATACAGTATCAAGTAAGCAGTCACTCTCAGTAAGATTGTGAAGAGGTCACATCAATTTTTTTTTTT
>VBSM01002608.1:52924474-52950603 GCA_008086735.1 Cheirogaleus medius | reverse complement strand
CAGCCCCACCAACAAGGTCGGCTCCCCCTGTCAGGTCCCAGCCATCCTGTGAGTGCTGCAAGCTTAGGCTTTGAGGGGAAAATAACACATCCCCTGGAAATAAGCCCTAGGGTGTCTTCTTGAGGAAAAATAAATATAAGACCCTGTCTTATATTCAGGAAAACACGATACTGACCTCAGAGAACTTACATAGACACATATAGTCATATTATGTTAAATGCAACAATAAAAGTACACACTAGGCATAGTGCTAGGATCAGAAGGATCATCAGGAAATTAGCTAAAGAGCCGATGTTAGAGCTGAGAATGGAAAGATAAATAGGAGATGTTCTACAAGGTGGCAGAGTAGGGAGGAAAGGGCACTCTAGGCAGATACATTTGTAAGAGTTCCAGGAGGCCTAAAATTAGCCTTGCCTCTTTTGCTAAAGTTTGTGCATGGCACTGAAATACACTGTGTAATAATAATAGTTTTGCTTTGTGATTGCAGGTCCAGTGGCTTTGGGGTGGTTTGTACCAGTTTGTCAATATTATTTATTGATAACAGCAAGATTAATGATTTGTACCTGTTCTCAGTGAGACACCTCCCCACAACACACACACACAGGCTCTGCTGTTGAGACTGGGCATATAGCAGGAATGTGCCTATATGTGACCAGCAACATATTAAAAAACCCAGCGAAGGGTTCCCTGGTTCCAAGGTGTGTTTTCTTTGCACACTTGGGCAGTTCCAGATCTGAGAGAGAGTATGTGTCTGGCCACGGATCTCACAGAGAGAGAACAAAGGAACCCACCCCTGACCTCTCCAGACCTGTTGCTGTGAGACAGCCTTTGGCTGTGATGTTTTATATAGTACTCTTTTCCTGTAGTAAACTAGATTTGTAAGCTTTGTCATTTTGACTCCTGTGATTTTTCTTTAGCAGACAAACCCTGTTGAACTGCCACTGTTAGTGCAGATGTAAAGCAAAGACTTGTTCAGAGAACTTTTGGTGGTCTGGTATTTTAGGAACATGCAATGAGCAAGGATATCAATAAAAGAGGTGTGAGGCTACCTGGAGGAAGTACTGGGGATGAGTATGCCATTGTTAACAGATTTGGATTTTTCTGTAGGCCACAGGTAATTATCCAAAGGTTTTAAATGTGTGCTCAATGAGGGGTTGAGGAGAGATGGTAAGGTTTTCCCCACCCCAGGAAACATTTGGCATTAGGTTTGGAGGAGGACTGCTACTCACATCTGGTGGGTAGAGACCAGGGATGCTGCTAAATATGCTCCAGTGCACAAGACAACACAGGCCCCTGCAACAATGAGTTATCCACCCCAAAATGGGAATAATACAGAGGTTGAAAACCCTGGGTTAGAGGGAGAAGAGATTGGGTTGTGAGAAGATCTTTTAGGAAGTTGTGGCAGTAGTCCTGTCCGGATTTTGCATTAGGAATGGGATGAATTTGAGAGAGCAAGAAGATTTAGAGATTTCTGTGACACTTAGTTTGGGACTATCCACAGTTTCAATCATAGGTGAACAGACAGATTTAAAGGGGTACTGGTAACTGAAGTGAGATCACCTGTTTTAAAATTAAATGGAAGTGAAGTGGGATGATGATCAGCTTTGGTCCTGTTCAGTTTGTATGTTTGTGTTTGATTATTCAAAGTACAATGGTCAAATATGAATAATTGGATATATAAAAATTAAGTTATTATTTTCACTTGAAGAAAAGGTTGTTGACTTTTCAGCAGGAGTGGAGTGATGGTAAATGCCCAACTGATAAGACACTTTAATGTCATAACATTTTATCTGCATGAAGTCCAAAGTTTGACCTCTCTGTTCTACTGATCTAGAATGTCAATATGCTAACCAATAGGGTTCAAGCTTGAAAATAAGCAGCTTGTGCCACCCAATCTCGTGGTGGTTGGGAACCCTCAAACCTAATGTCTCTTCCTCATCATCTCTTTCTCAATTGGATACCATCAGTCTGTGTTTCTTCTCCTGTCTCCTCCTCTTTCTTCCTACTCATTTCTTTCTCATGTAAAGAGGCCTTCCACTTTAATTTTCCCCCTTTTGTCTCTTAGAATGCTTGTCCAGTTATTCAGGAAAAACCTCTCCCTTCTCTATTGGAACAACTCAGATGGCCCAAGTTGTAACTGATTGCTTAACATAAGCCCTTGAAAATAGCCCTACAGTTCTCTTCTGACTCATGTCACCTATGCCCAGCCTTCGTTTCAATATGCTTGCCCTTAAGTACAAGCTTTCCAGATAAACAACTAAACAAACTTGCCTTTTTGTAGCTCTGTTTTGTTTTTGCTTTAATCACAAGTGTTTAAACAATATTTTGTTTAAACTGTTGTGTTTCTCCTGGAAACAAGGAGTAATGTATCATATAGAATAGCCGAGTCCATTACTCACTTCATAATGTATTACAAAACAAAATATGTATCAAATTCCATATAACTGACTATAGTAGAACTTAAACACAACCATTTGTCATGTGACAGTAAAATGAGCCTAAGTTCTATGATAGAAGTATGCATGGACTGTTATGCTAAGGATTGACCTATCATACTTGTTTACTACTATGA
Source organism: Cheirogaleus medius (assembly GCA_008086735.1). NCBI lineage: Eukaryota > Metazoa > Chordata > Mammalia > Primates > Cheirogaleidae > Cheirogaleus > Cheirogaleus medius. The sequence goes on along the minus strand of VBSM01002608.1, from coordinate 52,948,031 downwards.
ACCCAAATAAATGACTGAGGCAAAAAACTCAATTAGTGGAGGTTTATTAGGCCAAGATTTTGGGGATGCACCTGGGAAAAACACAAATTCCGCAGACAAGCTGTGGCTGTTTTTCTGAAGGGTGAAGGGGAGGTTGGAACCTTCAGCATTTTAAAGCCATACAGAGAGAAGGTAAAAGGCAGAGGGGAGAGGAGGTAGTGGCTACATTCTTGTGAGGCCCAAGAAATCTACATTTTACATAAAATGAGAAATAAAGGAAGTATCAGTTATATAGATGTCCCTGGGTAAGTGAAGAATGTCTAATTCTGATCCTGTCTTGTCTCTAGTTCTGTTACTTGTAATTCCTTATTAGTTTGGAATCTGATAGGCTTTAGTTTTAGGTGCTAGACATAGGTAGAATTTCCATGTCCTTCCTTATGGGAGGTTAGCAAGAAATTTCCTTAATGAATGATCTGTGGGGCCAGCTCTTCACAAATGCCTGAGGCTGTGATTTGCTCTTTATACTGTGTGTGGTTGGATGATGCTTGCTAATAGGAAACTGAGTGAGAAAATTTTGGGATGGAAAATTTTACATGGTAGTAAACTTAGGGGTTAAGAATATGACTTATGAGTTCAAGTTCTGCCTCTCCCACTTACTAGATGAGTAATCTTGAGTAGGTTACTTTAACATCAGTTTCTTAGTCTGTCAAATGGAAAGAAAAAAATCTCTTGTAGGGTTGTTGGGAGAATTCAGTGATATAATAGACCTATGTTAACTAGCACGATTGTATGGCTAGTTCAAAGTAAATAAATGTTCTCTCTTTTCTGTCATGAGGAAACTTGTTCAGTTTCTGTAAAGTTTAGTTAAACTGAAATCTGCCTCCCAAGTTCCATCCACTGCTAAAAGTTAAAAAATTTAAAATTGTCTGTTATAGTAAAAGTTCTTTGCCCATAACCTTATTGCCATTTTAGTAGGAAACATGGTTAATTTTTCAAACTTGTTAGTTGTAATGATCTTTTCTGTTTTTTTAAATTTCTTACAGGTGATTACTGGTGGTCACTACGATGTAGATTGTCGATTAGAAGATCCTGATGGTAAAGTGTTATACAAAGAGATGAAGAAACAGTATGATAGTTTTACCTTCACAGCCTCCAGAAATGGGACATACAAATTTTGCTTTAGCAATGAATTTTCTACTTTCACACATAAAACCGTATATTTTGATTTTCAAGTTGGAGAAGACCCACCTTTGTTTCCTAGTGAGAACCGAGTCAGTGCTCTTACCCAGGTAAATAAAAAATTAGCAATATAATGTTGGTATATTTAAAGGGAGGAAAAAAGCATAGTTAATACCATGCGCTCATGGATAAATGTAGAATTTTGAGACTAAGACAGTCTTTAAAACCTATCTTAATTCTTACAGATTAGGCATTTCACAGACAACTTCAGACTCATAGTAAAAACCAATGTTAAAAAGTTTTATGAACTTTTAAGTGTAAAGGAAGTAAGAAGCATTAAAATAGGAGGAAGATCACTAAGGTAGAAACATCAATAGTAAAGGAAATTTAGGAAGGCCAAGCAGTGCTCCAGCATTCTGAAGCATTTTCTGTAATCCATGAAGGAATGTTGCTACTATACTTTAGTAGGCTAATGTAACTGGAAGTAAAATGATGCCTTAATTAATGTATATCCACATAGTAGTCTTTATACTCATACTTAGTGTTACTCAAGCTGCTGTTATAATAACTTTTGCTGTAACTTTAGGTAAAATGTTGAAGATTAATGGTAAGTCACCTAACAAAAATAGTTACAAAAGCTAGATTGGATTTTATTTTGAAGAAATAAAATGAGAAAAAGAGTGTAAAAAATTTAAAGCCAATGAACACGTACTGCTCAGAGTGAGCCTCCCTAATCTGAAAATCTGAAATACTCCAAAATCCAAAACTTTTTGAGTGCCAACCTCACGACTAGTAGAAAATTACACACTTGCCCTCATGTACACAAACTTTGTTTCATGCACAAAATTACTAAAAATATTGTATATAATTACCTGCAGGCTGTGTATAAGGTGCATATGACATATAAGTAAATTCATGTTTAGACTTGGGTCCAGTCCCTGAGCTATCTCATTACCGTGTTTCCCCGAAAATAAGACCTACCCATAAAATAAGCCCTAGCAGGATTTCTAATAAGCATTTGTGCAATATAAGCCCTACCCCAAAAATAAGACCTAGTGATGGGCGTGGCTATGCAGCATATCTGCACAACCCATGCATTTCATCCGTCGAGGAACATTAAAGAAGACGAGCAGCCCTTCTCATCTGCCCCATCGTGACAGCTACTATCCCAAAGGTGACTGGAAAGGTTCAGGCAGCCCCACCAACAAGGTCGGCTCCCCCTGTCAGGTCCCAGCCATCCTGTGCGTGCTGCAAGCTGAGGCTTTGAGGGGAAAATAACACATCCCCTGGAAATAAGCCCTAGGGTGTCTTCTTGAGGAAAAATAAATATAAGACCCTGTCTTATTTTCGGGGAAAGTATATGCAAATATTCCAAAATCCAAAAGCATTTGAAATTCAAAACGCTTCTCCTCCCGGATATTTTAGGTAAGAGAAGCTCAATCTGTATGGGCCTATATTATATCTAAAAGATACTCAATTAGGCATCAAAATGAATTAGTTACCACCTACTTGTTAAAACCTTAAAATGGTATTTCAGTGTTCCCAAGTTACATTTAGTCTATTGGCCAAAGTTGTGATAGAGGCAGTTTGAAGAATGCGTAAGAGCCTTAATTCATAGGCCTATTTTAAGCATTAGCAAGATGTAGTCAAATGCTCTTAATTTTAGGAATGTTCTCTTTATTTTAAGATCTCGTGTGAAAGGCACTTAGCTTTGTAAAATGGTTTTTCTTTAGGGCAAATAACCTGTATCCATTCTTTCATGAATTTTAACTTGTAAAAGAAGGTGACTTGCTCTAAATACCTAAGTGGGTAAATAAAGGAAATGAATAGTAATAAGGCAGTTAGTACCATTTAACCTCCTTTATTCATATCACATGTTTTATCATTTTTTATTTTTTCTTAGTCGTATTTCTCTACTTTCAAAAAGCTACTAAGTCTCTCACATAGTAGGGATACTCATAAAGGATTTGTTCATACTTTAAAATTGAAAAAAATTATCAGTAAATGCAGAATAAATTATCATTTTTTACTATCACCATTTTTTAGCTATTAATAAAATGATAGATCTAGAGTAGGCAATGATCACCAGTCACTGCCAAAACTTTTAGGTAAAAGGCTGGTAAGGAACTTTATTATGATGGATCCAACTAAGAACACCTAAATCTAATTTACTAATGGAGAGATGACTAGACATTATGTGCCTTGTGATAATATGCAATAAGAAGTACATGCTGAGCTGGGCACGGTGGCTCACGCCTGTAATCCTAGCACTCTGGGAGGCCGAGGCGGGAGGATCATTTGAGCTCAGGAGTTCAAGACCAGCCTGAGCAAGAGTGAGACCCTGTCTCTACTAAAAATAGAAAGAAATTAGCTGGACAACTAAAAATATATATAGAAAAAATTAGCCGGGCATGGTGGCACATGCCTGTAGTCGCAGCTACTCAGGAGGCTGAGGCAGGAAGATTGCTTGAGCCCAGGAGTTTGAGGTTGCTGTGAGCGAGGCTGACGCCATGGCACTCTAGCCCAGGCAACAGAGTGAGACTCTTGTCTCCAAAAAAAAAAGAAATAATAATAAGTACACAACACTGACTACAAGATGTTCTTGGCCAGAACATTATACCTGAATCCCATCATGTTTAGTTCCAGCTGTCAATTTATAAGAAATACAGAGGACAGAGGAACACCATGGGAATGCTTTGACTTATGTGCTTATATTGGTGAACTTACTGCCATTCTCTTCTTCCTAATTTTACTTTGAAGAACCTGGGCTAGAAATTCTATAGCCACTAACCTTAGCTGGTAAGTATTTCTGCTATTGTTAGCTTAGTGTTCCATTTTTCACCTTATTGATGTGACATCCTAGTTTTGGGAAAACAGCCGTTTCATTGGATCTCTAGCCTTACGAGTTGTCCTAGTGGGAATGAATAAAAGGGTTGCATTGCTGGGACAACTGGTAAATGAGTGAATGAATGAATGCCAGTTTAGTAGAATGTTAATCAAATGAGGAATTGATATCAAATTGAAAGAAAAGATGAATATGCTAGATGGAGTATACAGAAAGTATTAAACATACTAACTGAAAATATTTCTCTTTAGATGGAATCTGCCTGTGTTTCAATTCATGAAGCTCTAAAGTCTGTCATCGACTATCAGACTCATTTCCGTTTGAGAGAAGCTCAAGGCCGAAGCCGAGCAGAGGATCTAAATACAAGAGTGGCCTATTGGTCAATTGGAGAAGCCCTCATTCTTCTGGTGGTTAGCATAGGGCAGGTATTTCTTTTGAAAAGCTTTTTCTCAGATAAAAGAACCACCACAACTCGTGTTGGATCATAACTACGTTTTGAGAATTGATACACCATTGCTACTGTAATATTGCTATCTAATTAATTTTAGGTACTGAAGAACTTAATATTGACAACATTTTTAAAATCTTATGCATATACTTGTTGGGAGGGATGTACAATGCATATCCCCAAACTGTGGAAAGGACACCTTTTTTTATTTGTAAAGGTAGAAAAATTTTGGAACTTATTTTGGGCTATTCATGTTAAATATTCAACACCAATGATCTCTTTTCTCAGTTGTTTATATCTACACTTCACACACTAAACTTTGGTATTTTAATTCCTTTTAACCATTTAAAAGTACTTTTCTTATAGCTAGTCAATATTTTAAAACCTTAGATTTAATGTCTACATGTGTTATGGAGGAAGAAAATTGCCTTTTGATTGTTTATAGTAAATAAATTTTTGCTTTTAAGAAAACCAAATGTGATTAACTATAGCCCACCCCCTATTCTGCACTGTTTAATTTTATGGTGAAAAAAAATCTACAGGATTATTAGTTAATATTGATAGAATTTTTAATTGATACATCGTGGTATAATTTATTTCTCATTAGCTTAGAAAATGTCAGATTTTTGTTTTTTGGATTTATTTTATGATTTATAACCAGCTATGTAATTTTTTCATCAGGGCATTCTTACCGCTCAGAGAATAGTATGTTTCAGTAGCATAATAGAGTTTACATAGGCCTTAAATATCAGACTGTTATAACAAGTAGAATAATTACAGAATAATTTAAGACACTACAGTGGGGGCAAATGAAATGGGAAAACTTTCATTGAGTTGTCTGCACTCATTACATTTTCAGTGCTTTTACAAAGAAAAAAGGTTATATGTTTAATTTTAACATTTTAATTAGCTGGTTCTTGCCCCATCATTCCCAGCTTAAATAATTGTAATACTGGTATCACATAAGTGCCATATATTTTATCCTCATGGATGTGATACACTGAGAAGTTGGTTTCTTTGTTTTGTTATTGTCTTGCACATTTTATTTCAGTAATCTCTGGTTAGCAACCTTAAAATAATTTAACAGTTTAGAATTCTGTGTGTTTCCTGTTTGATAATCTTCATTGATTATACTTTAATGAGTATTAAATAGTGCATATTCTCTGTAATATAGGGTTTAGACTGTGTTTGTATCTTATAATAATTTGTATAGATTGAGCTGATTGAAATAAGATTTTGTTCCCAAGTATTCTAGAATAGAATACAGGATGATGCAAAATTGTATAGATGTTTAAAGCTTTTCTGTTTTTTTAAAAAAATGCAACTGCTTTTCTGCCATGCCTCTCTTCCCTACCCAAAGGTGAGGATTCCTGAACAAGACTGTCATATTATAGAGACTTTGATATGTGATACCATAGAATGCCTATTGGATAGCAATTCTAGTCACTTACCATTACAGACTAGAAGTTAACTCTTAATTTTATGCTGTCTTAAAATGCATATGTACACTTCTTGCATGTAAGAGCAAAACAAGTTCATGCTGTTGTCATGCTTGCTAATTTCAGATGCCACAGTGTAGCAAGGGGTGAACATGTTTTCAGCTCTTTAATTTTAAAATTTTCGGAGACCAAATAGCTACTCCTTAAACAACATTTATCAATAAGTTAAGAAGTAAAGTTTAAGATTTTGCAGATTTATCTATTTAGGTTCTTGTATTGGAGTTGTCCTGCAGCTTTACAAGTGTCCCTTTATATTTAGATTTGAAAGTTTTAAGCACTAATGTTAATGGTGTTGATAAACATGAACGTATGTAAAATGTCCTTTTTTGGTTGCCCATCTACATTATTGTGTTAGATAGCGTATACTGTAATTAAACAAAGTCAGGTATAGATCTTGCCAAGTTTGGCATAGATAGTGCACTCATTTAATCTGTGCCTCTCAAAACTTCATATTAGACTATTACCACAAATAATATTTGAGAAAAGTATTGAAATATATTAAAATTTTTAAAATCACCACTGTTACCTATTGTAGAAAATAGTGTGGGCTTAGTCTAGTTTCTATGTAAACTGGTTAAATTTTGATGGCTGTCTATACTCAACTGGATATATATATAAAAATTAGAAAATACATATCTCTTCAAACATTAATGTTAAGTAACATTTTCTTCTTCCTCCTAATACATAAATTGTAGCTCATCATTTTTCCTTAATCCTTTCGTGACTTGTTGCAGCAGTTTGAATTTCCCAAATATTTATGTTTGGACTTAATGGCTCAGAATACATATTTGAACATCATAGTTGTATATATTTTTAAAGTAGAATAAATAATGGAAAGTGACTTGATATACAAGTTTATACTAAAATTTCAACTGTGTGAAAATACATTTTAAGATATTACTTTGCTAATAATCTGAACATTCTTTTTTCTATTAAAGAAACAAATGGTTTGTGGTTCACAACTTTCATCCAGGCTTGATGATAATCAACTCTGAAAATATAGTGGACTGAAAAAGTTTTATTCTTTGAAAGATTTCATTTAAATCTCTGTACTATCCATTTTTGTTTCAGTTTGTAAATGTGTAACATTTATAGTTAAATAGGACAAAGCAGGCCCTATGACTATTGTTTTCAAAAATTAAACAAATTAATATGTAAATAATTCAAAAGGGTTTTTCATTTGAAAAGAAAAAATTTCTCTAACAGGATTGCACCAATTTCTTGTAGAATAAAAAAAATCTTTCAACAAACTGACTGACTTGTTTCTGTCAGAATTTAAATCTTTCCACAGTTCCTTATAAACTTACAGCTTGGAGAATGTTTTTGTAAGGAGAGTGATTATTTATTTGGTATTTTAGCAAAACATCTGTGGGACTGGTCAAGAAAGAGTTAAGAGAAATACCACCTCTGCACTGCCTCATGTTTAACCTCTTTGCATTTCTTATTGAAAGTTTGTATTGGTAAAAGGCAGTTAAGCCATTGGTTGCTCTAAAGAGGTCTTAATTTTTAAGTAAGTTAATTTTAGGTTGTATGATACCCAGTTGTGTCAATATTTTTCTTTGTCTTCATAATGCAATCAGAGGGAGCATTCTGGATCCTGGGCACAATTCTCCAAAAGTAACAGGAAAATAACAGTAAATATGGGGAAATAATGGTAAATATAGGTTAATATTGAACGCTTACCCTATGCTAGGTGCTATGCTAAGTATTTTACTTGTATTGACACATTTCATTTTAGCAATAATCCTATGAACTAGGGATATTATTTCCATTTTACCGATGAGGAAACTGAGCCATAGAGGGTTAAGAAATCTGCTGATATCACATAGTAATTAGCAGAATCCAAATATGAACCATAGCAGTCTGTCTCCAGAGCCCTCTTTCTCAACCACCATTGTCTTACAGACACCAATTAAGGCTAGATCTCTGAAGGCTTAGCTATCTTGCTTTCACTATAGATCAATAGCAGTTCAGTGCTTTGGCTTTGGAGTCATAGCCAAGTTCAAGTCATGGTTGTGTCTCCTTGGATTTTGTTAACTATATATTTCTATTTTCATCTTTAGTTCCTAAAGTTCTTACTGTGGATTAAAGTTCTTCCTGTGGCTTAAAGTTCTTCCTGTAGGTCTTAAACAATACTTAACACAAATATGAAAGTGTTTGCATGTCTATCATGCACATAATAGTCTGCTGGAAGCCTCAAAAATGAATAAAAAAGTCTGACCTCCAGGAATACAACCTAGTTGGAGATACAGTAGCTATATGAGCAACTAAGGTGTAAGAGTATTGAAGAAGAATAGACTCTAAGGGTCCAAGATACTTATAAAGTGCTAGAGGAAGAAAAGAATAGGGGTCCCCAACTTATGGTAAGTTGTATAATTTATTTCATTGTATTACAATGTAATAATAGAAATAAAGTGCACAATAAATGTAATGCTTTTGAATCATCCTGAAACCATCCCCACACCCCCTACTCCCTGGTCTGTGGAAAAATTGTCTTCCATGAATACAGTCCCTGATACCAAATAGGTTGGGGACTGCTGCCTTAAGGAGTTTAACTTAGTCTTCCCCAGGGAAGGCCCTGGTTATGTGGCTATGCCAGTAATTGAGTTGTTTGATCTCTAATTCAGGAATATGAAGTATTAACCAGTTCCTACTGCTGCGTATTGTAAACATGTTCTTTAACAATAAAGATGATGCTTGATCTCCTGAGTAACTTCATCTCAGAGAAGTTTCCAAATTCTAGAGGAAAATACAAGGATGTTATCCTATTTTTATCATCACCAGTAATTAGATTCCTTGCTGAAATCCATTCTAAAAGTAACACTGGTATGGCAGAATCTGTTTTTAGTGCTGGTAATGATCACTATTACCTTAAAAAAATATAACAACATAACTTGATAAATAATGATGCAGAGAATAAAGTCTATTCATAATCTCATTCATTTTGGTGTATTTCAGTTATTTTTATAGATACTTGTGTATTTTTTAAAGAAATCGGTATTATACTATTTATAACAAAATTTTAAAAAATTCTGAAATCATAATACAGAAGAGGGTATTCAATATGTACAATTTAATGAGAAATAAAGTTATAAAACTCATATCCAATGCTCAGGTTAAGAAATACAATATTGCTAGTACTTTGGAAAGCTCTTCTGTATCCTTTCCTGCTCACGTTCCTGAATCACCCCACTAGAGATAACCAATATTCTGCTTGTAAATAAAGTTCCAAGCCATCATAAACTGATAGTTTTGTATTAATAAATACAAAATTACATGCTTGAATGTATTGGCTATGTTAATTTGATACCAGCATTTCTAAATGCTTACTCTCTGTGCATGCTTACTCTTACTTCATGTGCTTAATCTTCATCAGCCAGTAATAAACAGTTCACTGATCAGTATGGGAGCATACTTTTCAGTAGTACTAATATTGGCATTCCTTAAAAACACTTTAAAAAATGAGGCAGAAGTGAATATTAATAAATACAATTTAATAAAATATATATTAAATCCTATTTAATAAATAGACTATTTGTATTCTTTTGTGACTTTTGCTCAACAGCTAGTGTCAACCATGTTGATGCACATGGCTATAGTTTGTTTTCATTACCGTGTGGTAGTCCATTCTATTGATATACCACAGTAATGTGTCTCTTCTGTGAAGGAATTTGGTTTGTTCCAAGTTTTTTTGCTAGAATGAACAAAGCCACTGAGCATCTTTGTATATATGTCCTGTTGCACATGTGTATGCTCTCTTGAGAATACATCTAAGAATGGAATTGGTGGATCATAGTATATGTCAAAGTATATCTTCAACTTTACTAGATAATTCCTAACTTTTCCAAAGTAATTATATCCAGTGCTTTCGCCAGCAGCATTGAAAGGTTCCACATTTGGTATTGTGAGACTTCAAAATATTTGAAAATCTCCTGGGCTTATAATGGTACCTCATTGTTGCTTAATTTGCATTTCAATTAGGTTATTTTTTCCATATATTTATTTACCATTTGTATTTCCTCTTTTATGATATCCTTGTTCAAATCATTTGCCCATTTTAAAAAATTGGACTGTTTAACTTTTTTTGGTTTTAACAGGATTCCTTTATATGTTCAGGATACTAATCCTTTGTTTATAGCTATTTCAAATGTCTCCTCACAGTTCTTGTTTATCTTTCTGCTCCTAGTGAAATGTATCAATCTTCTTCTCTATTGTTGGTGTTTTTGCGTCTTGTTTAAAAAATATTTCCCTGTCCTGAGGTCATGAATATCTTCTGTACTGTGTTCTAAAATATGTATAGTTTTGTCTTCCATTTAGGTTGAATTTTATGTATGGGGTGAGGTAAGTAACTAGGTTCCCTTTTTCCCCCCATTTCTTGAAAAGTCATCTTTCTCTGTCGATTGAACATGCCACTTCTGTCATCTATTAAGTGCCCATGTTTACTTGAGTCTATGTCTGAGCTCTGTTTTATTCCATTGATTATTTTGTCCACACACCAATAACATACTGTCTTAATTACTAAAGCTTTTAACATCTTAATATTTTGTAAAACAAGTATTTTTATACCTTGTTCTTCAAGATTTTGGCTGTCATCAGTCCTTTGCATTTTGTACAAATTTTAGAATTAGCACAGCAAGTTTCAACAAAACAAAATAAATCTGTTAGGATTTTGATTGGGATTGTATTTGATCTGTGAATAAGTTCCTCTTTATAATAGTGCATTTTCTGGTGAATTAATGGTATCTTTCCATTGTAATGTCTTTCTTAAATCTTTTGAGAAAGTTTTATAATTTTCTTCATGGAAGTACGCCAAACATATATTTTATTAATGAATCTTGCTTTTTTATTTCTTCATATTTTTGATGCTTTTATACACGATGTGCTTTAAGTTTTAACATTGTTTGTTGCTGGTATGTGGAAATATAATTCTCAAATTGTTTTTCTATTCAGTGCCCTTGCTAAATTCTCTTATTAATCAATAGTTGTAATTTATCTGTAGATTCTTTTGGATTTTCTATATATACAAGTGTATCATCTACAAGTAATGACAGCTTTGTTTGTCTTTCTATTCTTCACACTTTTTCTTTCTTTTCCTTCTTTTTCTTGTCTAATTGCATTTGTGAGGACCTCCAGCACAATGTTGAATAGAAGTGGTCATATGTAGGCATTCTTGTTTTGCATCTGTTCTCTGGGAATGCTTTCAAGGTATCCTATAATGTTATAGTGTTTTTATTATTTAAGAATTTCCCTTCTATTAGTTGGCTAAGCATTTTTTATAATCATAAATGATGTTGAATTTTATCAAAAGCTCTTTCTGGATTTTTTTGAGAAAATCGTGATTTTTCTGCTTTTATTCTCTTAATGTGATCAGTTATATGAATTAGATTCGTGTTGTTAAAACAACCTTCTCTTCCTGGAGTAAAACCACTTGGCTATGATATGGTTTGTTTTTAATAGCTAGATTTGGTTTGTTTTAAATTTTTTGCTTAACATCAAAGCTGTATAAGCCTTATAAAATGAGTTGGAAAGTGACTTTCTTTTTCTGTTTTCTGGAAGAGCTTGTATATAAAATTTACATGACTTCATCCTTAAAGGATTATTGGAAATCATAGATAAAATGTGTTTGGAGCCTGGTGTCTTTATGGGATAGGGATTCGATTTATTTTTATTAATAAAGTTCAGGTTTTCTCTTTCTTGTGTAATATACGTAAATTGAATATTCCTGCAAATCTTTCCATTACAAATTTATTAGCACAATGTTATTCCTGTCTACTTATCTTTTAACATATGCCAGATCTGTAATATTACCCTTTTCATTCCTGATATTGTATCTTCCTTCTTTTTTACTTGACTAGTCTTACTAGAGGTATATCACATTTGTTGTTTTTTCACAAAGAGCCAATATTTTCATTGTTTTTCTTCTTTATTATATTTTTGTTTTCTGCTATATTGATTTTGGCTTTTTATGATTTTCTTTTCCAGGTTTAGTTTGTCATTTTCTATATTATAGGGGATGGTTAGCTTAAATTTTCAACTTTCTATTTTGATTTACATATTTAAAGCTATTGATTTCCATCCAAGTTCTACTGTATCTCTGTGTTAGTTTCCTATGCTGTGTGATAAATTACCACAAATTTACCAGTTTATAATGGCATAAGTTTATTATCTCACAATTTCTAAGGGTCAAGAGTCTGGGCGTGGCTTACCTAAGTCCTCTGCTTAGGGTGTCACAAAGCTGCTATAAAGTCAGCTGAATTGCATTCTCATCTGGAGCTCGGGGTCTTCTTCTAAACTCATGAGGTTGTTAACAAAATTCATTCAGTTCCTTTGCAGCTGTAGCACTGAGGCTCTCAGCTACTTGAGGCTGCTCATCTGTATAAGCAGTTCACAGCATGACTGTTTGCCTGTTTAAGGCCAGGAGGGAAGCCCTGAAAGAGTTCACCTGATTAGGTCAGAGTCACCTGGGATCTCTCTTTTGAGTAACTCAGCTGAATAAGGACCTTAATTGCCTCTGCAAAGTCCTTTTACTTTTGCCATATTCTCTAAGTAAAAAGCATGTTATGGGTTTTGTTCACACAAGGGTATGGGGACGGATCTGGGGAAGGTTTTGGGGGGGACCATCTTAGAATTCTGCCCAACACCGGCTCCATTCTGTAAGTTTCAATATCTAGCATTTTAGTTATTAATTCCAAAGGATTTTCTATGTCATTTTTTCAATTCACAGATAATATTTGGAAATAGAATTTTTAATTTCCAAACATGGATCTTTAAGTTTTCTTTTATTATTGATTTCTAACATAATTGCATTGTGATCAGAGAATATATTCTGCATATGATTTAAATTCTTTGAAATGTGTTGATAATTGCTTTATAGCCTAAGTGGCCGGTTTTTGTAAATTTTAGTGTGCTTGAAAAGAAAGTTTGTTCTGCAGTTATTTGGCACAGTGTTCTATATATGTCTGATAATCATTTTAATTATGTTCATTTTAATCATGTTTAAGTATCTGAGGGTTTTTTTGGTATACATCTCAATTTGATTACTAAGAGGGTTGTGTTATAGATTTAGAATTTACTTCAGCACAGGTCAGCTGGTGGCAAATTCACTTAATTCTTGTTTTTTGAAAATGCCTTAATTTTGCCTTCTTTCTTAAAGGAGATTTTTTGCTGGGTGGTTCTCAATGGATATACTGAAGATATCTTTCCATTGTATCCTGACTTCCATTGTTTCTGTGATGAAGTCTGCTCTAAAATCTTCTCCTTCATTGAGACAATCAGTCATTTTTCCTCTGCTGCTTTCAAGATTTTCTCTTTATAATTGGTCTTCTGCACTTTCATTATGCTGGATATAAGTGAGGATTTTATTGTATTTTCCTACTTGGGCTTTATTTGGAATCTTGGTTCTGTGGGTTGATATATCAGTTCTGGGAAATCTGTTCAAATTTTGTTTAGAATTTTACATTGGTATTCATTAGGGATGTTAGTCTGTAGATTTCTCTTTTTGTAATGTCTTTTGTCTGATTTTGGTAAGATACTGATGCTGGCCTTATAGAATGACTTCAGAAGTATTCCCTCTTCTTGAATTTTTTAGAAGTTTGTGTAGAATTTGTATTATTTCCTCCTTAAATGTTTGGTAGAAGTCACCAGAGAAGCCACCTGGACATAGAGTTTGTTTGTTTGTTTGTTTTTGTTGTTGTTGTTTTCTTGTGGGAATGCTTTTTAACTATAACTTTAATTTCTTTAATAGATTTAGGGCTATTAATAGGTTATCTGTTTTTCCTTCAGTGAGTTTGTCTTTTAAGAATTTTTTAAAATTTCATCTAAATTGTTGAACTTACTGGCATAAAGTTATTGATAATCTTCCCTTATTAACTTCTTAGTATCTGTAGACTGTCACTTCTCTCATTTCTGATATTGGTGTCTGATTTCCTTCTTTCCTTCTTTCTTTTCTTTTTTTTTTTTTTTACTTATTCAGCCAGAAGTTTATTGATTTTGATCTTCCCAAAAAACTATTAATATCTTTTGGTTTTATTGACTGATTGTATTGTTTTTCTGTTTTCTATTTCTTTAATTTCTGGAAAAACAATAAGTACCATAATAAAATACAGCTGCTAAAACTATTGCTCTGTAGTTAGTCACAAAGCTTAAGTTAGTAATCACAGCTGCCTTCTTCCATCACATACTGTGTTCCTCTTACCCTCCTCCAGGATTTTGATTAGATAGGATTCTTTATTTGATGAGGTGACCCAAATCTTCATTTCTACAGAATTGAGCCGTTAGTGGGCCTTTGTCGGGTTACTGCAGTGTTCAGCTTACTAGGTCTGTTGGTACAAAGAGGTACTCCAGTGAATTTCCTAGTTTCCAGATATAGCCTTCTTGTTTCCATTGTATAACAGCAACATAGTTTTCCTTTGGTAATTGGAATTAGTTGCCCTGGCAATCAAATGACCACCTTTTCTGTTGGTTCAATTGCATGAGGAACCCCGAAAGGCTAGGGTCAGTCTCATCTCCTAAGTCATCAGAACATGACTGTGTTTCCTGATGGAAGTGTTCTACTTTTGGACTCTTAATTTCTAAACCCTCCAAGCCAAACACTGGGAATGGAAAGCAAAAATTAGTCAAGTAGATTCTTAGGTATAATAGTGAAAGGAAACATTCCTCTTCCCACCCTCCCACACCACATATTGACTACTTATTAAATTAATATACCACATTCTTTAGGACAGCACCCCAACTTCATGATGTCTCCCAGATATCTCTGTAACTGAGCTTTCATTTTGTCACTTAACTGTTCTGTCAAGCCAGCTACTTCTAGAGGATGAAGCATGTGTTAAGACCAGTGAATTCACTTCATTTGCCATGAACTGTGTACCTGGTTGGAAGTATTTCGTGGGATTCCTATACAGTGGGTAAGAACCTTGGTAATGTCAAGAATATTAGTGGTGGAAACACTGCATGCAGAGAATGCAAATTCATACCCAGAATGTGAACTATCCCTGTGAAGACAAAGTGCTACCTATTCTCTTATGGAAGTTGTCTAATGTAATCAAGATGCCACCAGGTTGCCAGGAGGGCCCATTGAGAATAATGCCATATTAGGGACCCGGTGTTGAAATTTCACACTTTATGATGCTGCCAGGTTGGACACTCAGCAATGGTGGTAGCAAATATCCTGAGCGAGGAAAAGACCATATTTTTGAAACTCTATCCCTGTTGCGATGGCCACTTTGTTCATAGGCCCATTAACCCATTCCTGGGTTGGCTGACATCCACAAGACAGTTCATCTTGTTCTCATTATTGAGAGCCTCCAACACCTGGATGCCTCCTGTTAGGCACTTATTTGGGACATGAATATCTTCACACTCTAACCATTTCAAGAGGTATGTCATCCATAAGTCTCACCAACAGATCTTCTTTTACTGTTTTTTTTATTTTGTTCTTTCCTAAAAGCTGGACAATCCATTAGACACTGTCTATGAGTCAGTATATTTATCAGTTACTCAGGCCCATCCCTCCTTTCTTGCACATGGATAACCAGATATATAGCTAGAAATTCTGCTCACCAGGAAGATTCTCCATCCCCATTATCAACACATGGATCTGAAATTGTCTTGCTTGTTTATATGTCTGTCTCTCAGGTTAGACTGTAAAATCTCCATGAGGACTGGACCACATCTCTCTTGTTCACACTATATCCCTAATGCCTAGCATATGGAAGGCACTCTAAATATTTGTGGCATTAGTGATTGGTGCATTTTCTTGAAAATTTGGAGAGAAAATGTTAAGCAGTTAAACTTATAACCAATTTAAAATATTTTTAGTATAACATGAATATATTATGAAGAATAATGCAAAATTTGGAGCAATTTGTAAGATAAGATGGAACAACTCAAGTATATTTGCCCTTGACACTAGTGACTTCAGCCTCATTTATGCATGTGACATGTGTAGTGAATAGGGAAATACATGTTTATTGAATCTATTATTGGCAGTATTTCAGTGAAAAAGTTTGAAAAGGACTGATTTGAAGGGTTGCCAGAGAAAAAGGAACAGGCAGAGGAAACAAAAAGAAGAATTTTAACAAGCAGGATAAGCCTAAAGGCAAAGTAGGGTTGGTTGTCAACATCAAAGCAATAGAGTATTGGGAGACAATGGTCAACTTTGTCAATTGCCAAAGAGAGACTCCCAGGAGAAATGAGGGCAACAAAAGTATCAGTTGGATTTAGTAACACGGAGGCCACTGTTTACTGAAAGAGCTTGGGTAGAATTGTTGGGAAGTGGAGTGGGGGAGAAATAACTGTCTGTGGATAATGAATTGTGTTGACATGGTGCTTAATATGGTATTTCTGACTATACAGTGGCATTTCACCAAGTCATTACAATCTGCTAGTGCTCACCTTCAATGATCCATCCTATTGTTGGATGGGGACAGATGAAGAGAAAATAACTCTTAGCCCTACCTGTCTTATGCTTCTGAGACCCATGTGTGGACCTTCAACCCCAATTTACTATCCACATTCTCCTCTGAAGTTTGGTGACTTGGGTTCCACTCCTTTGGCAAGGAGTGGGGATTGCTTGAGAATTATTAAATAAAAGGGAAAGGGGGAAGATTTTTTAAATGGGCTCTAGGTCATGACTAGAATTGGGAGCCTCGTTTTTTGGCTTAGTAAGGCTTTTTATGCTTCTTTTTCTTAGTTGTTTTTTTTGTTCTCCCTTAATATAAAGTGAAGTTCCGGTCTGTTTTGGTTGTGGAAAATGAACCCAAGAAAAGGAATCTTTCTCAGGGTGGCTTTTGGGGGCAGGGCCTGATGTAGTAGTCAAGACGCCAAAGGGGACAGGAAAAGTCAAGAGACCATCTTGGTGAACTGGGAGAGTCCCTGTGCCTCTAAAAGGGTGGGGTTTGTTCGTATTGTAAGGAGCAGACACAGTGGGATCCCTTTTCCCATTTCTCTGGAACTCAAAGTCGGGGAACATTAAAAAAAAAAAAAAGCGCAGGGAGAGGCCACACTTGCCTCTGACAGTTCCCCTTCGCGATTTCCCCTACTCCGCCCTTCTTGACCGGCTTCCTCCTTCTGCCAAGAGCGATCCAGCGACGTTAATCCCTGACTCAAAGCGACCGGGCTGTCCCACCAGCCTCGCCGCGGCCCGACCCGAGCCCGCAGCGGCCCCGCCCGGAGCGGCCCCTCGGGAGCGGCGAGTGGCGACCTCCAAGGGCTGAGTGTCAGCGCGCCTCCTGGGGTGCGGAGGCTCCACGGCCCCGATTCCGCGCGTCCGGGCCGGCGAGCGCGGCGGAGAGCAGGCGGCAGCGGCCGCGTGGACGGGTGCGCGGCCCGCCGCGTACCGCACGACCCCTCCGCGCGGCGACCCGGGCAAGCCGCCCGCGCAGCGGACTCGCGCAGCGGACAGGAAGACGGAGGACGCGCCGGCGGACCGCGCCGCCCGTCTCAGGCAGGTACGGGCGCTCGGCCGGGCGCGGGCCGTGGCGGGTGCTCCGTGCGGCCCACCCGGCCGGCTCGGGCGCCGCGGGGGCCCGCTGCCGCCCGTCGGTCTCTTGCCTGCCTCTGGAGGGAAAATCCACGCAACTCTCTGCTTTTTTGTATGTTTCATTTTGACTGGAAAACCCATGTTTGAAAGAAACCTCAGAACCATAAGCAAATGGCCCAGCGTCTTAAACGACTAAAAGGCTCTATGTGAGCCTCACCTGGGCACACAGAGCCGGTGAAGGTTTTGGTCTGGGTTTTCTTATTTGGCGTCTTGTGCAAAGCTAATTTGGATAAAAATCATTTGGGCTGGCAGCTGTGAGCTAGTTTTCAGTATTAGATTAATTAGGTCCTCTCCAGTTTTCCACAGAAGTAAACTTTTTAAAAAGAAAGTCAGGCTTTAAAAATATGATTTTTACCTTTTAACACTGTAAGTAGTATGTGGTTATAAGTGAAGTTAAGCAACTTCATTTTATATCTCATTCAAGTTAGAAAATAGATGAGCAGACATAGAATAATGACTTACCTAAATTTGAAGCAAAGTAAATGTTAGTGTATATCCAACTGATGGGACTTGAAGTATAAACCATGTTTATACTGTTGGATCCTCTGCACCTCATCTGCTGAGTCCTTTGTTCCTCATCTTATTTTTAAAATTTATTAATTTGACAAATATCTACTGTTAAATCTCTTGTCTTTAATCCCCGGCTAGACATCCCAGTCTAGGTCCCACCACACTTCTTTGCTCTCTTTTATTAAAAGCACAGCAAAACAAACTCTTTGAAAGATTTGCCTTCAAGTCTCTATTTTCACTCCTATTTCCTCCTATCCCCTCTCATCTCAGACTTTTTGTCCCTATTACCCCCTACTTTTTCCCAGTGTCACCATCTTGAAAAACCAAATGTCTGCACAGTTCTCATCTTTCCTGACCCTCAGTAGCATTTGACACAGTTGATCACTCCCTCCTCCTTAGTATTCATACTTCTTCACTGATATTCACTAATTCCTCCTCTTCTCTAACATACTTTCCTCTTCACTTGGCTTCCAGGTTACCACAGTCTCCTGCATTTCCTTCCACTTCCTTGGTGTCTCCAGGCTACATGTTAGAATACCACAGGGCTCAGTTCTTGGCCAGATTCTTTTTCTAGCCATACTTTCTCCCAAGGGAATTTCTACCCCAAGCCATATTCCACGGATATAAATCACATCTGTAAGTTGATGGCTTCCAAATGTTTATCTCTAGCTTTACTTCTCTTCTGAGCTCCAGATGTGTATATCCAGCTGGTTACTCAACATCTCCACTTAGAAGTCTGATAGGCATTTACATTTCTTATGTACAGAGTTACTGATGCCACATCCACCTAGTCCTCCCTTCTGCTTCCCCCTCAGCTGCCTTCCTTGTCTCAGCAAACCTTACTGCCGTTCAAGAAGGCTGAAACTTCAAGAAATAATTCTTGACTCCTCTTTTTAGCTCAGACCCCACATCCAAGTATCCAGCAGATTCTGTTGACTCTACTCTACCTTGAAAAGATAGCTCAGGTCTGCTCACATTTCCCTCCCTCTCTAATGTAAGCCTAGATGACTGTAAAGTCCCTACTTCTGCCCTTCCTCCTCCATAGTCTTTTTCACACTGCATTGATTTTTTTTAGACATAATCAGAACTTTCACTTCCCTTCAAAACCTCCCAGTGGTTTCTCATCAGAATCATAAAAACCAAACTCTTACAATGGCTTTAAAGCCCTGTGTGATCTAGCTCCTGACTACTTCTCTGATCTCATGCCCTAACTTCCCTCTTGCCCACTGCACTGTAGTGACATTCATCTTGCTGCTGTTCCCTTTGCCTGCAGTGGGTCTCCCCTAGACCATGCAGACTGCACTCCCTCACTTCCCAGTTAATGTGCCGTCTCGGGCATTACCGTCCTATGTAACAAGATCTTTTTTGCTCCTGGCCCTGTGGGATGGGTTGCTCTTAGATACTGAGTGTTACTTTAGTATTCCATGAAGTTTATGGCACCTTTAAAACATCGTGGGTTGCTAGCACTCTCTAGTATTAAAAATGCAACCATCTTTCTCTCTCTTGACCCTCATTTTGATAAGATAGATAATTTGCCTTTAAATTGTGTATTTTCATAATATCTCTTCCTGGTTTGGAGAAGCCTTTTAATATCAGTTTTAGTTTTTAAATATAGAAAATGAAAGAAAAATATCCAGTTTACTGGAAAGAATGTGCAGTAATATTGGAGGAGGGCAACACTTTGCTTCAGTAGGAAGCAATAGTCTCTGATTTGGAGACTTTTTGAATGGTACCAGTAGCAAGTAGTTTTAATGGGAAGAACAAAAATGAAGGAGCTTGTTCAGAGAATATTATACAAGTTTTTAAGTTCTGCAGTGACTAAGCCAATATCAAAATTGTAAAGATTTTATATAAATTCAGTCCTCTCTTTAAAATATGTGATAATGGAAATGAAAAATAATTACTTTCATCTTTATGAAAAGTTGTTGAGAACTAAAAGACCATTTAATTTATAATCTTTATTTCCCATTTTAACCCCAAGGAACTGTTTCTGTTATCAATAATATAAGTACTACTCTCCCCTCTTTTAAAAGAAAAGAAGAAAATTCTTTCTCATTTCTGAGTTGGGATTTAAGATATTTGAATAAATATGTACAATCTAAGATTAAATAAAGAATAAGTAGATTTGGAATATGAAAGAGAAAAGTAGGAGGGTTAAGGGGAAGCCAAGAGTGAAGTTAGTGTCAAAACACCTGCCAGAAGCTTCTGTCTACTGGCCAGAGAGCACTCGTTAACCTGAAGCTTCCCAGCAACTGAGTGGAGAGACAGGGTCCACAGAATGAAAAAGCAGATGCCCAGGTAAAGATCAGTGTGTATATTTTTGTTGTTCTTCTAATAGAAGCATTTTTTAAGGTAATTAAACATTTGCTTGTTTAAGAATGTGCTTTAGGTACTATGGAGATGAATGTTCTGTCCTCAACTGCTTATAATCAACTAGAATATTGGAGAAGCCCAATTTGGTTTAGCGTTAGGAAACCCATGCTCTTGGAAAATCTGCATGTAAATAAAAAACAGATG
Source organism: Cheirogaleus medius (assembly GCA_008086735.1). Taxonomy (NCBI): domain Eukaryota; kingdom Metazoa; phylum Chordata; class Mammalia; order Primates; family Cheirogaleidae; genus Cheirogaleus; species Cheirogaleus medius. The sequence goes on along the minus strand of VBSM01002608.1, from coordinate 52,927,512 downwards.
AAATAGTATTAAACCTGGAGATGGGCTGAACTCATTTGGAATGTGTATATATGCATATAAGGAAGATACTATTTGGACATCAAGTTAACATAACCTGTATTTAAAAATACAAAACCTATAAAATAATTTTTATTAACTAAGAAACCATTTTTTTCAGATTTTGTAATCATTGTAGAAAAAGGTATATATTTGTGTGTGTGTGTATATATGTGTATGTGAGGAACATATATATGTTCTTCACATAAATATGAACAAAGAATACATATTGTATGTGTATGTGTATATATCTATATTTTCTCATACCATCCCCAGAAAATCAATGTTACCTTTTTGGTATACAGTTGACCCTAGAAAAAAACAAGTTTGAACTGTGTGAGTCCAGTCATACGTGGATTTTTTTTAACCAGATTTGGATTGAAAATACAGTAGTCATGGGATGAGGAAACTCTCACATAAGGAGGGCCAACTTTTGGTATAGACAGGTTCCTCCTCCCATGGGTCGTAAGCATGCACAGATTTTGGTATGCGGGGATCCTGGAACCAATCCCCCACATATACTGAGGGATGACTGTGCTTCTTTCCGATCTATTTTCTCTGTATTTTGTTTTATAAAGCTGAGATCATTTTGTATATGTTATTTTGTGGTCTGGTTTTTTCCCTTTCACTAGATTTCATTTCATTTTCATGGCATGAGAAAAATGCTTCATATATCATTAAAATTATTCATAACATTCATAAACATTTTAACAGTTTACTAAGATTCAATCATATGAATAATAGGACATAGTTATATTGCCATCCCCTAGTTTTTGGACTTTTTGATTATTTACCTCCAGTAGAGTTTTGGCTAGCCCGTGACACTGTGTACAAGATCTCTTATGATAAGAAAATCTAGTCAGATAACTCATACTTCTCAAGTTTGCAATAAAATGTCTCCATAGATCCCATGGCAGGAGAAAGCTGAACTAGTTTGAAAAATTGGAAAAAAAAAAAAAAGAGACCCACCAACCTAAATAACAGACAGAGTCTCTCTAAAAGCAAGTTACTTTTATTTGGGAATAGGCTTTGCAAGGAGAATACATGTGCCATAGTAAACTATGTGAGTACTCAGGGAAATAAAGGAAGACAAAGGTTTATAAAGGAAAAATGAAGAGGATTACGTAATTGTTTTGAAATAATTATCCTTGGCTACCAGGATCGATAGCATGGGTGGTGCCAGTTTGAGGTTGGACAGGACGTTGCTGGACAGATGTCCTGGCAGAAGTATTTTTTGTGTGAGGGTACGATGGCCCTTGTGGTTTTTGCAGAATCCTCTTTGATAGTTCTTATTTTCAGGCATTTGTGCATGAGAGCCCTCCCTTCATGGCCTTCCCTGGCTCTATTTGTCAGGGTTTTGACACAGAGGACTCCATTTTGGTTCTGACAACTTTCACAGACCCATGAAGACCCATGTGCAGGGAGCTGGAGCAGCAAAGGGGACAGAAGCATGAGATGAGGTGGAGCTGAAGGAGCCGGGCCATGCTGGGCATTATTCATCATATTAAGAAAAGACATGTTGATTCAAAGCACAGTAGGAAGCCACTGTAGGGTTGAAAATGGGAGTAATTTGATCAGATGTGTATTAAAAGATCATCCTGGTTACTGAGTGGAGAATGGATTAGACTGGCCAAGAGTAAGAGATCAAGTACAGTAGCCAGGGGAGAGATGTTGATCTAGAGTGAAAATGTGGTAGAGAGGGGAAGTGGAACAATTCGAGATGTATTTTAGAGTCGAATACACAGGACTTGATGATTGCTTGAATGTGCAGGTGTAGGGGAGGAAGAGGGAGGTATCAAGGATACCCCCAGGTTTTTGGTCGTAACCAGACAAATGATAGTGCCATTTATTGTGATGAAGAAGTCTGGGAGAATGAGGAGGAAGCTACTTCCCAGGTCAACAAGGAAGACAAGAATGTTGTGTTTACATTTTGTGTTGTATTTACATATTGCAAGTGATACAAACAGGATATTATGGGTGTACAGAGGAAAAGTAAGTAATTCAACTTGGAGATAAAACGAAATGTGATCCTTGAGCAGTGTCTTGAAACATAAAAGGAACCGTTCATGTAGACGGGTGGGGAAAGATAAATTTGAAGCAGGTGGAACATGGAGGCAAGACATGACATTTTAGGAGACTGCTGGATATTGGAGCTCTGAAGAGTAATGTGGTAGGAGCAGATATTATAGATAAAAGCAGAGATTGGATCATAGAAGGCCTGGAATGTTATTCTAATAAAATGGAATTTTTTTCTTGAAGGCATAGGATATTATCAAAGGGATCTTTAAGTAAGAGAAAAATAGGATCAGTTTTCCATTGAAAAAAGATCCTTCTAGAGATAACACAGAGAGAAAGAGACTGGATGCAATGAGACCAGTTGGATATTATGAGAATTTAAATAATCTAAAGAGGAGTAATAATATAGGTCTTAAACTAAAGCGTCAGTAGGGATGTGGAGAGAATGGGAAAGATTTGAGAAAAAATTAAGAGACAGAAACATTAGCAGGACTTTGGCTGGCTGCGGTGGCTCACGCCTGTAATCCTAGCACTCTGGGAGGTCGAGGAGGGAGGATCGATACCAGCCTGAGCAAGAGTGAGGCTCCATCTCTACCAAAAATAGAAAAAATTAGCCAGGCGTGGTGGTGCACATCTATAGGCCCAGCTACTCGAGAGGCTGAGGCAGGAGGATCGCTTGAGCCCAGGAGTTTGAGGTTGCTGTGAGCTAGGCTGATGTCATGGCCCTCTAACCCGGGCAACAGAGTGAGACTCTGTGTCAGGAAAAAAAGAGAAAAATTAGCAGGACTTAAAGATTAGTCAGGTGGGATTCAGGGGAGGGTTGGTTTGAATGGGGGTGGGAGGAAAGAATGTGAGAATGATTTCCAGGTTGCTGTCTTAGTAGGTAGATAGGCTATTACTGTCTTTGACTGAGACTTGGAATATCTGAGGCAGAGAAGATTGAGGAGGAAAGATTGATTGACTGATTGATCCATACATTTGTCCAT
>VBSM01002608.1:52904227-52916481 GCA_008086735.1 Cheirogaleus medius | reverse complement strand
TGATATGGATATACCACAATTTTTTCTCCATTCACCTCTTGATGGACATTTTTTTTGTCCTCTTTAGTCTCTGTAAACTGACAATTATATCTAAAGACTTGACTAGAGTCAGATTAAACATTTCTGGCAAGAATACTTCATGCATTACACTGCATATATCATATCCAATTACATCAGGAGGCATACAATGTCTAGTTGTGCCAGCAGCACTTACTGATCATCTGAGTTAGGATGGCGAATCATTATATCTTGAATCTTTTTGTTACATTCATTGAATTTTCTATTTCAGGTGCGTCAGTTTCCATTACATTGGTTGCTTTTTATCTTCATAGTTATATCTTTTTCTAAATTTCTTTATTTTCATTGTCTTTTTTTTCTTTCCATATTCTGTGATTTTTCTCAAGCCTTTCCATCATGTTTATTTGATTTGGCTTTGAGTCATATTTATTCCTTTCTTTGCTGTTTCTATTTTTTTCTAAGAATGTTTGGAACCTTGATTTGTGTACAGTCTCTCTTTTTATCTAATTCTGTTATCTCATCTTTGATATTTTGTTTCATTGATTATATATTCTCTTTAGTGTCTCATAGAGGAATGTCACTCAAAGTGTTTGTCCATTATAATTTAAGAAGCATGCACCAGAACATAAACCATGTTACTTCCTTCACTGAGAGTGTCTTGCTATTAAAAAAAAAAAGTGAACTGAACTAAATAGCATTCTTACTGATATAGTTGATTTACATCCTGGCACAATCTGCTTATCTTTTCATAGACTGGTAACAGTCTAGAGACTTGCAGTGTATTCATGGACTGTGCTTTGAGTATCACTATCTTAGGACATAAACATTTGTTATATAAATTTTTCTTTAGCTTCTTTGATATGTATTTAATAATAAAAACAGTTGCTAACATTTATTAAGCACTTACTATGTGCAAGGCACTAAGCCCTTTTGATCTTCATAAAAACCCTAAAGGTAGGTAGTAGAATTTTTTACAGATGTTGAAATCAAAGTATAAACATACTGAGTAACTTGTACCAAGTCACACAGTTATTTATAGCAGGACTGGAATTTATACTCAGGTGGTCTAATTCCAGAGCACATAGTCTCAATGAAAATGGAATTTTCCTTTTGTATGCTATGATTCTTCTTATATTCTTTTATATTTCCTATAATATTTTTGCGTACTTGACATAGCACATTTGCCATGTTGTTCTTTTCGCTCATCTCCTATTTAATGTTGGGAATTCTGTTGGGGGTCCTCTTTTGCTTAGATATAAAGTGCATAAATTCTGGACTCTCCTTCTTATATCAGACCTATTGTTCTTCCCATCAGAACTTCAGTTCAAGGGCCCCATTATGATTAGTTATGATTTTCCACATTTCTATGGCCTGAAGGGATGGGTGTGATTAGCTCTGCTGGGCCTTGGTCAATAGTAGTTGGTTGCTTTGGTCTTACCTGTTTTCTGGGGCAAGGAATGGAGTTGGGGTGTCATTCTATCAAGTTAAAACCAAAAATAAAATGGCTCAGCCCTACAGAGGACAATTTGACCAAGTCTATCACTGTTGTCTTTTTTCATAGAAATCCCCTTTGGGGGAATTATTCTACAGATAAACTTGCACACATATGAAATGACTTTTGTACAGAGTTATTCATTGCAGCATTGTTTGTAATAGTAGTAGACTGGAAACAACTCACATATCCAAGAACAGGGAATGATTATGATATGTCAACATGCGGGAAGATTACGTAGTTGTAAATAAGAGGAAGTTCTCCATATGCTAATATGGAAAACTCTGAAGATATAATATTAAGGGGAAAAGCAATGTATATCAATGTTTATTTACTGTTGTTTGGCATATATATGGCATATGTGTGTGTGTGTGTTCATATATATATATATGAATGATGATACCTTTTTTGAAAAATGGGAAGAAAAATAAGAATATATATTCATAAAGAAGCAGTGGAAGGATATAGGAGAAACTAATAAAATTGGTCACCAATAGGAGGCCGTGGGGGTAAGTAGCAGGATGGATGGGGACAAGGGTAGGAGTGAGACTTTTCAGTATAAACCTTTCCAAAGTCATTATGTATTTCAAGCACTACATTTTGTGAAAAAGTAAAGGAAAGATGTACATACATACACACTTTAATTTCTGTGAACAGCGAGCCGTCTCATGTGCCTCTCCTGGCTGCCACCCTCACTCTCCTCCCATTTGGCTTTGGTGCAGCAGGTGAAACCTAAATGTCTAAGCCTGTGCTAACTGTCGCCATAGACGAGGAGGACTTTACAGGAGGCTTTCCAGGATTCTTTTGCCAGCCTTCCCCGTATATCCTTCAGCATTCCCTGCCTTTCTTCTGTTCTAGCGGAGCCCTCTTTACTGGTGCAGTTAACTGGCGCACACGGAGAGCACAGTCCGGTCCTCTGACTTCCTCCCAGCCCCGAGAAGCACAGTGATGAGTCCTGACGGTCTCCCCAGGTCTGAATCACAGTGATGGTGAGAGTAGCACATGGCTTTCCACGTCTTTTTCCCTTGGCCGTTTCCTTAGTTCCTCCCTCCAAATTAGGAGGCTACAGTGAAGTTTTCCAGACGTTGTCACTAACTTTCTTTCAGTGGATAAGGCTGCTTGGAAGTTGGAAGAGCACATCATAGATTTCTGTAGGCTTTTGTTCTTTTTTGTTGACTTGTATTTAAGAAAAATAAGTTAAAGTTGTAATTCTTTTTGTTTTTTTTTATTTCAAAAGATTTTGTCATCTGGCTTGACATGCCATTTTACCTGGAAGTTTCTGATACTCTTCATGAATATCTGTTAAATATTCCTTTATGAATATCTGTTGAATATTCCTTCAAGTGTACTTGTCTGCATCAGTTATTGATTAAGATAATGATGTTAATTGGTATAACAAAACTATTTCAATGATAAGTGTAGATCATTTTAATTGACACAGTAAACAGATGCCTCCAAATAGTCTAACAATTGTTTTCTTATGCAGGGGAAGCTTCTTTCTGCAATTTTGCATAGCAAAACCTTTTTGCATACTGCAATAACAAAAGTCAGCAGTGACTCTTAACCAATGAAGAGTCCAAATTAATTTGGTTTTATTATTTTGGATGTGTGTATTTCATATTTTAGAGTTAGAATAACTTTTGGTAACTAGCACACTATACCATGGAGCCAGAACCTAAAGTACACACAGTGAATGACAGGATCAGCAATTTCTTCACTAGGCGGAGACAGCTGCAAACCTTTTTATTCCTTATATACATTAGAATGAAATTTTCTATGTGTTTGTCCTTATCTTTTCTTCCCATAACAGTTTTTACCACTTTTGTTGCATGATTTCTTCTAAACCTGAATTATTTAGGCATATATAGCCATGTTACTTTTACCATTATGAATGCAATTATAATTTCTCCTTGAACTCTGGTCTTTGCTCATAAACAATAAATAAAAATGCTCTAGATTATAGCCTGTGGACCATATTTTAAAATATGGAGCCTATATTTATCTATTCTAAATTTTCTGTCTTTTGATAAAAGAATCCCCCTTGAAACTTCCTATTTGGGGATGTATTATTAGCAAGAATGCCAACATTTTTTGAAGAGTTTTTTAAGTTAGGTTCACATGGAATACTTTTCTTCCATGCTTGACCTAATTCTTCCACTCTGAATTTAGAATTTCTTGAAGTGGAAGAATGAGCCTAAACTGTAATCATTCTTTGTTGATTTCATGGGAGAAAATCTCAAGTCATTGTTTCTAGACTTCACTTATAAACCAGGATGTTAATTTTCCCCTTGGCAAATAAATATATTTTCTTTAGTATTTCCAGGATTAGTTGAAAAAAGATATCCCTTACTTTTCATACATCCTTATTTAATTTTTTCTCCATTAGCTTCACCATCACAGCAGTGCCTGACCCCAGACAAACAAAAAAGCTCTGAATCAGAGATTCTTGGACATCATTTCATTTAACATTTCAGATCTTCTGTTTATGCTGAGTCAGTAAAGATGCTGCCAGATGTCTTCAGGATATATGCGTTCTATTTTGTGTTTGTATTTGATACAGAAGTAAATTTATATTTAATATTTAAATATTCTGTTTCTTTAGATTTTCCTGTTTCTAGTCTACATTGTAATTTGATAATGGAGAAACTGGATTTAAATTCTATATGGATAGAATGGTATGTTACCTTTTCACTAAAATACCAAAGTAACTTATCTTAATCTAGAGGTTTATAGTGCTTATATAATACCACCTAAAATTTCTAAATGTCTCCTTTTATATAGAACTGGACCCTCTGTTTAACTTACCCTTGGTAAGGGTAAGGGTAAGGGTAAGTTACCAAGGGTAACTTACTGTTACTGCCTTACAGGACTGCCTGTGGTAGCCCTTATGAAGCTCATAAAAGACTAGTAGTTTATTTTCCCAATTATCTGTTTGTCATTTACTCCTTAGGATCTGTATATTCAAATCTTTTTTAGCTTTCCAGGTTGAATGAAAGCTTGTATTTTTAATGTTTTGATTAAATTTACAAGATTCTGCTTTGTTATTTCTTTTTTTCAGATTGAAAAGAAATGCTGAGAAATACATAAAGCTTTCTTCTTCTGCCTCGGATATTTACGATGGGTATCGGGAAGTCTAAAATAGATTCCTGCCCTCTTTCTCTCTCTTGGGGTAAAAGCCACAGCGTGGATACAAGTCAAGGACATTATGAGTCAGCTTCCAAGAACTCTGAGGATATCTCCCTGTGCGATGTTGCTGAGCGTGGCAAGACGACAGAGGAACCCCCAGGGAAGCAGGAGGGAGCTGAGAGAGTGGCAGAGACGCCTGAAGAAGATGCTGAAGAAGAGGAGGTGTTTCTCAAATTTGTGATACTGCATGCTGAAGATGACACAGATGAAGCCCTCAGAGTCCAGAATGTGCTACAAGATGACTTTGGTATCAAACCGGGAATAATTTTTGCTGAGATGCCCTGTGGCAGACAGCATTTACAGAATTTAGATGATGCTGTCAATGGGTCTGCATGGACAATCTTATTACTGACTGAAAACTTTCTGAGAGATACCTGGTGTAATTTCCAGTTCTACACGTCCCTCATGAACTCCGTTAACAGGCGGCACAAGTACAACTCGGTTATACCCATGCGGCCCCTGAACAATCCCCTCCCCCGGGAAAGGACTCCCTTTGCTCTCCAAACCATCAATGCCTTAGAGGAAGAAAGTCGTGGCTTTCCTACACAAGTTGAAAGAATTTTTCAGGAGTCTGTGTATAAGACACAACAAACTATATGGAAAGAGACAAGAAATGTGGTACAAAGACAATTTATTGCCTGAGATGAAACATACAATGCATGGCCGGCTCCTGTTTCATAAACCAAATGGTTGATCTTCACTTGAGGAAGCAATTTCTAGGAAATGTTTAAATGAAAGAGAGCCTTATCCTTCCAGAGAGCTACAGAGCACAAGAAAGGCAAATCTCCGCAGGACAATCTATAGAATCATGGTACTTTGTGATGTTTCAATAAACTCAAGATTGTCAGAGTTTCAAGAACTTTTCCCTCATGATTTTCCTAGTTCATGGATGTGGCAAAGGAATGCTCAATTCATATTCCTTGTATTGAACCTTGAACGAAAACTTGTATGACAGACGTTTTAAAAGTGTGACACTTTTATTTTCTGAATTTCTTTTCTCAAATGACATGCAGAAGAAATGGCCCCAAGAGACCTGACTACACTATCTCATGAGGCACCTCTCATGAGTGTTGTAATAGAGCATTCTGGGTGCTGTCACCCAGAAATATGAACTGCTAGAATAGAACATTTAGAATGCTGAGTGCTGATGCATATAAAATCAGAAATAGATGTGAGAATGGCGGAGCTTTTTAAAAGAATCCAGTCAGATGTGTTTTCCTTTCTGCTGAAATTTGCATACTTGGAGTCATTTCCCACCACTGATTCACAGCCCATTGGATACTGTGGTTGTTGGGGACTCCGTGGAGTGGTGTTGAGGTGTCCCCTGGGACCTGAAACTCTCTGTGCTAGTCAATATCTGTAACTGGGGCTTTCTTTGCAGAATTTAAAAGGTGTTTGATTGTGTGTGATTGGCCAGATGTTCTCCTTTAAAATCGGTGGCCTCTCTTGTGGCAAACTTAAAAAAGTTCTCCTCACACGAAATGCTCTACTCAGGAAATATTTCTCATCTAGGTGTTCAGAGTAGCCTGGCTGTGTGTGTGTGCGTGTGTGTTGTGGGTTGTTTTTAAAGACCTGCTATAGAAGTAGGAGATGTATTTTATCACCTCCTCTTCTAGTGCCCCACGCTCATAGCAAGCCAGACAGGCCCCGGACTGACCGATTTCTTTCTCTCACAGCCCTTCTGCCGTCTGAGACTGGGCAGCATCTCCAAGTGCAGACTGGAGATGGAGTGGAGAATGAGGCACGTCGTGTTGTGATGAGAAAACACTTTCAGGGGTCACGAGACCTGGTTCTAGTCCAGTCTCTGCCACCGAAAATGCCCACAGTCAAGCCATTTACCCTCCTTTATCTGTGAAATGAAAGGGTTGGATTGATGGATCTCTAAAGGCCTTTGTCCTCTCCTAGGATGTGAAAAACTAGGAACCAGAAAAGGGAACAAGAAAGAAGTTAAAATTTTATAATGTGATATATAATAGTCGCAGAAGACTTTTATATATGCCTACAATGAAAGGATGTATTTGAATATTGACAGCATAATTGATTCCTAATGCTGTCATTACAGTTTTAAAGTCATAGAAAAGAATTATTATCCATACTTAGGTCTTTTAAAAATACCTTTTTTATAGGGACCCTTGAGTAACAACACTTTCCCAACTTCTTTTTCTTCCTATCCCCACTTCTCTGTATCCCTACTAGTACTAAGGCCTGCTCACATCTTTTTGCAGTTCACCTCTTCATAGCCATGAACCAAAATGTTCTATGGAGAACACGTAAGTCAGTCAAGCCTCCTATTCCATTAGTACTTATTGGAGGAGGAGATTGTTTTCATTGCATGGTGACATTTTCTGGACCTTAATGTCCCTATAGTAGCTTACTACTCACTTTTTCAGTTTTAATAAGTGTTCATTTCTTTGCCATAATGCTTCCTGTATGTCAAATTTTATATGCTAATAAAATATTAACTGCCCCATCCTTCATGCCTGCCAAACTTGGACAATTGATTCTAAATGGTATTTTTAAAATAAATGTTCTTATTCTTTACCCTTGACTAAACTTGATTATTTCTAACTCCAGTGAAGATTGTGGAAAAGTGTCTTGAAAAGAAGCATCATTTTGTTCTCCTCCATAGAGCACCAGGCACAATGTCTCACCCAATTTGGAGTTCAGTACTGTTTTTTATGATGAAGAAAAATGTTAGGTACTAACTATACATGTTGAAATTAACAATTGTAACAAGGGATTATCAAAATAGATAAACTGAGGATAAAAGGAGGTAAAGGTGTGAGCTTAGTCATGTGTTTGTATGTGTACATATATGCACGTATAGAGATATAGACACACAGGGAGATTCTGGAAATTTCTCCACATGCTAAGGCGCTTCCATCTTATGTACTCTAGGGGCCTTATTGCCCATCCTGGAGCTTCACACGGACGAGTCTGAGTTGTGCCTTATGTATCAGTTAGGAAACCCCCACGCCACGTGGCCTAAACCATAAGGTAAAGTTATTAATGAGAGGTCCCCCCCAAGGTATGGTATCATTACAAGCCTAGGTTCTTACATACACTGGCATATTATTCAGTCTTGAAAAGGAATAAAATTCTGATACATGTGACAACATGGATGAACCTCGAAAACATTATGCTGAGTAAAATAAGCCAGACACAAAAGGAAGAGTATTGTATGATTCTATGTATATGAGGCAAATCCATAGAGACAGAAAGAATACAGGTTACCAGGGGCTGGCAGGAGAGACAAATAGGGAGTTAATGTTTGATGGGTGCAGAGTTTCTGTTTGGGGCGATGAAAGAGTTCTGGAAATGGGTTAGTGGCCATGGTGCACCACACTGTGAATATACTAAATACCACTGAGATGTACACTTAAAAAAGGTTAAAATGATAAATTTTATGTTATGTATTAATATATTTTACCACGTTACAGGTTGAGTATCCCCTATCCAAAATGCTTGGGACCAGAAGTGTCTTCCATTTCAGACTTTTAGGTTAGGGATGCTCAACCTGTGTTAACAACAACGATGACAGGATTGAAAACAAACCCGGTTCTTATTGCTCTGTCATTCTGAGGGGTTCAGTTCAGCTCCCTCCTAGGTTGCAGCATGGCCGTCCAGTGTCAGACGCCACACACAGATCTGACAGTGTGCGGCCTGAGAAGAGAAGGGAGTAGTTTGCCCAAGTGGAAAAAAAGTTTCATCACTGCATTACTGAAAATTGTTGATAAGTGGTGATAATGCAGAGCCATCTGACTTCCAGCTGCTTTTATTATTTTAAAATTCTCTCCACCTCCACGCCAGGTGGACTCCTCCCACTCCCCACCCCCAACCACATCCTCCCACACACACCACTGCTGTGCGTCACACTGCCCAGAGGGCAACCCCACCTCTGTCCTCTGTAAATTACGCTCTTAAGCAAGACAGCTAGACTTTTGGGGTCTCAGTGTTTTTGTCTGAAAATAAAGATCATAATACCTCCCTGAAAGGGTTATTCTGAAGATTCAGTGAGGTAGTGCCTCACACATAGCTACCGTATCTATGCTAATAGAACTATTATTGTCCCCTACCCACATTTAATCTGCAACATGGGATGGGGGAGAGGATGCGTATGAGTTCATACCCACCCACGACCCTATCCTTGGAACCCTTGCAACTTGCAGGGAATAAACTTTAAACAAAGAGAAAGAAAGATGCTGGGCCTTGTTTCTATGCGCAGTCTGGTCCCCACCTGGTTACTGAGAAGTGGAAGAGCCCCCTGCGCACGCCCTTATGACTCTAACAAGTTAGGAAAATTGGGCCGTAGACTGGAAAAGCAGGGAAATGGAGTTAGGAGTGCCACATATGAAGCCAGTTCAGGGGAAGAATGGCTCAGATGTGGATGCCTTCAGCTGTGTTTTGTTGCTCCTTATGTTCAAAAATGGTGGATTAATTTTGTAAACATTTGAGCTTGAAGGGGAGGGGTGTAATCCATTTCATTCAGCCCTTTTCTGGGTCTCAGCAACTCTCATATAATTTTGCCTCCTTTGGGAATAGGCTGGATGCAGTTTAGTTACACTCTTCTTCTAGGGTTAGGTGGAGGAGGGAGGAAGAGAAGCACTAATCTGTGTTGCTCCTTTCTTTCTTGGCTAACTTGATTTCTACCTTGAATTCAAAAGGTTGCTTGCTGGTTCCTTTCTGGCACAAGTCAGGGCTGTTCCTCTTCAGTTGTGCAGATCCTAAGGTGTTGGCTGGCAAACCCTCCTTAGTTATAGAAATGACATCCCTGCTCCCTCTCATCCCTGGCGACTCATTCCTAAGCCCCAGCCCAGCTGCTGATTATTGTGTTGTTCCAAATCATGAGAAAGCCCAAGAAAGCTCAATCACTTCTTCCCAGGTAGCAAATACATAGACAAGAATTGCCGAGCCATCTCTCTGCCCAGCAGAGGACCTTGCAATAAAGAGATTAAAGTGATTTTCAGAGTCTCGTTGCAGGAAGTGAAATCTGAGTTGGGGTCCAAGGGCCTGAGGATGGAGAGTGGCTCAGTATAAACACCCAAGTCAAGTGAATCATGGCATTGCAGATAAAGAATCTCAGGTTCTGTACCTGTGCATTTTGCAGGTAAAAAATCTCAGTGCAGGTGAAGAAACACATGTCACACTGTCAAGTCAGGATATTTCCAACTTTAGGTAGAGCCCATTGACCTGTGACCAGGCCGGGCTGGCCCTGGGTTGGCGAGACGCCATTGTTGTGACTGCATTGCTGAAGACGAGATGGCCCACGGGCCAACAGCGCTGCCTCCTCTTCCCAAGCCTACATCGCCTGGCCTTAGGTCACCTGCTGGACTGTCACAGAATGTGACTGTACGCTCCCGACTTGCGGATGGTCTGAAGGGCAAGGAGAGAATTTCAGAAAGCTGCCAAGGCCCTGGTGAAATGAAGCCATAGCATCCGGGAATTGACGTCCTTGAGCCAATGACTAGAAGGAATGAACAAGAGAACTGCCATTGTTGTCCCTGAACCTAATGTTTCTCATGAGATTCCAAGCAGAAAAATGTATTAGGTTTTGGATATTTTAGCGGCTGGATAAGAACAGCATTCCTCTCTATATACTCTTATTCTAAGTCCCATTTGGCAATGCTCATTGTCAACTAACACATTAAGCCTGAATTGTGGTAAGTAGTACTCGAAAGTGCCATTAATAATAACTCAGAGCATGCAAATTATTTGATTAAAAGCTCAAAAAGTTAACCTGTGGCGGGTGGGGGGGAAGCCCGTTGCTCTGTCCCCTCCTGCGTTGCTGTCCCCTCCTGTCCCCACGCTCTTTCGCACAGCCCTTCCTTGCTGGCAGGAGCAACAATGGTTGTGAGGGAAATAACTTCTTTAACTGGTATAGCACTCTTTCCGTTCTCTTCACATAGAGCGAATTCTGAGTCATTTTACTCTGAGGTGAATAAATAGGAATGCTTTTATTAGTAAACAACAGAAACCTGCACTGAAGCAGTTTCATAATCTAATTAGGAATGTTCCTTCCAGCTACCTACTCAAACTACAGGTTTAAAATAAGGAAATGGTTTTCCTCTACAGTTTGTGGGGGAACTCTACAAACTAGCTCCTTCCTTAGGGTTTCCATGGATATGTTGGACAGGACACATAACCAGCTTCACGGATTTCTACGTATTTTATTTATATTTATAAATAATGCTCTCACATGAAAATGCACTAAAATTAGGTTGTAGCGATGGTTGCACAACTCTGCAAATATACTAAAAACTGTTGACTTGTAGACTTTGGGTACATTTTATGGTATATAAAACATATCTCAATAAAGAACCTAAAAAAAAAATGCACAAGCAAAAACATCAAAATGCTACAGTGATTTGGAAACACAATTTGGCAATGACTAGTAATGTTGAAGATGGGCATATCTCTTGAATGTAGCAATTACACCTCCGGATCTCTGTACCCTGCAGAAACTCTCTACAGATCCCCAAAGAGGCATGTATGAGAAGGATGCTTTTTGCAATATTCTTTGCAACAGTGAAAACGGTAAACAATCTAAATGTCCATCAATAGGAGAATGCAGAAATACATTATGGTAGATTCACACAATAAAATACTATAGAGCATTTAAAATAACTAACAAATCAACATATATGATATGGGTAAATCTCAAAACATAATGCTGGGGGAGTAAGTTATAGAATAATATAGACAATCTCATACCACTTGTATAAAGTTTTCAAACCTACATGACAGCACTATATTTTTAGTTGATACATACAATGGTGATAGTGTATTACTTTCCATGCTCTTCTACATGTTTGAAATAGCTTGTAGTCATTTTTAAAATTACCACACACTTGGAGTCATGTTAAGTGCTGCAGAAGTTTCTTACACATGCAATCATTTGAGGAATAAAAGAAAGAGGAAGACTGTTAACTGATAAATAAATTAGAGAAATATATGTTGGTAATAATGAGTCTCATTTTTTATCACCTACTGGGCCAGGCACTTAACTGACATTAACTCCGATGTTCCCCAGATTCCTACAAAGTTAGTCTTATCATGTCCAATATCAGTCCCAGGAAACTGAAGCTGGAGACGTAAGAAATATAACCAAGATCACAGGCTGGTGCATGGTAGAATCATTAAGATTTCTAGTGGTCTGGCTCCAAAATCTGGTGGGTCTTAGACTCCATAATGCTGCTTCTTATTGGATCTGTATGATTTTTCCTATGGTGGAGAGTATTAGGAGAGGTCAGTAGTACAAAGAGAAAAACCATAGCAATTTCTAAGTGAAAACAAGAAACAGGATGGTGAGGTTGCCCTAATTTCAGTCTTTTTTTGCCTAGTATGAATAACTCATGGCGGGGGGTCAGGAGCTCCATGCCCAAATTCCACTCACGGAGCTCCTCACAGCGCACTGCTGTTGAGCTAGCTTTTCCAGTCTTCATTCTTTTTCTCCAGAAGACTTCAAGTGTTGCAGTAGCTGATTTCTCCTCCTCCTCCTCCTCCTCCTCCTCCTCCTCCTCTTCTTCTTCTTCTTCTCTTCTCCTTCTTCTTCTTCTTC
>VBSM01002608.1:52881615-52902402 GCA_008086735.1 Cheirogaleus medius | reverse complement strand
GAAGGAAGGAAGGAAGGAAGGAAGGAAGGAAGGAAGGAAGGGAGGGAAAAGAAAGAATCTCTGTAAAGATGAGCTCTTCCTTATGGTAGCCTCCTAGTCACGGCTGGGCAGCTGGTGAGCCAGGCATCCAGGCGCTGGGGCGCAGCTGAGAGAGAACGCAGGGGCTGGCACTCCAAAGGGGAGGTGACATAAGGAGTTGTAATCACTGATCCAGCAACTCCAATACTGCCTTTGTTTCACTGAGTTTTATATTTGCAGAAGAACTGGAAGTCTCCCAGCCATTCATCACTGGTCAGTCTAAGTGTGTGCTGTAGAAGCGTCTCCGTTGCTGGCAAGTGAGGAGAGGAAGGTGAGGGCAGTTCTGGGCCTGATTTCAGCCACCAGGGAAATCCTGGCCCTGGTTAATGCTCTGCTACATGGTTGGCATGGAGAGCAGATAATAGACACTACCTAACAACTGGGGACTTAGGGGAATGACAGGTTCTGGTTATTTTATTAGCTTTTTGCTGGGATATTTCTTTCCTTCTTCTTTGGGCTGCCTCATTGGAACCCAAGCTATTAATATTTCGTGTGTGTGTGTGTGTGGTTATAAGGGCCTACTCAACTTATTTAATAAAACATTTAATTTAGTTCTATTTAATTTTTAAAAATAGATAATACCTTCAAATGCTTCAAAATTCAAAGGGTACAATGATACAATCCCATGTCCATTCTCAAAGCCATTTAATGATACCAGCTCCTTGTCAGTTCTTTATGCATCTATAATCAATAACACATGCACATATGTACATATATTATACACATATCTAGTCTTTTCTGTTAATCTGTCAATCTATCTATGCATCATTATTATATTGTTTTAATTACTGTAGCTATATAATATGCTTTATTATCTGATAAAGCTAGTCCACCCTTATGACTCCTCATTTGCAGGATTTTCTGCTCCTGTATTTGCTTGTTTACTATTGCATATGAATGTGAAATATTAATTTTAATATATTAATATTAAATATGCTTATATTGCTATAAAAATCCTTTTGTTAGGACTGCATTTTATTTATGGCTTAGCTAAAGGAGATTTGGTATCCTTGCGATGCTGTCTTCCCATCTAAGAAAATCTTATGCCAGAGAGCAACACAGATGTGACATCCCTGGGAGCTTTTAACAAAAATGCTGAGCTTTTGTATGCATTATGTGTGTCAAGTGTTCAAAGCAGGCCGTGCACTAGTGCAGCAATAAATTTTACTTTAGGACTCGAGCAAAAAATTTTGACACTATATTGTAGTTATGTCTCTAAAGTGAATAGTAAACATTTATAATTTAAAAATATGTATTACGAGCCTTAAAAATTCACATTCTAATAATTCTCTTCCAAAGCAAGGAAATTAGCGACATGAAGAAAACATTGTATACCAGTTCTTATTATAATGTTTTTATAACAATAAAAATTAGAAATGATGTAAACATACATTGGTGGAGGCTTGGCTAAATTATGGTAATCCTTATCTTGAAATGCCTTTCAGTGATTCAAAATTTTTCTTTTCATACATATTTATTGACATAAAAATTCCAGTTATAATAAAGAAGAAAGTAAAAATACATTTAGCATGGCTTGGATTTGTTTTTAAAAGTTGAGTTGTATATATTATGAATACTTTGAAAAAAGACAGGAAGGCAGTAAACCAAAATGTTGGTATTAGCCATCTACAAGGGTTGGATTGTACAATTATATTTTTTCTTTGTGTTTTGTATTTTCTAACTTTTCTACAAGAAGCAAGATTATTTTATAATCTAAATAATGAAATTCTTAAAAATTAGCTTCCATAACAAGGTTGTAGTTGAATAACAAGCATAGGGGGTATATTAGTGGTTAAAAAATACAATATTATCCAAAATCAGAGCAGCCTACAAATGCTGAGTGTTTTCTTAATTTTATTTATGACATAGCTGCCCTGCCTAATGGAATCCTTATTAAAATCATGCTTTTATTAATGAATGACTGATATATAAAAACATAGCTTTAAAAATGGTGGCTTTAGAAATTTTTTAAAAGAATCACAATAGTGAAATTAAATGTGTATATTTAGAAAGAAAAGTAATCATTGGACAATTTTATTATTTGCCAGTAGCATGACTACTGTACACTTCTTTTAAAATAAAGCAAAGCAACATAAAAAAAGAGAAATCATTTATTGTTATAATTTTACTATCAAAAAGAAGTTTTAGCCACCTATAAATCAGCAAGGACCAAAAGAGGCTAATTCCACGATTGTGATGTGGATGAGGAGCAGATGAGGATGCCAATGTGTCTGCCCTGTTTTTACTGCTGCTGAAGTATCTATTTCACATAGAGCAGCATCTGCTTCCCATAGTGTGTTTATATGCTCTCAGGGTGAGCGTTTTATCAACTGTCTGCTACTAATCCTGTGCCAAGGAGTTATATTTACTTCTCTCAGACACAGGGAAATTTGAGAACTTGGAATCACTTTAAGAAATGAATGTATCTTTTAAATTTGGTTTTATTTGAAATGTGTCTAGAATGCCTTTTCTACTTATTCCAAGAAGCATTTTATTGCTGAGTTTTTAAATGTTATTCCTGAATTTTGTAATTTTATAATACCCATAAACCGGAGACTTGGACAATGAACTATTTTGGTCTGAAAATTTGGTGACACCTTACTATAAATTTTAATCAATGAAAGTACATTAAGGTTTAAAATGAAAAGGGAAGATTTAGGTACTAGTAGCCTTTCACTTTGGAATTTGGGGACAATAAAAAATAATTTTGGAAATATGTGGTTTTTATTTTATACTAAGCCTGTGATTTATATGTTTGTGTATAAGATACTTGTAATTAAATGTTTTTCCAGAAAGTGATGATTTTTCTAAGCTTGAGAAGTAGAATTCCTAGCTCCCGATTGTTGGAGTCTAGAGCTAATCCTACCCTCATCTATACCTCCATTCAAAATCTTTTATTGAGCACATACTGTACTATGCACCATACATTGTGCAAGAGGCTGAACATGGATAAATAAGACATGATTCCTGCCCTCAAGGAACATTCAGATGAGTGAAAGACAAAAGCCAAGTAAGAGGATGGCCATAGTGACAGAGTAAACTTCATATACCAGGTGTTACAAGAGATGGGAGAGGAGCACTTGAACTCTGAACAACGACCTAGAAATTTCACCCAGTGGGTGGCATGCTCAGTGGAGGGGGTGATATCATTGCTGCTGCTGACTGATGATGATAACAGCGCCTGGCACTGTGCTCAGTGCTGTATATATACATATACATTACCTATTTAATTTACACCTTATTCCAATGAAATAGGTAGTACAATAATTTCTTTTTACAAAGGAGGAAGCAAGGTCACCAACAAAAAGAGGCAGAGTTGAGACATAAAACTGGGTCCATTCGACTTGGAGTCTAAGCCTTTAAAGTATTTGGGCTTTGGAGTTCTACAGAGCTGGATTTAAATTCTGGTGCCACATGTTCTAGCTGAGTAATTGTTGGCAAGTTAGTTAACCTCCATAAGCTTCAGTTGTCTCCTTTGTAAAATGATGATGATGATAACACCTGTGAATAATGCTGTCGGCTTCCTACCTAATAGTGACCCTTCCTTCCCTCCTTCTTCCTTGCCCATAGAGCCTACCCCCAGTCGCAGCAGCTGAAAATCACAGATCCTCATCATCTCAGCTGCCCTTGCAGCGAGGGCCTGAACACATGACCGACTTCTGGCCAATGGGACCCAAGGGAAGAAATCATGGGAGGAACATTTCCTCTCTAATAAAAGGATGCTAGAAATCTGCTTTCAAGATATATGGTCGTGTGAAACCTGATACTGCTCTAGCCAACCTGCAATGTGAAAAGGAGACGCCATGGATGACAGACACACTGAGGATAGCTACAGAAAGCTGGTAAGCAGAAGAGTCCTTGTGACGTCACTGAGCCAATGACCTCACTGAACTATGTGAGACGGTAAATTTCATTATTTAAACCACTTTAATTGAACATTTTGTTACTTATAGATACATCAAATTTATCAAGGTTTAGATGAGTTAAATTCTGTAAAACATTTAGTATAATACTGGTATATAAGTGCTCAATGATAGAAGCTATTAGAATCTTCTTGGTCAAAGTCATCTAAGCATTTTTTTTATTTTGTAGCTTTTGAATATTAGTAAGGCATGGAGTTTTCTTTCCTTTTTTAATAACCATTTCTAAATTTACCAAATCTAAGCATATAAATAATTAAGTAATAATGTGTATAATAAGTAAGCATATTATATATGTAAGTCATTTATAAACCAAATAGTTGATGCTGTCTGACTTCTCAAGAGATTTAACATATTGCAAAGTAATTGTGAAGTGAATTAGCACAGAACATTGAACTATTAGATGAGCTTCTGAATTGATCATTAATTCTCTTTGCATATCCATTCAAGCTCTTCAAGTTTTATATAATAATTTGTATTAAAGGATTATAGGCATCCACATGAAAGAGACTTTTATTTTCTAAAATTAAAATAGCGCACAGCTGACCATCAAAAGCACACCTGCAAGCGAACAAGATGAGTTTACCACTCATTGCAGAGAGGGAGATCATACCCCGTAGGAGACCATGGAGCACCTCAGTGAAAGGGCGTGAAAAGAACCTATTATGGGGTCAGGCTTTGGTAGAGTAATTTGGGAATGAGTCTAAGATAGTGAGGGTTTGTTCTAGATTGCAGGCTATAAAAAAGCAAGAACAATTCTATGATTGAATAGCTCAGTAAGTCTTATCTATAGGGAGGGGAGATTAGAATGAAGATAAAATTGTAAGTGGTTAATAAGTAGCAGTCAATTCTTTTGGCCAAGAGAGAGGATGTTTTATATTCTATGGGTGGCACACTGACTTTGTTTTTTTCTTTTTCTATGCATAGACAAAATTATAAAGAAGCCTTATTTTGTCTCATTTTATCATGGCCTTAGAGTAACATTATCCAAGGTTGATATTCTATGAGATGATTTATGTCTAATAGGAGAATAACATGGCCTAGTGTAAGGTGAGCTTCTGAATGTCAGGGGCTGTCATTTTGGTTTTCATTTCAATGCAAAGTGCAACAATATAAAATGCACACCTGCCTTTTTATATGTAATGTTGTATTTCAAAATTCAAAATTAAAATCAATAAGGTGATGGTACTTTAATAAAAAGAGAGCAAAATATTGTAGTTTCTATTAATGGTCCACAATTGGAAAGTTCTATAGTTCTCTTTGCTGATTTAAGGAAGTTAGACTGGGAATTCCCCAACAATAGCAGAAAAATATTTCCTTAAAAGAGGGTAGTCTTAGACTGGCCATATCCTTCATCCTGGTACAAAAGATAAAAAGGGAATTTCTATTCTATGTTTCAGTCATTCCACAGTTATATTTTGGCAATCAAATCCCAGTTAACATTCTTAGTTTAAAAAAAATTTCAGTGTTTACTTCTTAAAACATCTTTTGACTGTCCTAAGTTTCTCTTAGTATCTATTCTTGTCTGTATGTCTTTTTAAAAAGATTTTAAAAGATCATGGTAACAACTTCTTAATTAACATACAGGGAATAATATTATAAGTCACAGATGAGCTTCAGTTATGTTTTAGTTCTGAAAATATTTTAATGCCACATGACCAGTTGAAAACTGATAATAAACCATGAAGACATAGGTGTAGGAATAATGATAAAAGCTGCAATTAGATTCTGGATTACAAGTTGGAAAATAAACTAGGAAAAAGTCAAGGAGACATAATAAAAGTATGTTATGAAATTCTATTTCTGAAAAAACTTTTTGAAAAGATAATACTTGGATGATAACTGGAGTAGATGTTTACTGACTCAAAATAGGCAAAAACCCTATATCTCTCCCTCAAAACACTCCTGATATATATGATTTCAGTTTAGGGTTTTATTTATTTCATTTTTATTGCACAATTGTCCTTATTCAGAAAAATGACATAAGCACCTGTATTCTAAAATCTTTTTGTTTTTCATGTGAGAGATCTCGAGGGTGAAGATTACCATAGAGCCCTCTCATTGCTTTGCGTTTCTTCTTTTGTATCACAATACTGATCACGACATACCCACGAGGGAAAGCCAGATGAGCAGCATGTTGAGACTGTTGCTCCCTCCCACACGTCCCGACAGAAAGGCTCTGGTGTGAGAATAGAGGAAGCCGTATCTAGGCTGATGACTTGGCTCTACGGATCTCAGGATGCTTATCCGTGGAAGGTAAGGGCGAAAGCGCTGTTGCTGTGGTTCTCACACTTCATTGTGCATCAAAATGACCCAGAAAGTGTGTTAAAACACAGCTTGCTGAGCCCCGCCCCGAAGAGTTTCTAATTCCTTAGGTCTCACATAGGGCTCAAGAATCTATGGGTTTCCAACAAGTTTCCAGGTGATGGTGATACTGCTGATATAGGAACCATGCTTTAAAAACCATTACTCTATTGGAAAAGGAATTATTTAAATTTCTACCTGTTGAACCCCCTGCCAGGTGGGTTATATGTTCCTCCTTTCAAGGCTAATCTTTCAACATGAGTCTGATGTGGCCCAGCTTCAAGTCCCCGCCGGTTGCTAGTGCCCAGAATCTGTTTCCTAGACCTCTTGTCTAGAGCCTGAGTCCTGAATCCCAGTCGTCTTAGGCTGCATCTTCTCTTGGCCTCCCGCACCTACAGGACTCGCAGTGCCTGCCAGCTTCTCTTCTGCCTGCACCAACCATTCTTGGCCTGCCCGGTTCTATTATCACCTAAGTCTCTCATGAAACTTATTGTCTATGAAACACTGATTTATTTCATTTCCATTGCTGTGATTTATATAATGAACTAGAATTTTCCTTGGGGGTTCAAGAGAAATAAAAATGTTTGATTTGATAGAGTTTTAAAGCCAGGGATATATGAACTGTTGGTTGAATCGCCATAACTAATAGGACAATGAGCAATTGATTTGCATAGTAATGGACTTCACTTATAACACGCAATATTTACATTGAACATAGTCAGTAAATATTTAGAAATTGTATTAGTTTTCTCTTGCTGTATAATAAATGATCACAAACTTAGTAGCTTAAAACGATCTCCATCTGTTAGTTCACAGTTCTGTCCGTCAGAGTCTGGCATAGCAGAGCAGGCTCCCTGCTCAGAATCTCACAAGGCTGAAATCCAAGTGTCAGCTGGCTGCATTCTCCACTGGAGGCTCAGCTAAGGAAGAATCGATCTGTTTCCAAGCTCAGGTTGCTTGCTGACTGTCAGCTGGGAACCATGCTTCACCACTGGAGGCCATTCCTTCTCACAGGCCCTCTCCAAAGCGGCAGTAACAGAATCTTTGGAGGTCAGCAGGAGAATCTCTCTTAAATTGAATCCTCTTCGTGCTTGGAATTCCTCTGTCTTCTGCTGCTGCCACCAGCCAGAGAAAACTCTTCATTGCTAAAGGGCTCCTGCAATTAGATTAAGTAGACCTAACTGGATAATCTCCCTTTTGACATATAACGTAGCCTACTCACGGGGGTAATGTTTCATTATATTTATAGGTTCCTCCCACACTCAAAAGGGAGATAATTGTACAAGGTTGAGGGTCACTGGGATAGAATTCTGACGGCTGCAGTCTACCTCCTGACCCCAAATGATCCACCTCTGTCCCACATTCAAAATACATGCACCTTCTTCAAAGGTTTCCAAGGGTCTTTTCCCTGTAGGATCAGTTCAAAGTCTAAAATCTCATCTAAATATCATCAGCTCAAACGTCCAAAATGTCATCACCAAAATAGGTGTTGATGAGGCTCCTGTGTATAATTAATTCTGAGCACAATTCCTATCTATGTATGGGTCTATGAAACCAAAGAGACAAATTACCTGCCCCACACTCTCAACATACAATGTGGGACAGGCATAAGATAACAGTTACAGGCATTTCAGTTCAAAAAGAAGGTACAAAGAAGTGAACAGTCCAAAGCACAGCCAACTGGGCCAACTCCATTGGGTTTCAAAACTTGGGAATAATTCTCCCTGACTCTATGCTTCATTCTCTAGGGTCTTGGCTTTTCCCATCCAGGATCTTGGTTCTTCCCTTTGGGTGAGGGTCACTGGGGGTCATTCTTAGAATTCTGCCTACCATAGCAATGATTTGACTTTTTGTGTAGCCCATATTTCAGATATCCTGAGGGATTCATGGCAGATACATAGGAACACATGATATAATGACAAGTGTACTATAACCCAAATGTTTATAAAGCTAATGAAATAGCACCCCAGTTTTTGTTTTGTTTTGAGACAGAGTCTCGCTCTGCTACCCAGGCTAGAGTGCCATGGTGTCAGCCTAGCTCACAGCAACCTCAAACTCCTGGGCTCAAGTGATCCTCCTGCCTCAGCCTCCTGAGTAGCTGGGACTACAGGCATGTGCCACCATGCCCAGCTAATTTTTTATATATATATTTTTAGTTGTCCAGATAATTTCTTTCTATTTTTAGTAGAGACAGGGTCTTACTCTTGCTCAGGCTGGTCTTGAACTTCTGACCTTGAGCAATCCTCCTGCCTCGGTCTCCCCGAGTGCTAGGATTACAGGTGTGAGCCACCATGCCCGGCCAGCACCAGTTTTTAAGCATGATGATGTTAATCACCATATACCAAATGATGACTAAGTCTCTTGGTATATTCCCCCAGCAGTGATCTCATACTCATAAGTGACGACTTCTAGAAGTAAGGAGCATCCATTGGTAATGGTGATCCGACAGATGGTTATCTCAATGATGAAATATAAGGAGACAAAAGAACTGAGAAAAAAAGTTCCCAACAAATGCTTGAAACAAATCCATTAGCATTTCTTTAAGCCAATGTTTCTCTAGAATAGTTAATTCTCATCAATAAGAAAAAGCCAAGCAAATATCACTTGCATTTGGGTAGTCAATTTCCTAGTCTAAAATAAGGGATCCCTAAGACGGAATCTAGGCACATGGAAGACTTCTGGAGGAATTTCAGCAGTGGCATTTGAATCATGCAACCTTGGAGACCAGTTCCATGCAAGTTATCCTTGGGAACTTTGGACAAAGTCATGACAAGGCTGACATGGGCAAAAGAGTGAGAAGAGTATAGTTAACAATAATTTATTGTATATTTTAAAATAGCTAGAAGAGAAGAATTAGAGTGCTCCTAACATGAAGAAAAGATAAATATTTGTGGTGATGGATGTCCCAATCACTCTGATCTGATCATTACACAGTATATACATGTATCGAAATATCACATGTACCCCCAAAATATGTACAACTATTATATATTAATTTAAAAAAGAGAGAGAAGATCTTTAAAGAACTATGGTAGACAGGGGAAAAGGTAAAGACCACTTAGTACTTGAAACCTAGAACATAATTGTGTGTCTGATTCTGATTCAGAGGTTATCTCTGAGATTTCTGAGTAGAGGGGGTAGAAGAATTATTATTGTTGGAACAGCAGGCCAGAGGTAGCACTGGCAATAGATAGAAAGTGGACTAGTAGACAGAGGTGAGCTGAAGATGTGGGAAGAAGTTACAGTGATAGTTAATGTGCACATTTCGTTCTTCACATATTAAAACAATGGTCCCGGCCTGCTGTCAGCACAGAATGTTCCTTCCCTGAGGCATTTTTCAAGAAGCACTTGTGAATTTGTGTTAATGTCGTCATCATTTCTTATCCAGCCTCTCCTGTGAACAAGGCCAAGGATGATAGTGGGTTATTGTTGCGATTACTGCAGTGCACAGGGTTATGTGAAATTTCAGTTTGTGGTGAGAGAATCACACAAATTTAACCAGGCACAGGTAGAACAAGAACTCTGGTTTTGGCCTTTTTAGATAATCTAATGGATACCATTTATTGAGTACCTCCTGTGTGTAAAACACGGCGTTATGTGTCTTAAAAATGTTATCTCATTTAGTTCTCAAAGAAATCCTTTGGCAGTAGGAACTTTTGGCCCCAATTTAAAGCCGAGACAACTGGTTCTCTGAAAGAGGTTATTATTCATATTTCCCAAGGACAAAGTGGTGGTTGCCTCTGTAGCACTCTGCATACTTTTCTTACAATTTACCCATTAAATGGAGATGGCCTGTGTATGTGTCTGTCACCTACACCAGACTGTGAGGTTGTGAGGAAGGGGACTCTTCTTGTTCTGAACCTAATGTGGCCAGTCCACGTGTGTTGAACTGAATTGTCTGCCTCTTAAAGCCTGTGCTCTTATCATCTGGCACGATGTGCTAACCACCACCTAAACTCAGTAGCCATAAAAACATCATAAAAATGTGGCAGGGACACAATTAGGGCCTGGAGTCAAGGAGAGCCACAGCGTTTTAGTATCGGAAGGCCTCCAAGAAAGGGCCTCTGTCCTTCCCTTCAGAGGAATTCATTCTCAAAATTCTTTGTTCACACACTTTCTTCTTGATGATAAGAAACTAGACTCCGTGAACAGCACATAGAACTGTTGTAAAAAGCTTTCTTCCTCTAACTTCCTCTTGCCCTCCCTCCACCAGCACACAGAATAACAACAGAAGTGTGACAATAGTTGCTGTGAGCTTCCTGTGTTCCTGGCACTACTGCTTGGCCCTATAGAACAGGACCCTGGAGCGCACAGGTTCACAGACAGTAAATGAGGCATGGCAGCAGTGAGGAACGCAGGGGCTATGAGAATAAACTAGGGGGGGCCCAACTTGGTCTTCAGGGTGAGGTCAGGTATGAGGGCCATTTAAGTGGAGGCCTAAAGGTTCAGTAGGCATCAGCCTGGAAAACACTGTGCACAGGGACTGAAGCTGAGTGATGCACAAGAGTCTAACACAGGCACAAAGCAATATCAATATGGCAGATGCGGAGACGTGGAGGAGAGAGGCTAGAATCAAAGGCATAGAGTGGGTGGAGGCCAGATCCTGGAGGGTCTTGGAAACCACGTGAACATCTGCAGACTTTTTCCTAAGAGCAGGGAGAAGCCATTGACCTAGAGGAGCAGCATGGCATATGTCCCTTTCTCTCTGGGCAACTGGGGGAAATTGGTTAAGGAGGCAAGAGCAGTTGTGGGAAGACCAGTTAGGAGGCTAAAGCCTCAGGCTGGAAGGGTTGATGACAGTTTTTAAAATATCCCTGCTGCCTGGCACCACCACTCCTACATTTGCCACCAAGTTATGTCTCTGATGGATACTTTGTGTCCATCATGGAACAGTCTAGAAACTCCGTGATTACAGTGCTGTTGACTGTGTGGTCTGGCCCCTGCCTGCCTCTAGCTTGTGGGTCCAGATCTCCCTCTCATTTGCATTCACAAATATTACATTCACTTTGGCTTTCTTTTACTTTCACAAGGGCACTGAGTTCTTTTCTCACCTCAAGACGGGCCCTTAGCGACTCTACCTGGACCACCCTTGCTCCCTGCTCTCATTTCCTAGCTAACTGTTCCTCCTCTAGCTTTCCCATTAGGTGATGTTTCCTCAGGGCAGCCCACCCTGACCCCTAAGAATAGGTCAGGCCTCCTGTTGTACATCCTCAAAAGCATGCTGTGTTTTTTCTTCCTAGTGCTTATCTCACTTTGTATACATATTATGTTTATTTGTCTCCCATTTGTCAGGAACCTTTTGATAGCAGTGAGTGAAATCCAACTCAAAATGACATAAGCAAAAGACAAAACGTGGCGAGGGGAGGGATGTATTGACTCACATAACTGAGGGGCTGGGACAGGGTTAACATGTTGCCTAGCTCCAGCAAGCATCATTCCATAATCCCAGAGGTGAGCCACAGAGTGGTACTGGCTGGGGGATATTTGGTCTCTGACATGGCAGTTCTATCTCTTCTTTGTTGCTGTTGACTTCAGTCACTGGTAGTCTAGCTCCGTGTGCTGGAACCCCGAGGCTCCAGGCTCATATCCTCCCAGCTTCAGACACAGTGGGAAGAGATTCTCTTTATCACCAGATTCACAGAAAGTATCAAAACTGATTTAAAAAATAAAAGTGAGGTATGTAGAAAGAATCTCTCTCTGGGGTAAAAGAAATCCAAAGCTAAGTGGTTTCTAGCTTGTATGTTGCTTCTCAGTGCCAGGGACACAGACCAAGGTCTGAGGTCTAGGCCCCCACTGGCAGGGACATCCTCACGGAGGCCTGTCCTAGCAGGCAGAATTCAGAGGATGGGATTCTCTGGTAAGGTGTTTACTCAAAGAAGTCAGAGACCACAAAACGAGAGGAGTGAGTACAAACCATAATCAATACAAAACTATCCATAGATGATCCAATGCAACGTGGTCATGTGTCAGGTCTGAAGGGCAGATACGTCTACAAATGGGCAGTGAACCCAGGGGTTAGGAGTCTAGGGGGCAGGAATGGGGGGAGAAGACAGGTAGGAAGCAAGTTAAGGGAAACAGCTCAGGATGTGAACCATAAGCTAGACCAGGGTGGAGAGGCCCATTCTCCCTGGTATTTCCCCAGCAATGGGGATGTGAGCCTATTAGCTACAAGTTGCAGGGTAGGTCCCAGAGAGGCGGGAATCTTTCAAGGAGCCAACTGTACCCAACAGTTCATTTCCAGATCGAGGGATGGAGAGGGCAGGGAGAAAGGCAACTGGGAGAGCAAACACCTATTATGGAGGAAATATATTGGGGAGGGGATGTAGCACCTTGGTTCTGGAGTCAGAATGTCTGGATGCAAATTCTAGCCTGCCACTTACTAGCTGTGTGATTTTGCTTAAATTACTCAACTGCTCTAACCCTTGTTTTCCCCATGTGTAAAGAAGCATTTACAATGTCTGTTATGAAAATTAAATAATGTAGGAATCCCAACCTTTTTTGCACAGCTTCTTACACACAGAAACACTAAATAAATGGTCAGTGTCATTGTCAGTAGCAGCAAATTATGATACTAATTAGCAACAAAGAAAACTGAGGAACAAATTGGAAACCATGGTCAGCACTAGAGCCCTTGGATGCTGGCTCTGAATTGCCACACCCTTTTCTCCTTTGGAACTTTCCATAAGGTATTCTCCATGCCTGGAACCTCTTTTCCCTCCTTGACATCCGGCTGAAATTTCCACAGCTCCTTCAAACCTCAGCTTACGTGTCCCTTGCTCGAGCGTGGGGGGTCCTGCTGTCCCAGGGGCACTGGCCTGACGAGTACACTGAGGACGTGTGAATTTGCCACGCTGTGTCTAGTTTGGCCTGGGAAGTCGGGCAGAGGCTAAGTCTTCCTGTTCAAGGTCCAGCTTGGTATCCGACACAGAGGTGAACTGTGTGTCCACGTATGCTCATTCATTTTTATTCAGCAAATGTTCACTGAATGCATCCTCTGTGCCAGGCACTCTGCTGAATTGTGGCGATTCAGAGTTAAACATCCAAACATAACCCTTGCCTGCCCTCTTGGGCCTTCCAGTTGTACGAGGGAGACAGATACAGCATCAGGAGGCTCCTGAAAGAGGAGATAAGAGTACAATGGGAGGAATGGGTGTGGGGTGGAGGAAGTAGGCAGGACATCAAGTGGCATCCAGTTATAACAAGGGAGACACAGAGGCTGAGAAATTGGCAGGGCCCACCTTGACTCAGCATGTAGACATTTTTCTGAAATGGAAAAGCAGATATCTTGCAAGTATATTTTGTGAGTTTTCCTCTACAAATGGAGTTTACAAATACATATTTCTCAGAGTAGTTATGAATGGAATAGAAATTATCTCTCTTTCTCCCCTCCCTAGCCTCAGAACCAAGGCACTGCTCAAACCATTTTACTTTCCCAACACATCTATCATTTTCATTTAGGGTTTTACCAACTTCTTGTTTCCCTGAGAACAGTGGGTAGGAACTTCACATTACATAACTTAGGGACCCAGAATGGTGATTTTACCCAAACAAACACACCTTGGGTATTATTGTTTATTCTGACGTTGGATGAGGCAGAACAGTAACAGGGTTCTTTTGGGCAGAGAAAATATGGGATTCTAGCCCAGAACCTACTGAATAGACACACTGGATTAGAGTTTGAGTATGTGCTGGTTTTTTCATTTGTTTATGTGTTTTGTTTTGTTTTTTTAGTTTTGGCACTTTTACTTGGATTTTTTAAAGAAAGTGAATATAAATAATATCTTTGCACACAAATTCTCATTCTGGAAAAACAGGATGTAGGATTAAAAGGTACAAACATCTCCCTTCTTCAAAATAACATTGAAACAGATAACTGTACGTGTTAAATCTCCTGGTTGGTAACTTTATAAATCTGGCTTGATTCATCTAACTCCACAAGTTTGACAAAGTTGTTTTTGTTTGTGTAAGTGACACCTGGTTATCCACTTTCAGTACATGTACCATTTGGCCAGTGGTCCATAAATAATATTAACATTTTCAATTCAATGTAGAAATCTTAAAAGTTCTAAAGGGAAATACTGCTCAGTAGATAAATTCTCCCGGAATTTCTTGTAGCAAAGGTTCCTCAAATGTAAATCGTTTGGAAATGGCCTTTTGCTCCATTTTCTCTTTTTCAGACTGTCTGCATTGTCCTAAAGTATACGAAGTAACTACACTTAATTCCTCTGTTACAATTGAGTCCTCAGTTTCTGGTTTGTCAGAATTAATTTCAGGCACAGAATCACCTTCTTGAAGGGCATTTGGTTCTTTTAATGCCTCTTTCACCGTGAAAGAAGGATCTCGAACACTGCTCTGTGTCAACCAGGGATGTCTTAGACATTCTTCAGCAGTGGCTCGGTCTTCTGGCTTCTTAATTAAAAGTGTCTTGATGAAGTCAGTAGCTGACTCAGATACAACATCAAATTCTTCCTCAGAGTAACTTACATTCATCTGTGAGATGTTCAAGAATGTTTCTTGTTTATTATTGCCTAAGAAAAGTGATATTCCTATAAGCATGACATATGTTAACATGCCAATGCTCCACAGATCCGTTGCCAGGCTGATAGGATCATGACTAAGAATTTCAGGAGCCACATATTCAAGAGTACCCATAATTTCTCGGAGCTCTTCCCTGTTCTTCGTTATTCTTGAAAGGCCAAAATCAATGATCTTAACATCACCCAATGGAGAGTCACTTGTCAGCAGGATATTCTGAGGCTTCAAATCAAGATGAACTACATCATGAGTATGTAAAAAGTGAACACCTTCTAGAATCTGTCGCATAAGTCTTAGAACATCGTTTTCGGTAAAGGCTTCTTGTCTGTCTGCAACGCACTGGTCAAAGATTTCACCCCCAGCAGCATATTCCAGAACTAGGATCATTTTTGATGAAGTCTCATAAACTTCATGTAAATTAATGACCCAAGGATTGTCCTGTGCTAGTTCAAGTGCAGCAATCTCATGAATTATTTCCATCCGACAATCTTGGCTTTTTCTTCTTTTTCTTATGAACTTTGCAGCAAATTCTTTCCCAGAATCTTTCTTTATACATTTCCTCACCACTGCAAATTTCTCCCTGCCCAGCTCCCGGCCCAGGCACAGGCTGTAGCCATCCTGGAAGGGCTCGGTGGGCACGGCGGCGAGGATCTCTGTCAGCAGCCCGTGGGCCTGGGGCGGCGTGTTCACACCCGGCCGGCCAGCCCGAGCCAGCGGTGGTGGCCGGGGAGGAGCTGCCTTTGCCCAGCTTCTCCAGAGGGATCATGGTGCTCGGGCCTGTTTTTTGTTTGTTTTGGTTTCGTTTTTGAGATGGGGATGGAGTAAGGGCAAATTGCTTTTTTTACTCATTGATCCAGAAGACAGACCTTGAGATCTAAGTCAAAGACTTGTCCTCTGGGGCCCCTTTGGCTGGGCAGCCAGTGACCTGGCTGGATAGTTTTCAGTATCGTGTCCAACTAGCCGTCAGCACAACCGAATGTCGAGTTTTACTGGGCACCCTCCAGGCTAGCAGAAGCTAGGCCTGGCCCTTCCCATCTGCTCAGGTTTGGGTTCTACCTGAGGAAAAATGTATAGCCACAGCACCAAGTTCAAATTACTTACATGACTCCCTAAGATGCTCCCTAACCCGCCTCCTTCATTTCTGTTGCAGGTTATTTTCCAGCCATGTGGGGCTTCTTTCAGTTTTTCAGCAGCCAGCCCCTCTCTCACCACTGGGCATTTCTCTCTGCTGCAGCTTTCGTCATATATCCTCTTTGTCTGGGAAAACACCTACTTAGCCTCCAGGCTTTTGCTCGGTCGTCACTGCCTCTGGAAAGCCTTCCTCCCACCACGCCTCAGCCAGATGAGGTCGTTCAGATTCTCTGGGGAGGCATAGACAGGATCTTGCTCATGCACATTGTGTTCCCAGCTCATCCCCTCATCCCTGGGCACCACACATAGTCAGCAAGAAATACCTGTTGTAAGAATGAATGACTGAATGAACCGATGAATGAGTACATGGACAAAATTTGCCTGTCTTCCACGAATGACTGATCAGAGGATTATTTTCAATAAGGACTTGGAAGGTAAAGGGTGTTTATGGTGTGCTTGGACTGGATGTCTCAGACTAAGGAACCAAAGCTTGTCTAAAGAATGTGGGAAAACAGTTATTAGTTAAAATAACAGTAAATTGATTTAGTAAAAAAAAAAAAATCATGGTAAACTATTTGTATGAGCTTAAGTAGGATGGATGCACAGCAGTAGTCAGTTTCAAGGACACACCTGCCAGCCTGCTCCTGAGGATCTGAGCCACACTTCTCAAGGGGAGAACCTTGAGTCTATACCACAGATCTAGCACTACTGTGAGTCTTCAGATGGTTCCTCACGGGTGCCCCACAGCAGTACTGAATTCACAAAACTGACACTAAGGGGTGATCCTCTTCTGCCTCGGAATCAGAAATTTGGTTGTAAGTATGGTAAGCTACTCTGGTCATATGTGGCAGGAAGAGAGGCCAAGACTTGGCACGAGCCTTACCTACTAGATGATGGGGACAGGCTTTGAAGAACTAACCTGGTTGCAGAGAATAATGCCAGTGGAAGAGCCACCATTACCAGGAAGCACAGCTGCCTCAGTCAAAATTTGGGCAACAAGTGGCGAGGGGTCTCTGAGTCACAAGTACTGGGAGTCTGAAGGTGAGTTCATGGCTGGCTCCAGCGGGAAAGAGTCCTTACCATCAGTGTGGAGTTCAGGACTAGGGTGTGGACAAGACATGTTGGAACTGCCAGTTGGTGGCAGGAGAAAGAAGCCAGAAACAGGTGGGACTGGGGCTGGGAAAAGTGACCCTGCTGAGGCACTGGCCATTTAAGAGAGTGGTCAGCAGTGAAACATGCTGGGCCTGTGTAGGAAGGACCTAAAGAGTCAGTGGACACAGTCGCTAGATGCCCAGGAGGTCAGGGGCATGAGAAATGAGGTGAAGCTGTTCCTAGGGCAGAATCATCTTACAGACTGCCACATGGGATATAGAGGATTCCATTAGGAGGATGAATGGCATGAAGTTCCTAGAGCTATGAGCACCTTCTGGGAGGTGTTGAAGCAGCTCTGGAATTGGGATAATCACCTTGGCGGAGAGATAATCATCAATACTGATTCATTCCAACTGCATAGGGAGAAGAGGCCTTCAAGCTGAATGTCCAAGGAGGTGGCTGGAAGCTGCTACACGGGGATGGTGTCGGTGGGTGTGCAAGAAGGCAGCTTTCACAGAGAGGCTGGAACTGGGGCAGAATGTGAAGACACCAAAAGAGTGAAGTTGTAAAAGCAAAGTTCATCTTGCTGGCTCTGAAAGAAGTAAATCACCAAAAGATCATTAGGGTGTTTAGGGCCTGGCCAGCAGGGACTTTGCAGTGTCATCTGACACATCCCCCCCCCCCAGGCTGGGGGAGGGGGTGGGAGTGCTCTAGACCCAGGCAGGGGAGGCAATAGGGATTCCCTTTTCTCTGTGGAGACCTAGATAGACTACTGCATTAGAAGAGATCTGACTCCTCCCTCTCCAATAAAGTGTGGCTCCAGTGATTGGGTGGAGTCTCATATGTTTGTAACTGACAAGAAGCTGGCCCCATCTGACATCAGTCTGGGTGGTGACAGAGAACTCAACACCAGAGTTCCTCACTTAGGGTGTGGCTCAGTAGGCTGTAAAGCAGCTTGATAAACTCACTAACAAATAATTCTTTCAACATGTGTGGGATAACCCCTCAGCCATAAAGCCATATGTCTGTGGGCCCGGACTAACAAGCTCTATATAGCAGTCCTGGGTTTTCTGTCCAACATACCCTACTAAGCAGATACTCACTTAATGGGAAGGAAACATGGCTGGGACTCACAGCAACGAGACAAGTGACAGGGCCCCACACCTGTGATGTCACCTTCTCTTTAGAAAGTTGGAAGACAAAGACCTATAGGTCTCAAACTTAGGAGGCACAAAAAACATCTCTAAGATTTGTTAAAAATGCAAACTCTTATACTCCACATGGGAACTAATGAATCTGAATTTTTGAGAGTGTGTCCCAGGAATCTTCATTTTTAATAAATTTCCCAGGTGGTTTGTATGCTGTGACCTATAGGCCATATTCTAAAAAACAACAATGGAGAGGCCCATTCTAGGGCAGCAAGTAGAGATGGATTTTTAATTTTATGAGGATTGGGCCTAGATGTAGTTATAAGGAGTTGGGGAGAGATGTGGACAGTCAGACTGTGCAACAATTAATAAAAATGAGATGAGATGGATAGACATAGAGGCTGGATAATTTCTGGATTCGTCAGGCAGACTGGGGCTGAGGCCAGGGAATTACTGGTGAGGTTGGAGCTTTCCTGGCTGACTGGACAGACACCCACACAGGCATGGACAGCCTGTCAGTCACAGAGGTCGGGGCAGGAGGAAGGACTGAGACTAAAGCTGCAGCCAAGGTCATCAACACTCAGGGATCACTTTCAGCTGTTCTTGCTGCGCTGACAGGAGTCTGCTGATGACAGTGGCCTTGTATTGGGGGTGATTTGGGCCTCTTTCCTCTGTCCTACTTCTGGGAGACTCTTTTAAGCTATAAGGAATTCTCAGAACAGACCCTCTGCTCCCAGGTTATCAATGCATCTCATCTCTCCAAGAAACTTGGGCTTCTGTGCTAGAAATTCTGGGTGGTTTTTGGGTGGGCTGGGCTGGGATATGAGCAGGAAGCTACCAATGGGTAGAAGTTGATTCTTAAGATTCCTTTTCATTCATTACTCCTAGAGAGCTAGAGTTAGGGCCCTGACAACTTCAGGAAATCAGATAATGGAAGAAAGAAACAGATACTTTTACAATAACACAAGATTTCTAGTTTGTGATAATGTGATGAGTAAAACCACACCAAAGAGGGAGACTGGGCCAAGAGAAAATTATCAGGATTTGGTGACTGAGTTCCTGCCTCCCCATATCTTGTATCATTCAGGGAAGTAGAGACTAGACCAAAACATGCAAGGGGAACCTGGAAATCTGCCTGCTAAAGAATTCTTCCCTCTATATTTCTGTGACTTTAAGATTAATTTGGGTACACAAGTTTTCTTTTTAAAACACTAGTATCTCAAGGAAGAATTCTTGCTTTAAGTAGATAACTTTAATCAGGTTGCACTCTTAAAACTTATAAGAGAGCAGCTGCACTGAGAGGATGTGAATTTCTGGTTGAGCTGCAGAAATAGGAATTGGTATATGAGTATTAGGATGTACTTTGAGGGAAGGGAGTGAAGACTTACGTCCATCCAGAAGGGAGCCTAGGGTACTACCCTCTACCTGGTGGGGGTGGGGAGGGGAAGAAAGTGTGGCCATATCATATGTTCTCTCAGTTCCCTGCATCCTGGATACTGTTCCTTCCATTCTACTGTCTTTTTGCTGGGCCTACTCCCACTAATCTTTTAAGATTCAGTTTAACCTTCACCTCCTTCCTAGACTTGCCCAAGCAGAGATAGCAGCTCTGTCCTTTGGGCTTTCATCATTGTTTATATTCATATTTTGTTCTGACCTGTTTATAGCTACATTTCTCCCATAGACCATCAATTCTTCAAAAGCAGGGATCATGTCATATTCATCTAGCACCTAACAAAATATACAACAGGATCCAATAACTTTTGACATGATGAATGAATTTATGAAAATTAAAATATCTCACCTTGGCTAAGCAAATTGTCAGTGTTAAAAAAATAAACTTCTAAAAGATATTTTAAATAAATAGCACAGGGAGCATACGCATTGCTATGCTATTTTCGCGTAACTTTTATATTTATTAAAGTAGTTTCCTTTCATACTTTTCTAAATATAACTGTTACCCAGTTAGTTACAAAAAACTAGAGGTATATTTTTATTTGTCCTGGCCTTTCCCCGAATTAGACCAAGTTAACAAAGTGTACCAAAATCACGCAAGCAGACTGTTTCACTAAAGATTCTAGTTTAAACATAGACCTGCAGGAACAAAACATTTAGAAATTCCCAGCAGGAATACTGTAGAAGGAATACTCTGAATACTCTACTAATTATAAGAGATTACATAGATGAAAAAATCACAAGGTGGCCAGGCAAATCTAGGAAACGTTGAGATACCATTTTACACGAGTCTTGAGCCTCAGGCAAGGCAGAGGAGTCAGTGCTCTGGATGCAGGTAACACATTGCTCCTCCTCAGGGTAGACTGAGTATTCACCTTGGCTCCTAGAAGTGGTTCTTCTTTTTGTCTGTCATCCTTGGGCGCTACCTGAATGGGTAATTCGGAGGCTATCTCTGGTTTGTTTCCCCTTTTCCAGTTTTCTGGCTCCCACCTGTACCATCTGCAGACTCCTTATACTTGAGTTCATGATTCTTCTTTTTATATCCCCAAAAGCATTCTGAGGCTTTCAGGAAGACAGTAATTGCTGATTGAACCAGAATCCAAAGTCTTTTTTTTTTTTTTTTTTTT